>CM033353.1:16426207-17122360 GCA_019395295.1 Osmanthus fragrans | reverse complement strand
GTTCTTCGCCATGGCGGCCATTTCTCTGCTAAGTCTAGCAGCTTCCTTCGACTCGCCTCGAGGGTCATGCCTTTGCCATTGGTTAAACCTATGGTGGGACGTAGGCATTGTGTGCGAGGGTTCCCCTTGTTTAAGGTTTTCCTCAGCCATTCGAGATGCTACGTCTCCTTCGTTTTCGTTCATTATCTTCCTTTTGCGAGTAGCTTTCTGGTTAGCTTTCTTTTCAACTTTTGTATGTTACTTAATCCTTAGTGATTCTTTACTCAAGAATAACCTCACTTTCTTCAAGGGGATAGAATTTCTCCTTTTGCAGGAATATAACAGCCTTTGTTTACGGGATTCTTGTGGTTTAACTGTTTGTTTCCCACAGACGGCGCCAATCTATTAACCCCAAAAAATGTTGTCAACAGATGTCAGTATTGGATTCGTGACACGTGAATTCCGACGAGTTGACCAGAGCTGATGATCGGGGGATATGTATGGACTGTTGAGTCGGAATACCAATAGAGGATTTTTGTGTCAAATGAATAAAGATTTGTAATTGATTTTACGTTTTATCCTTTATAATATTGTAAAAGTACAATAATTAAAAGAACAAAGTATTTTTACAATAACCTCTTTTGTAAGAACTTGATTCTATTCCTTATATTATCTCAAATTTAACATCCTTTTTACAATCAAAAGAAAGGCTATTTATAGACAAACGGTCCAACTGCCTGTCGTTGGATTGAATCCACGTGGCTTCATCCTATTGAATTGAACATCACATCACTCATTCACAACATTAACTATAGTGATGATTGCCCTGCTATTCCCTTCCTTTTGACTGACATTAAGTAAGGTGACTTAAAGTGACTTGTCACGTCAATCACTTCTCAAAGATATCCTCCAGATTTTTTCCTTATAAGGACCTCGATGAACGAAGCATTAGGTAACTGGGGGACTTCGGACTTACTGATTTCGTTTCCTCTATTGACTTTGGAATGGAGAAGCACTATGTATATGAAGGGACTTCGGACTGGAGACTTCGGAGTGGAGAAGTACCATGCAGTTGAAGGGACTTCGGAATGGAGAAGTACCATGCAGGTTGAAGGGCCTTCGGAATTACTGATTTTGTTTCCTCTACTGACTTCGGAATGGAGAAGAACTATGTAGTTGAAGGGACTTCGGAATGGAGAAGTACCATGCAGTTGAAGGGACTGGACTGGAAAAGGACTTTTGCTGGTGACGTCCTTCTTCGGGGAAGGATTTCGTACAAGCGAACACTGGGTTCCCCCTTACTGTTTATCGCCGAATGTCTCTCGTGAGATCCTCCACGTGTCCTTCAGATGATGACCCCATTTTAATGGGGTAACACTACTATTACAAATCCCGTAACTAAGTATGCCATCATTGTTTCATTGGTTGCAACTGCTCTAGAAGACGCATTGAGTTCGCATAGTAGTAGTAGACCAATAAGGTTGATCATTAGAACTGTTTTGGTGATCAATACAATTATTGTATATTAGGGTACAAGTTTTGGTGATCTATAGCAGTTTTGGTGATCGTCATAATAGTCTTTTGTTTCAAGCCAATTTTTAAAATAACTGAGATTACATCAATTTTGAAGTATTATATAATCTTAATGGATAGAAAATGGTGAAAGAAAAGATAATAAAAAAGAAAAGATTTATATATTTTCAAAACATTTGGTACCTTAGATGGTTGGTACATTATTAGACAAGATTGACAAAAAATTGTACCATTGATTCTTAGCCTACATAACATTGATAGGTCTTAAGTCTATTTTTTCTAGGCAACAACATTTTCAAATTTTCAATTTTGCAGTATTGTTGGTTCTAGTATTCAAAAGCAATCAATTTTGCCTTGAAGAATCGAGATTTTTGTTATAAAGACAATTATATCCTTATTTTCAAATAAAATAAAAGGAAAAATAATTAAAAAAAGAATATAAGTAGATAAAAAGTGCAGTATTTTCAATTTTTGATAAAAGATTTTAATAGTCGTATTCAATATTATCTACTCTATCCCTACATGTTTGTTATGTTCAATGTAATTAATCTCTTCACCCAACTGACTCAATCCATAGTAATTGACTCTAAAATTGCTCTAGTCATCAAGCTTATTCGGTTATTACTACTACGCGGACTCAACACATCTTCTAGAGCAGTTGCAACCGGTGAAACAATGATGGCATACTTGGTTACGGGGTTTATAAGTGTAGTATATATTATAATTTTTGAACTAATGCTTCTCATTGGAAGAATGGAAGTCACTTAGGACATCAAGTGTTCTCAACACACAGCCACAGAGTATCCTATGATTGCCATTGCTCCATTACTGATAGTGCTTAATGTAAAGCATATAACTAAAACTTGTGGAAATGAAGGTACACATTATTTTGATGCTCCAAAGGTATATAAAGCCTATGAAAAGTCGATTTTTGTAGTATTTTTGGCAAAACTTACCTTGGAAAAGTGATTTTCATCTTTCATGAAAATGCAAAGAGTCGAAAAAGTTGCACGATGCAATAACAGAAGGTGTATAGGCTTATGGCATTTGATAGTCCATTCCATCTCAAAAGGACTCCTTGTTCTTTAAAGCCTACACCTTCAAATGCACCTATTGAAAAAACATAACCAACTATAATAATAGATGTTGTAAAAATTTGAAGCTTACCGGATTTAGAGTTCACTTATCGAATATGGTTTAAGCAAACTTACCGTATTTGAGACTTACCGGTATTTATGTTGCAACTTATCGTATTTGAAAGAAACTTACTGGTATTTGGTTTATGAACTTACCGGATTGATGAAATACGATATGCACTCAATGAAATACGGTATGCAATCTCAAACTTACCAGTTTCACTGAGAACAACTGAAAAAACAGAGAAAAACAGAAAAAAAGGAAAGGAACGAGAGATTTTGAATTGAATAACACTCACCCTTCATCTTCATAACATAGAAAATATTTATAAAGATTACAAGAGGCTTTTAGACCAAAATAAAATAAAATAAACATTGCATCCATAAAAAAAACGACAGCAGCCGTAATATTCAGAAATAAGTACCATAATTTATGCTGTCAAAGCTTAAGCAAAATATGAAGATTGTGTACCAAAATCAAAGATTATTTTCAGCAAAAGTGACATTAGAATCTCAACACTCCTCCTTGGCACTTTTGCTGGAAACACCAAGACAAATTTTAAGTGTTTCAAATCGAGCTTTACCCAATGATTTGGTTAGGATATCAGCATATTGATCTTCAAATTTGCAATACATCAGTTCCACTTTCTTTGCTTTTTGTGCTTCTCTTATTGAGCGATACTTAATCTTGATGTGTTTGGTTCTTCCATGAAACACTGGATTCCTTACCATTGCAGCTGCAGATTGATTGTCACAATAAATGACAGTAGCTTCCTCTTGCTTATGCTTTAAATCTTCTAACACTTTCCTTAGCCAAATTGCTTGATTTGTTGCCTCTGATGCAGCAATATATTCAGCTTCAGCTGTTGATTGTGCCACTGTCTTCTGCTTCATTGAATTCCAACAAATTATGTTTGATCCCAGATAGAATATGTATCCAGACATGCTCTTCATATCTTCTGGAGAACCAGCCCAATCACTATCAGTGAAGCCAATCAACTTACTTTCATCAAACTTCCTATACCAGATTCCAAAATCTTCAGTCCTTTTAATGTATCTTAGGACCCTTTTTGCTGCTTGATAGTGTAATTCACTGGGCTCTTGTCTGAATCTTGATAGAATATTGGTAGCATAGGTTATATCTGGTCGTGTAGCATTGAGATATGATAGCCAGCTAGTGAGACTTCTATAAATCTTTGCATCAATCATCTTAGCTCCATCATCCTTCAACAATTTTGCATTTTGAATCATGGATGTGCCAACTGGTTTGCAATTCTCCATATGAAACTTCTTTAGAATCCCCTTAACATACTTTCTTTGACACACAAAAATTTCATGATCAGATTGATGAATTTCCATACCAACGAAATATTGCATCTCGCTCAAATCAGTCATCTCAAATGCTTTCTTTAAATCATTTATCACTCTTTTAATCAATTCATACCTGCTGCCTATTAATAGTAGGTCATCTATATATAAAGAGATGATGACCAGATCTTCCCCTTCATGATTCACATATAAAGTTTGTTCATTAAGACTTTTTGTAAAGCCTAGGTAGCAGAGGTACTCATCAATTCTGCTATACCAGGCCCTAGGAGTCTGCTTCAATCCATATAGGGCTTTCTTGAGGAGATAGACTTTATCTTCCTTGCCTTCAACTAAGAAGCCTTCAGGTTGGTCAACGAAAATTTCTTCATTCAAATATCCATTTAGAAATGCATATTTTACATCCAATTGATAGATTTTCCAACCTCTTTGAGCTGATAGGGCCATCAATAACCTTATAGTTTCATATCTGGCTATAGGGGCAAAAATATCTGTGTAATCTACTCCAAATTGTTGTGCATAGCCTTTAACAACTAGCCTTGCCTTCAACTTATTAATTGAACCATTAGGGTTCAACTTTGTTTTGTACACCCATTTAATCCCCTATGATTTGTTTATTCAATGGCCTATTAACTAGATCCCATGTTTCATTTTTTTCAATCATATTGATCTCCTCTTTCATTGCATCCATCCAATCTGGTGACTTTGATGCCTCATCAAAACTTGTAAGCTCAACAATAGCAGCATTACGTCTTGCATATATGTCCGCTAAAGGCCTCATTTTCACCCTTTCATTGTCTGAATCTGAACCATCATCAGATTCTTCATCTTCATTGATTTCACCATTTCTACTTTGAGGAACCCGTTCACTGATCTTGACCTTATCAATTGAACCTGATTCCCAGTTCCAGGAAGTTTCTTCATCCACTTTGATGTCTCTGCTGGTGATCAATTTCTTGGACTGAGGATTGTACACTCTGTACCCTTTAACATTGATAAAATATCCAACAAAGACTCCAACTTTAGCTTTTTCACTCAGTTTATCCCTCTTTACGTCAGGGATATGAGTGTAGCAAACACTCCCAAATACTTTGAGATGAGAGATGTCAGGTTTGACACCATTCCAGGTTTCATATGGATTCTTCTTTTCCAAAGCTCTTGTTGGCAATCTATTGAGAAGATACACTGCTGTATTTACAGCTTCTGCCCAGAATTCTTTAGGGACCTTCTTCTCAAACATTAGGCATCTAGCCATTTCCATCACAGTCCTATTTTTCCTCTCACAAACTTCATTTTGTTGTGGGGAATAAGGAACTATCAATTGATGTTTAATCCTCATTGTATCACAAAATCTATCAAATTGATCACAGCTATACTCAGTCCCATTATTTGTTCTAATTTTCTTAATTTTGCAGCCACTCTCATTCTCCACTAAACTTTTAAATTTCTGGAACACTGATGCAACCTCAGATTTCATCTTCAAGAAGTAAACCCAACACATTCTAGTGAAATCATCAATGAAGAGGACAAAATATCTACTTCCATTTAAAGTGGTTGTCCTCATTGGTCCACAAACATCTGAGTGGATCAACTCGAGCTTGGATGTGGCTCTCCTTGACTGGTTGTTTGAAAATGGTAGCCTAGTTTGCTTTCCAAATTGGCAAACATCACACACATGCATCATTTGTGATTTCAGGCAAATTATCCACCAAATTAAATTCATGCAAGTGCCTTAATGAGGTGCAATTAGCATGACCAAAACGTCTATGCCATAGAATGGAATTATCTAAAGCAGATGTGAGTGCATGTGTAATGATATTTTTCCAGTCAACAAGAAAGCTTCTATTTTTCATCTCCACAAACATCAATTCATTGCCATTTTTATTAAGTATAGTGCAAGCATTGTTCTTGAAAATAAGAGTGTGATTCTTTTCAAGTAACTAACCTACACTAACCAGATTCTGATCAATTTTAGGCATATAAAGGACATCAGGTAGGTGTTTAATACCTGAAGATGTCTGCACAGCTATAACTCCAATACCTTCAACATCTACATAATCTCCATTGCTAACTTTTACCTTGGATGAGTAGGCTTTGTTCAGCTCGACAAAGATGTTGGGATTTGCTGTCATGTGATGAGTGCAGCCACTATCTAACAGCCAGGTTCCTTCTTTATTATTGATCTAAATGGCTGTAAATAAGTGTTCCTCCTGCTGGTTTTGCTGATTTTCAGCAACTCTAGCTTGTTGTTGGTGAGGCTTCTCTATTTTATTTCAGCATAATCTTTCAATATGCCCAAAATGCTTGCAAATCTTGCATTAATATCTAGGATTAAACCAACACTTATTTGGAATGTGTCCCGTTTTCTTGCAATAGGGACATGGTGCATTCCTCACATTCTTATTTCCTTCCTTACTGCCTTCAACTCATTTCTTTTCCAATCGCAACTTATTCATTCCAAAACTTGATTGAGCCTTGTATTTCCCTTTCACAAACAAAGCTCCTTCAGTTTGCTCCTCCTGTCTGATGAGCCTTCTTTGATCAGTAGCTTGCAAGACATTCACCAACTCAGCCAATGTTATGGTCGATAAATCTCTTGAGTCTTCAAGAGATGAGATTTTTGCTTCAAACTTCTCTGGAAGACTTATTAAAACCTTCTCAATCACTCTCTTGTTAGGTAAATCATCTCCAAGAAGCCTTATTTGATTTATCACTTTCATTAATTTGTCAGAGAAATCCTTCACTGACTCTGTGTCCTTCATCCTTAAGGTTTCAAACTCTCTTCTTAGATTCATCACTTGCATTTGCCTTGTTCTTTCACTGCCTTGGAACTCCTCCTTTAGTCTATCTCAGGCTTCTTTTGCAGCCTCAGAGCATCTCTAAGAGGCTCTCTATCTTTAAAGAGCATATTCTACAATTTAAAGAGTATCTATAAATTTAAAGAGCAAAAATTTTAAAATGCTCCAATAGCCTCTTTACTTTTTAATGTTTAATTTTACCATTCCCAATATGTATTTATTGTTTTTTTTTTCATTCTTTTATTTTTACCATCTTCCCTTCAATAATTATATCACTTTATTTAATCAAGTCTATAAATTGTGCATTGAAAGTTGGAATCTTTTAAGCATTAAATTATAGAGAGGTGGGTTTGGTTCTTCAAATTTGGAGAGCCAAACCCACTCTCTATTTTAAAATGTTAAATTAAAGAGTCTCTTGGAGTGAAATTTTAAAGATTGACTATTTAAAATAGAGAGCATTCCACTTTTAAAGAGTCTCTTGGAGATGCTCTCACAAGTCATAATTTTTGTGAAGATTGCTTCTGAAACAGAGGACTGAATGCAAGAGAGAACCTTGTACTTTTTCGCAATATCTTCACTGTGTTGCCTGATTTGAGCTACAATTTGCTCTTAGTGGTGGAAGCTCAATACCAGATTCAGTTACCTCCCACAAATCATATGCCTTTAGATAGGCCTTCATTTTGCAGCCCATAGATTATAATTTTCACCAGTGAAGGAGGCTAGAAGTGGTACCGAGAAGTTGCTTGAAGCCATGCTCGACTTGTTGATCTTCTCCTTTCACAGTCCCTCCAAAGATCTAAGAAGCTCTGATACCACTGTTTTAAAAATTTGAAGCTTACAGGATTTAGAGTTCACTTATCAAATATGGTTTAAGCAAACTTACCGTATTTGAGACTTAACCGGTATTTATGTTGCAACTTACCGTATTTGAAAGAAACTTACCGGTATTTGGTTTATGAACTTACCGGATTGATGAAATACGGTATGCACTCAATGAAATATGGTATCTAATCTCAAACTTACCAGTTTCACTGAGAACAACTGGAAAAACTAAAAAAAGGAAAGGAACGAGAGATTTTGAATTGAAGAACACTCACCCTTCATCTTCATAACATAGAAAATATTTATAAAGATTACAAGAGGCTTCTAGACTAAAATAAAATAAAATAAACATTATATTCATAAAAAAAATGACAGCAGCCATAATATTTAGAAATAAGTACCATAATTTATGTTGTCAAAGCTTAAGCAAAATATGAAGATTGTGTACGAAAATCAAAGATTATTTTCAGCAAAAGTGACATTAGAATCTCAACAGATGTCAATACCCCACTGGCCGAAACATGAGACAATAAGGATAGTCTCAACCATGTTGTTTGCAACCTCACGAGTACAATGAGCAGAACAAACAAGTGATTGTCTCTAATATTTTTGCTGAAAATGTGCAAATATACATTTCGGAAGAGTTTGCGTAGATTGTCACATTCTAACATCAGAAATTCAACCGCGAGCAAGTACATCTCAAGATACCTAGAAGTGGGTATAATGTCTATCTCTTTACCCCAAATACAAGTTGGCCAATGCCGGATAAGTTTTAATTTGAGGATCTACATCCATGCACTATTTTAAAAGTAATCCTATGTAAAATCAGAGAACGGCAATCAAGAAAAGTATTATTAAGCAAAGATACAATCCTTGTGAAAGTGCATATTGGATTGACAATACCTTAATAACTTATAAAAAGGATAATCCCTGTTGGCTGTTTATACAGCTTTTTTAAACTTGTAATGTGTGGAAGAAGTGACAGAAATATATCGGCAGCAAGAGGGAAGAAGCTGGACAGAAAAACAGCGAAGCAGGTGAAGAAAACAGAGGAGCAAAATCTAATTTTCTGGGTTATACATACAACAGCTTTTTTATAATACAAAAGGTGAAATTCAAACCTACTACAATACATAAAATCAACCCTACGCTTGTCTATTTTACAGGCCTTGGATTAGACAAAATAAAGAAATATTTCTTTGACTTTCAAAAAGACACATTACACATCAACATTCTCCCCCTTAATGTGTTTTTTTCTTGAACTCCAAGTGCAGCTCTTAGTTGCTGAAACTTTGATGTCGAAAGTCCCTTTGTGAATATATCCGCCACTTGATCTTCGGATTTGCAATAGTTTAGTTCAACTTCTCCATCCTCAATTGCATCTCGAATGAAGTGATATTTGATTGCAATGTACCTTGTTCTACTAAGAAAACATGGATTATTTGCATTGCAATAGCTGATTTGTTGTCACAAAACAATGGTGTGGCTTCTCCTTCCTTCTCTCCAATATCTTCCAAAATTCTCCTTAACCATACAACTTGTGAAGTTGCAATAGAGGCTGACATATATTCCGCTTCAGCTGAGGATTGAGCAATAGATTTTTGCTTTTTGGATAGCCACGAAAACACTCCCGAGCCAAGGGAAAATGCATAGCCGAGGTGCTCTTCATAACATCAACACAACGTCCCCAATCACTATCACAAAAGCCTCTTAACTTCACTTCCAAATTCTTCTCAAATCTGATCCCAAAATTTAATGTCCCCATTATATACCTCAAAACTCTTTTTCCAACACCAAAATGTTTATGACTTGGAGTACTCATGAACCTTGAGAGCAAACTTGCGGTAAACATGATATCTGGTCTTGTTGCGGTGAGGTAAAACAAGTTTCCAATCAAGCTTCTATAAAGAGTTTCATCAATCTTCTTTTCTCCATCATCCTTCATCAATTTCTCATTGCAAGCCAAAGGAGTTTCCACATATTTACATCCAAACATTCTAAATTTTTTAAGCACTTTTTCGGCATATTTCATTTGAGAAATAAATGCCCCATTTTCATCTTGATATACTTCCATACCAAGAAAATGATGCAACAAACCCAAATCACTCATTTCATATTATTTCATCATTTCAACTTTAAATTCATCAATCATCTTTGCATTATTTCCCGTAAACACCAAAACATCAACATATAATGCAATAATAAGAACATCGGTGTTACCTTGATGTTTCACGTATAAGGTTGGCTCACTTTTGCTCTTCAAAAAACCATGTCGTTGAAAATAGCCATCAATTTGACTATACCATGCTCTTGGTGCTTGTTTGAGCCCATACAAAGCCTTTCTTAGTTTATACACTTTGTTTTCTTCTCCTTTAATGATGAAACCTTGAGGTTGTTCAACATATACCTCTTCTTTGAGTTTTCCATTCAAAAAGGCTGACTTGACATCAAGTTGGTACAACAACCAACCTTTTTGGGCTGCAAGAGCAATGAGTGCTCTAATGGTGTCTAGACGAGCACCGGAGCAAAAGTTTCATCATAATCAATGCCGGGTTGTTGTGCATAGCCTTTCACCACCAATCTTGCTTTGTTTCTCTTGAATGAACCATCAAAATTATGCTTCACCTTATAGACCCATTTCATACCAATGACATCTTTCTCACTTGGTCTTTCAACTAGCTCCCAAGTGTTGTTTTTCTCAATAACTTCTATTTCTTCCTCCATTGCTTTTTCCCAACACTTCTCCTTTATTGCTTCTTCAAAGTTATCGGGCTCAATCACACAAAAGTTGCATCTTGCAAGAACATCATTTAAATTCCGCATTTTTCTTGGAGTTGAGATTGATGATGATGAATTTGAGCTTGAGGGACTTGAGAGGCTGATTGGTGATGATAAATGTGAGCTTGAATGAACTCCATTTTCTTCATTTTGTACATCTTCAATGGCAGATTTTTGGGGCAGATTTATTGAAACTTGAATGCTTCTTTCAACTTTTTCTTTTTCGCAATTCCAAGTAGCATTTTCATCAAACAACACATCACGGCTAACAATTACTTTCTTGCTCTTCAAGTTGTACAACTTACAGCCCTTTGATTGTGAGCTATATCCAATGAAGATACATTTTTCACTTGCTTCATCAAGTTTGCGCCGCTTCTCTTTCGGTACGTGAGCATAGCAAAGACATCCAAACACTTTCAAGTGTGTCACCGAAGATTTTTTCCCATTCCAAGCTTCAATAGGAGTCATGTTTCATACCGCCTTTGTTGGGCATCGATTTAGCAAGTAAACGGCCGTATAACCGCTTCGGCCCAAAAAGCTTTTGGAATTTTTTTTTCATGCAACATTGATTTTTCCATCTCCATCACGGTTTGATTTTTCCTCTCGAAAACACCATTTTGTTGTGGTGTATATTCAACTATCAATTGCATGTCAACACCTTCAACTTTACAAAAAATGTCAAATTCGTTCGAAGTATTTCTTTACCATTGTCACTCCTCAAAACTTTTATAAAATGGCCACTTTGTTTCTCAACAAAAATCTTGAATTTTTTAAAGATTGTAAAAACTTCAGATTTTTGTCTCATAAACTAAACCCATGTCATTCTTGTAAAATCATCAATAAATAGGATAAAGTACCTATTTTGTGAATGGGATGGTGTATGCATCGGTCCACAAATATCTGTATACACCAATTCAAGTGGTCTCTTTGCTCTCCAAGCTACTCCTTTTGGGAATGGTTGACGGTGATACTTTTCAAGTGCACATCCTTCACAAACTTCATGCTTTTCTTCAATTTCTGGAAGCCCATGAACCATATTTTTCTGCTCCAATAATTTCAGCCCTTGGAAGTTCAAGTGTCCAAGCCGTTTGTGCCACAACCAAGAGTCATTAACCACCATTCAAAAAGCTTTGTCATTTGAATGCTTGAATTTGAGAGGAAAGCTTCTATTCTCCATTTTCACCTTTGCAATGATTGAATTTCCAGCCTTTTTATCACGAATAATGCAATAACCATCATTGAAAAATAGAGAATAACTATTCTCTAAAAGCTGTCCAACACTTAGCAAATTTTGGTCTAAGTACGGTACATGCATGACATCTCAAATAAGTCTAGAGCCCTTCTTCGTTTGAACTCCAATTTTTCCGTTTCCCTTCACATTTACTACATCTCCATTTCCCAATCTCACTTTTGAATTTGAATCTTCCATATCAACAAAGATTCCTTCATTTGAAGTCATGTGATTTGTGCATCCACTATCCTAATACTATTGAGTTTCATTTGAGAAACTTGAACTTGAGAAACATGCTTCATTTGGTGCATTCAAAGAAGCATAAAACAAACTTGATTCATCCTCCTTCTCGGCTACACAATTGGTTTGTTGAGTATTCTTTGCTCTACAATCCTTTTGCACATGTCCAAATCCTTTACAATTGTAACATTGTGGCTTCCCTTTAAACCAACAATCATTTTCATCATGGCTACTTCTCTTGCAAATTTTGCACCTTTGTGATTGATCTTCTCCACTAAATCTCCTTTCAAAAATACTTCTACCTCTACCTCTACCTCTTGGACTTCTTCCTCTTCCCTTCCCCTACTACTTCTTCCACCTCTACTTGACATATCCATCCTCTTTTTATACTTTTGGGGCTACCTTAAGTTTCTATTTGATCCAACACTTAGTTTAGATTGAAATGCAATCTCCATTGATTTTTTGGAACGTCGATTCAACCTTTGTTCAAATGATTTCAATGAACCCATCAACTCCTCAACTTTTAACTCCTCTAGATTTTTTGTTTCTTCAATCACCGCCACAAGAGGATCATATTTTTCCGGCAAGCTAATCAAAATTTTTCCCACCATTTTTGTATTTGTTACATCCTCACCATATGACTTCATTTGATTCACAAGCCCATTAAATCTATCCAAAAATTCTTTAACACATTCATTGTCTTTCATTTTCATATTTTCAAAATCTCTTCTAAGAGATTGAAGTTTAATGGCTCTTACCTTCAAGTCTCCTTGGTATTCCTTCTTTAGAATCATCCATGCTTCATTTACTTTGCTTGCCATCATGATTCTTGGAAAGACTGAATCAGCTACTACCCTATGCAACATTGAAAGTGCACTTGCATCCCTTTGCCTTGCTTCTTTAAGTTCTTTCTTCTTGGCTGCTATTAGGACTTCCTCATTTTCAGGTTCTTCAAAGCCATTCTCCACCATATCCCATAGATCCACAGCCATGAATGAAGTCTTCATCTTCACACAACAAAAATCATAGTTTTGGCCATCAAAAATTGGAACAAATGACTGCTGTAAACTTCCACTTGAACCACTTGTGCTTGCCATTTTAATTTAAGCAAAAAAACCCTTTTTTTTAACCCTTGGCTCAGATTTTTTTTGGTTCCAGCAGAGAAAACGAACCAGACCTGCAGATGATGCTCTGATACGAATAATGTTGGTTGTTTATACAGCTTTTTTAACATGTAATGTGTGGAAGAAGTGGCAGAAATACATCGGCAGCAAAAGAGAAGAAGCTGGACAGAAAAACAGTGAAGCAGGGGAAGAAAACAGAGGTGCAAAATCTGATTTTCTAGGTTATACGTACAACATCTTTTTTACAATATAAAAGGTGAAATTTAAACCTACTACAATACATAAAATCAACCCTACACTTGTCTATTTTACAGCCCTTGGATTAGACAAAATAAGACAAAATAAGAAAATATTTCTTTGACTTTCAAAAAGACACATTACACATCAACAATCTCGTTAGCTTTGATTTTACTACAAACATATTTTGCATATGACGTGAAGTCGATATGCGTTGACGAAGAAACTACGAGTTGAAACTTTGAGAAGGTTCTGATAAAGTGTTTAGCCCATTAAAATAAGTTGGGATTGGCGTGGTGCCTTTTCTTTGTTATAGTGGTTTTTCAGGCTTGTTTTTGCCTTCCATTCTACATCGTTGGAATCCATTTGTTTTTGGTGGGTATGTTTGATTGAAAAAAATTTCATGGAAAATAGCCATTTTCCATCAAATTCTAACTTTTAGAATGTTTGATTGCCAATTTTTCCATGAAAAATATTTTCTAACCTTTGAAAATATGTCTAACTTTCCTTGTTTTTGATGAAAACACTTTCTTTGAGGGTGTAGGTTTTTGTTTTCCTCAAAACAAGAAAAATATTTTTATTTTCTAGGAGACATTTTCATGCCAATCAAACACACCCTAAATGTTAAATTCAGAATATGGATGAGGTACAGCAGAGCTTGAATTTTTTGGGTTGCTTACCAAACATACACATGAATAGCATTTATATAATCAGTTATATAACGAAATTGAGTAACGATGAGAATATCAATCACGTAATTTAAAGCATTCTGCTTTACATTTTAATTCAACGGGATTAGGAGTGATCACCAATGGAACTCTAAATACGTTTTTGTTGGGACAGCTAAAATACGTGTTATATATACATGTTTGTTTGGAATTCTAAATACGTGTTTGTTTGAGACGTTAAATAATAAAAATGATTGGTAAAAAAGTGGGTAGTAATTAATAACATGTTGTTAAAATTAATTATTGAGTTTATATTCAACTTTTTAGAAATTTTTTAAAATTTTCGAAACGGGGACAACATAATCTCTTGTGGAATTTGTTTTGCATTTTTCTCAACCAAATCTAAAACATGTGTTGAAATTTCTATTAGAAAGAGTAATGTAAAGTTCTATTGTCAGTGAAAATGCTTAGAAATCTTGAATTCGAGCTCAAAAAACTGCCAAACGAACACCCCAATGCTTGGTCAAGCCACAACATTTTTTCTCTTACTAACCCACAAAGCATGATGACAGTGATTACAATATCACAAAGAGAGGAAGAATTAAAAGGAAGGAGCAATGGTTGAATCTCACAAGAACTCGTCACCAAGACTCGGCTACATCTCTCTCATTTCACTCCTCTATTGTAAGTCCACCCACATAGAAAACAGCCACAGTATATATCACATAGGTTATTGTCAAGTTGGGCCAATACTCTAACAAATTGGCCAACTAACTAAGATAAATAGGGTACCTTACCAAAAAAACAAAGGCCAAAGCTAAGTAAACTTGGGCCAACACTTAACCAATCAAAGCTAAGCACAATTGATTGTTTTCAGGTCGAGCCAAGTTTATGGTGTCAATAAAATTACCCGACATCATTTTAAATCATCACCCGAATTTATAGGGGATAAAAAACCCAACATTTACATTTCACACTTTAAACATCATCCATCTTTTAAATGCACTAGTCCCTTGCCCATGCAATGCACAGATTTTATTATTTTTAAGGTAATGTTAGCGTCTCGAATGTTAAGGGCCGACAAGAGATATGTGCGTTGAAGATTCACTGAATTAGTAAGGCTGTAAGAAGATTTGATTATGTTGATGTTGGAATATGGATTCAAATTCTTTCATTTAGAATTATGGACAAAGTGCTCCTCATAAATTTGATTTGTACAAAATGAATATAATGTTTCGTCAACAGCCTAATAGGTTGGATAAACCTCAATGGTTGTTCATGTTCTCCGATGCTCAACATTCCTTTGTTGATTTAAATTTTTTGCACCATCGACCGAAAACAAATTCAACAGTTATATCAACAAGTATTACACCTAGGGATCACATTTCGTATATTCCTAGAAAGTTCATCCTTGAATAATGCTATAACGAACTAATATGCCAAAGAATTTAATAATAAAAATCAAATGTAGTAGATAATAATTATCATGAAAGGAATTGGCGTTTCATAAAACGGGAAAGCATTTCAATTTTCTTGGAAAATTTGTTGTTTATAGGAATGATCTTGGAACAGTAAAAAGAAAAGAATTGCTAAAATCAAGGAGATATGGAAAATTTTTATTCACACTCACTCAATGGATGAAGAAACGTAAGCAAAATTGCTGCATATGTTGTGAGATGATAAAAGTGAAGAATCAACTGTATAACTAATTGGAAAGATCAATGGGAAAATAAAGAGATCATGCATAACACAAAGGTTAATATAAGAAAAGGAAATTAAAGAGCTGTATATTCCAGAAGTAGTAATGCCAGTCTAAAGCATGATGATGAGAATCAAAATTGCAGTTATGCATGGCATTTTAAATGTAGATAGAAGAAGGGCATGCATTCATCAAAGTATTAACTTTATTTAGAGAATGTTAATGAGTACGGAAGAAGCCTTTAATAAACAAATTCTTGTACGGACAGAAGGAAACCAAGAGCAATAGTTTAACCTAGAGCAGGAGTATCACCTGTGCAAGAGGGTAAATCAGCTCCAGTTCGTAGCTTACAAGTATATACGATCAAATACGCGCACATAGAAATGCATCTGAACAGATAACACCGAAACAATATATCGCTTGTACCAATTTGCATGTCTCTGCATCAGAAGACAAGATCGTTTCAATTTGATAAAGGGGAATTTTCAAAAATGTCACTGTTTTTGAAAATACACAAAAAAAATTCATTGACACTAGATTTGTTCAAAAATGTCACTTTTTTGGTGTAAAATATCCAAATTACCCTTAGGCTCACATTTATATGAGCATTTAATGCCAATTAATGATATGATGTGATAATTTAATTTTTAAATACCTTACATGTCATTCATTAAATGTGATTTGACTAGATAAAAAATTGCACAAAAATTAATAAATTTAAATACCCTACACGTCCTTCATTAAATATGATTTGACAAGATAAAAAATTGCACAAAATATTGAGAGATTAGTTATTATAAATTGTTTATATTTTATCTAATAACTTACTCTTTTTTAAATGTTAAATACAATATGATCATATTTATTTGAAATTTTTTAAACTACTACTAATGATGATGATGATGTGTTTGATTTTTGAAATACTTTTTGAAAAGAAAATATACGAATATTGTGAAAATTTTCATATTTAATGAAGTATTAAGTTATTTATTTTTGGGAAGATGTTGTGATGTTGTAATTGAGAATTAATTATGATCATTAATGTTTTCAACAATTTCTTCTAAGGTACCAAATACATGTTTATAAACTTTTCGACAGTTTCAACAGTTAAACTGTCGAACTCGACATTTCAAAACTGTCGGGTTAGACATCTGAATTGTCGAACTCGACATTTTGAAACTATCGGGATAGACAATTTAACTGTTGACACCCTTAATTTCACCTTTTGCTTTTGTATGAATTTAAATATTCGAAAGTGCTAATTCCATACTATTACATATCGACATATTGATTGTGTAGAATTCTTATCGTTGCAATCTCAACATTTCAAGTATGAACAATCATTTGAGATCCTTATACTTTTATTTTCATTATCATTTCCAGACATTAGTGCTTCTGGCGTTCGCAAGCAAAGTACGAATCATTATGTGCATAACATCCCGACAGTTCAACTATCGATTTTGAGAGATGGTTTGTGTCATTCTCGATAGATGGTTGCAAAGTAAAGAAATTTCACTTCTCCAAAAATACGATACATTATTATTTTCAGGCATAAAATATCGTTATCATTCCATTATAATTTTCAGACAGAAGAAAACGTGTTTAAGTTCACAAGTAAAATACAGATCAATAGACAAAATATTGCATAACATCCCGATAGTTCATCTGTCGTTCCCGACAGATAGTTTCTATTATTCTCGATAGTTGGTCCGGGGTACCATGACATTTCACAATTTTTGTATAATTTTTTATCTAGTCAAAATCACATTTAATGAAGGATATGTAAGGTATTTAAATTTATCAATTTTTGTGCAATTTTTTATCTAGTCAAATCACATTTAATGAAGGACATGTAAGGTATTTAAATTTATAAACATGGGCAAATATGTACAAAAATATACCAAAATGTCATTCTTGTAAACACTACAAAAAAGTGACATTTTTGTTAATGCAAATGAAAAATGTGTCACCCAATGCAATTTCCTCTTTGATAAATTGTACATAATCTTTCAAACAATTTCAAGAGGTATATGCTCAGAAATCAACAACAAATTTCGACCGACCTATCAAAGAGGAGTTCCATTTTATGACATCCAATAATCCAACAAGTAATCCTTCTAGGATGGAGGACATATAAAACTATGGACTTGTTGGGCACCTAAAGAGAACTCGATAATCATCCAACACGTCCAACAAAATGATGAACGAAGTTGACAAGAACAAAGGGAAATTCCGAAGGACTGAAGTGGCATGAATAAAGAAGGATAGACAATTCAGGATGAATGTTTACTCCTATAGTTAAAGAAGAGTCCAGAAAAAACAGATGTTTAAGATAAGTTTACTCCTATAGACATTTGTTAAAGATAAGCAGGATGGACTCTGCTGTTCAATCACTTGTTAAAGAAGCAACATGAAGATAAGTTTACTCCTATGGACTTTCTATGAAGGTTTAAGATAAACATTAGGATTTGTGAGGGAAGTCAGAGCCTTACCAGTATATCCTTTCCCATATAATCCTTTAATCTTTCTCTGAAACTCTTCATATAGTCGAAATAGGTGTTCTTCCTCAGAGAACAGGCAACGAATCGCACAAGTTCCCTATAATCTTCGTAGCAATAATCTGAGTCGCAATGAGTGTCAAAACCATGGGAAGTAGTACCGAACACCGCACAAAGTGAAAGTAGCCGGTGATACATCATACATACAGCAGACCAAACAAACAGTAGCTATTAGAAAGGAGAAATAATACCAACTGGATGGATCAAGAAAGATGGCCAACACATAAGTTACACAATATACGAGACGGAGCAAGTCCACATAATTAGCTCCAAGGGAAGATCTTGGGTTGCTGAAGAAATAAAACATTGACAGATACCGCCATACCGGGGTGTGCGTGTGTGTAAGAGAGAGAGAGAGAGATTGGAGTAGTTCTGGAGTAAAAATGCATTATGAATACAGGTTGGTATTTAAAGAAAGAAACGTCATTGTTATCAAACACCTTTACTTTATTGAAGCAAGCTTTAAGTTGTAAGTCGATGCTAAAAGGAAGGATTAAGCTTAAGGTTATTCGGGTTCTTAATTTTTAGGTTTCGAGATTGAGGCATGGTTGTAGTTAATGGTGGGCATTTTTATTTTTTTTTATTATCTAAATTCATTCGGTTCAAACTAAAATTGTACCGAACTAGCCAATTTGATACAATCCCAATTGAAATCGGTTCCGGTCTCAAGTTTTAGAATTGAAAATAGAACGGTTCTAGTTCGGCAACTGACCGTGTCTGATTTCAATTAAAATCAGTTCGATTATGAGTCTTAGAATCGAGAAACAAAAGTTCTTGTAAAATTTTTGGTTGTAGCTACAAATCAAAATTATGGAATTGATTACAAAAATATGTTTTTATGATATTTTGATACAATTGTGTTTTGTATAAATTTATACATATAGAAGAATTGAAAGTTTTATTGTTTAAATTATAAGTGTGAGAGTTAAAATAAGAAATTTATTTGACCGGCGATAGAAAGTCAACTTCTTCTATAGAAGTTTAAAATTTACATTTTAAGTATAAAAATTCGTGCTTCCATGAATAAAATAGGGATTGAGCTGGAACTTTTATTTTTCTGTGGAATCAGTGGATCATTAGATGAGTTTTTAAAATGGATTGACCATTGGGACCTTCGAGCGACAAGAAGCAGTTTGAAGAACATATAATGGTTGCGCATTGGTGCATAAACTGTTAATATATCAAACACAATTTGTAGTTTTCCTTTACTAAAATGTACAACTTTTCTCTCAAGTTAAAAGACTTCAAATGAATATTAGACATCCTTCCTTTATATTTTGACATAAATAAAAAAAAAAAAAAAAAAAAAAAATCCAATTCAGATTGTGCTACAGTTACTATATTTTAACCATGTCACGTGTCCCTAGAGTTGCATGTCACGTGTCCAATTCAGATTGTGCTACTGAAATTTAATCATGTCACGTGTCCCTAGAATTGCATGGCTGTGAAAAGTTGCCAAAAATAGTGTATGATTAAGGTTGAACCCTAATCTTCGGCCCTCTACCTTCCCATTCCTAAAGCAAAAAAAAAAAAAATAATAATAATAAATAAATAAAAATAATAATAATAATAGTGTATGATTACGATGCATCAGGTGCAGAGAACCAGTGGACTCTGGCTGAGAACAGAAATGCATTTTTCAAGAATTCAAGAATTAGGTTCCATTTGATTGTGCTCAAATTTCAGGGAAAATAGAAAACGTTTTCCTACTTTTCAAACTTCACGTGTTTGATTGGCCTTTTTTTCTAGGGAAAATATTTTCCACTATTTTTTAAGGTACAAGTTGTTGATGCACAAAAGTTGGGTGAGAAAATGTTTTCCAATTTTTTGACCGACAATTTTTTTTTTTTACCAATTGGAACACATTCCAAAGTCAATGGTAAAAAAATTTATCCATTTAATTGACAATTTGCGTAAAAAATAAAGTCAAACGTAAAAATTTATCAGGTGAAAAATTATACCAATCAAACACCATTAATTACAATTCCCTCTAAAACAAATTCTAGGCAATTCAATTCTCTGCAATTCATTTTCTTTTCAACCAAATTTCATGTTTTTTATCAAACGGAACCCTTAGAGTAATTAATGGTCGTGGACATGTGCGTATCAAAATACATTCTTATTCTAGAATTTGTTGTGATTGATATTTTGGTATTTTATTTATCTAAAATTCTTCAAGTACAGAAAAATTTTGTCAGAAAATAAACAGATTTTTGAGATCCCACTCACATGGAAGTGGGCCCGTATATAAAATATTGAAAAAAATAAAAATTTCCCGCTATTGAATGTGTGTGTTTGGTAGATCCTTGTACCTATAACATGGTTCTTTATTTATTTTCTCTTTGTAATTATGACCCATAAGAAACCACATCTTACAATAGTATGAAAAATTGATCAATTATGATGACAAATGATGTGCTTTTGATCAAATACACATTCTCTTGTTAGTTGTAATGTTTCATGTATTTATACTACTAATTATCATTGTTTTCAAAATTAACCTGATCATTGACTTAAAAAGTAAAAAGATCAAGAGTTAAAAGGTTGAATCGTTTTCATTATGTCCACTTCTAATATCAATAGAAAATTGAGACAGTATATGTAGCAAAATTATCAACAAAAGATTCTTATATCATTGTAGTATGATATAAAAATAAAATTAAACAAGAAAAATAGAGGTGAAATGAGAAAGGAAATCAAATATTGAAATTCACGAATTAATTTATTTTTCGCTTTAAAGTTTTTTTTATACAATTTTTCAAATAAAATAGCACATTATTCTAAAGTAATCTAACTAAAAGCATAAACTTGAGGGGATCAACAATCCCACTTCGAACAGTGAGTAAAATGAAAGGTTAGAAAGCAGTTATAAAAAATGGTTACGAAAAATTAAGGGAAAATTTCATAAGTAAGAGTATAAGTATGGTCCATTTTAATAATAAGAAAACAAGTTTCAAATTTCAAATTTCAAAAATCAGTTTTTTATTAATTTTATTTATAATTTAATTAATTAATTATATATATAAAGGTCACAGATATATACAATTTGATCACAAATTCATTTATTAGTCACATATTGTCAAATTAATTATTCAAAAATTATTTCGAAGTCACAAATCAAAAATTTTATAGGCCATCGTTTAATTTCGAGGTCACAAATCAGAATTTTAATGTCACAAATTATTTTACGGTCACGATTCACAAATTTCATAGGTCACAATTTGTCCATTGGTCATAAATCACAATTATTATAAGTCACAACTTATTACAAATTCATTTATTGGTCACATATTATCAAATTAATTAGTCACAAATTATTTCGAAATCACAAATCAAAAATTTTATAGGTCCTAGTTTATTTTCAAAGTCACAAATTAGAATTTTAATATGTCACAAATTATTTTAAAGTCACGATTCACAAATTTCATAGGTCACAATTTGTTTATCGATCACAAATCACAATTATTATAAGTCGCAACTTATTATACAGTCACAAATTATCAGATTATTGGTCACAAATTAATAATTTCTTAGGTCACATATTATTTCTTAGTCACAAATTATCCAAATAATTGGTTACATATTTTTTTATTGGTTACAGATTAACCAATTTAGTGGTCACAAAATATTGTGTCAGCCAAATATTTTGTGACCACTGCTCGACAACCGTCTCCATCATACCACACAACCATGACCAACCAAAAAATTCTCAAACCTACCACCACCGTCGCACGTGCACACACAACTAACCACCTCACCCACCGCACCCACTGCAACACAGCGCGCACACACCATCGCGACACCAACGAAGCCGCCACCAGATCCACAAATCCCAAACCCGCCACCACCTTCATCCCCGTCGCCACCACCAGATCCACCACCATCCCCATCACCGCCCAACAACACATTCATCACCACACCACCACAAGCGATCATCGTCATCACCATCAGTTACCAAACCACCACACCGACCACCGTCATCACAAAACACAACAAAACACCGCAAACACCGCACCCACTGCAACACAGAGCACACACACCACTGCGTCACCAACGAAGCCGCAACCAGATCCACAAATCCCAAACTCGCCACCACCTTCATCCCCGTCGCCGCCACCAGATCCACAACCATCCCATCACCATCAGTCACCACACCACCACAGCGACCGCCACCACCACAAAACACTGCCAACACCACCACAAAATCAAATAAAAAACCACCACAAAACCATCTCAAAAACCTCCACAAACCGCCGCTGCTCCGATGAAGAAAGAAAAAAAGATGGAGAGAACAACACAAACTGTTGCAACGGCGAATAGCCTATCATCGCTCAATTCGTTGTTGCATCATAGGAGTAAAGGAAGAATGAGGAGAAAGATCGACAGCGCCTCTGGAATAGTCCGGTCACGCGACGTCGTCGGAGGGCATATATATATTAATTAATAACACATCTGATTTTTGAACAATGAAATATCCCATCTGATTTTAGAATTCTGAATATTTAAAGTAAGGTTTTGTATAATTTCCACAAAAATTAAATGCAACTTTTTCGACCTTTTGTAATTGGGCCTATGAAGCTTCAAATTCCTTTAAATTTTAAGTTAACTTGTAATATCTAATTTGAGTGCTATTTGCAAGAACATATTTCGTTAATTTGTTAAGCTTAAAAGTAAGTAAATATCAATTTCATTTTGTGACTAATTAATTAGATATTTCGTGACCATAAAATAAGTTGTGACTTGTTAAATTTGTGATTTGTGATCAATGAATAATATGTGACCTATCAATTTGATAAATTAGTAGTCGATGAACAAATCGTGTCCTATAAAATTTTTGATTTATGATCATGAAATAATTTGTGAACTATAAAAATTTTTTATTGTGACCGAAAAATAATTTATGATCAATTAATTCAATAATTTGTGACCAAATTGTATAAAATTGTGACTTTAATATATTTAATTAATAAAATATATGTTTAATTAATAAAATAAATGTTTAATTAATTATTTTATAAATAAAATTTAATAAAATCGGATTTTTAAAATTTTAAACATTGTTTCTTAATTTTAAAATATGACATACTTACTCATATGCATGGTCGAAGGGAGGGCCCAGTCCCCAAGCCCATTTATTTCAAGATATGTATCAGTCCAATAGGAAAAAATCACTTTTGTTTCCCCAACTCCACCCTAGAGATATGCAATCAGTAAATGGGAGTAATACATTAGATTTCATATTTTGCATTGTTTTGTAAAAAAAAAAAAAAGTGAGAAAAATTCTAAAAAAATGAAAATCAACGATGGATAAGCCCTCTTCCAATTCAAGAAAGAAAATTAATATGTATTTCTTTTTCGATTTTGAAGACTAAGTATACAAAAAGTTCACCTTAAAATAAATTTTATTTCCAAATATATGAAAGTGTTGATTTTTAATTTTTAGGTCAAAAAGAGATTATATTTTAAATAATTAACTCTTACATTTCTATTTACATAATTAACTTACTAATATTTATATTCAAATTTTAAACTTAAATCTTTAAAAAAATTATTTATAAAAATTTATAATTAAGTTTTTTTCATATAAAAATTAAAATAAATTTTAAACTCTCTCTCTCTCTCAAACACACAAAAGTCTAAATCCATAAAACAAATTGGAGAGTTTTGAAGGGACGACACAGTTTTCCTTAAGACCTTTTTAATGGGCTTTTGATGTATTGGTAATTCTAAAAATGAATTTAGGGTCCGTTTAATTGCAAAATGAAATTTGGGTGGAAAGAAAACAAATTACAGGAAATTGAATTACTCAGAACTTGTTTTACAGGAAATTTTTGATTAATTGTGTTTGATTGATATAATTTTTCACATGAAAATTTTTGAAAATTTGAATCTTTTGGTATTCATTTGACTTTGTTTTTCATGAAAATTGTCCATTAAATGGATAAAATTTGTAACAATTGGGATATAATTTGTTCCAATTGTCAAAAAAAAAAAAAAAAAAAAAAAAGGTATACCGTTCGTTTGACTTTTTTTTCATGGGAATTTGCAATTAAACGGATAATTTATTTTATTTTATTTTTACAATTGCGGTTAAAATTTGTTCCAATTGTCCAAAAAAAAATTGGTAAATAAACAAAAGTCTAAAAACACAAAAGTCAAAATCCTTTACAATATATAAAAGAGGATGTTTGTTTCCTATTTATATTGTATCATGATGACCTATTAATGATGTCATACAACACTATGGAAATTTCCCTCTTTTTTTTCTCTACTTTTCCCCTCACTTCTTCTTCTTCTTCATGTCTCTATCTCTCCACTACGCCATCATTTTGATACCCTAACCAATTTCACGGGAAATTTCCTTCACAGCAAATTTTCTTCTTTTTTTTCTCGGCTTTTCCCCTCAGTTCTTCCTGTCTCTAGCTCTCCATTACGCCATCATTTTGAAACCCTAACCAATTTCACAGGAAATTTTCTTCTTTTTTTCTCGACTTTTCTCCTCAGTTCTTCTTGTTCCTAGATCTCTCCACTATGCCATCTCTCTGTCATTTTGAAACCCTAACCAATTTCACAGGTATCTTCTATTCAAGTGAAAAGTAAGTTGTAGATCTTTACAATATGACATAAAGTCCTCCTTTTTTTTTTCTTTGTAAGATTGATTTCTTCTGCTTAATCGTTTGTCAATTTTGCTATTTGAAATCCCCTTTTCTCTCTTTTTTTGAGTCAACAAAATATGACATACCATCGATTTTTTCTCCTGTAGTATTGATTTTTTATTTATTTTTTTTTTTTTTCCAGAAACTCAAATGCAGAGAAATCTATGAGTATTATTTGTGGATTTTTGGGTTAATATTTTCAATTTACTTTTTACTTTTTGTTGTCATAGATATTGGATATTCTATTATGATACTCTTGTGGTTTGTTCGATTATATTTTAGGAGTAATTTGTTGGTTCCCGCAATTGGTTTTGATTAGATTCTTGTAGCTTAAGTAGGTTATTGTTTATCAAAACTATCTTTTACGAAGTGAGTGAATTTGGTGAAATATTTGACTTTTCCATCTTCGTTTTGAATATATTTGTAAGGTGAAAGTAGTGGTGGCAAAAAAGTTCGTCAGCTGGGGCCGCTCGGGCTCGGCCCTTAAAAAGCCCGAACCGGGCCCGTCTTGTTGCTCGGAACAACGAGCCAAAGCTCGGGCCGAGCCACGTTTTAAATTTGTGGCTTGAGCCCGAGCCGGCCCGTGGGCCACACGGGCCTAAAAAGCTCGTGAGTTATTATATATATAAAATAAAATAAAATAAATAAAAAAAACTTTTAAAAAAAATCTGCGTTGTTATTAGCTGCCTGTTGAGGCAGCTTTATAGCTACCTCAACAGGCGACTATTGCTGCCTCTCAACAGGCAGCTACGGGCAGCTATCGTAGTTGCCTCTATGCTTGGCCCTGATGGGATTATACGAGAATCACGAGATTGTATATTGAATTTAACAGTATAAATTGTACAAAAATATAGATGATAAAAATTTTGATTTGACAATTCAAAAATTCAAATTCAAATTTGAAATTTGAAATTTGAAACGGTTATTTTTTTGGTTATAAATGGGAGTTAAATTTTTTTAGTTTCATATCAATTTCTTCAATCAATTTTAACTTCCAGTATTATAATTTCAACTTCAATCTCCAATTTCTTTGCTTTAATATTCACTTTCTATCTTTCCTAATATTCTAGTTTCTTATTTTCTTAATCTTTGTTCTAATATTCACTTTCCTAATATTCTAGTTTCTTTCTTTGCTATAATATTCAATTTATTTGCTCAAATATTCTAGTTTCTTTGTTATTCTAGTTTATAATAACCATTAAATATAGATGAATTTTAATAGTGATGAGATTAATCAGTTTGGGGGTAGTTCGAGTACTTCAACCGGCTACGAATATGCAACTCAAAATGTTACAATTGATTTGGAAGATATTGAACAGGAAGAAGTACTCAAGATAAAATGGTTGAAAAAAGATTCATCGGATTGTTGGCAACACATGACACGTAAAAAAGTTGGTGTTCAAAATGAAGTTGATATTTGGAAAGCATGTTGCAATTATTGTGGCAAAGAACTTAGTTGGAAGCCCGGTTCAAGCACAACGCATTTGAATAGGCACATAACAAGGAGTTGCAAAGCAAAACCAGTCGATAACGACCCAAAACAGACTGAACTAGTGTTTGGCGGTTCTAATAATACTCTTTCCACATTTGTATATTCACATGAAAGATTTCATGAAGGAATGACTGCATACGTGGTTGCTGCAGAGATGCCGCTTGCGATGATAGAGTCAAAGCACTTTGCCAAACTCGTGCAGCAATATCTTCAACCTAGGTATAATCCTTATTGTAGAAACACTCTTCATTCAGATTCTATAAAATTATATAACAAAAGAAAACAAACTACTATTGAACAACTAAAGAGTTTTAATAGTATTATATCGTTTACCTCTGATTTATGGACCGGTGGTAATAGAAAAAGGTTATATTGCTGCTACGACTCATTATATTGATCACTTATGGATTCTACATAAAAGAATTATTGCATTTAGATGTGTAGAATATCCTCATAATGCCACTAATATATACATGATTTTAAAAGAAATTATACAAGAATATGGTATACAACATATGGTTCGAAGTTTCACTTTTGATAATGCTAGTGTGAACAAATGTGTTATCGAAAAATTTATTTATGATTTAAAACCTCCATTTGGAAGTTTATTTTTTCATCAACGGTGTGTATGCCACATTATCAACTTGATTGTCAAAGATGGATTAGAACATATAAAATCACCTTTAGATAAAATTAGACAAGCAATAAATTTTATTACTGTGTCACCATCAAGAAAGTAAGCATTTAACAGTTTATGTGCAGAGTATGGCTTAGCTGAGAAATCATTTGTAACTGATGTAACACATAGATGTAACTCTACATATCTTATGTTACATTCGTGTGAAAATTATGATACAATTATTTCAATGTATTATAATGGTAGACATACATATGGACCCGAACATAATTTGGAAGATTGGGAATGGTCTATTGCATTTTATGTGAAGAATTTTTTAAAACCTTTTTTCGACGCCACAAGGGAATGTAGCGCCGTTTATTATCCTACATCTTCACTTGTTTTACATCATTTTTTCTACATTTCACACGCATTTCATAAATATAGGAGTTTGTCATTGTTTGTTAATGTAGTCCGCTCTATGAAATTAAAATTTCGTAAATATTGGGAAGAATTACCCTCTTTATTTATTTTAGCTTCAGTGATGGACCCTCGACTTAATATACATGGCACAAAAACTATTATAAATGAGATTTCTAATTTCATGAATTTGCAATTATCACATGTGCATATAGAATTAACATTATATGAAATGTATAACTATTACGCTGAAAAAGAAGGTCATAGCAGCTCTACTTCCCAAAATCCTTCTTCAAGTAGTATTTCAAGAAATTTAGATAATTTATGTAGTTTTTTGGACACCAATACTAGTGTTCCTTCATTTAGTTCTAGTTCATCAATATCTAGAATGATACATATTAATGACACGAATGTAGAAATTCCCTCCGAGTTAGCTAGGTATTTGGGAGTAGACATTCGTAGTATGTTAAATCCAGAAGAATTGCAAGAATTTAGTCTTTTACAATGGTGGAGGGGTAACGAAAGGCAATATCCAATTGTATCAATAATTGCATGTGATCTACTAACACCTCCGGTGTCTACGATGGCATTGGAGGCTGCATTTAATTTAGGTGGTCGAATTTTATCAGACGAACGATCAAGACTAAAAGAAGATATATTGGAGGCTTTAATATGCTTGAAGGATTGAGAATGTGCGGATTTACGTACTGAAGAAATAGTTGACAGTATAATGGCCGAAGAATTGCAGTAGATTCAAACGTAAGATATTGTAAGTTTTTAAATTAATTAATGTAAAAAACATATGTAATTTTTAAATTTATATTTGTTTCAAAAAAAATTGTACACAAAATATTTTATTCGTGTACAATTTTAACTCCGCCTGCATTGATTGTAGTCGGTCTCAAGCCCAGAAAAATGAGGAGGGTTGTAACTTTGCAAAAATTTATTTTTTTAAAAAAAATTGTTATAGTAATATAACATAAGATGTATACTTTATTGAATTGTTATATAAATTTTGAATAGTATATTTTACTTATTGATAACAAAAAATTTTTTTGCAGGGAAAATAGACAAATTACACCCTATATATTACACTATGTACCAATTTATTATTCTTCAAAATTTTAAATTCTATTACTATTTCAACTAAAAAGTAATTTATTTTTCTATTCATACATCTTTTCATAAATTAATTTTCTGTCAATTCAAGTATCTTGACAGACTTGACTAGACATTAGCATAATAATTTTTTTTATTTTTTTATCTTTTACACTAAATCGTATATTTTGATCAATAATTTCATGTTTATTTGTCATCTCTTCTTATATTTTTCTTGTAAAACAAAAAAAAAAGATATTTTTTCCCGAAAATTTGTTAAATTGCAAATTGGTAATTTGGTATGAATCTATATTATCAACTTAAAAAAATTTAAAAAAAAAAATCATCTTATGTTGCAGGATACTATATTATTTTACTTCATATTTTAAAATTCATTTTCATTTAACACAAATTATTTATTAAATGAAGACAAATAATAACTTTCATGTATCCATTTAACAATTTTGGAAAGATTCAAATGAAGTTTATATAAGATGAAGATGAAGATGAAGATGACACACTTTAGAAAAAGAAGACCACCATCTTTTAAACTAACAAGCATTTAATAACGCGTATCACGTTTGTAGTGATTAAATTTTAAATAAACATAAAACTATTAAACAAATGATATGTTCAAAGCTAGAAACTTAATAAATGATGTGATTCGTTACTCCAATTAAGAATATGAGGTAGTACATAAACTTATGATGGTAATTATATTCTGTTATGTCACTAAAAAAAAAAAAAATACGGGCCTGTCCAGCTCGGCTCGGCTCGTAAAAGCCTGAGCTGAGCCCATTTTTTGAACTCGAGCTTTTGCTCGACTCAGCTCGGGCCTGCAAAAAGCCCGTTTCATCAAGCTCGAGCCTTGATTTTGAGCTAGCGAGCTGACTCGGCCGGGCTCGTTGACACCCCTAGGTGGAAGAGTTGGATTGAATTTTCAGCTTGAATTATTTGTTATCCTTTTATAATTTTAATTGAAATGTCAGTAACTTATCCAACTATTATTTTGGTAAATAGCGGTGTTTAAATAGTTGTGTTTGATATTCGAAATATCTAAATTCTTGGGTTGTTTCTACTTTTTTTCTCTTGTGAGGTGAGCTCTGTGGTTACTCTTTGAAAAATGTAGTTTTCGTGCTTTAATGTATGTGCATTGCAGATATTGCATTTATCGTGCTGAAATTTTATTGGTTTTATCGTGCTGAAATTTTATTTTCAACACATTTTATTAATGAACTTCGTATGTTTTTTTTTTTTTTTTTTGTATAGAATAGTTTCAAGGAGTCTATGGAAGTAAATATTCATTAGCAAAAATTTGAGCAATTTGTTGGATCATCTTGGCGAAGTAAATTCTTTTTGTTGAATTAGGAAATTGCTGACAATCCAACCGTTTTTGCTGGTTAGTAGCTATATCTATATTTTATTGATCATTAAATGAACACTAAATGAGCAAAACAACAATATTTGAAGATCTAAATTAGCCCATTGCATCTCATCAATGTCGAGCATATTCTCCATGGTTTTGAAGCATGTAAAATCCATTAATAAAATACATTACCTCCAAGTGTTGGTGCAACTAGATTAGAAGCCATGGGACATCAATGAAGTTCCAGCAAATGAGAATGAAAATGCAAAGACAGAGGCTTTCTTTTCTGATTATTGTTGTTCTGCTTTGTTACCACAGCCACACTTCTTGCTCTTCCCTTTTTTATGTCATCATCTTCCTTGGCAAGAATGATAGTCATCTCCTCTATGGTCCATTGTTCTTCCTGAGCATGTAACTGGACCTAATGGAGTAAAACCGTGAGGGAAGAGTCCCCATAATGAACCATACAATGTAGTTCTCATCAAGTTCCATACCAATTGCCTTGATCTTGTGATAACAGGCCACAATCTTATCAATATGCTCTCTAATTCTTTTGATTCATTTATAGTTTTGTTATTTAAATTTTATGTTACATGTTGATTTGTATTAATTATAGTTTATATTCTTGTGATATAAGTTTTTATTTTGATTCGAACAAGTAAAGGTTCAGAGGCTTCGGTGGTGGTTGAATTTTGTAGCAAGCGAGCACGAAAGATTCCTACTTTAATGGAAAATACATGTGATGAACAATGGAAAGAAAAAAGAATCAAAACTAGAAAATAATCTGGTGAGAATCTTGCTATAATATTTAATTTTATTATTCTTTGTTTTGTTTTATTTGTGATGATAAAATTGTTTGAAGAAAATGTAATATTCATATATATTTGACTATTAAATATTTGAGATTCTATTTTTTCCTTATTAGGGTGTTCAAATGAGCGGTAGTATGATGACAATCTTTCCTCAGAAAGTTATGTGCTACCTAAAATAACTATTTGTGATTATTGTGGAGCTGTGAAGTTTTTTAGAGAAAGTAAGGGATTTTGTTGTTTAAATGGACAAATTCTTTTGAAAACAAACGATGTGCCTGTAGATTTATAGATGTTGTTTACTTCAAATTCTGAAGAATCTTTAAACTTCCGAAAAATGGTGCGAAGCTATAATTGTAATTTCTCTATGACGTCGTTTGGTGTGAATTATGATAAAAATTATGCACAAATTATAACGGTATTCATACCTTTATTCAGGGCCAGATATACCATTTTATAAATGAAATTATTCCAAGAGACAATCGTCCTTCTCATTTGCAAGTTTACTTTTTTGATACCGATAATGAAGTGAAAAATAGATTAAATCTTAGTGAATGGCTAGTTGAACCTCTTATTATTAAATTGATGAAAATTTTAGAGAATAATCATTACACAGTCTTTTTCCGAAGTTTGGGAACTGTTCTCGATTTAGGAAATCATTCTATTCAACTCCGATGTAATCCAAATACTGATCAGAGAACATTTAATGCACCTAATGTTTCACAAGTTGTTGCTATTTGGGTTGATCATAATGACTATGATGATTTTGATATGCGTGATATTGTATCCATTGTAAAGATGGAAATCATGATAGAATACAATATTATTATGGATGTTATGACCCACTTCAATACCCACTTTTATTTCCTTATGGTGAAACAGGTTGGCACCAAGGTATTCAGCGGATTAACATGGAGAAAAAAAACCATTCATTTTTGTTTGCAGAAATGAAGACATTGTTGATGCAACGAACTTTTCGTCGCCTGAAGAATTAATTGAGAAAGAAAGATTAGGTTAGTTCATGATGCCTAACTTTTCTACTTTAAATTATTTATTTGTAAATATTATATGTGACTTGATTTTTTGTTCTCTTATTATTATATGAATTATTAACTTTGTGCTTCTTTAAAATTTAGTAATGGAAAATAAGAGAATGAAGATGCAAGTGTCATGTAGAGAGTACTATTGTTATAGACTACAAATAAGATTATCAACAACTTCAATATTATTACATTCTGGAAGATTATTACAACAGTATGTTGTTGACATGTATGTAAAAATTGAAACATCTAGATTAGATTATTTTCGACATAGTCAGACTTCGAGTTGAATTATATCAAGGAGTTGTAGATAGTCTTCAAATTGGTGAAAAAATAAGGAATAAAATTGATCGTTTGATCGTTTTGCATTAATATTTTATTGGTGGTCCTAGAGATTTAAGAAAACGTTACATGGATGCTATGTCTTTAGTCCAAAGATTTGGTAAGCCTGATATATTTTTTACAATGACTTGTAATCCAAATTGGCTAGAAATTAAGGAACAATTGAAGTATAATGATGAAGTTCAAAATAAACCTGATTTAATAGCTCATATTTTTAGAGCAAAACTTGAACAATTAAAGCAAGATATTTTGAAAGAAAAAAATATTTGGACAGGTTGCTGCACATATGTATGTTATAGAATTTCAAAAAAGAGGGCTTCCACATGTGCATTTTTTGCTAATTCTAAAAAATGATTGTAAGATTACATCTCCTGAATTGGTTGATAAATTTGTTAGTGCTGAGATTCCTGATGAGATTCAATATCCTTATCTACATTCCCTTGTTGTTAAACATATGATGCATGGTCCATGTGGTGTTTTAAATCCAAAAAATTGCATGAATAATAAAAATAAATGTAGATTTGGTTATCCAAAAAATTTCAGTGAGAACACAATTATTGATGAAAAATGTTATTCTAAATATAAACGACCTGATAACGGGAGAAAAGTGAAGATTAGAAATCATTTTTTGGATAACAGGTGGGTTGTTCCGTACAACGCATACTTATTAACGAAGTATAATTCTCATATTAATGTTGAGATATGTTCATTTATTCAAGCTGTTAAGTATTTATATAAATATGTTTATAAAGGTCACAACAAAATTGATTTTGTTGTCAATGAAAAAGATCCCGAATTTGTTTACGATGAAATTAAAATGTATCAATCAGCTAGATGGGTATCTCCACCAGAAGTTGTGTGAAGAAGTTTTGGATTTATTTTATATGATATGAGTCCATCTGTTATTGCTCTGCAATTGCACTTAGAAAACTATCAATCTATTACATGTAAAGAATTTGATGTTTTAGAAGAAATTGTGAAAAAAGATTATTACAAAAAATCAATGTTGATCGAATACTTTCGAATGAACATTAGTAATTATAAAGCGTAAACTTTGTTATATAGAGAATTTTCTGAACATTTTGTGTGGAATCCACAATGTAAAACTTGGTCCGAAAGAAAAAAATAAAACTTTCTCAGTAGGATGAATTGTTTATGTAAATATTATAGAAGGATAAATGTATTATTTGAGAAAATTGCTAAACCATGTCAATGGAACTATTTCTTATGAAGATTTGAAAAATGTTAATGGAGTTCATGCTTCGACCTTTTGTAAAGCTGCATTATTACATGGTTTGTTTAATGGTGATACTGATTATGAAATGTGTTTGCAAGAAGCCTCTCAATATCAAATGTCATTAATATTGCGTGAATTGTTTGCTATAGTTTTAACAATGTGCGATCCACATGATCCCAAAAAATTATGGAATCATTTTAAGCAATATATGATAAAAGATTATATAAATAAATGTATAAATACAAAAGTAGCTGAATTAAAGGTGTTAAGTGATTTGAATGAAATATTACAACTTTCAGGTAGAAGTGTGAATGATTATGGAATTGTTGAACATCATATTTTGTTAGAAGAAAACAATCATCTTGCCAAAACTATTACAGACGAATTAGAGATAGTAGTTTCAGATGAAGATATGTTAAGTGAAACAAAATTAATTTTGGAATAAAGAAAAGCATACGATATAATTCTAAATGATGTCTTCAAGAAAACCAATGGAGTATATTTTATTGATGGTCCTGGAGGAACACGAAAAACCTTCTTATATCGCTCTTTACTTGCAGCTATAAGATCTAGAGGAATGGTCGCTTTGGCTACTGCATCTTCTGGAGTGGCAGCAGGATTGCTTCCTGGAGGTGGAACCGCTCACTCAAGATTTAGGTTCCCACTTCAGGTTAGCAGTAAATCAATTACTTCAATTAGTAAACAATCATCATTAGCTGAATTACTAAGAATAACACAATTAATAATATGGGATGAAGCTCCTATGCTAAATAAAGCGGTTATTGAATCGTTAAATAAGATGCTACAAGATATAACAGAAAGTAAAGTTCCCTTCGGAGGGAAAGTCGTAGTTCTAGGCGGTGACTTCCGTTAAATATTACCAGTTGTTCCCATAGGACAAAAAGAAGAGATGCAACATTTGCGAATTCATATTTATGGCCATTTATTAAAAAAAAAAATCAAATTAGTTCAAAATATGAGAGCTCAAATAGATTTGCCTTTTTTTGAATATTTACTGCAAATTGGAAATGGGATTGAACCTTTACATTCACGCAATATGATTAAATTTCCAGATGAAATGGTTATTGTTCACGATAATGAAACAACATCCGTAGAAAAGTTGATAGATTTTGTGTTTCCTGACTTAAATGCTTACCAAGATAATATTGAAACTATGATTAATAGAATCATATTAAGTCCAAAAAATGAGAATGGTGATTTTATAAATATGATGTTAATCGAACAATTTCCTGGTGATTTTATTAAGTATTATAGTTTTGATGAAGCAATAAATATTAATGCACAATCATTTGATGAGGATTTTTTTAATACTTTAACCCCTAATGGTGTTCTGTCGCATGAATTAATTTTGAAAAAAAAATTGTCCTATTATTTTATTGAGGAATATAAATCCACTGTAGGTTTGTGCAATGGAACTAGGCTTATTTGTAAAAGATTTGAACGAAATATAATTGATGCTGAAATTGCTGTTGGACAATATAAAAATAAAAGAGTTTTTCTACCCCGTATACCATTTGTGTCTGTTGAAAATGATATGAGTCCAATTCGATTCAAAAGAACTCAATTTTCAGTCCGTGTATGCTTCGCTATGACTATAAATAAAGGTCAATGTCAAACTCTTGATTTTGTTGGATTGTATTTACCTGAACCTGTATTTTCACATGGACAACTTTATGTTGCATTATCAAGAGCAAAAAGTAGTAAATATATTAAAATTCTTATAAAACGAAGTGAAAATAAAGAAAGACATCACACCTGTACGAGGAATGTTGTGTATAAAGAAGTTCTATCTACTATTTCTGAACAATAATGTAAGTAATCTTCTTATGTTCTTAATTTAGCACACACAATTTTTTATTAAAGGAACCAAAGATTTAATTATCGAGGGCTTTGAGGAGAATCTTAATTTCGAGGAAGATATAGGAATGACTGATGGTACTAATTAACAAGAAATGACCTTATTGATACAATAATACTCTTGTGACTCTTGTTACTGATGGAATTGATTATGACCAAATTATAGTCCATTAATATAGCAGACAAGTGAAGAGCAAAACCTTTGCAGAAGGAGTCAGGTTAAGGTTAATGTTGATATTCAGAGGTATTCATAACATCCAATTTTCGTCAACTTTTTCTACATTGTGTATTGTTGACCTACATGAAAATTTTGGTATTATTTTAATTTAGTGATTGAAAATTTGAAAGAAATTATTAATCTAATTAATTTTGTTACACTTATGTCGGAAAGCTGATGTTTTGACTGATATTGATGTTGAGGTTAAATGTTTTTGTCATCCCTATTTATAATTTTGTTTACTACTTTTGTGAAGTTGATCTTAATTGGTTCTCTACCTATTACCTGTTGTATACTGAGCACTTTAAACGTTTTTGCCCAACAAGAATGTTAAGTATGTACCTTAGAGTAATTTTGTATATCCTGCCTACTTAGTCTCAAGTTAGAGCATAAGGTACTATGCCTTTCTTTCTACAAATTTCATTTGTAAAAATCTATGTATCCACTGTGCTCCTTTTTTAGCATCACCTTTGTAAACCTAAAAGCCTATGCCATCATGAGGAAGATTGTTGAGTCTAGGACCCTCTCTTCTAGCAATTCCCAAATTTTGCCTTGTGTGATAGTTGCGAATTCTCTAATAACTTTATTTGGTAACACTAACAATAAGGTGTTAATAAATTTTAATTATTTAAGCTCTCCCTATCTTTTTATATTTGTGTGAATTATATTTCAAGATTTTGTTTAATAAATTCAATTGTGCTCTATGGATGATGTTTTTGCTTCATATTGCTTGGTAGAAAGATAAAAGATGTGAATTTTGATGTCGAAAGAAATAATCACTAACAAAGTACCATGGTTCAAAAGATATTGCTGTAATCCTGATGATGAAAAGAGCTATTATCCGACATAATTTTGGTAATTTTTGAGTTACTGCTTACATATAAGCCAAATGATTTGCTTGATGCAGATACAAATTATTTTGTTAATTTAGCGATTTATCTCTTGCTGCCTCTAACAATAATTTTTTTCTGACGTGTTTTTACTTTTATTCTGATTGTGTATTGTAAAGGTAAATATATAAATCATCACAGTGTACTTTAACTTAGTGTTAACAAATGGACAGTATGGTCCGTGCAGTCTGCAGTCAATCTGAATTTCATATTGACCATACCACTTCCCTGTCCATCTAATTACTCTGCCAACCACATTATCTCTGCACATACATGCATGCCCTATATCTTAATATATACACATAATATTATTGCTTGCAATATACACCAGAAAACCCAAGCAAGACTAAGGTGAATGGTGCTTCCTCTATTTTCATTAGCTTACTCTTCTTTTACATTACTAATAATTAATGTTGGACGCTTCTTTCAAATATAGTTGTCTTTCTACAATAGAAATGTCGTTCAAACTAAAACTAATTCCTGATATTGTTCCAAGAGAACAAGGATGGACATGTAAAGTGGTGGTTGTAGAAAAACAACTTCAAGAACATCATAGAAGGGAAATGGAACATATCAGCACCTTTGGTTGATGGATACTACGGTAATATTTCTAGACTTTTTCCACATCTATATATTTGTGTATTAATGTTTAATGTCCTATCATTTAACTTAGGAAAACAAAGTCCAGGCAACCATATTTGCTCAGAATATCAAAGCTCTTGAAAACACCTTAGTGCCATCAAAGACTTAATTTCCAACGTATATGTCAAAAACACGGATGATCGCTTCAGGTCAATTTGTGGACATACACAATGGACAATCAGTGGTTCCACTCGAATTGAAGAATTAAATGAAGACCACAGTCCTCTTGTAGAGTCACGCTTTTAGTTTACACCATTTGATGAAGTTCAAAACTACATAGATGCTGATGTCGAAATAGGTAATAGTTAGTATTAGTTTAGTCATTTACCAGAATTTTGCTATACATTATATTTGGAAGCTACTACTTCATGCATCAGCCTTTTTCAAATTCCTTGTGCAGCATATGTTGGTATTGCTGTTGATGTTAGGCCAAAACAAAAGATTCCAAACAACAAGAATGCAGATGCAACTGTCCAAGACATTGTCCTTGTGAATGAAAGTTATGTATAGATGATATAAATCTTCGCGTAATACAGTAGTTTATCTATTATCTTCATTAACATGAAATCTAACATCTCCAAGTACAGATTGCAAGCAATTATTCTAACTACATGAGACAATTTTATCGACCATGAAGGCCTTGAAATTAGTGACTGCCTTATGAAAAAACTAATGATTGTTGGTAACCATTTGAAAGTCACATTATTCAAAGGTAAATAATATCTCAATTTAATCATCATTTTTATAAGCTTTGCTGTCATAAATATCTAACTTGAGCTTGCTTCATTCTTAACAGGGATGTCATTATCTACTAAGGCAAATAGTTCGATCCTCATTAATCCTAAATTTGAAGAACTTGCTGAAATTAGAGGATGGTGAGTTCACTCTTCATACATTTTCCATATGCTATTTTTCACTAAAAAAACTAACATCATTTTGCATTTCCCTTTATTTTTTGTCTTCATTTTGGTACTATACAAGGGTTCAAAGAAACAAAGACATACTGACAGAAATGATCACGCAAAAGACTTATGATTTGCCAAACATGTCCAGTATTTACCCCCTCCAGATAACAAAATCATCAACATCAAATATATTTTAGAATACTCATTGATGGTATATTATATATCTACAAGTAAATCTAAAACCATTACTTATTTTCTTCCATTATCTGCCACATGTTTATTTACATTCCACAGCACAAACCATTCCGGATAAAAGGTAAGTTGGAATTGAAGGCAGGACCTCAATCACTTTGGTATATGGCTTGTGACACTTGTGGCTGGATGTCATTTGCTCAGTAGAATGAAATGTATTCTTGCAATTATTGCAAATACATGCATGCAAAAGCAATTTCAAGGTAGTAACTCCTATTCTAATACCGAATTTAATGCAATAATTATTGTTTATATAATCTAATTAATAGTAAATTTAAAATGTCGATGACACTTCTTCTGGTTTTTTTTGCCAGAGCAAGATGTAATGTTCATATAGCTAATAATACGGGGTCTATTTCTGCATCATTATTTGGTGAATTGACTAAAAATTTCATGCATATGCCAGCTGATACTTTGATGAAGGATTGTATAACGGTAAAGTATTCCTTATGATATTACATTTGCTAATATTTTCTACTTAAACATATTGATAGTATTTTTATTTATTTTCATACAGACTGAACATGTCATCAATGGTAGTGATTTGATTAATGTAACTAAAGACCATTTCATCTACATAAAATGTGGAACATTGGATCAAAAAATGAACCAACCAAGGTTCGATATTGTATACATTCTGGATAGCAATTGTGGGCCTACAAGGGGATCTCCAATGATGTCTCCATAAGAACCAAGGACGAAGAAGATATCACCTCACACCAATGTACTTGCTCAATGAAATTTGGTGTTTGAAAAAGAAAGCATTGAGCAGCTAAAGAAACAAAAGATGATAGCATCTAGCGATGTTGAAGAAATTGTTGGAGACACCCCTGGCATCGATGTGGATCCAACCCAAAAGTAAATGTGCCTTCCACCAGTTCAAACTAGAAATCAAGTTGGTTTTGATTTTTTGATGAAGACGGAAATCATTTGTGAATTAAACTACTAGCGAAGATTTTGAAGAAGAAAATATTTCTTCTTGGACAATGGATTTTGATGTATGGTACCATATAGAAGTATTGGTACATGTGATGAATTTCTACATAGTTTTTAAGGCTAGATTTCTGTTATGAATTGAGATTTTATCTTAAATAAAATGAAGAAATGCATGACTAAATTTTCTTTATTTTGTACCTTTCCGAGTTACTATTATGTCTGTCATGAACTTGTTAAGTCTCCTTTATCAATTGGAAACCAAAAAAATTCTTTTTAATTTGTTTTATAGTAAAAATTACCACTATTATAACTGTTATTATGTTTGATGTTGTTAGGGAAAATGTATAAAAGTCTATGATGTTTTTGAAATGTATAAGGATTGTTGATCCAATTATCTACTTTTGCATCAAAAGACTTTATGTCTTCGTCCAATGATCTACTTTTGAATCAAAAGTGTCCATAAAGTTTGATAGTGTAGTATAGATGATGTTTGTTCTTAAAAAATGTTTACTTTAACATTTTTTCACCAAGGATTAAATCTCATATGTCATCTATCATTGAAGTCAAGTCATGTTTTTGAAATATAGATGATGTTTTGCCTTAAAAATGCTTTGCAAAATGTCAAATTTCTCCTGCTCTAATTGTGATTAGGAAAATCTTCTCTTGAAGAAGGAATAGAAAATTGACTTTCAATTCGACTTATATGATAGTTGATAATGTTATAACTTGTAAAACTATTATATTCATTCAGTAATATTAGTAAACTATTATATAGCATGCTTATCTTTTTCATGTTTGAATTGAAGTAAAAAGAGGTGTGTAAACTGAATATTGTTATTTCATATTTCTTCTCGGTGAAACCACGCTGCCGTTTATGTTTACACTATCTTCATCCACCTCCATTCATTTGGTGAAACCACTACCTCCATTTTGTTCGAGCTACCACTACATCACCACCGTCTGAAAGGTATATTAATTCCTCTCTACAATACATTGTATCGGAATCAACCGTGTCGTGTAGCCATGGACACAAGAGTGGCGTGTCTACGTGTGCGATGGAGACACGGGACATGTCTCCATCCCTCACAGAGACACATACGTGTCTCCTTGTTTCCTTTAAATTAATGTCTTAATTTTTAACTTGGCTTTTAGACACAACCAACACACCTCCTGCCAGCCTTGCTCGACATCTCACGACCTCTACCACCGTCCCACGAGATAACACGCCACAACTGAGCGCTCAATTGACAATACACCGGAGAAACATCAATCTACACACACGGGTTAAGCACAACACTTTCATCTTCATCTTCTTCAAAGGTAAGTCTCAAGCATAATGTTTCAACATCCTCTTCTATGTTCTATGGTGTTTTTTCAATTAAATTGTTGGAGAGTTGGGTATAGGTAGTTGTGGATTACTTAAATGGTGACTGTGTTTTATTTGGCTAGATTGATCTTTATGTTAGCTGCCAATCTCAAACCCAATACTATGCCTGCAAGATGTTCGAGGAATTGCCTTAGTGATTTTCTTAAATTGTAATATATCCATAAAATGGCATTGTCCAAATTGTGGGAAAATATATATCATGGTATTTTCCATAAAATGGCATTGTGCAATCTATATCATGGTATCTGAGTTATTGAATAATTAATTTTGTTTATTGTATTTTTGAGTTGTATTAATATTATACACCGAATGTGCATTTGGTTCAGATTTAATTATTCATCCAATGACGTGAAGGGGAAATAAACAATAGGATACTTGGTATTCAATTATACATTTGTTATTCCCATTGAAACTCTGCGACGTGTAAGATAGAGCTGTCTATGAGATAATACATGTTCATGAAGGTATATTTCAATAGTACACTGGTAATTGCAAGCATAAATGTGTTGGCAATTATTTTATCTTGATTTTAAATAGATATCATTTACCATTTGTTCAAGTTAATAGGATACACGAAAGAAAAAGTTGTTTGAAACGGATAATAGGTTTGAAATACCAGCAGAAGACACATATAAGCCTAAAAGACAAAGGATAAAAGTATCAATATGGAGTAACACAAAGAAGAATGTTAAGAATAGGTGAGCACACTACCAACATAAGATAAGTATATATGCCAAGTGCCAACAAGTAAATATGATAAAATTGAGGTAAATAAAGAAAAGGAGAATTGTGTGGTTGTATCATGTCTTGTGAAGACCTAAAGAAGCTCTTTTCAATTGTAGTGATATCAAGTTGGAATTATCTAGATTGACATGGCTGCAAAAGTTTGATTACATTATGTGCTTGTTTGGAAGTGCTTGAATTAAAATTTAAGAAGCAGGTCCTCATTGAATGTGTGAATATAAAAAGGGTACTACGTTTTGGGTGCTTCTTAAGAGCACCATGTCAACCAATTTCACCATGATAGCTTGTCTTGAAGTCATAATAGCCTATGAATAAGCAATAGTCTAGATTTAAGTTGGTTACAATATTTTTTTAGGAAAGATTCAAATGGATGAATAAAAATTAGTCAAATAGCTGATAAAAACGAGTTTAACTAATGTATTGATATCCAAACTAATTTCAATTGCATAAGTGGATTGTATGAAATTTATCTATACCCTGTATATATGTGCAATACTTCTGTTATTGTCCATATTAGCCACTCCCATACTCTAATTTATTCCTTAGATAGTGAAAATCTACTTGATTTGATAAAATAATGTTATAAATCGGAATCTAAGTCTAATATTAGCGTTTAATTGAATCAAAAGAAATGATATAGGCATTATGTCATCAAATTATTTATGCCAATCACAGGATTTAAATTTCATTCGATTCTCATTTGCAGATGTCTTTGCAGTATATATTATCATCAGATCAATGGTTTTCTGCCACAATCACTCAGTTTCCAAATTATCAATTCCTTAAAGATTTGGTAGAACTCATTGATGCAGATGAACAAGCGTCACTGTTGTGTAGTAATTTTCATGGATTTATATATGGAATTATCTATAGAGTAGAGGAAAAATAACAATTTAGTAGTAAATTAGTCCATGAATTCATCATTAGACTTGTACATTGTGGTAAAAACAATAAAATTTGGGTGAAATTGAATAACCAGTTAGCACGCTTTGGTTTGCAAGAGTTTTGTCTTGTCACAGACTTACCTTGCCAGCGGATATCACTTCATCTCAACTGCAAAAATAATAGACTTAGAAATCAATATTTTAATAGTACTAAGAAAATTACCATGGCAATGCTTTTTCAAGCATTTTATCTCTGTGATCATCAAGAAGACAAATTTAAGCTCGGATTGGTTATGTTGGTAGAATGCGTGTTGAAACCTACAGGAAGAAATATTGATTATAGAACTCTAAGCATGGTTGAGGATGTTAACAACTTCATACAATATCCATGGGGTCGTACAACATACTTTGTTTTATTATACTCACTGCAACAATCCCACGTTGAAAGAGTACACAGACTGCAATAAAATCACAAAGATGAATGTAAATATGCATTGCATGGATATCCACTTGTATTCCAGATATTTTCTTCTATTCACTTACATTGGTATTTCTGTAAATTTATATACAATATCTGATGCGAACCCCGTAGCAACGGTGACTACGAAACCCACAACTAGATTGATGCGAAACCCAAGAACGCCAAGAAACCCGGTTTTGGACTTAAACCCAATGAAGTGAACCAAAAAAACCCAATGATAGCAAGATACGCTGAACTCCTTGATTACACTATGAAGAACTCTCGTACCGATGTTGAACACAAAAGAATTGATCTTGAAAGTTCGATTTGTTGTTCAATGAAGAACAGAGGAAAAAGCAAAGCTTTCAGTTTAATTCAATATGTCCAAAGTTGTAAAATAACAAAGTGTTCAAGTATTTATACTAGAGCCCTAAATCTAGTAAAAACGTGCATAAGGCAACAATTAATGTCAAAAAACTGGAAAGAAATAGAATTCTAAGGAAACTATGTCTTTTGCCAAAAATAGGAAACTCGGTCGATTTTTATAACCAAGCAGTCACTTGGTTAATTTCCAAGCGGTCGCTTAGAATAGATGTTTGACGCCCTTTGAGTTTCGGTATTGTCTGAGCGATCGCTTGTCATTTTACTCTAAGCGGTCGCTTAGTTGTTCCGGCTGATCTCCTTCTTTGATTGCTTGTATCGTGTTGATCCAATTGGTTCCCGGCTTCGACCCCAACATGAAACTTGCTCCATTTTGCGTCCCGAACATAGTTTCATCAATAGTGGCTTTGACGAGCATTCTCAACGCCTCTTTGACTCGTTTTGCTCTCGATCGCATCATTGCCCCTTCTTCGATAATCAATGGGTCTCGATTTGAGCTTGCATTGGACACTCCCGCATCCTGGATCATATCATCCCCTCCATCTTCAAAAGGATTCGTCCTCGAATCTGTATCTGCATCAAAAAGAGAGAGATCAGCCACATTAAAGGTAGCTGAAACATTATACTCACATGGGGATCCACTTTGTATGTATTGTCATTGACTCTCTTGAGGACTTGGTACGGTCTATCTCCACGCGGCTGCAACTTAGACTTCCTCTGCTCCGAAAAAGGCTCCTTTCTGAGATGCACCCAGACCTAATCTTTTGGTTCAAATATCACGCACCTCCTTCCTTTGTTTGCTTTCTGTGCCATAAGCTTCCCTTTCTTTTCAATCTGCTCATTGACTTTCTCATGCAGTGACTTGACCAATTCAGCTTTCCTTGTACCATCCAAGCTACCCTGTTGATTTACAGGTAACAGTAACAAATCCAACGGTGTTAGTGGATTAAACCCATAAACAATTTCAAACGGTGAAAATGTAGTAGTAGAGTGTACAGCTCTATTATAAGCAAATTCAATAAAGGGTAAACACTCCTCCCAACTTTTTAAGTTCTTATTTATCACCGTATGAAGTAATTGAGTCATGGTCCTATTGACCACTTCAGTTTGCCCATCAGTTTGTGGGTGACAAGTCGTAGAATACAATAGTTTAGTGCCTAACTTATTCCACAGAACACGTCAAAAATGACTCAAAAACTCAACATCCCGATCTGATACTATACTCTTAGGGACCCCATACAAACAAACTATTTCCCTAAAGAATAAATCTGCAATATTGGTGGCATCATCGATTTTGTGACATGGTATAAAGTGTGCCATATTACTAAACCTATTTACCACAACAAATATAGAATCCCGACCCCTTTTAGTCCTCGGTAAACCCAACACGAAATTCATAGAAATATCCACCCAAGGTTCACTAGGTACAGATAAAGGGGTATACAAACCATGTAGTAGAACCTTAGACTTAGCCTTTTTACAAGTTATGCACTTCCCACAAATTTGTTCTACATCACTTCTCATTTTAGGCCAGTAAAAATGTTCCCCTAACATGTCTAAAGTCTTTTGTTCCCCAAAATGACCCATTAGGCCCCCACTGTGTGCTTACCTTACCAACAATTCACGTATATAGCAATTAGGAACACACAACTTATTTTCCCTAAACAAATAATTTTCATGCTTATAAAATTTATCAATAGTTCCTTTATTGCATGACTTGTAAATATTAGAGAAAGCAGGATCACTCACATACATGCTCTTAATGTGTTCAAAGTCAAGTAACCGTGCATGTAAGGAATTTAGCAATACGTACCTTTGTGATAGCGCATTTGCAACCACATGTTCCTTACCTTGTTCATACCTGATGACGTAGGAAAATGACTCTATGAATTCCACCCACCTTGCGCGTCGTTTGTTCAACTTACCTTGACCCCGTAAGTACTTCAACGACCTGTGATCGGTGTGTACCATGAACTCCTTAGGCGACAAGTAATGTTGCCAAATTTCCAATGCCCGAACAAGCGCGTACAACTCCTTGTCATATGTAGGATAGTTTAAGTCAACTCCACTTAACTTCTCACTGAAATAAGCTATAGGCCTGCGTTCCTGCATTAACACCGCTCCAATACCTATTCCTGATGCATCACACTCAATCTCGAAGGTTTTGTCAAAGTTAGGTAATGCCAAAACAGGTGCTTTACACAATCTATCCTTAATAGTATTAAATGCATGTTCTTGTGCATCACCCCATTGAAAGCCTACGCTCTTCTTAACAATTTCAGTGAGTGGCGTAGTGATTGTGCTAAAATCCTTCACAAAATGCCTAAGAAAACTAGCCAATCCATGGAAACTCCTAACTCCATTTATGCTCTAGGTGTTGGCCAATCCTAAATAGCCTTAATCTTCTCTTCATCTACTTCTACCCCATTAACACCCACCACAAATCCTAGAAAGATAAGTTTTTTCATGCAAAATGTACACTTTTTGAAATTAGCATACAACTATTCCTTCCTAAGTACCACAAGCACACAATTCAAGTGTTCCAAATGCTCATCTAGGTTTGTGCTATAGATTAAGATATCATCAAAATACAATAACAAACTTCCCTATAAAAGCACGCAAAACATGATTCATCAAACGCATAAAAGTGCTCGGTGCATTGGTGAGACCAAATGACTTAACCAACCACTCATACAACCCATATTTAGTTTTAAACGCAGTTTTCCATTAATCACCCTCCCCCATACGAATTTGATGGTACCCACTTTTAAGATCAATCTTACTAAAGATACAAGCACCATGTAACTCATCAAGCATATCATCTAACCTAGGTATGGGGTGACGATACTTTACCGTTATGTTGTTGATAGCCCTGCAGTCCACACACATCCTCCAAGTCCCATCCTTCTTCGGTACTAATAGGACAGGTAAGGCACATGGGCTCATGCTCTCCCTCACATATCCTTTGCTCATCAATTCTTCCACTTGCTTTTGAAGTTCCTTTGTCTCCTCGGGATTGCTTCGGTAAGCTGGTCGATTTGGAAGGGCAGCTCCTGGTATGAAGTCAATTTGGTGTTCGATGCCTCGAATTGGTGGCAATCCACTTGGCATGTCCTCCGGAAACACATCTTCGAATTCTTGTAACAAAGACTCAACCAAACTAGGGAGGGGTGTGTTAGATTCCTCAAAGTTGAGGAGTGATTCCTTATATACCAACAACAACACTGCTCTTTTATCAATTATAGCCTTTTGTAACTCACTCCTACTAGCAAAGAAGTTCGTTTTCGGCTTTTCTCTCCTTTCAACTGGCTCTTTTTCATTCCTCTCATGTGGCCTCTCTCTCTTCTCCCCACTCTCGGCCACCTCTCCATTTTTTCTTTTACTCACTAACTCACTGTTTTCTCTTCTTTTTTCAGACTCTCTTACTCTTTTCTCTTCAGCTGCTCTCAATTGAATTTGGTCTTCATAAACTTGAGCCGGTGTTAATGGCGCAAGAGTAATAGACCTTCCCTCCTTGACAAAGCTATACCTATTTCTATACCCATCATGGTTAACTTTTTTATTATACTGCCATGGTCTTCCCAACAAAATATGACCCGCCTGCATAGATACCACATCACATACAACCTTGTCACTATAACCCCCAATCGAGAAAGAAATCATCACTTGTCTATTCACCCTAACTTCTCCACTATCATTTAACCATTGTAATTTGTAAGGCCTAGGATGTTTAATTAGTACCAACCCCAATTTCTCAACTAAAGTTGTGCTAGCTACATTTGTACAACTACCCCCATCAATGATTATACTACATACCTTATCATGGATGTGACATCATGTATGGAATATGTTGTCTCTCTGCTACTCTGTATCATCTGCCTTGACTTGAGTGTTAAGAGCTCACATTGTGACCATTAACTTCACAACAGGAGCAAATTCCACTATGTCCCCATGCTCACTAACATCTTCCAATGGCGGCATGTCTTCAAATTCATCCTATCCGTCAGTCTCTACTTTCCCATCGCATAGAATCATTGTCCTTTTGTTTGGGCATTGAGAGGAAATGTGTCCTTTCCCCAAACACCTAAAACACTGGATATCCCGATTTCTGGTTGCTGTGAGTCTGCCTTTGGTGCTGTTTTGCTAGTACTTTCAGTTCTTCCTTTCAACTCAGCTCATTCCCCTTTGTTATCCCACATTGGTTTGCAGTTTGAGTTAGAACCCGAATTACTGAATGATTGTCTAGTTGTTCCCTTCCTCTTCAACTGTTTCTCAATTTTCATGGCCACATGCAACATGTCATCCAACTCTAAATAATGGTGCAATTCCACCACATTAGCGATCTCTCTGTGCGACCCATTCAAGAACCTAGCCATAGTAGCTTCTCGATCTTCGTCTACATTTGCTTGAATCATCAAAATCTCCATCTCCTTATGGTAGTCTTCCACACTCTTCGTCCCTTGATATAGACTTTGCAGTTTCTGGTGGACTTCCCGGTAATAATGACTAGACACAAACCATTTTCTCATTACTGCCTTTAGTTCGTCCTAAGTATTAATAGGACTCTCCCAATTTCGACATCGTGAAGTAACCGTTTTATCCTACCAAGTGATGGCGTAATCAGTGAATTCCAACACCGTAACCTTCACCTTCTTATCCGCAGAATAGTTATGACATTCAAAAATCAACTCTATTTTTTTCTCCCAATCAAAATATGCCTCGGGATCACTTCAACACTTAAATTGTGGAATAACCATTTTTACATTTCCCAAACCTCCATCAACGTCTCCTCCATAATCATTCCTACCCCATCATTCAAACCTATCTCATCTATGTCTTATCCGTCCCATCTCAACTCCTTCGCCCTCATCTTCTCCCCATTCACTACCTATCTCATGCTCATCACTCCTAGGAACCCGCCTACCTGTTCCCCTAGCAGGAGGTACTCCCATAGGCTATTCCCTATTAATATTCATCATCGAAGTACTCAATTTCTCCATCTTTTCCCCTATATCCATCAATAATTGCTCAAACCGATCCATCCTATCATTCTGTTTATTAGTTTGATTACCATATCTGCTGGAATTTGAACTTTCCATGTCAGATATTCTCTCAATTTTTGCCTCACCAATTTCGCTCGAAATCACTCAATTGGCTTTTACCCTCTAATAAGCTCACTCTCTGCCTTTTACCACTCAATTGCTTTTCCCAAGTGCTTCCAAAGTCAACAAAGAACTTACCAGACCAAACTTGTGAATTCAAATCGAATACGAGAAAGGAATGGGAATCAATAGTAATACGGACACTGAACTTTAGAATGAAGAATTTAAGATTCTAGATGAAAGTTTAACTTTGATTTTGGACACCACTTATATGACAAGATTTAGATAGTGAATCAAAACTCGTAACAAAAAGGGTGCTGGTAGCAATTTAAACAAACAACTCAACTTTTTTTTAACAGGTACGGATGAACAATACCGTACGAATGAACATTATTTTTTTATTTTTTTTAACACAAGATTAGGCTACCAACAAAGCAAAAAGTGGATCTAAGAACCCAAAAAACGAAGAACGACTCAAGAACAAGAAGAAGAATTGGATATAATTTTTTTTTTGACTCAACAACGAAAATAAAAAGATAGAACCTGATTAGATTGGAGCCAAAGCTCTGATACCAACTGATGCGAACCCCGTAGCAACGGTGAGTACGAAACCCACAACTAGATTGATGCGGAACCCAAGAACACCAAGAAACCCGATTTTGGACTTAAACCTAAGAAGTGAACCAAAAAAAATCCAACGATAGCAAGATGCACTGAACCCCTTGATTACACAATGAAGAACTCCCGTACCGATGATGAACAGACAAGAATTGATCTTGAAAGTTCGATTTGTTGTTCAATGAAGAACAGAGGAAAAAACAAAGCTTTCAATTTAATTCAATATGTCCAAAGTTGTAAAATAACAAAGTGTTCAAGTATTTATACTAGACCCCTAAATCTAGTAAAAAGGTGCATAAGGCAACAATTAATGTAAAAAAAACTGGAAAGAAATAGAATTCTAAGGAAACTAGGTCTTTTGCCAAAAATAGGAAACTCGGTCGATTTTTATAACCAAGCGGCTGCTTGGTTAATTTCCAAGTGGTCGCTTAGAAGAGATGTTTGACGCCCTTTGAGTTTCGGTATCGTCCGAGCGACCACTTTCCATTTTACTCTAAGAGGTCGCTTAGTTGTTCCGACTGACCTCCTTCTTTGGTTGCTTGTACGTGTTGATCCAATTGGTTCCCGGCTTCGACTCCAACATGAAACTTTCTCCATTTTGCGTCCCGAACATATTTTCATCAATAGTGGCTTTAACGAGCATTCCCAACGCCTCTTTGACTCGTTTTGCTCTCGATCGCGTCATTGCCCCTTCTTCGATAATCAACGTGTTTCGATTTGAGCTTGCATTGGACATTCCCCATCCTGGATCATATCAATATCTAATCTTTATTTTCTTTTGGTACTTGATATACGAAGCCTTTCTATGAATTGGAGAAAAAATTGGCCATTGTAGATACAGAACAGCACAGGTTCCAAGAATGCATAGATGAAAGCCGAATAAGTTTTTAACAGAAAAAACAGTTAAAAAGTTCTTAGCTACCAAAAAGGTAATTTCATTATTTTATTGTACTTATTTATTTAGATTATGCATTTATTTATACATTTTTAAAAATAAATCCACAGATTCAGGTGATTCCAATCTCAGAGGCTAATGAAGAAGAGTTGCAGCAACCGTGGTATACATCTCTTTTATTACCACATGACAATGAGCATACCATACTGGATAGCATTGTAAAGGGAGAGATCAACAATCATCTACAACAGAAAACTGCCAGTGCCACTCATCCTATTACATATACTTCAGTTGGAGTTGGCCCAAGTTATTCTTCCAATTATGCAACTAAAGAAGAAATTGAAAAGATGCTGAACATACATAGACAACATGCTAGAGAAGACATGGTGGAAATGCTCAACATACATAGACAACATGTGGCATCAGATGTATCAAATTTGTGCAATACCTTTAAAACAGACATTGTTGCTGAAGCAAGAAATCACTACCAAGCAATTCTTCAAAACCAACAAGAATTGTTTCAACAGCAGCACAACTAGCAGTAAGAACACTTTCAACAGCAGCAATAATCGCAACAACAGCACTACGAAGACATGCAATCAACCATGAAAAATTACTTCAATACCAGTTTGACTTCTCTAACATCATATATCAGTGAAGAAAATAATAGTATAATCAATAAGGTATCAGAGTCGCAATCAAACATGCAAGCTGCTATAGCTTCTCTTTGGGAAAATGTTTGTCTCCATAATAGTTCAACATCTCAACAACATGCTGAGACTATTGAAAAGTTCAAAAAAGATAAGGAAGGTAAAGTAACAAACATACAATTTTCAAAGAGCTTTCATTTAGAAGACTATTCTATGCTGAGATATGAAGAAATTAGAGATTGGATATTGAAAAGTCCACCCAGTTAAAAAATTTAAATAACTTCAATTTTTTAATTTTACTTCTATATATTTGAAACTAATTTTAATTATGTTATGCAATGCGTATTGGAATGATGGAAGTGGCAATTTGTACAAACACTACAAGAAAAAAAGCTTTTTGCAACGTTCAAAAAAACGTTGCTGAAAGGCTTTCGCAAGGTTTTTTAATATGTTGCAAATCCCAATATTGCCGTAGAGTGGGGGACTTTTTGCAACGTTTTTAAAACGTTGCCAAAAGGGATTTTTTTTACAATGTTTAAAATATGTACATGTTTTCTTCCATCCTTCTATTTCATTGTCGATTAATGCTACAACATTTCTTGTCGAGCTTTACCAGATATCTCAACATACATTTGATAATCCCAGCATGGCATTTGGTTCACAAGCTGCGAGAAAATATGATAGGAATACATCTCCAGAATGGTTTCATATGTAGATTGGTGGCACGTTAGAAAGAACATAGTGAGTTTATAATCCTCATTGGATTGTAAATAACAATAAGATGCTATGTTCGAGAAGGATGAATCTGTCAAGAAAAGAAATCCGTAGTACTTCTTTCTCGAATAGAAATGTATTGCATTTATATTTCATTATTAGGTTTATGGCTGCTTATCCCTTGGGACTTTGAGAGGCACTTATAATGAAAAATACACACACACACACACACACACTAGTAGAGATCATGCGTTGCACGAGAATTATTATAATTTTACTAGTGATTTTGTTAAAAAATATAAATGATTTTGGAACATCAAAATATTTAACTATTTAGGCTATTAATGTATTTTATATTATTAACGATACGAAAGTATATTGTGTGAAAGTCATCAATAGATAAACCCAACGATATATTCATATGTACTTTTGAAAACAATCCCCCTACTCCATGTAAGCAAACATAGAGTTCAAAAAAGAGAAGTATGACAATCTTAAATGACTTCACCTATTTAAAAAGAATAATAACTTCATTACAGAACAAGCCAATTGTAATTTCAATTACAAGGGCAATACTTCAATGCCTATCATAAGACGTAAAATGCAATATGATAAGACAAAAAAATTAAAGAAAATGAGCTGGATGTTGTAAGATCCTATCAAATCAAAGATTAATTTCAGGTTGTCTCTGGCAATGGATGCAACCATATGATTAGCATGTCTAACCTTCCGAGAGGCTCACTTGTGGTAAATGCACTTGCATTTCCTAAAAATTAAATTTATTTGAAATCATCAAGAAGAAATTGATGTCAATCAGTAAAAATAAAATATACTAAAAATTGGTAAAAAGAGACAAGTGAATGTGAAGCTGAAAATGGAAGTCTTTCAATGTATTTCTCTGAGAGAGATATGAGAGATAGGAAGGGGATCAATGAAAAATCAAGAAAGAATGATGAAATCATAGAAGTCAGTGGCATATTTGAAAGGCCAAACTATTGAAAACTCTTTACTTTTATTGTAGAATAAATTAGAGAAATATACCTTCCATGAATTGGACGCCATCATAAATTCTAAATCATTCATAATAGAAAGAATGTGTACAGATCTCATAAGAGAAATTTTACGATAAACTTCAAAATTAATAAACATGTGGGAGCTGCATAATGAAAAGAAATGTTATCCATTGTAAATATTGCATCTCAGAAGAGCTGCCATCAATTGCATCTGCCATCTCAGAAAGGAAATCCAAAACTAGACACAATGCCTATTCTTTGATTTCTTTCTCACAAGGGACCGAGTAATAAATCAAACGAACCTAAATTTCACATAAAGGATGATTCTAAGAGATCGAAATAATTAGCACACAAGAAATTTTAGGCATTGTATACAACTGAAAATGCCCTAATCTAAACCTGTAATTTACTCCTAAATCCATAGCCGTCAGAAAATAGAATACAGTTAAAGGATGATAAGAAACCTTTCAGAATTTAGTATTTGGCCACTAAAAAGTTTATCTTACAATCATAAAGGATATAGAATTTACCCTGATGCTTCATGGCCAAATATTCGAGGAAACATGGGCGCTTGCCAAAAAAACAAGTCTTGAGTTATTAAGCAATAAATATTTATACTGGACCCATCCAGAGAAGATAGATTTAAATAAGCACAAAAATCTCAATCCTCAATAACAAAATAGAGGGGGAGGAAGGGAACCGAGCCAATTTGGAATTACCAATTTACCAGGCATCAATTCAATTCGCATAAATAAAAGAGAAATCAAGAAAACAATCTCAATGATTTCAACGAAAACATAATTAGGAATACAAGAAAAGGAAATAGAAATATAAGGAAATTGAACTGACAATAGAAAGGAAAACAGATATTAATGTGACCTGAGAGAACCAAAAGGTGACATCACCGCGACGGAGAGAGGTGCAGACCACCTTAATGCGGATCTCCATAGGCTGAGGTGGACTTACTTGGACCTCCTCTATCACCAGAGCCTCTCTAGTTGCCCATGCTATCGACTGAAAATTTAGGGCTTCTTGTGCGACGGGAGTGGAGTGAACTGTGAAGAAGAAAAGTCGAATGAAAATTTTAGGGTTTGTTACCTTTTATATTTAGTCGGTTCTTTTTTTTCAATTTTTTAATGTTGGCGAGTTGGGTCGGTGTGGGTTACATCGGGTTGTCTTTATTAACCCACAACCCAATCCAACCCAACCCGACCCGACCCGACCCGACCCGATTACACACAACCCGAAACCCACCTAAAAACACCAACAAACTCGACCCAAACCGGTCGGTTTGGGTCGGTTCGGGCGAGTTTTTGCCCACGCCTAACTGATGCTCAATAATATCATGTCACAAAGTAATGATTGTTCATAATATAAAATAATAGTTCCAAGTAAAGTCACAATTGACAGCCTGGTAATGGATAATAAGTCCTTGTTTGAGCCCTATTTTGATAAGAGAATGTATTTTGGATTAGTAGATTGATGGAGAATATGTGATTAAAAATTAAGAAAAATTTGAATTTTCGTGTAATATTATTTTATTCCTAAATTTTCTAAAAAAACTAAATCCACGAAATTCACACAAGTTAAAATTTTATTTAAAAAAAATTCTTGCATATCTGGGACGATACACTAAAACTGTAAAAGATAACCACCATACCTTCGATTCATAGCAAAACTCTATATTTACTTACCAAAAAAAATTGTTTCAATAATTCTTTCGATTGATCTATGATGAAAATTTCAAATATCTATAAAAGAAAGCAAAAATAGAGGGTTAGAGCTTTTAGGTTGGTGAATGCAGAAAACTTTGGCAAAATTACACAGCATATAGATAAAATCGTGGAAAAAAAAATAAAAGACGGAAGAAGAAAGGAAAATTCTTGCACAACATGGACCGTTACGTGGAAAATGGAGGAAGTATGAGACGTTGCATGGAGAACTGGGAAAAAAGTCAGAGAAGAATAAGAAATGAATAAAATAATGTAATAATGTCATGCCTGAAATAAAATAGATATTAAAATATGACATCAGCATGACATCATTGATGATGCGTTATGAATAGTAACCAACTTTCAACATAAAACCAAATGAAACTCTAACTATAGTAGGAGAAAGGGGAAATTAATGATGAAGAAAGGAAAAAAAATGACCAAAAGTGCACAAAAAGTGAACTTTGGGGACTGAAGTGTACATGTGTCAAAAGTTAAAGGACCTATGGCTGCAATTTTTGAAGGACGTAATCGAAAGAAAAGTCAAAATTTGAGGATTAAAATATTCGAGATGAAAGTTGAAGGATTGAAAACGCATTTACCGATGACTTAGTTGCAATATATAAAATGAGGTTTGTTTCCTAGTGCTGTATAACATCATTAATAGGTTAGATATAGATATATATAGATATAGATTTTCGTCTGTATTTTACTACTTAACTTAGTTATTTTCTATTTTGTAGGTGTTTAACGCCAAAATATCAAATTAGAGGAGAAAACGGATGAAGAAAGGAAAAAGGACCAAAAGTGCATAAAAATTTAACTTGGGGATTGAAGTGTATAAGTGTCAAAAGTTGAAGGACCTAGGGTTGCAATTTTTGAAGGACGTGATCGAAAGAAAAGTCAAAATTCGAGGACTAAAATGTTTGAGATGAAAGTTGAAGGACTGAAAGCGCAATTACCCTGAGGACTTAGGTGCAAGAAAAAATGAAATGAAAAAAATAAATAAAAAATAAAAGATGTTGTATGACATCATCAATAGGTCATGATGATGCAATGTGAATAGGAACAAACCTTCTTCTTTTATATACTTTTATATATATATATATATGTTACGAGTACATGTTCGGTATGCAAAATAAGTAATTTTTTATATAAAAATAAGAAAATACTAACATATCCAAATATGATTAGAATCTAAAAGTTACTTTAATTTTACTTTTTAGCATAACCAAATATGTTGGTATTGGACATCACTAGACACCATCTTAATGATGTCGAGCACTTAATATATTGTTTCATCAATGAGTACCAGTGTCGAAAATCAAAATCTTCCTAGTTTACAGCATTTTGTTCAGAGCAAAGAAGACATTTAGCCAAAAGCTGCCTCAAATGGCCAAATACAAACTCTAGGCAATGGACTTTATTCCCTTCGTGTCTTTCATCTGTTTGAGTAGAGTTTGAGATACTGTTGTGTTCCTCAGGAGAGTAAAAAATCCTCATTATTCTGTGCGACACCGTTTGTAAATTTTCATTCAATGATTCTTCGTTGCCATCATAATCGTCATCATTTTCATAAACTAAATGAATCCCACATTTATTCAGCATAATTCTTGGATCAAATGGAGGATTGCGCCTTACGACCTGTATTCTGTCATCGTTTTCTAGAATGGAAACTAATGGATGACAATGTGGATATCTGCACAAATAAAGCTGATCATCTTCTGTATTTGGGATTCCTCTTAAGTACAATGCATGACTGTAAACTGCTCTGGTTACTCTGAGAATCTTTGCTTCGATTTCGGCAATAACAGGCAACTCATCGAATGTTGAATCCTGGTTGATTTGGGATTTCTTAGAGACGACAACAGCAATAATCACACTCCTTATTGCCTCATTTTTCTTTCTAGAAAAGCAAATCTTATCTCGAGTAAACCAGTTCGGTATTTCACTTCCCGGTATGCATAAATTGTATAAATTTCTCAATGCAACCTGCAATTGAGAAATTGTAGCAAGTTAAATTATCGTTACTCTGGATGCATACTTTTAATAATTCATACTCATAAACCATAAGTGAAAAAGAAAAAGTAAAATGCCCCTTGTCCAGCTACTTTAGATTGTGGATAGCCCAGAGCACAAGGGGAACGATGACTTGATGTCTTTCTCACCTTCCTCTGGCTTACTACTGAAAGTCTTGAAATCCAACCTCAACTATAGCAACTTAACACGTGATTGTTCTCATAGCTTTACTTATCCCAACACTTCACAGCACTTGACTGATTGCATAAATTAAGGAGGAGAGATGGATAGATAGATAGTTAGATACCTTGTCAAGTTTCCGTATCACTGCTGAGGCACGATAACAGCAACCTCCCATGTACAACCTTCTCAATGACATCAATTTTTCGATGCCTGGGAAGTCCATTAGTTTCTTACAATTTGTGAATTCTATCTCAGTTAAATGCTGCAAATTTGAGAGATCAGAAATGCTTTCCAGAGAAGTACAATTTGCAGCATTTAGTTCCTGCAAACTCCCTGGAAGTGGAGGAAGAACTTTGAGCAATTTGCAGTGGTATAAATCGAACTTTTTGAGAACACGGAGAGGTCTCATATCGGATGGAAGACTATGAAAATCATTGCGACTCAAATTCAAAATCTCTAAAGATAATAACTTCTCAAAATCATCAGGAATCTTCCCCAATATCTTCCATGCACGAGCATTGAATTCGACTAACAAGGAAAGATTCGAGAAAGAAGATGGAAGCACCTTTCTCTCCGCACTAGTAGCTGGCTCTGATATGAGACAAATCTGAGGGGCCTGACCGTAGGGCTTCTTTGCCATTTTCAACGTCCTTAAATTATAAAGCATCCCAAACGTTTCAGGTAATTCAGTGATGGCAGTTTCCTCCATAAACAGCCGACACAAGTTTTTCAATTTTCCAAATGAAGCAGGTAATCTGCATAGTTTCTTGCACTGATTCAATCTTAAGACGATTAGATTCTCCAACAATTCTATAGATTCTGGTAACTCTATTATGACAGCTTTGTTCAAAATCAATGTATGAAGGGCTGACAAGTTTGTTATTGATTCTGGAAGTGTGCTAAGATTCTTGCAATCTCTGATTTCAAGCTTCTTAAGTGATTTCAAAAAACCAATTTGATGGGGGTAAACCACTGATCAAAGTCCTGTCTAACTGAAAAGCAATCATTGAAGACAACCCTTCTATAGTAACTGGCAATGTGTGCAAACGTTTACAGTCTCCCACGGATAAATCTGTCAGATAGTATAGTGAACCAACAGATGCTGGTATAACTTCTATGGAACTACCATGAAGCAAGAGTTCAGCCAATGATTTGAGATTTCCAATGGAATCTGGAATTGCAATTAACGATCGACACCACATCAAATTTAGAATCTCGAGATTTCCCAAAAAGCCAATGGAATCAGGTAATTCTTCCAATGCAGAACCAAGAAGAGAAAGTTCCCTCAAGGAACTAAGCTTTTCTATGCTTTTGGGTAGTCGTTTTAACGTTTTGCAATTGTTTAGGGAAAGCTTTTCAAGACAAGTTAGCCTGAATATAGTTTCAGGCAGTTCATCTCTGGCAGTACTATCAGCTAGAAGTTCTTGCAAAGACTTCATGCAGCCAATGTTCCGAGGTAGATTTTTCAGTTGTGAACAACCAGAGAGAATAAGTACCTCGAGACGTTTTAGTCCAGAGACATCACTTAGAAATTCAACAAGGCTCGAACATTCCCTCAAGTTGAGATGCCGTAAAGTGTCCAGGCCGCCTACTGATTTGTGTATAGTTTTCAGATTAATGCAGAGCTCGAGTATAAGCTTTTCCAGGGATTTGTGCTCAGACAAATCAGGAATTGCGGTCAGGTTACAGCAATTATAGAGATTCAATACAGTAAGTTTATTTTTCACCTGGAAAATAGAGAAACTTTTCCATTGTTAGGCAGCAGAAAAGAAATACAAGCATTTAAACTGAGAATTGATACAGACAGAAAATCAAAGCACAACGAAGCCTTTAAATATTTGATGTCTTCCTTGCAGTGGTTCATGATAATTATAACAAAGGTTGTTTTCTTCTATTTACATGTGTTGTGCTCTACCATAGGTTCATAACCAAATAATTTTGTTTGATTCATCAATTTCTTAGTTCATTTTCTTTTAACTATATTGTTGTGACAAGCCGAAGCTCATATTAGAAATCTTTCATCGATGATCTAGACTCATTACAATGAAATTAAAAGCTTAATTCACATCATCGGCCAACCCCAATGTCAATGCAGACTGAGGCGCAACAACATATTTCAGTTGATATTGAAAAGCTTAATACCTTGCACGCTCTAATAATGGGTAAGAAAGATGCTACATAAGCAATGAGTATAAATTTTCTATCTTACACACTTGCACTCTTTCAAAAATCCTTCACCTTCGTTTAAATTTCGAAGACACCCTTGTTGCTCCTAAGCTTTAGAAAAATAATAGTCTAGTAACCAACTCACTAAGACTAGCTAAAATACATAAAAGGGGAAAAATGAAGGGAGCCGCTATTTCATCCATCATTTTTTATATCTATGGATTTTTTTTTTTTTAAAAAAAAAAAATCCATATTATATTTTTAACCTTATGTAAGTTCAATCTGAATGAGCTTAGCATAGCGGAGAACCGGTTGAGTGAATCGCTAAGAAAGATAGAGCTGTAGCAGAATTGCTCGATGTACTGGAATTAGAAAACCCAATTCTTTTGAATGATAATGCGACATTGGAATGGCACCGTTAATGGAAGGGAACAAAAGGGTTGGCTTCCAAATCCTTGTTTCTGAAGAAAAAGGCATCTGAGCTTGCTCTGTGTGTTTGAAGATGAGGGAGGATCACATGGTGTGCATGCTGAGTCAGAAAATCGAGGATATTCAGGAGCATATATATTTGTTGGAGAAGAGAAACAAGGAGTACCATGAGTATTGTTGAGAATCTGGCCAAACAATTGAAGAACGAGAAAATATGGATAATATGAAAATAATGGATCACACAACACACAAATTTTTATAGAAGAAGATGAGAATTTATTATACCAAGAAATTAAAATTATCTTTACAAAATTTAATTCTCTCAAACTAAATCTAAACAATTCTCTCAAGTTTCCAATGTATACAACAATGATCTAATTGTTATGTCGAACCTATGAAGAGCCTACACCTTGTGGAGTATTTATAGGAGCCAAATCTTGGAGTTGTGGATGAATTAGAGTCCTTAAAATCAAACTCTCAATGCATGATGAAATTTGATCCCTTATCTATCGAGACTTCTAAACCAAATCACATGGAATTTGAGTCACAACCTAACAAGTAATTTGTTAAACGAGACAATGAGTCGGGGTGGAAAACAGGTGAGTTTGGAAGACTGCCTTCAGGTTTGTCATGGTGGTGGTGCTCGTCTGAGAAAATACTCCAGTGTCAACCTTGGAAAGGATGGACAAAGTTCAAATGGTAGGGTTGAAGAAGGAAGGGTCTCAAAGATGTGGACTAGGACGAAGAAGTTTGTGGTCCTCATCTCAACTCTACCTACTGCTAAGCAAAAGAACACAACAATTAGAAATGAGGATATACCGTTTATTCTAGTACTGATATAGTGAATTTAATAATAGTGTTGGAATATAATGAAAATGAGTATAGTACATTTTTGAAATTTAAATAGGGATAAATTTAGAGTAGCATAGGTATATAAAAGTGGTGCAGGTATATAGTGTTTAAATGAATGAATTTAATAAGGATAGTATTGGAATGTGATGTGGATAGATTTATGGTGTGATAGATATATAAGAGTGATGGAGGAAAATAGTGGCTCCCAAAATGTATTCTCTGCTACAGGCTAAAATGGATGAATCAGAATCTACAAAATCCCTTTCGGCCTCCTCAAACATATGGCAAGAAATAAACAGACATACCTATTCCACTGCTACTATCTTTCCCAATTAAACTAGATACATCAAAGATAATATCTTGCATAACTGAAGTAAAAATATAAATAAATAAATACAGATCCTTTAACTAATAGCTATAAGATTTTTCATCCAAAATCGTAAAATCAATTGCTTTTTCATTTTAATATTTTCTGCAAACTTGTGTGCGTATTAAACTTTGGCAATTCTCAGAAAAATGTCATGAAACTGAAACATACCTTTCTTCTATCCCAGAACCACTTCCATCCCGATATACTTTCTATCTTGCTCTGTGAGAGATCAAGAGCAGCCATTTCACCGTCCAAAAATACAGAAGGCAGACTTCTGAGTGAACATTTCTTCCATTGTAGCCATTTCACTGCAGCAGGTATATATTTAAAATCTCCTTCGAGTCGGACATTACTGAATTGAAGCATCCTCAGATTAACCATTGATTTGAATAATTTGGTATCCACTATTACTTCACCCTCTTCTGCCCCATGTTGAAAATATTCCTTGTATTTCTCCTTCATATATGTTAATGCAGCAGTGAAATTCGGAGATCTTTGAAGATCGTTGAGAGCTATAGTTCTAGCACTAATAATCCTCGTGCGCTTCTCCACAGCCAGATCAACGATAATCCCTTGGATACATCGCGTCCCCTGTAGATTGATATATAAAAATTCAGAGCATAATTATAGGAACATTTTTTAGGATTAATGTGCAGTCGAGAAAACAGTACAAATTAGACTTCATACAGTACAACAAATTTTGGGTCAAAATATACACCTTTTGGCCCTTCAAGACATCGAGAACATCTCCACGGTCCCATATTCTACTTCGCTTTCCAATATCTGAATAGCCTTCTTCCAAAACAATCTGTCTTCCCATATCTCTAATCTGATCGTGCATCCACAACTTATCTTTCTCAATAACTTTAATGAGAGATTTTTTACTAAGGGTTGAAAATGCAATTTCTGCTCTGAAACCGCAGCTCTTCAAAGCATCGATTACGCTCTCTCTCTTCATTTCCAAATTCTATAATAAACATGAAATGTCGAGGAATATGCACTTCTCTTCATCATCAAGTGCATCATAGCTTATCCTCAATTAAGGGGCGGATCTAGCCCTCGGCGAGCCTCCGCGGTCCTTCGTACTGGATTCGTCGAGAATGATTTTTTTTTTTGAAAATAGAAAAATAATTTATATTATATAATTGATAATTCATTTTATTTATTAACATCCTTTTTAGCTCAACTGGTTGGAACTTGCACCATGAAGTTGGATGTTTTGGGTTCGAAACTCCAATAACATATGTTTTGTAGTTTTTTTTATTTCAATAATTTTACCAAAACAAGTGGCAATTATTGAGATTAAAACCTAGCACCTCCCTTAAAAATATTGTCAACTCCACCATCATAGCAATCAGTGATTTGTGACAATAAGGGAAACAAAAAAATATATGTTCAATATTACTGGGTTTAATGCATTTTAACTTGTAATTTATTTCTCTTCTTGATTTTTTTCTCTAATCAATTGATTTAAGAGTTTGGTTAATTAATGATAAATTTATTATTATTATTTTTTTAAAAAAATTGGCCTTAGTGTGATATGGAGTCTTTCAACAAAAACTTATTTAATTAATAGAATATTACAATTTCAATCACAAAAATCGATTGTGGAAAAGTGGGATCACACAAACACATAAAATTGATATAAGCACATAAATAATTTCAATTTTGTTAATAATATAATACTTGTTTAATTAACTTTAATTATAAACTAAATATTGGCATTTTTGTTAATAGATATTGTATCTTTGATTGAAAAATAATTTATGATATTTTGCAGATTATAGAACGATTTTTTCATCCGAAATGAAAGTTCGTACCTAATTCTAATCTAGTTCGTACGATTTTTTGAATATTATTTAACTAAATATTAATAAACAACACCGCTATCACGGACGTTGACCGTAGACAATAAGTGTTCAACGTTCGCGATCCGCTCTAGCTGAACTTGAACTCTAGATTCGTCCCTGCCTCAATATATCCTGAAGATTGTTCGGACGAATCTTCTTCAGCTTTTCTAGTGCATCACACCATTCCTCCATTCTCCGCTTGTCAAAGAGGAATGAACCAAATACTTGTAGAGCCAAAGGTAATCCTCCGGTAACGGAAACAATTTGTTTGGACAGTTTCAAGAAAGTATCATTAGGTTTCTCTCTTCCCAATGCGTAGTAACTAAAGAGTTTTAACGAATCAGAAGGGCCTAATTGTCTCACCTCATAAATCTTATTCACAAGATCAGCTGGTAAAGCATCTTCATTTCTTGTACTAATTATAATCCGACTTCCTTCAGAAAACCAATCTCTACGAATAGCTAGCTTGTTAAGCTGATTTACATTGTCAACGTCGTCTAAGACAAGCAAAACTCGTTTTTCCTGGAAAATTCTTCTGATTGTAGCCATAAAAGCATTATTGTTGTCAAAAGGACGTGCTGAACCTGTAGAAAGATCTTTAACGAGTTTGTTCTGAAGCAACAATAAACCATCAGGCTTATCGAAATTTTCTCTAACATTTGAGATGAAACAACAGTGTCCAAAATGCCTTGCAAGTTTATTGTAAACGGCTTTAGCAAGAGTTGTCTTGCCAATTCCACCCGTACCTAGGAATCCCAGAACTTGGGGCACATTTTGCGTAACATCCAACAATTCCATCACTTCCTCGATGGGAAAATCAAGCCCCACAGTATATGGAGCCACAACAAACGGGGAGTTCTTCAATTTATCCAAGATCTTTTTCACAACAGATTCAATCAAATGTGTCTGGTCCCTGCCATGCAAAGTATAATTCATTCACTTTAAAGTTAACATATTCTTGGAATTTATTTGTTTAGTTACTTATTGAAGGATTAAAGTAAAAGAACATGCCATGTTTGGCTGTCCTCTGAAGCCACTATTCTACGAAGTAAAAATAGCTTTTGCTAATAAAACATTTAACTATATCAATCATATTTGACAAAATAAGTAACTTAAAAAGTTAGTTTGACTTACACTGAAGTACAACCAAACATGACAGAATTGAAATTACTATTAGATGCATCATATATTAAGAGGAATTTCAAGCAAGAGAAGGAGAGGCGACTGATTACATTGTTATCAATATCAATTTGTACAAATTCAAGAAAATTTAACTTTTTAAAAATTTCAACATTTTGATCGAAAATTCAAAGAAAATACATTAGCTTACCATATTCCAATGTTTTTATTTATATAAATTAAAAATAAGATAAAATAGAAAACACAAATTTTTCTGGTACCTTCGAAAAATTACGTGCGAAATGCCTTATTTTAACATTTTACTTTCATTAGAATTTTGACCTCAGCTTGAATGTTCACTCTCTTTATTCCAAAATGGGAAAGGAGGTACAATTTCCAGTCCTATATAGCTCATGATCAAGTATATGAATAACGCATGTTTTTTGTATATTGTAAAATGCAAAAATGTGCTCAAAATGTTATCATAAAATGTATCGCATATGAAAATATATAAAGGTTCTTTATTTATTCAGAATATTATCCTATATGACAGCTAATAATAGTAATATGATTATAAAAATGACTAGATTGGTGGCTTTAATTTCCGGAAAAATTCTTGCAAGTATTTTTTGAAATAATTGAGTGAATAGAACAAACAAATGATTGAAGTGCTAGACTCTAAATAAAATAAATAGTTTTGCAATGATAATGGATAAAATTTGTGATTAGTCAATTATTTTGGGTAGAATTAAAGATTCTTTGATGCTTTTTTTAAAAAAATTTATTTATTTGCGCATTAATATTCTCCAAAGCGATACAATGGAAACATTGAATTTTTTATAATGGAACTATGCATATAGATCAAATTAGCATTTCTATCACGGCTAATAGACAACAGTAACATTATTTCACGAATGTTCTTTTTGAAATAATCTATAGCAGCTATGTTAACTATTCTACAATGGCTAACTTATAATCACTTTGATACAAAAGGGTGTTACAATATATATATATATATATATATATATATATATATATATATATATATATATATATATATATATATCCTTTTATTTTTGGTCTTCTTGTATATATATAACATAATTCTATCAACAGAAAACCTAATTTTTGGCGGCTCAAGAATTGGTTCTTCTTCTTCTTCTTCTTCCTCGTTTAGTTGATTCATCAAATTAGATTATATTATTTACATGGTATCAGAGCCTATAGTTGAGTGAAATCGGTGGAGAAAAATTGGTGAAAACTGTAGAAAATCACAGCACAAATTTCTGTCCATAACTGAACTTGTTTTCTTGTTTTCTGACCAGGCGTTGTTTGAGAAAACTAAGACCATATCAGTACTCTGCAGATCGAGGAGAACCTTTCGGTGAATGGAAGCGCATGATGGAGGCACGTGGGGTCACGCGCAAAGATTGTTTGCGGCGCGTGGGTGGGAATTTCAAGGTGACTTTAAAAGGCAGCTTTTTCCTTGGTGAGTTTTTGACCTTTTGGCGGTATTAGTTTGATTATACGTGTATTGTGCTGTATATTCCGGTGCAGTTAGAGTTAGTGCGTTGGTTATCGTAGATTTTCTTAGAATTTGGTGATTTCCTTGATTCGTAATTGATTATTTGTTGATTCTATGATGGCAACTGAAAGGGATGATTCACTTCAATCCATTAGTGTCAGATTAAATGGTAAAAAATATTCTTATTGTAGTACTGTGATGAGAAATTTCCTAAAAGGAAAAAGATTTTGGGATTGTATTAGTAGAACTGTTGTGAAACCTAAGAACGCTGTTGATGATTATGTAACAGAGTTAGATACGTGGGAGTCAAACAATGCAAAAATACTTACTTGGATTCCTAATTCTGTTGAGCAATCCATTGGTACATAGTTGGCAAACTTTGAAACTGCAAAAGTTTGGGATCACTTTTAGAAGCTATACACTAAATCTAACTTTGCAAAGCGTATCAACTGGAGATTGATCTACGGGCTTTACAACAGAAGCATGTGTATTCTTGAGTTTTACACTGCTATAAGTTCGATTTGGGACAGGATGACTCTTACTGAATCAGTAGGACTGAAAGCATGTGAGGAATATATTACTTTTAGAGAGTAGGGATGTCAACGAGCTGAGCCGGCCGCAGGTCGAAATTTGAGGCTTGGGCTCAATGGTGAGGGCTTTTTTCTCAAGCCAAGCCGAGCTTTTGCTCGGACAAAAAAATGAGGTTTGACTCGAGTTTCGGCTCGGGCTTTTCCGAACCGACTCGATTTTTTTTATCTTCCTCCTGTTATTGCCATTTTTTTGAACTCACAGGCCGCCCAGGCTGACGAGCCAAATTGCCATTCTTAGAGAGGAGCAACGATTAGTTCAATTTTTTATTGCACTTCATAGTGATTTTGATGGACTCAGAGGCTCTATCTTGCATCGCACTCCACTTCTTTCAGTTAATTCTATGGTTAGTGAACTTGTGGCTGAGGAAACACGTGAAAACACTTACAGGAGAAGTATCTCTTTCTCCATCTAGCACCTTAGTATTGGTTGTACCCTCTCGACCGTCCACACACACTCAGAACAAAGGTTATAGAAGACTTGCTAGTGATGAGTGTAACTTTTATAAACAAAAGGGACACTGGAAGTCTCAATGTCCTAAACTATTGAAGAAGTAGGAACCATAACAACGATCCTATTGTCCCAATGCTAACATAGCTGCCACCATGTCACCTGGTGACTCGTCTATATTTAGAGCACCACATTCCTCCAATTCCATGTTGACTGATTTAGCAGAGCAGTTTCAAAAGTTCTTAGCCCCACAGCCACATGCTAGGTCAGCTACTTACATAAGTTTGTCATCCTAGAGTCCCTCAGATATTTCTTCATTATCGATCTTTAACTCAAGTACTTCCAGACACGTCATCTAATTCAAATTTCTTTAAAGATTTACGCCCTTCTAACTCTTCTATGTCTGTTAATGTTATGACTGCTGATGTCACCATATTGCCCTTAGCAGGTGTTGGCTATGTCAACACACATAATTTATCGCTTTTAGATGTCTATTGTGTTTCAACTCTTACTTTAAATCTTATTTTCTATTGGCCAATTATGTGATTCTAGATATTTAGTTCAGTTATCTTCTACTGCTCGTTATGGGCAAAATCCTAGATCTCAAAACCTGACTGGGATATGCCATAGATAAGGAGGGTTATATGTTTTGGATAATTTAAAACCACCATATGTTGCAGCATTTGGTGTTGACTTGTCTTCTTTCTCTTTGAATTCCTCTTCTGGTTTTTATTTGTGGCATTCTCGCCTTGGACATGTTTCCGCTAGTCGTTTGAAATTTTTAATTTCTAAGGGTCAATTGGGAGATTTACATACTTAAGATATTTTTTATTGTAGTGGTGGCAATTTTCTTCTTTACCTTTTCCTTGAAGTATTTCTCGTTCTGTTGCACCATTTGATCTTATTCATTCTGATGTGTGGGGACCTGTTCCTATTGCTACAAAAGATGGGTTTAGATATTATGTGTCTTTTATTGATGATTATAGTCATTATTGTTAGGTTTATCTTATGAAACAACGTTCTAACTTTCTCTCTATTTATCGTTTTTTTAGAACACTTATTAAAACTTAACATTCTGTTGTAATTAAGTGCTTTTGATGTGATTTAGGTGGAGAATATATTTCTACATATTTCTCTGAATTGCTTGCTCTTGATGATACAATTCATCGCACCTCGTGTACTAACTCCCCACAACAAAATGGCGTTGCAAAAAGAAAGCATAGACATTTTGTAGAAACTGTTCATTCAATTCTCTTGTCTGCCAAAGTTCCCAGTGAATTTTAGGAGGGAAGCAATTCTTACTGCTATTTCTCTTATTAATAAGATTTCATCTGCCCATACTTCAAGCTTCTCACCATTGAAACGTTATTTGGGCATCCTCCTTATTACTCCTCATTGAGAGTCTTTGGTTGTACTTGCTGTGTTCTTCGTCCTGATGAGAATGCAGTAAGTTGACATCTCGCTCTGCTATATGTGTTTTCTTAGGTTATGGGCAAGGCTAAAAAGGTTACAGTTGTTTTGATCTCATTAATAAAAAATTATATGTTTCTCGTCATGCTGTGTTTCTTGAGAATATCCTATTCTTTTCTATTTCTGTTAATACTCATGACTTGACTAAAACTGACCTCATTCGTATAGATCAATTCTCTGATGATGTTGATAGATCATCTTCCCATATTGATTCTTTATGTCCTACATGTACATATGCACGGTTCATGATATCACTCCTCTTTTTATGGCCTCCCAAGCACCACCTGAGATCGTTGATCCAGCTCTTGTTTCCTCTGTTCGCTATCCTCAACGTATTTGTAAGTCCACTCAATTACCTGATTTTGCTTATTCATGTTATTCATAGTCATTTTGCTATTTTCTTACCTCCATTCACAAGCTATCTAAACGTTCTTCCTAAAAAGAAGCTATTCTAGATCTACTTTGACAATAGGCTATGACTGATGAACTCTTTGATCTACATAAAACAGACACTTGGGACTTCGTTGTCTTACCTCTAGGTAAACATGTTGTTGGTTCTCATTGGGTTTATAAGATTAAAACCAAATCTGACGGTTCAGTTGAGCGTTATAAGGCTAGATTGGTTGCTAAGTGTTTTAATAAGAAGCTTGGTCTGGATTATGATGAGACTTTTGCTCTTATTACCAAGATGACCATTGTTCGTACTCTTATTGCAGTTGCATCTATTCGTCAATGGAGTCTCTCTCAGTTGGATGTCAAAAATGTCTTTTTGAATGGACATCTTTAAGAGAAGGTTTATATGGTTCTCCCCCCTGATCTTTCTCATACTTCTAGATATGTTTATAAGCTTAATAAGGCACTTTATAGCCTCAAACAAGCTTCTTGTGCCTGGTTTGAAAAAATGTCCACTGTTGTTACCTCTATTGGCTTCACATCCAGTCATCATGACCGCATTATTCTTTTTGTGCACTTCAGTTGTCGCATTCTGCTTTTACTGTATGTTGACAGTATGATCATTACTAGTGATGATGTTGATGGGATTGCTGATTTGAAATCAGAATTGGCTCATCATTGTGAAATGAAGACTTGGGTGTATTATCTTATTTTCTGGGGATCGAAGTTGCTCATCTCCTAGAGGTTATTTTCTCTCTCAATCCAAGTCTCAGAAGCACTGACACGTTGTCGGTGACAACGTATTGGTGTCCAACAAATATCAGACCATTGTACGCCTTCGAAACGTCGTCGATACATGTCGGAGTTGCTTGCAGCGTGTCAGAGGCAAGAAAAGGCAAAAAAGAAAAGAGGAAGAGCCTGCTGGGCTGAATAAATCCATCCGGCGGAAGTGACAGGGACGAAAAAGAGAGAAGAGAAGAGGAAGAGACTGCTCGTTGAAAAAAGAGAGAAAATAGAAGAGGAAGAGACTCAACCGTGACACGGAAGCAGGCGGGCTGGGGAAGAAGATGAATGAACTGTAGGGCTACGAAAGTGATGAAAATGAAAAGTAAATGAAAAGGCTTCTCTTTACCAATGTAAAATTTAAATTGTAGGGCCCACCACCTGAAAATTTTCTCAATTAGTGTATGTTTTCTACGTTTTGTACTTGTTCACAGCTGTAAAACTTGATAAAATAATAGATAAAATTTTATTTAAATCAATTTTGTACCATTTTACCCTTCAACAAAAAAAATCAAGCTTATATAAGAACTCAAATACATTTTCTTCCTCATAATGACCTACGGAAATTGCAAGAAAAAAATCAAAAAATCCATTTAAACTTTTCTTTGTTATTTCATCTTTTTCAAAAATTTCAACAATTCACATTTGAAGAATCATTTGCAAGATCAAGAAGAATATATTTTTTCAAGTTTCAGGTGATATCACTCCTATCTTATTTTCCTATTTGAAATTATTTTTCTTTTGAAGTTATGAGTGGTAATGCTATGAATGATAATTTGTCTAAACCTCTTTGGATATATGTTACAAAACTTGATAAATTTAATGAAAATGGTGGTAACATTATTTGGCAATGCAATTTTTGTAATGCGATAAAGACAAGTTCATACACTAAAGTGAGGGCACATTTGTTAAAATTACAAGGCTATGGAATTGGGGCTTGTGGAAAAGTAACTATGAAAGATATATGTTAAATGCAAAAAATGGAAGATGAAGCCAAGTTGAGAATTCAAACTAAGGTAGGTGTTGAAGATTGTAGAATATTGGGCACATTTTATGGTTTATTTGTTTCCTTATGTACCGGTGTTAGTATAGTTAACATATATATTGTTTCCTTAGTTGTAGATTTAGCATATATTTAATTTTGGTAGGTATTTTGCTAAATAAAAAAATTGTAGACGGCTGAAGCAATATACAATTGATTTCCCTATTTACTGTGGTCTCTTCTTCCTATTCTCCTTCTCGGTTTCATGGTATTAGAGCCGACGGTTAATTGAGTAGGTGGAATGGAAAAATTACATGTGGCAGCCGTCTCTGAAAATACTTCTCTCCAACTTACTACTACTCGATTGAATAATAAGAACTTCCTCCAATGGTCTCAGACTACTCTCATGGTCATTTGGGGGCGTGGCCGTCTCGGTTATATAACTGGGACTACAACCAAGCCGGATGAAAGTGATACAACTTATGTAACTTGTGACGCACAAAACTCCATGGTAATGGCTTGGATTGTTAATTCAATGGAAAAAGAAATTAGAGTGTCCTACCTATATTATTCTACCATAAAGGAGCTTTGGGATGCACTCACCGTTGCCTTCTCGGACTTGGGAAATTTTACCCAACTGTTTGAACTCCGAAACGAGGCATGAAATTTGCGCCAAGGAGAACTCGATGTCACCCAGTATTACAACTCATGTCATGCTTGGAGACTCCAAGCCACCTTCATTGGAGAACTCGATACTTGCTACTCGTGGAGAAGAGCCATCTCGTGGGATAAAAAGGGCAATTATTGGTGCGAACACTGCAAGAGATCAAACCACTCTATTGACAGGTAATGGGTTCTACACGGGCGACCTTCAAACAGAAAGCAGGGAACCCAGAATGATTGGAAGCCGAATCAAGTCCACCGAAAAAAAATCCAGATGGGAAATCCTTCTGGCTTCCAGAGTTCTACAAAACCACCACCGGCCACCACCCAGTCCGATAATAACTCTCTCTCTTACCACAGCCCAGCTTGAGCAACTGTACAAACTTCTCACTCCTGCAGCACCGTCTTTTAGTTTGGTGGCTGAAAGAGGTAACTATATGTCAACGTTAATGAGCAGCAGCAATATTAAACGGTAAGTTATTGACTCGGGAGCCACGGACCACATGACAGGCTGTAAAAAAATTATTTTATTCCTACTCACCTTTCCCTGGATATTTTAAAGTTAAAATAGCTGATAGTTCACTCTCACTGGTTGCTAGAATCGGAACTATTAGACTCAGTCCATCTATTGATTTAAAATCTGTTTTACATGTTCCAAATCTCTCTTGCAATCATTCGTCTATTAGCAGGTTAACTAAAGATTTGCATTGCAGTGTTAACTTTACTGAGTCTTTGTGTACTTTTTAGGACTTGACTTCGGGGAAGAGGATTGACAATGCTAAAGAATGTGAGCGACTATACTATTTTCAGGAAGACTCTTATTAGAATAAACAAGCTCACACTGCAAGCTGCACGTCTAACCCCATAGAACAAGAAATAATGTTGTGGCATCGTTGTATAGGTCAACCTAGCTTTTCGTATCTTAAACAGTTAGTTTTGTAATAAAGATGTATTTCATTGTGATATTTGTCAATTAGCTAAATATGCTCGTTCTTCATTTCCATCTCATGATTACAAATCCTCATCACCTTTTACTTGAATACATAGTAGCTTATGGGGACCTTCTAGGGTTAAGAGTATTACGAGTGTAGCGACCCGAATTTTCAAATGTAAATTTCCTAACTTAAATTGTGTCGCTACGACATTCCGTCGAATTGTAGAATTTATCTTGCGTCCGTCGAATTGTCTAGCAAACAATTAATTTAAGATTTCCAAACGATTTTTAAACTTAAAGTTTCAATATTCACTTATCGAGTTCAATCTCGAACCATTTTAAAAGTATCAAATTCTTATCGATTTAAATTCAATTTTAATGTTCGATATTCTATTTAATGTCCAATTTTTATTAATCCAAATTTCCTCTTTTAGTCCAATTTTATTAAATCCTATTAGCTAAAGAATTATGTTCTAGCACAAACTCTAGGCCCAATTTATTGCCTCGTTTTCCGTGCCCTAATATACTGTTGATTACTGTTCATTAGCACCTTCTCCCGACCTCGCCAACACCTCCAAGGCCTCCAAACACACAGCCAACACTCAGGTAAGAATTCACCATCTCTTCCCTTCAAATTTTACCCAACAATCGATGGAAAATTTCACAGAAACATCACCAATACACCCATGTCGAAATCCTCCAACCTCGAACCATTTTCGCACACACAGAAACTCAGTTGACATCCCACAGTCGAGCCTCCATCCCACGATCCAACCACCCACTTTCGAACCCCTGTTGCAAATCACACAAACCACTGCCGCCACCAAGAAATCGAACCACCAACAAACCGCCACCAACCCGCCGCCTACAATACCATCGACCCCCTCCATCTCATCCAAAATCAACCACAAAACCAAGAAATCACAATACCCAATCACTTACCTCGGCTCTACCCATGTTTTGGCCGGACTTCTCGCCGGAAACAACCAAGAAATCCGAAATTTTTGCCCCGGTTTTGATCTCGGTCGAACCCAATCAACCCCCAATCGACTCCTCCCGCCGACGCCTCTGATTTTGGCCGTCTTCACCACCTTCGCCGTCGCCATTTCCTCCCGTCGCCGGCACCCCCTTCTCTTCCCTCCGCCTTGATCGATCGAGCGTGTGAGAGAGAGAGAGAGAGAGAGAAATATGTTGTTTTGTATATATTTAAGTTTTGAGAAATTACTCCTTACGCCCTAGCCTTTTAAAAGTTATCATTTTAGCCCAAAGTTTCCATAAGTATTTTAAAAGGTTATTGTTTCAATTTCAAAGTTTTATAAATTGTTTAATTTAGCCCCTATGTTTTAATAACTTTTAAGTTAGCCCATAAATTCAAAAAATTCATTTTTCAGCCTTCAAACATTTAAATTTAAGTTTCAACATCTTTTCAATTTAGTCCCTAAAGGTTTTAAAGTTTTAATTACATTTAGCACCTTAAATTAAATTAATTTTGTTCTTGCTAGACGAGATCGCGGGCAAAGTGTGAAGCACGGTAATATTACAATTGTTCAATTTTCAAGAAAACTTTCAAGACTTCGAGGTGGGGTTTACATTTAAGCAATTGTGGTTATTTGTCCATGTTAATTCTTGATGTGTGATTTTGATTGTGATGTAATGTTTATACATATGGAAAGGTTGCCAGGGATCGTAAATAGGTCCGGGATCGAAATTGGGTCCTTGGGAATGCCCACAGTGCAAAAATTTGCTAAGCTTATTACATGTTGTCAGGGACCGTAAATAGGTCCGGGATCGAAATTGGGTCATTGGGAATGCCCACAATACAAAATTCTATAGTATGTTGTATGGATATTATTTTCACCACTGGATTGCATATTTTGACTTAATTTGGGCTGATTGTTGTATCTCCACTGAGTATAATTCGTTATGCTCACCCCACTATTTTCCCAACCTTTCAGGTTAAGGAGCTTGTCAGGGCAAGGCAACGAGCGGGGCAATTTGATTTAATAGTGAAACTTTTGAATTATTAATTTTGAACAAGAATTTTAAATAGTTGGTTTCCATTTGACATTTTAAATACCGAATTTTAGTATCTTTGAATTGTTGGTAATTGTTTATTATTTTTGGCATTAACTTATGGTTTTGAGAAAATCGTTAAAATGATGTTTCCGCGTTTTGTGCTAAATTGCTATGGGTTTTTAAAGTATATGTTTGCCTTCGCATTGTGGCGACTTTTGAAAAAATTTATTTACAGGTTACTTTGATTTAAGTAGCGCCTCGAGTTATTAGTGAAATTGGGGCGTTACAACGAGTAAACGTTGGTTTATAACCTTTACAGATGATCATACAAGGGTTTGTTGGGTCTATATCTTAAAAGATTAGTCCGAAACTGTACAAACTTTTCAAAACTTTTACTCTATGATTCAAACCCAATTTGATGCCAAAATAAAAAAAATTCGAACTGATAATGGCCGTGAGTACTTCAATCAAGTTTTGGGAAATTTCCTTACCAAAAAAGGTATCCTACATCAAAGTTCCTGTGTTACTACCCCCAAACAAAATGGAAAAATATCGCCATCTCATTGAAACTGCTAGAGCGCTTATGTTTATGAGTAGGGTCCCAAAGGTGTTTTGGGGGGATGCGGTCCTCATTGCATTCTACCTTATAAACAGGATGCCTACTAGGATACATAACTTCACAACCCCATTCAAAGTTCTATAAAATGTATTCCCGCAAATCAGATTTATAGTCTCTATACCCCTAAAGGGTTTGGTTGTACTACCTTCACTCATATTCCTGATCATGCACGTACTAAGTTCGATCCTAAAGCTCAAAAATGTGTGTTCTTGGGTTATTCTCCATCTCAAAAAGGTTACAAGTGTTATTCCCCAGTTACTCATAAATATTACACAGCTATGGACGTCACTGTTTTTGAGTCTCTTCCCTATTTCTCCCAAAATTCCCCTCAGGGAGGAACAAAATATTGATGAAAACTATGATGGGAATTTTTGGGAAACTGCACCACAGATACCTATATCACCCTCTGAAGAATCAGAATCTTCCATATCAAAAGAACATTCGCCCACTACTCTTTTTCCACTTCCTGATGATTGCGGTATACAGCTAAGTTCCATGGCAGGGGGAGACAAACAACTTGCAATAACACCAGAGCTTCTAGGAAGAGAAATCCTGAAAATGTGGAACACTTACAGTTCAACCGCAAAACCATGAATCTGATTTGAACTCGGGTAATTCCTCTATCACACAAAATGACTCTACTAATGATTTGGATGTTCCTATTGCACTCAAAAAGGGAGTTAGATCTTGTACACAACATCCTGTCTCCAATTTCATCGGGTACAATCATCTATCCAGATCAGTCCAATCCCTTGCTGCGAATCTATCACTAATTGAGATACAAAAAACCATTCATGAAGCCTTATCAATCCCAGAATGGAGGAAGGCAGTTGAGGAAGAGATGGAAGCCATGAATAAAAATAGAACATGGCAGATTGGGAAAAAACATAAGGACAAGTCAATTGTTGGGTGCAAATGGGTGTTCTCTGTTAAGTACAAGTCAGATGGCTCAGTAGACCGCTATAAAGCCATGTTAGTAGCAAGGGAATATTCTCAAACATATGGAGTTGACTACTAGGAAACCTTTGCTCCAATCTCAAAATTAAATACAGTAAGAGTCCTTTTGATACTAGCAGCAAACCTATATTGGAAACTTCAACAACTGGATGTAAAAAAATGCTTGCCTGAACGGTGACCTGGAAGAAGTATAGATAGAACTCCCTCTGGGTTTAATGAAGCTAAGATCCAGTGAAAGGTTTGTAAACTAGAAAAATCCTTATACGGGCTGAAGCAATCTCCATGGGCCTGGTTTGGTAGGTTCATGAAAGCTGTATATCAACAAGGATATAAGCAAGCCCAATCTGATCATACTATGTTCTACAAGAACTCAGGAGGAAAATCTACGATTCTAATTGCCTATGTGGATGATATAGTCCTGACAGGTGATAACTATGAAGAAATGGAGAGGTTGAAGAAAGCTCTTTCGACTGAGTTTGAAATAAAAGACTTAGGCCCATTACGGTACTTTCTTGGCCTAGAGGTTGCAAGAAATAGGAGTGGAATCTCCATTTCACAGAGAAAATATGTCTTGGACCTGTTAGGAGAAACAGGTATGTTAGGAAGTAAGCCAGCTGATGTTTCTATAAATCCCAAACATAAACTAGGGGATAGTTTAGGAAGCACACGTGCTGATAAGGGAAGATATCAGCGTTTGGTAGGCAAGCTCATTTATTTGTCACACACTAGACCTGCTATTGCTTTTGCGGTAAGTGTTGTGAGTTTAAAGAGCATATGGAAGCTGCGTACCAAATCTTGAGATATTTGAAAGGGACTTTTGGCCTTGGACTCTTTTTCTGAAAGAATTTTTGAAAGATCTATTGAAACCTTCACAAATGTTGATTGGCTAGGATCAGTAGTGGATGGAAGACTATGACCGATTATTGTGGTGTGGGGAAATCTAGTCACCTGGAGGAGTAAGAGGCAACCAGTTGTAGCCAGGAGCAGTGTAGAAGTTGAATTCAAAGCTTTGACACATGGAATTTGTGAAATAATGTGGTTAAAGTTACTGTTAGAGGAACTTGGTATTCAGGGAAATAAGCTTATGAAAGTTTATTGTGATAACAAGGCCGCCATTGTAATGTCAGACAACCCCGTTCATCATGATAGGACTAAACATGTTGAGGTAGATAGACATTTTATCCAAGAAAAAAATAGAAAATGGGACAATATACATGGTGTATGTGCATTCTTCTGAACAGGCTGCAGACTTATTAACAAAGGGGTTGTTTAAACCAATGTTCGAGAAAATGGTGGACAAGCTAGGATTGTTTAACTTGTATCGCCCAGCTTGAGGGAGAGTGTTGAAGATTGTAGAATATTGAGACACATTTTATGGTTTATTTGTTTCCTTATGTACCGATGTTAGTATAGTTCACATATATATTGTTTCCTTAATTGTAGATTTAGCATATATTTAATTTTGGTATGTATTCTGCTATATAAATAGATTATACACGACTGAAGCAATATACCATTGATTTCCCTCTTTACTGTGGTTTCTTCCTATTCTCCTTCCCGATTTCAGTGGGAAAAAAAGTGCCATTGCTGTCGGATAACATGAGTTCTAAGGATTATTATGTTTTGGAGGAAAAGAAAAGAAAGAATAGTGCAACAGGAGATGTTTTTAATGTGACAACAAGTGATCAATTGGATTCCGAAATTGCTAGAATGTTCTATTCAAGTGGTTTGCCTTTTACTCTTGCAAGAAATCCTTATTACATTAGTTCTTATACTCTTGCTTCCAATAGTCAAATTTCAGGGTATTTGCCTCCCAGTTATAACAAGTTGAGAACTACTCTTCTTCAAAAAGAGAGAAAAATGTAGAAAGGTTATTAAATCCAATTAAAGGCATGTGGGCGAAAAAAAGAGTTACCATTGTAAGTCATGGATGTAGTGATCCACAAAGAAGGCCACTAATTAATTTTATGCTGGTGACCGAGAGTGGACCAATGTTTTTAAAAGCGGTTGATTGTTCCGGTGAAACGAAAGATAAATATTTTATTGCTAACTTGATGAAGGAGGTTATAAATGAAATTGGTCATGAAAAGGTGCTTCATGTAATAATCGATAATGCTCCAAATTGCTAAGGTACCCGTCAAATAATTGAATTGGAGTATCCTCATATTTTTTGGACACCGTGCGTTGTACACACACTGAATCTTGCTTTAAAGAACATTTGTGCGGCAAAGAATGTTGAAAATAATTTGATCACATATGAGGAATGCAATTGAATTACTAATCTTCATGACGATGTAATGATTATAATTTGTTTTAATGAATTTGTGCCTTTGAAGTTGCTTTCCATAGTGGAGACACGATTTGCTTCTATTATTATCATGTTAACAAGATTTAAGCTTATCTAACGTGGTCTTCAAGCTTTGGTTATTAGTGAAAAATAGTCACTTTATCACGAAGATGACATGACGAAGGCAAGTTTTGTGAAATTGAAAGTACTTGATGATCTTTGTTGGGACTCTATAAGTTATGTTCTTTCCTTCACTTCTCTCATTTATGACATGGTTAGATTTTGTGATACGGATAAACCTTCTCGTCACTTGGTTTACGACATGTGGGATACAATGATTGAGAAAGTGAGAGGAATAATTTATAGGCATGAGAAAAAGTTCAAGAAGAGGAATCATCATTCTATAATGTTGTTCATCGGATACTTGTAGATCGTTGGAACAAAAATAACACTCCACTTCATTACTTGTTTCACTCCCTAAATCCAAGGTCATTTTTAAATCTAATTCATACATTTATTGTTTTTTTACATTTACATTTTCATAATATTTAATATTTTTAGTTAGTTATTGAATGAATTGTCATTTCTTTAATATTTTTTTTCTCTTGTTTAGGTACTATAGTGAGGAATGGCTTAATGAGGATCCCGCTCGACCTGCTTTACATAGAGATGTAGAGATTTCAAGAGAAAGAATAAAATGTTTTAAGAGGTACTTGTCAAATGAAGAGCGTAATACGGTGAATAAGGAGTATGCCAAATTCTCAACTACGGAAGATAACTTCGGTGATTTTGAATCCATCCATGATCGTTTCCGCTTGGACCCAAAGACTTGGTGGGTTATTTATGGTGCTTGCACACCTATGCTTCAAAGTTATGCCTTGAAATTATTGGGGCAACTATTTTCTTCATCTTGTTGTAAGCGAAATCAGAGTACTTATTCCTTTTTGCACTCTCTTAGATGGAATAAGCTAACTTCAAAACGTGCGAAAGATTTGGTTTTCATCCATAGCAATCTTCGTCTCTTGTCAAGGAAGAGTGCACAATACTCACAAGGAGAGACTAAAATGTGGGATATCGGTGGAGATGCATTTGATACATTTGAAGATGTTGGTATGCTTGAAGTTGCTAATTTATCTCTAGACGAACCAAAATTGGAGACGATAGTATTTGCGGATGGAGATGAAGATATTGAAGAGGATCAAGATAAATGATGTAATTAATTCATTTTTTCTTTTTGAACTTATTTTATTAAGAAACATTTATGAATTTAATGTCAAATTTGATTTCTATTTATCATTATGGCCCCGTTTGATTCTCATTTTTTGTAGAATGAGAATGAAAAATATAGCCGTTATGGACCCCACATAAGAGATAGAAATTCAAAAATGGTAGCTGAATGTGATTGATAACAGTCATATTTTTCATTTTTATGGATGAAAAATGATTACCAAACGGGCTCTATATATATGATTCAATAAGTATAAAAAATTATTACTTTAGACTATAAAATTAAAATAAACTAAAAAAATAATATTGTAATCAACGTGTCAGTGACGTAGCCAACACGTATCGTGTCAAATACTCGTGTTCGTGTCGGTGCTTCTTAGATCCAAGTATACTATGGATGTCATTGAGCGTGCTCATCTAAGTGATACTAAAATTACCGATACTCCTCTTGAATTCAATGTTTGTTATTCACCTTCTGACGGTGAACCCTTAATTGATCCCACTTTGTATCGCACAATTATTGGATGTCTGGTTTATCACACCATCACACGTCCCGATATCTTATAATGTTCACATTGTTAGTCAATTTGTTTCGGCCCCTACTACAGTTCATTGGGCAGCTGTTGTTTGTATTTTGTACTATCTTCGTGCTACTTGCTTTCAGAGTCTTCTGTTTCCCTTGACCTTTCCTTTGGTGCTCCGTGCTTACTTTGATGCTAATTGAGCCAGTAACCCCACTGATTGAAAGCTCACTACTAGCTTTTGTATATTTTTAGGTAATTCAATCTCTTGGAAGGGTAAGAAACAGACTGTTGTTCCTCGTTCCTCTACTGAGGCAGAATATTGTGCCATGACATCCACCACCACTGAGATTGTATGGTTGCATTGATTACTTACAAACATGGGTATTCATTCTTCCTCTCCAACCCCTATGTACTGTGATAATAAAAGTGCTATTCAGATATTGCAAAACTCTGTATTCCATGAGCGCACAAAGCATACTGAGATTGACTGTCATCTGATTTGTCGTCATCTGCAAACTCGCAAAATTTCCCTAGCTTTTGTTTCTTCATCGCTGTAGCTTGCTGACTTCTTCTTGAAGTCTCATTTGGTTCAACATTTTCATTGCGTGCTTGACAAACTCTCATTGCTTTTTGTTTATATATTTATAAAAGCATAATTCTCTCAATATAAATCTACTTTTTGGGGGCTCAAGAATTGTTTTTTTTTTTTCTTCTTCTTCTTCTTCTCTTCTGTTCTTCCTTTGGTTGATTCATCAAATTACTTTATATTGTTTACAAAGGGTATAACACAATTATTTTTTTCAGAAGCTTCATAAAACATCAAAGATCTATTCATAATGGTTATGTCTTTAGTCATTCTATTATTTCTTAGTCGTCATTGGCATATCATTATATTTCCTAACCTAAACTGTGACATTCACTTTCATCTTTTATACAACCCTACAACCACGTGTCTTTTATGTATTTTGTTGTAAGAATTTTTTTTAGTTTACCTGTAAAATTATTTTATTGGAGATGTGTGGTTGAAAATGATTTTGTGAAAAAATGAATTTTTAGATAATGGAGTTCAAATAAGGGCTTAAAGCATCTCCAAGAGAGCATATTCTACAATTTTGAGAACATCTACAAATTTAGAGAATAAAAATTTTCAAGTACTCCAACAGACTCTTTATATTCAACACTTAGTTTTACTATTCCCAAAAAATATTTATTGTTTCTTCCTATCTTTTATTTTCATTAGCTTTCCTCTAAATTATTAAATTATATTTCTTCATTGAAAACTGAAATACTTTGAACATTTGGGGACCGTTCTCTTCGTGTTTCAGTTTTCAGTTTTGAATTCATTTTGTGTTTTGTATTTTGTATTTTGAGTGTCCGTTTTGAAATTCTTGAAAATGCGTTCTTTTTGCCATTTTGGGAAAGTGTTTTCAAAACATAAAACTAGAAAACGCGTTTACTTTGAGCATTTTGAGAATATTTTTTTTATAATATTTTATTCAAGAAATCTGATTATTCAATTAATTTTAATAGTTTAAGATGATAAATGCATATCGGATGAGAGATCTTAAATAAAATCTCATGCTATCCTCTATTCACCGATTTAAATTTCTAGTACAACAATACATCCTCAAGTGCAAACCTCTTTAACCATGTTTTCATCGACTCCAAGTGCCTTTTTCACTTCCACATCATTCAAAAATGTTCTTACTAAATCATATTGAAAATTCCATTGTCGTGCTGAGTAGTAGAACATCTTATTACAAGTTGCTTCTGTACACAATTATTTTACCATTCAAAACTTTTCTGTAGGACGATGAAAGTGCATAGCAAAAGCTAGTTGCTGGGATATTACTCCATGAGGGACCCAATCTCCCATTTCCAACGTTACTTTCTATAAAGAATATGTATACAAAATGTTCAAAACAGTCGATGAAATAAGAATACACTTATACAATATGTACCTGATGAGTTAAGCGTGGAGTAATTAGAGAGGTTAGAATGCAATATTGATGCATAACCCATTTGAGTATTGATCCCACGACCACGATAATTAGCATATGCCGGGCATTCCTTTGTTGAATTCTGGTTATGGTACAGCATCAATGTTGGGATTTGAAATTGTTAATTCTCCTCTAAGTTGTACTAAAGGGAATGACACACATGCTGGTCCTTTTCAGCTCCAAGACAGGTGTACTTCCAAGGACTCTGATGCATTGGATTCAAGACCTTCCAAGGTGAGGAAGAAGTTGTTTGATCTTGAATATATGAATACATCGGATTTTCTTCAGATATCAAATAAACACTCGGCAAAAAATTCACTTTACTCAATTAGGCTTAATAATAAAGTGGCTAAACTAGTAATATTTGTCGATGTGCTCAAGACTCTAGTTATTGCACTTGTTGCCTCACTCCAATTACCATTTCTAGTTAATCCAACAGCATTAGATTGAAGTTTCTCCAAAAGTGTCTTTTTCTTTTCATTGATCAGACCTAAATTGTAAGCATTTATAGCATAAGTAGCCACTTGAATCTGTGGATCAGGCAATCCATTTCCTATAGCAACACCACCCAAATTTAACTTTTTTCCTTTAGGCAACCGGGCATTCTTCTTTAGCATATAAAAACCATGAAGGCTTCAATTAACCTCGTCCTCCCATAGATTCCCTAACTTTCCAGTGAATAATAAAATCTAAGTCCATAAACAATAACATTATATTGAATAGATAATCCAATCTCTCACTTCAGCAATTCAGATCCAATGTAAAAGCTCAAAATCGTATACAGACTTCAACAATTCAGATACTATGTTTTAGCTCTAAATCATATACAATTTATGCAAATTTATGACAACAAAAGCTGCACATCATATACAATTCAGATACTTACAGCATCTTTCTCAATCAAAGACTTCTCAACTTCAATTTCTTCAATAGTTGCACATCTCAATATATAGGTGGTGGTCAATCTCAATAAAGAAATGAATTCTAAAAACAGTCAATCTCTTCTAGTACAAAACATAAATCCAAACTGCAGTTAGAACAAAATACACTAAAGAAGAATACGAAATAAACCCGGGGTAAAATAGTCATCCCCGCCGACAAACTTTCTTAATTGATTTCGATTGGAGGGCGCATGTAATTTCGGCATCCTCAATTTGTTGGAGCACGTTGATCCAAGAATCTAGGGTACATAGAAAGAACCCAACTTTGGAGAGCTCAAAGGTTGACGAGTCGGGTCCGGAGAGGGAGATTTGGGTAAGGTTGAGCTCATTATGCTGGTGGTGGTCGATTATGGAGGAAGAAGGCGGCGGGTCTTCTAGTTCTCTCACGCCCAGTATGGAGAGAGAGGAAGGTGCTTTCTGTGTTTTTGCGTTTCGCATGTTTTGGCTTAAAAATGATTGAAAATGGCCAAAACGAATTTTTGCCGTTTTCCATTTTCTTCACAAATTTTTTTCCTGTTTTCGAAAATTCGTTTTCGAAAACGGGAAAGAGAACGCGTTTTCACCGTTTCGAAAAATCGAAAAAAAGAGTCTGAAAACGCCAAAGAGAACAACACCTTAATTATAGAAAGTGATTTGACTCTCCAAATTTGAAAAGTCAAACTCACTCTCTAAAATAAAATGTTAATTTAAAGAGTCTCTTGAAGTATAATTTTAAGGATGGACTCTTTAAAATAAAGAGCATCTTATGTTTAAAAAATCTATTGGATATGCTCTTAATATGTTCCTTTTTAATTATTGTTGCTTCTGACAAGATTCCTACTATAAGTAGATATGTATCTTTTTTACCGTAGCATTTTAATCTAAAGCTATACTTTTTATTACACTTTAGCATTTTGATTTGAATCCATAGTTTTTATTACTCTTACTCATGCTATTGCGATAAGAAATCCGCTCTTTTTACCGGTTTACTCTCGAAGAATAAGGGGCTAGGGAATAGATTATTCTAGAAGAAAGACAACTTGGGACATGTGTATGTAAATTGTTGCCACCGTTAAACTCGATGAAAGTCCTTTACATCCAAGAAAATTTGAGAAATTGCTTAGGCACAGATCCAAGTAATTTATCTTCTCAAGAGATTAAAAAAATTAAGTCGACATTAATAAGAAAGGAAATATAAAATTTCAATTTGTTGTTGTGAGTAGAGTAGAGTTCTAGCGCTACTTTTAATTAAGTTTTATCACAGAGATTCAAATTTGAATATCAACACTTTACAACCAACAATGACCACACTTATACATATATCCAACCAAATATATGCATTTATTCACTTATGATCTACTGAGTAATCGTGAGAAATAAACTTAGGGCAAAACTATGACTAATATTGAATTTTACTAGATTAGCACTCCAATCATAGAATTCTTTAATAAAATCCTGATACATGACAACTAGATAGCCATTATCTGCGTCTCTTTGTGATGGACATCTAAGGTACAATAACTGTACAATGAACAAAAATATCCCCATGTCTCTTTTTTCTTTCTTCTTATCACATTTTGATCGATCTAATTGAATCGATTGTATCACTAGCCTTTTTATTTATTGGTTTAATTCTCTAGGAACTTGACTAAATTTTCTTTAGTTTTGGAGTCTTGTGAACCAAAATTAATGGAGCACATCATTTTCTATTGACTAATAGAACCAATGGTACTCCCAATAGTTTTTATTTTATTTTAAAATATCTTAATTGGCTATGCTCTTGACTAAATAATTGTTTGGACTCAATAAAAATGAAGTTTTGAAAAAAAAAAGTATTTCGAAATAATAATTTTTAGAGAAAATGTAATTAAAAGAAAAGATAAAAATTTAGATTTACATGTAATATTATTTTATTGAATAGTGTGATTAAAAAAAAGAGAAAATGTATTAAAATTGAAGTGGAATCCAAACAATGATAAATTTCCTCTTACAATTTTTGAATCCTTTGAACCAAAATTAAACTTAGCACGTCATTTTCCTGTCCAAACTGACAGCACTAATAAGTGACAACACTGATTTTTGGACACAGTCATTAAATTGAACCCTAACCAAGAAATATTATTGTCCTTTCTCATTCATCACTTTCTCTTGGGGTAATTAGCAGAAATGATTCCTAACGTTTACACTCATTGTTAAAATGGTCCCTATCATTTTAATTTTGGCATTTACACCCTTATTTCAAACGTTTGTTGCGGAATTGGTCCTTCGATCCAATCCTTAAATCAACCGTTAACAATTTAATGAAATTTACAGAAATGGTCCCTAACATTTACAATCATTTGCTAAAATGATCTCTATTTTGTTTAAGTCTAATTAAATTTTATTCTATTACATTTTATTTTTCTCTCTTTCCTATTTTCAACCACATAACTTTTCATAAAATAATATTATATGTAAATCGAAAAATTTTCCTTATTTTTCAATCGTTCATTTAAAAATAATAATAATATTCCACATATTTTCATTCACAAAAAATGGGGGCCAAACGGGGAATATTATTATTATTTTTAAATGAACGATTGAAAAATAAGGAAAAATTTTCGATTTACATATAATATTATTTTATGAAAAGTTATGTGGTTGAAAATAGGAAAGAGAGAAAAATAAAATGTAATAGAATAAAATTTAATTAGACTAAAAAAAGATAGAGACCATTTTAGCAAATGAGTGTAAATGTTATGGACCATTTCTGCAAATTTCATTAAATTGTCAACGGTTGATTTAACGGAATTGGATGGAAGGACCAATTCCGCAACAAATGTTTGTAATAAGGGTGTAAATGCCAAAATTAAAACGATAGATACCATTTTAGCAATGAGTGTAAACGTTAGGGACCATTTCTACTAATTACCCCTTTCTCTTGTGCCGAGAAAGGTTATGCACATTTTCAATTTTTGACTTGTCAAGCTCATAAATCCTTTGTGAACATCGGCAGTGAAATCTTTGCTCGTTTAACTCTTGTTTGTTCTCTTTATGCTTCAAATGTGAGACTTTCATTTTCTCATCAATTATTTTTGCAAATACTTTTAATAATTATTCACTCTTTTAGGGAAAAAAAAAATCATCGAGTCCAAAAATATAAGTTATAAAACATTTTTGCTTCGAACTCGAGCCAAAAACACAAATTTAAACTTTTCAAGATTGCTAGATCTCTGTGCGTATATAGTTATATATTATTATCATTAGTACAAAAGTTGTTGAGATCTTTTATTATCTTAATTAGTTAATTAAACAGATTTCTTATAATTATGATATGCTTAATGCATAATTAACAACTAAAAAGTGTAAGAAAAAATCATTAATTTGTTATTGAAAAAGAGCACCCATACATGCTTTCATTTCCTCAGATAATTACCTAAATGACATGAAATTCTAATCATTTTTCGTGGATGCAGTTCAAAGCCTTATCTTCTACTACCAAAAGTCCAAAACACATTAATGACAAGATTGGTACACCCTATTGAACAAGGTCGAAAGGGAGAGAATCGAGAGAGATCTGAGCTATTCTAGCAACTCGACTCGATGGAAAAGGGCTCGCATATGAATATTGAATACTAAGAATTTTGGGTTAAATTTTAAAAAATTGGAGTAGTCCAAACCCTTATTCCCCGCAAAAGATTCCCTCACAAAATGATGGCTCTTTTGAGCAAACAAATCTGAAAATTCGCATGCTCAATTTTTAGTCTTGATCAGATCAAATTTCTTGTTGGAGGTTAATGGACTCAGATGACAGATTAAGACTTGGTTAATATTGTTTTTCGTCATCTTAGTCAAGAATCATGATAATTTAGGGTTTTCATATAGATGTTAGAAAGAGAGACGGAGATTGAGAAAATTAACCTGCTGTTCTTGTAAACCCAACCAGAGATTCCTCCAACTCTTTCCATTGCATTCCTCCATCTCTTCACTTTCTCCACTCCACACTTTGCCTCCAAACTCTCAATACCTTCCTTAAACGGTCCTCTCTGTCTTCTCACGTCCAACGGGTCAACTTGGAAGAACACGGGGAGCACAAGTTTCCTCGACTCGCAAATTCTGGCCAGCTCCTCCAGGCACCAACGTGAGGATGCATAATTCGGCGATATAACAACAACAGCCACCGCCGACTCCTCAATCGCTTCGATCAAACTCGGCGCTATCTCATCGCCCCGATCCATTCCTTCGTTGTCTCGAAAGACCCGGATTTCATAGGAAAATAAGGTGTTGTACAGAAGATCGGTGAAGTTATCTCTGGTGTCTTCTCCTCGGAAGCTCAAAAACACGTCCCATTTCAGCCGGAACGCTGCCGCCGGAGTTGACTCATAAACGTCGTCGCTTTCCTCCATTTTTCCCTCTCTGCAGTCTGCTAGTTCTCCCAGTCTCATTGTCAGTGCTAAATTTTCCTTATGGTAACTTGTGATGTGATGTTATATATATGCATGTACGGCGTTAAGCCTTTTTCTTCATCAAAATATATTCATCTACCGTGACACACAAATTTAAAAAATATCTTTATTTTTAACTATACATTTCTCACCAATACACTATTCAAAAATACATTTTTTTACAAGAAAATCCAGTCCTTATTTGACCCTCATTTTTGTCAAAAAAAAAAACATTTTTAAATAGTTAATGAAAAATATGTGGTTAAAAAATTTGAATTTGCGTGTAATATTAATTTATTGAAAAATGTGTTGTTGAAGTGAGGTCAAATCATTGTTGAAAATTATATTTCTAGCTTCTTATAAAAAGAGCAATAAGGATCTACCGTAGATGCAATAGTAACAGGACATTTTACTGTGGAAATCTTATGTGAGGCAAGTGTGAATATATTTTAAAATTGTATATGAGAGAGAAAATCTTTTAAAAATGCAACAAAAATATTGTACCTTTAATAAAACAAGATTTCTCCATGACACAGAGAAAACAGAGAAAGTGAAGTTTCTCCGTGTCACGGAAAAACTTGCAAACTGGCTCATGAATTGATTGTCATACATACAACATTAGTGCAATTGTATAGTGCTTACTAAAATAATGGTTTCTGATTCAATAACCAATATATTTTCTTTAATGCATTTAATTGTTGAAAGTAAGATAAATTTAACTTATTTGCTTTGCTTTCTTCGTGACACGGAGAAACTTGCAAATTGATACATAACAAATGGAGCGCACATAAGCTTGAAAGGCCCACCATACCAAAGTGTTGGCCCACCTGACAATTCATTACATTAAAAAAACAAAAAACAAAAAAGAGAGAGCATGTAATTAGTGTCATACATTCACCTACTCCACTGTGTATATTTATTTTATGATAAGGGATAATATTTATTTTTTTAATTGGACTGGTTCAAAGTGCACGTATTTAAAAGTATTTAATTTCTAAAGAATCGTTTTTCTCTAATATCACAATTCAAAGGATTTTTTCTTTTTAAAATTCTCAATATTAAAAGCGAAACATAATCCAATTTAATTAATTAAATGAGGATAAGGATATATTTGGTATGAATTTAAGACGCAAGCATGAATATATTTTAAAATTGCACATGAGAGAGAAAATCTTTTAAAAATGCAAGAAAAATATTGTACATTTAATAAAACAAGGTTTCTTTGACACGTGTCACGGAGAAAGTGAAGTTTCTCCGTGTCACGGAGGCGCCTATCTTTGTGACACGGATGATTTTTTTTTGTGCTATTTACATTTTGGCAAAATTTAACAAATACCTTGATATAATAATAATATAGTAAGTACAAGTTTGTAAAATATTGGAAGATGTTTTTTAGTATTTCGATTGTCTTTTTTATAAGTGGTTAGATAAAAATGTAAAAAAAAAAAAAAAAAAAAAAACAAATTTTTTTTTTTCCAACTGAGTGTACCACAAAGCATAGGTGAAACCGTCAAATATTAAAAGATTTTAATAATTTGTATAAATTGTTTAAAATCAGGTACAGTGTCAATTTGAATTTTTAATTGTTTTATTAACTTGATATAATAATAATATTAATAAGTACAAGTTTGTAAAATATTGGAAGATATTTTTTTATATTTCAATTGTCTTTTTTTTTATAAGAGGTTAGATCAAAATTGGAAAAAATATAAAATAAAAAGAAAAATTACAGCTGAGCATGCACAAAGCATAAGCAAAATCGTAAAATATTAAAAGATTTTAATTCATAATTTTAATTGTATAAATTGTTTACAATCAAGTACAGTGTCAATTTTAATTTTAAATTGTTTTATTATTAATGATTTTCTCTCTCATAAAATATATGCAACATTACGTCACAAATAATGGAGACACAGTAGAATGCGGTATTTGCATCTTCGTTCTTGGTCCATTCAGTTTTTGATTTGTCTGCCGGATTTCTTCATTTTTGGTAGGTAAATATGAAGTTCTTGCTAAGATTTTATTTTTTTACTTTTAAATTTTTTTCTTCGTGTCTATATTTTTGGTTTTTCTACATGCTATAATGTCACAAGATATTTATGTGGTGTTTACTGTTTATGAATAAACGAAATCTAGCCAAAAAAAAAGTAGATAATAACTTAAATCAACGATTTGAAAGGAAAAACAGCAGATTTTGACCTTGAAAACGACTCGTACCCAGCAAAGCTAGATGGCCACAACGTGCGCGCCAAAAATTACTTATTTATAAGAATCCAATTGTATTCCATTTAACTCACTAATTAACGACATATACGTTGACATAGTTGAAGTGAATTTAGGGACACAACTAAAAGTTATAAATTAACAACTATGAAATAATTATTCATTTAAGGGGTTGATTACTAACTAATAATCACACGTAGGCAAAAGAGCAAATTATTAAGGCATGTAAGTTACAGAAATATATTTGTAAAACTTGGTTTTGAGGAATTAAAAATAGTTAATTATAACATTGAGCAAATTAAAAATGAGTGTGATAAAAACATGACTTTCAATTTGTAGATACCTACTAATGAAGAGTGTTTGAAGAGACTGATTAATATGCCTTTTTATCTCCATAACAAAAATAGAAAATTACAGAAAAAAAAAAACACCAAATAAAGTGCTAACATAAATCTTGATGCAACAAAAAAAAAAAAAAAAAAAACTAAATGGGAACAAAGAATTAAATCTCATTTTGTGGCTGAAACTCTAAAAATGATTAATAGAAGTATCTGAATCTCCAATTAATACAACTCATAGGTGTGGTGTAAAACACAATTTAACTTAAAAGAGAATAAAAAAAAAAAACTGTCCGTGTCACAGAGAAATAGTAGGTAATCTTGCTTTATGTATGTTGTCTGAGCTTTGCATGACAAATATGAATACCACTTTAAATATTTAAAAAAAAGGGACTACCTTTATAAAATATGATTACTCTTTTTAGGTCATGTTGTGTGAACTATTTCACTCAATTATTTTAATTAACTTCTTTGTCTCTCCGTGTCGCGGAGAGTGCCCCTAAATATGCGATTTATTTTGTAGATATACCCAACAATTGTTGAATTTATAAGGCAAATGACAACTTTGGATCACATACAAAATATATACAATTAATTTAAGTAGTAAAATATTAACGAAAACTCACAATTATTCAAATTTAATGTTTCAAATAAGTGCAAAAATTCACACTTATCACAGTTCTCTCCATAGTTTCTCCGTGACACGGAGAAAACTAAAGATTAAGTTTCTCCGTGACACAGAGAAAACTAATGATTACATTTTATTGGCATATAACTTATGAAAATTACTTATTTATAAAAATCCAATTGTATTCCATTTAACTCACTAATTAACGACATATACGTTGACATAGTTGAAATGGATTTAGGGACACAACTGAAAGTTATAAATTAACAACTATAAAATAATTATTCATTTAAGGGGTTGATTACTAACTAATAATCACACGTAGACAAAAGAGCAAATTATAAAGGCATGTAAGTTACAGAAATATATTTGTAAAACTTGGTTTTGAGGGATTAAAAATGGTTAATTATAACATTGAGCAAATTAAAAATGATTGTGATAAAAACATGACTTTCAATTTGTAGATACCTAACTAAGTTAATAAGAAATTTGGACAATTTCATTAAATGGAGACTAATTTTACAACTACAATAAGGATTGGACGAAATTCTTGAACCGAGCATGTCAGTTCAATTCTTCTTAACTTAAATAGTCGAATGAGCATCAAAACCGAAAATCGTTGGATTTGGTTCGATTTCCATTTATAGACCAAAAACCAAAGAATTGAATAAAAATCGAATATCTTTAATTTTTTTTTTATATTAAATAAGTCATATTATTTAAATTTTTTAAAAATAATTTTGCTAACTAATTACTTCAACTCCAGCCCAACTTTGTAATTCAAATTCAAAAAATAAAAGTGAAGTAATATTTTCTCAAATCTCGATCATTCTACCGTTTATGGAGGAATTGAAGTTGAGTGACTTTTTACCTCTCTTCATCTTACTATTTTTCTACAGGGACTCATTAAATTTGTATACATTGATGAATTGATCTTATTAAACAACTTGTTATTTGTATAATTTTAAATTGGACGGAACTTATCTTTGGAGCTACGGTGTATAAAATTGCAATTGATATGTGGTCTGTTGGTGCTTCTCATAGTGGTGTATCTTTGATGGGCTTTTGTTGGCAATTATTTTATTCTCTTCATCTCATCAAAGTCTAATTTATAATTTTTTCTTTGAGTGAATATTTTGCGTCTTTATTTTGTACTTTTTTTATACTAAAATTCTGTAGAATTATTTATTTATCTTTGAGATCGAGTATGGAATTTTGTTTACTCGCTTTAAATTGAGTATCTGTTTCTCTCCCTTTCATGCTAGGATTGAAAATCCTGTATTTTACATATCCATATGATTGACTCCGTGGGTTTCCAAAATAACGTAAATGAACCTATTCGAATTACTCTTAATGTATATTGAAGAAAGGGTATTATTTTTAATATGTTCTTTGTTATTTTTAAGAATTAAAAGGGCCTGAGTGAGGCCACTCATTCCTAATGTATATTCAATAAAAGGTGATTCAAAAAAAATGAAACAGAACCAAAGAATAAAAGAACTTAAAAATAGAAAGGAAAATTAGTGATCACAGCATCAATAAATATATAAAAAACAAAATTTGTCATGCAACAAAGAATATAAAAAATAATCTCAATGACAAATGAAATCTAAGTAAAAAGTTTAAGAAATAAATAAATTGTTGTGAAGAGAGCCTGATGTTTGAATGGATATAGCTAAAGAACACAGCCTGAAATTTTTTTGCAGATGTAGGCTAAAGAATGAAAGGAGCTGAAGAATGAAGAAGTAATAAATAAGTCTCTATGAATCACAAGAGCTTTTTCTTTTCCCAGATTTGACAAGAGTTTCACAATATTAAGAAACAAACAAAATGTTACTGCTCTTCCCATGAGAAAATAGAAAATAAAAATGAAGAAAAAATGAAGTTACTTTTGGTAAACAGTTGAATCTTTGTTGCTTTCTCTAAAAAGAAATGTCAAGTATACGCCTTTAATTTTTCACTATATGCAATTTTGAAATGATTATGAAGCAAAGCAGTTAATCAAAAATTCTGAAAACCTACAATATTCACACTAATGCAGGTACAAAAAATACAAAATTCGTGCAACGCACAGGACAGCGACTAGTTGATAGAAAAAAATGGAGCTCAAACAAGGGGTAAATGTGACTTTGCATTTAATAAACTTAGTGTCATCTAACTTGATATTATAACACTAGATGCATTAAATAACAATACTCAAAGGCCACTTTGTCTTGCATTAAATTGTTTGAATTTAGGTTAAATATTTAACATTTTGTCAGCTAACAAATTTTTAGATTAAAATCGTTAAATGTCGTTTCGTTCACATTTATTGAAAGGTCTGGAACCTAATTGCTAGGATTATAAGATTTAGGATCTGCTACATATTTTTGCAATATTTTAGACCTCTGCTGTAAATTTTCCAAAAAAAGAAAACAAGGTGCATGCCGATGAACGTTTGGCCCTTCTCAGCTGAGCTCATGCTTGGGGTTGGGCCAAGACAATCCAGAGGAATTTTTGGTGAAACGTGCATTGGTTGATTGTCACTATAGCATGTCGAGAAAGGTCAATCAGCAAGGTTCGACTTCGGCCCATTTGAAACATCAACTTCGTACAAATAAGTACATTAACTACTCTGAACTACAATTTATGGTTGCAACAGCAATGGTGTGGAAATCAAAGATAGGAGCGCCCATTTGCAAATATATAAACATTTAAATGCTGTTTTAGATTTAAACTTGAATTTAATTATAGGCATTACCTTTTTCTTAGGCACATGTCACATGGTTAATGATAAAATTACGGAACTTGGTGAGCACATGATCCTATCTAACTCCACATTTTGAGGCCTGAATTTGTTTGTATTAATGAATACATTAATTGCTCAACCTTATTGAATTCAAGTGTACTATATGTGCGAAAATTTTAATTAATTTGTTTCTTGAAATATTGTACATAAAATTGTTGTTGAATTTACTCTATAAATAAGTAAAAAACTGTTGCTCACATAATTTATATTAATGTTTAATTTTAGTTGTAATAAACTTTCTTATGACCTCATTTTTTGTAGGGCTTACGTGGCCAACATATTCCATATCCTTTCGTGTCCAAATAAAAAAGGGGTGGGACGTGCTTAGGACGTGATCCACTAAGTACGTAATGAGATTTTTTTTCCCGTTGTCAAGTACATACTATTAGGATCATGATTGTTTTTGTTTCTTATTATGATCGAAAACTTTAACAACAACTTGATATCAAAACTATTTTTTTGCCTGTGACCTTGATGAAAAGATTTTTATGAGTTAGTCCAAGGTTTTGAAAGTAAAACTAAACTTGACCATATTTGTTTTTTAAGAACATCTCTTTATGGGCTAAAATAGTCGCCATGTATTTGATTCTTATGTGCTTTCTAGTAATTTCAAGGGGAGTGAATTTGACAATTGCTTGTATTACATGCACCACAGTACTAACAAAAAGTGTGCCTATTTGTTGCTTTATGTAGACAAGTTATTATTTGGATCTAACATGAAGGTATTAAACAAGATTAAAATGAAATTAAACAAAGAATTTGATATGAAAGGCTTAGGACATGTTAAACGGATCCTTGGTAAGGAGATTAACCGGGATATAACTAATTTTTGCTTGTATATGCATAAAACTCTTTATGTGCTTAAAATTTTGAAGAAATTTGGCATGATTGCCTGTAAACCTACTTATGTGCCTCTTGGCAACTATTTTGTCTTATCTAAAGACCAATCGTCTGCTAATGAAGAAGAAAAGAATTTTATGAGTAATGTGCCTAACGTGATACGATCTGTTATGTATCTCATGGTCTATACTAGACCTGATTTAGCTTATACTATAAGTGTGTTAAGTAGGTACATGTCTAATCCTGGTCTCAAACATTGAAAAGTTTAAAGTGATTGCTTAGATACTTGAAGAATACTCTGATGAAGGGTCAATTTATAAGTTTGATGGTGATGGTGTAAAACTTAAGGGTGTCACAAATGCTCACTATAGTAGTGATAGACACAAAAGAAAGTATACTTCCTCTTATGTGCTTCTATTTGTGATTCTATTGGTATTTGTGTGGTGCTGTTGTGTGATTTTGGTTTCCTAATCTGAGCCCCGAAACATCCACTTTAGTTGCCATTTGACCACTATTCGATAGGGAATATTATTTTGATTATAGTTACATTAATTTTATTACGCCTATTGATTAGATCTAACTTCTTGTGTTTGGATTGACTAATAGGTGTTGATCTTTTCACTACATAGCCACAACCCTAAATTATTTTCATAAAATTGAGTTTTCTGGATGTTGATATTTTATTATTTGCAGTTTATTTGGCTTCGCCAAAATTACAGAAATATAATTTTGTAATAACAATAATGTGTTAGATAATAGAAGATTCTTGAAAAACTGTCTTGGGAGCTCAGAAGCTCTACTGGGAGGCTAAGGCCTCGTTTGTAATTGAATATAAAGGTCAATTTTTTATTGTCAGAGAATAAGTTGTGAAATTGATGGTGAAATTATTGAATTTTTAGATGAAAATTTGAGGGTTTGAACAGAAACTTATTGCATGAAGCCCTTGTTTGATTTTGTTAAAAATCATATTTCGAGTATATATTGATAAAAGTCTATGAAGTATGTGGTTAAAAAATTGATATTGTGAATTTTATAAAATGTGTGATTAAAACTAATTATTCACTTTCACTTAGATTATTATCAGCTTTTTAGCTAAATCAAAGACAAGCGAAATATCAATCTCATTTGGAAGCTTTGGAGGGATTTGGGGATATCTAATTTGAAGGTTCTTTGAATAGTTAGCGAATGATGGAATCTGTAGCGTTCATTGACAATTATTGCAAAATGTAGGGTCTCTCAAATTTTATCGAAAAAAGTACACGTCAAATTTGTAAAATACAAAAAAATTATGTACATGCCAAACATAACATACTTTAAGATACATCTATTTTAAATTACTTGATTTTTCAATCTGCTACTCTATTTTATCGCCTATTTGTGTAATTTTCATCATTTTATGAAAGAAAAATCCATAACTATCAACCTTTAAAGATATACTTTCAAACTTAACAAACTTGTAAAATTCTTTCAAAAATTAGGTGCTATTAATTAAATAAATTAAGGTCACAATAACTTACAATTTTTTATTTTTTTTTTTTTTTTTTTATGATCATGGATGTCCGGGCCAGCTTACGCGCACCTCAACTAATTCCATGGGGTCCTGAAATTTATAATCGGATACTCACCTCAATGGCCCTGAGGGGACTCAAATTAGTGCCAATTGGGGAGCAAACCCAAGACCTGGTCAATTGAGCTAACAATAACTTACAATTTATCACTGTTCTAAATAGCGCTGGCGCCGCCTAGACGCGATGCCTGACGAAGTGGCTTAGCGCCTTATTTAGCGATCAACGATTGCGTTGACCGCTTCAACGCACCTAGGCGTGATTATGCGCACATTATTATCTTCTTCTTTTTTACATTTTTTTTTAAACTTAAAACCTAAAGATTGATTTTTTCACTTCGTTTGCCATAAATTCAAAACAACCCCTTGAAACCTTGAACAAATGAAAACTTTCAAAAATTCCTATCTATTTATCATTTAGTATTTACATTTGAAATTTATCCTCTTGTTGGAAACTTTGAAAAAAATGTATAAAGTTCCTATAAATCTATTTTAAATGTTTGATAGATATTATTTTTAATTATTAAATGATTTTTTGATTGATTAAAAATTAAAATAAGAAAACGCATTTTTTACTCATTTGCCTCGCCTAGCCCATAGCTTGGGCTCCAAGCATCGCCACGCATTAAGCTTTTTAGAACACTGCAATATATGGTCAAAAACTTACCTAAACACATTTAAAAAGGAGAACTAGAGAGTCGAACCAAAATAAATGACAAGGTAAGGCTTCATTCATACTACTTGAGTAAGGCTTGAGGGACAAGAGTTAATGTATCACCCCAAATGATGATTAGTGTCACTCTTTTGAAAAAAATTATATTGTGGACGACGACTTTATAAGATTTGATCGGGAAGACTTTCAACTTATTTGTAGAAGGAAGCCTAAACATTATATGATGACTACAAGCCAAGATGGCATAAACACAGGATGTGTCGGGCATTCTTTCTCTCTTTCTCTTTTCTTTTTTTCTTCACTTTCTTTTGATGACTCTGCGTGTTCACTTTCTTTTGAGGTTCAAGTTGATTTCCTTTACTTCTAATTGACTTTAATTAGGATTATTCTTTTCTTCATTGGACTCAATTAAGTGAAGTATCACGTACTTGTTTCTTTTTGGGAGGTCTTGACTTGATCCCTTCCCCTATTTGCCGGGCCTTTTTTTTTTTTTTTTTGGTTCACTTTCTTTTGAGCTTCAAGTCGGTTTCCTTTACTTCTAATTGACTTTAATTAGGATCATTCTTTTCTTCATTGGACTCAATTAAGTGAAGTATCATTTACTTGTTTCTTTTTGGGAGGTCTTGACTTTATCCCTTCCTCTTTTTGTATTTGGTTTTCTATTAATAATAAATACTCTGGTGATTTTACTTGAATGAAAAAAATCAATAAAAAGAAGTTAAGCAAAACTCATTATGCTTGTTTTATAATGTTCATTTATGTTTATAAGTTGTGGATATTACAAAATGTATAGATAATAAAGGAGTAATAAATTGTTGATCATATAAAATGTGTGGATAAAAAGTGTGTTTTGCTAGTTTGATTATAATTTATATGTTACTATGTGTGTAGGTAGATTGATAGAAGGAGGATTGAAATGTTGACCTATAGTTAACTTCATTTTTTGATTATAACAAACAAAATTGTTGTTATCTACAACAATTGAATTCCAGTCTTCATAGCTATTGTTGCTAAGTTGATCGATTGAAGATAGAGGGATTGCTATAAAAAAGACTCGCAATTGATGGTCAATGAAAATCGAGATGGAAGCTAAGCATTCATGTCAAATCAATCAAAGACAAGTACTTCAACGTTCAAACATCGAAGACATTTGACTTAGATATTTTTGAATTCATATATAATGGTAAAATGCTTTAATTCTAAGCAAAGAATCACTAAACGCTCAAAATGAATTTTTATTCACGCGAAAAATTATTTCTTAAAAATCCTTGCATAAAAAATTGTTCTCAAAAGGAAAGAATCTCAACTTGATATTTAAATTTTTCACAAATGTCTTTTACCTTGAAAAATTAAGTTAAAGCGTCCTTCAAAAGTCTACATTTTTCGAAACAATCAAACAAGGAAAAAATCGAGAAAACACTATCCAAGAGGACGTTCGGTTGACCTACCGGACGTCCGATTCGTCCAATGGTCAAATTTTTTATCCATTCTGAATTCTGACGCATAATGACTAGTTCGGTCCGATTCAGAAGCGGATGTCCGGTTGAGTCGTTAGGTTGGTTAGAACTTTTGGCCTTTTAACTGTTATAAATATCACCTCACTTTGTATTCAATAACACACTTTTGAGAACATTAAAGTGAGATACTCTTGAGCCAAATCATTGAATACACATTTTATCTTTATGAAAACATTTATTTTTGAAAAACTATTGATTGAATTAACTTTTGAAAATAATTCTACTCACAATTTTTTTTTTTATCTAATACTTGAGCTTCATTTATTGCTATTTATTAAAGTGTTATCACATTCCTCTCTTGGTGGTTAATTTTGACTACATCATTTATTGAGAGAGAAGTTTCAAATTATAAAATTATACTCTTTAAATTTGTGGGTCATATTGAGGTCCCGTAAAACTCAATATTGTATAATGATCAGTGTTCATTGATTTTAAGTCACCGAAACGTTGTAAAAGGTCATCATAAGTCAATCAATCCAGTGAAAATGTCTTGCTCGTGACGGAGAACTTGGTAACGGAGGACATAGATCATCGGTTAAAATTGAACATCTATAATTACACCGTTTACACACTCTCTTCCCTTTTACTTATTACCTTCGTATTTGTGCATATTTGTTTTATTAACTTATTGGTTATCAAATTTGCTTAAATTTATATTAATTTTCGAAAAAGTTTTTAATAACCAATTCATCCCCCTCTTGGTTAGCTATTCTTGAGTTATCAATTGGTATCAGAGCGAAGTGCTCATTTCTTTTAAAATTTCACAATACTGAGTAATGGCTAACCTCAATTTTCAAAATCTTGAGGGCATTCTACAAATCGTCCTCATTTTTTATGGCACACATTATAATTATTGGAAAGTTAGGAAGGTGATTTATTTACAATCAATAGATTACAATATTTGGGAAGTTATTGAATATGATCCTTATGTGCCTACCAAAACTATTAAAGTTGATGGCAAACCCGAACAAACTATTCCTAAACTTAGAGAGAAATGTGATGAAGATGATAAAAGAAAATTATCCTTAAATGTTAGAGCCAAAAACTTACTTTATTGTGCATTAGATATAAATGAATTTAACCATATTTGCACATGTGATTCCGCATTTGACATGCATTAGAAGTTGCATTAGAAGTTACTCATGTTGGCACTAGTAAAGTAAAGAAAACCGAAATTAATCTATTGGTTAAAGAATTTGAAAACTTCTTTATGAAACAAGATAAACTTATTGTCGATATGATTACTCGCTTTACCGTTAGTCTATGTTTGATAGCCTAGAAAATGGGTGGTAAAAGAAAAATCAATTACTTTTCCATACTTAATTTTGGTGTTTGATTGCCAAACAATTCCATGGAATTCATTTCCACCCAAATTTTATGTACAACCATTTAAAACACATTTGTCACCTTTTATGTCCCCATGGTTTTGGTCGGAAAGTGATTTTCCATTTTTTTTTTACTTTTTGACAATGGAAACATATTCTAAATCCAGTGGTAAAAATATTTATCCATCTAATTGAAAATTTGTATGAAAAATAAAACCAAACGAACACAAAAAAATTTTAAAAATTATTATTTTAAATTATTTTTTACTTTTTGGCAATCCAAATAAATTTTAATACAGATTGTAAAAAAATTTAATCCCAAAAAGTAACAATTTGCATGAAAAACAAAATCAAACGGTTTAGGTGGAAAATTATACCAATCAAACACCATTAATTATAATTTTCTGTAAAACAAATTTTAGATAATTCAATTCCCTACAATTTATTTTCTTTCCACCCAAATTCCACCCTTACAATCAAACGCACCCTTATTGTTAATCGTCTTAAAAGTTTTGATCACAAATTTACTAATGGTGAGTTTGTGAGTAAAATGTTTAGATCACTATCGGAAGAGTAAAGCTCATTAAGGATATTGATAGAGAATACCAAATATATGAACTCATATGCTTTGGAAGAACTATATAGAACCTTGATGACATACGAGTTCAACAACGTCGAAACTAAGGAGAAAACGAGGAAAATCAAAGAGGAATCAAAGAAGCCTCCTAAGCAAGAAATTGCTCTTAAATCGATAATTGAAGAAGGGACTACAAGTGAAAATATGATTGATGGAGTGAATTGTCCAAATAGTCACTGAACTTTACACCATACTTTCACAATGTCACTGAAATTTAAAAATCATCTAACTCATCACTGAACTTTACAAAAAGTTTCCACGAGATCACTGAATTTTGCAAAAGGTTTCTATGGGGTCACTGAACTTTAAAAATAATCTAATTCATCACTAAACTTTGCAAAAAGTTTTCCATGGGATCACTAATTAGTGATCCCTGAAAAACCTTTTGCAAAGTTCAGTGACCCGTAATTTTTTTGCAAAGTTTCTTGATGAATGGAGTGATTTTTAAAGTTCAATGACCTAGTGTAAACCTTTTGAAAAATTTAGTTATGAGTTGAGTGATTTTTAAAGTACAGTGACCTTGTGGAAGAATGGTGTAAAGTTCAATGACTATTTGAGCAATTCACTCATGATTGATGAAGAGTTCGATGATCTAGTCCTTCTTGTCAAAAAAATGGAGAGATTTTTGAAATAATCAGAGATTCCAAAAGAAAGAAGAAAATGGTAAAGAAAGAAGAAAGAAAATCATTTACTATGGTTGTGAGAAACCCGGTCATAAGAGAACCAAGTGCTCAAACAAGAAGAGAAATATCAAGAAAATGACACTTCAAACATGGGATGAGAGCGACGATGATGATCGCGATGAAAATGATAGTCAAGGAGAAATTGTCAACATGTGTTTCATGACAATCGAAGATGAGGTAAACTCTATTGAAAAATGTTCATATGATGGTATATCTACCTCATTTGATGAAATTCTCGAAGAATTTGAGAAACTTACTCTAAATCACTCTATTTTTAAAAAAGATACACTACTTGTTGAAAAGTGAAATGACGAAAGTTTTAGAAATTCAAAAAGGAAAATGTTGATTAGGATTTATTAATTAAATAAAATTCTTCTTTGAAAGAAAAAGTTGAAAACATAACTAAAATTATTTGTTAATTTACTCAAGGTAAGAAGAATTTTGATTTAATGCTTGGTGATCATATTTTTTTTTTGATAAAGAAGGAATTAGATATAAACCATTTGTTAAACAAATATATTTCAAAAATCTATTTGTCAGAGTTTCAAACATCCCTCCTTTAAAATCTACATATAGCTTTTGCAAGAAAGATGGACATATTGCTTATAATTGTCTAACCAAAAAGAGACTACACTTTGAAATTAAAAACAAGTGGATTCAAGAATCCACCAAAGCTAACTACCAAGAACCCGGACTTATATGGGTACCAAAGATCAAAAACTAAATTATTTTTTGCAGGTAACAAAGAAAGTGAAGAGCAAATGGTTCTTGGATAGTAGATGTTCAAAACACATTATTTGAGATAGAATGCTACTATCAAATTTCAAAAAGATTGATGAAGGTCGTGTCACATTTGGAGACAATGCAAAATGGAAAATTATTGAAATTGGAAATATCGATAAACATCCCTCTCCTTCTATTGAAAATGTGCTATTAGTGGATAAAATCAAACATAATTTGCTTAGTATTAATCAATTATGTGATATAAGTTATCATATTAAATTCGATTCTTTTAAATATCTTATTAAGGATGCTACATGAAAATATGTAATGTTTGTAAGAAGCTGGAGCAAAGATATTTATATCATAAATATTAAATTTGAAAATGATGAGAAATGTTTATCTAGCTTAAAAGAAGATACATGGTTGTGGCATAGAAGATTAGGTCATGTTATCATGAATCTTCTTTCAAAAATCTCCAAAAAATCATTTCGTCAAAGGATTACCAAATTTAAAATTTGACAAAGATAAAATTTGAGATGCATGTCAATTAGTAAACAAGTGAAAATCTCATTTAAACCCAAGCTATATTCTTCAACTACAAAACCACTTTAACTACTCCACATTGATCTATTTAGACTTTCTAGAACCGCTAGTTTGGGTGGAAAATATTATGTTTTTGTCATTGTTGATGACTTCTCTAGATTTACTTAGCTTCTATTTTTAAATCTTAAAGATGAAGTTTTTAAAACATTCAAACACTTTTGCAAAAAGGTTCAAAACGAAAAAGGATATTTCATTACAACTATTAGGAATGATCATGAAGGAGAATTTAACAATATCTTCTTTGATAATTTTTGCAATGAAAATGGATATGAACATAATTTCTCGAATCCCAGAACTCCTCAACAAAATGATGTAGTAGAAATGGAGAATTGTACACTGTAATAAATGGCTAGGACCATACTTAATGAAAATAGCATGCCAAAATATTTTTGGGTCGAAACCATTAAGACCGCTTGCTATATTGTAAATAGAGCTTTATTTAGTCGAAAGCAAACTAAAACTCTCTATGAGTTTTGGAAAAATAGTATTCCAAATATCGATAATTTCAAAATATTCGGTAGCAAATGCTTTATTTTAAATACAAAAGAAAATTTGATAAAATTTGATATTGGAATCTTTCTAGAATATTCATAGACTAACAAAGCTTATAGAATATTTAACAAAAGAACTCTAGTCATTGAAGAATCTATGCATGTCACATTTGATGAAAGTAATGCTCTTGACCGTGAGAAAGGTATTACTAATGATGTAGGATTGGAAATTCCCTTGGAACAAATGAATATTCAAGGCCCAAACAAGGAAGATCCAATACATGAACACAAGGAAGAAGCGAACTTTCAACAAAGTGAATTTGAACCTACTGGAATACAAAATGATCATTCTCGACGAAAAGAATGGAGGTTCGTTACTTTTCACCCAAAAGAAATAATTATTGGTGATCCATCCAAAGGTATTACCATCAGAGTTTCTGCTAGAAATCATTTAAATAATTGTGCTTTCATTTTTCAAATTGAACCAAAGAATTTTAAAGAAATCGAGTTTGATGAACTTTGGATACTATCTATGCAAGAAGCACTAAATCAATTTGAAAGGAATCATATTTGTGATTTAGTCGCTAGGCCAAATGATCAAACCGCCATTGGTACAAAATGGGTTTTTAGAAATAAAAGAGATGAAAATGGGATAATTGTGCATAATAAGGATATATTAGTTGTTCAAGATTACAATAAAAAAGAAGGTATCAATTATAAGGAAACTTTTGTGCCGGTTGCTGGATTAAAATCCATTCGCATGTTTTTTGCATTTGCTTGCCATAAAGAATTTACTCTTTATCAAATGGATGTTAAAAGTGCATTTCTAAATGGATTTATTCAAGAAGAAGTTTTTTAGAACAATCCCCCGGTTTGAAAGATCACAAGTATTCGGACTATATTTTTAAATTTAGAAAGACTATTTATGGTTTAAAGCAAGCTCCTAGAGCTTGGTATGAAAGATTGATCAAATTTCTACTTTCAAATAGGTTTATCAATAGGAAAGCGGATACTAACCTCTTTATCAAAACTAAAAAGAGTGATATGATTATTGTTCAACTTTATGTTGATGATATTATTTTTGGTGCAACTAATATTTCTCTTTGTGAAATTTTTTCTAAATGTATGAGTAGTGAGTTTGAAATGAGCATGATGGGGAACTAAAATTCTTTCTTGGACTCCAAATTAGGCAAACTAATAATGAAATGGATAGGCTCAAGACGTTTGAAATGGAAAATTTGAAGCCAATGAACACTTCAATTAGTCAAAGAGAATATATATCGGATATGCTCAAGAGATTTGAAATGGAAAATTTGAAGCCAATGAACACTCCAATGAGCTCATCCATAAAATTGGACAAGGATGATCAAGGTACTTCCGTCGATGTAGCAAAATATCGAGGTATGATCGGATCCCTTCTTCAATTAACAGCAAGTAGACCTGATATTATGTTTATTATGTGTTTATGTGCTAGATTTTAATCAACTACTAAAGTATCACACCTTAGTGTGTAAAAAAGAATTTTTAAATATCTTAGTGACACGAAAACCTTGGGGTTTTGGTATCCAAAGAGCACTCACATTGATCTACTTACTTATTCGGATGCCTATTAAGACGGTTGCACAACTGATCGCAAAAGCACTAACAGAACATGTCATTTTCTAGGCTTTGTACTTGTGACATGGTATAGCAAAGAAAATAATTTCGTTGCATTGTCTACCATTGAAGTCGAATATATCGTGACCGCTAGTTATTGTGCACAAGTGTTGTGGATGAAACAAACTCTTAGTGATTATCACTTATCATTTGATCATGTACCTATCATGTTCGATAATGCTAGTGCCATAAACTTGTCTAAAAATTTCATTTTACAAAGCATATTGAAATTAGACATCACTTTCTAATAGATCATCACAAAAAAGAGATATTGTGTTAAGATTTGTAAACACAAAAAATCAATTGGTCGACATCTTCACTAAACCTCTAGCCCTTGATCAATTCTCTCAATGTTGAAGAGGTTTAGGCATCATTGACGAATTCGAAATGCATAACTAAGTTAAAGTTCATGCTATATGTTCATACATAATTTATTTTTATGTGGCATTTTATTTAAAAAAAAAAAAGAGTCCGGACGAGTCCAACGGACTGTTCGGTTTAACAAAAACTTTTTGCTTGAATCAGACTCTGTTAATCTGGACATCCGAATGAGTGAACCAAATCCCAGGTTCAATGCGATTACAGAATTTTAAATCACATAGCAGGGTTTTTCTCCCCCATTTCTCTACTTCTCTTGCGGTTCTCTCACTAAATTTCTTCTCCATCCATAATCTTTCCACTCCAAATCATCAACTTATTCTCTAATTCAAAAATCCAACACTTCTACGCCTCACATTCCTCAAACATTCAGACTTTCATTCACCAAAAGTATAAATCCCCCCAAAATCTGAAACCCTAGTGCTTTCTCAAAAACTGTTCTCCAATTTCATAATCTATCATGATAGGGTACAAATGGCTCAAGCCCATAGTGAGACAATCTCTTCCACCTTCGTCCAATGAAGAATTTGACTTAGAGCTCGAGGTGCTGGCGAACCCCTTTGAAAAATCACTCATTTTAATAGGTAAAAATGTTGATTTTGCATACTTTACTATTTAAGCACCCGTATTTCATATAGAAGAATAATTTGAAAACATGGGTTGTGTATCGATTGCTAATTTAGAAGAACATGCATATCCCCAATTTATGAAAGATATTTATAAAAACATAATCATAACTCCTCGTTCGGATGAGATCACTTGTTTACTTGAAAATGCTCGTATCGTCATCAATAAAGCTCTCATTCGTAACATTCTCAAGCTTAAGATGTATGATACACAAATTTTTCTACATAAAACTCATCCCATGTTCGAAGGATATGACCCAACTGAAGCATGTCGTCGAGTCACCGGAAAGAGTTTTGAAAACATCACAAAACTTAGTGTGAATTAACCCTTCTATGGAAAGTTTTACAAAATATCATTGTACATGTCAGAAAGTTTTAACCCTTCTGCCTCGGAAGGGGCATCGAGATGAAATTGGCCATTTTGATCTTTTTATTCTTAATTCATTTCTTGTCGGTCAGAGATTAGATTTTTCGACCATTGCATTAGGTCTCATGAAGATCGTGCATTCCACACATCATGTTAAAGCTTTACCCTATGACATGCTTCTTACAAATTTTTTTTAAACATTTTGATATTTCCTTAAATGATGAGACTTTCGCTAAACATCGCCCTACCAACACCATTAACATTTAAACTATCAAACGAATGAAGATAGTAAAAAAAAATGTGGTCAATGGGTGACTCACATAAAAGGGTTTGACTTTACCTCGGTTCCTTCCACTCTACCTTTTGAGGGTGATGAAGAAGAAGCAGTAGATGATGTACTACAAGTTCTAAGTCCTCCTTACGACATTTCTGGCTCCAAAGCTCGTTCTTCAACAGGTGGTTTCACATTTATCAAGGACCACTACAATCTTCAAAAAGGCGGCATTGATTCCTTTACATCCTCAGTTGACAGCCTTGATGGCATGCTTCAAACCTTATTTTACAAATAACTCTTCCATTATAACTCATTAAATTAAATTAAATTATCCTGTTGAAACAGATGTGGATATCAAAGGGTGAATACAACGAGTGTGGTCCGTTAATTGTACACCGAAAGTGCTTCTAACATGATGTCTATTTTGTTGATAGTGACTTTTTGTTTTCCTCATTTATTCAATTTTCATGTTGTGTTACTAGCTTGTTGATGTGGAGAAGTTTTAAGGCATGGTTATGAAAGGAAGGGATGATGTAATTCTAAATTCCATTTCTCCATTCTCATTCTTCTTATTTTATGGATTATGAAAATGTACTGACCTTTCCTTCAATTGACTTTACTTTTGTTGTCACTTTAATAGGTCATTTGTAGTTTGAGAGTGATTGTAATATTTCTTATTTTAATGCATCTAATTAATGATTCTATTCAAAATTTTCCTTCGAAGTTACAACTTACGTAAAAAGGGTGATATTTTTTTGGTCTGTTATATGCCTTTCTTGGACTTGAACACGTGATATTCACGCATATATAGACTTTTGCTTTTACAATCATTGACTCTTAGCTGGAATTTTTTCAGGCGAAGATATTAGAAGTTTTAATGTACCATTTTTGGACATATACACTTCTCGAGTTTATGTAGATGTCCACATTGCCAATTATATGACTCCTACCTGGGATTTAAATGGAGTCACAATTACACCATGCAACTTTAATACGGGATAAAATGACGGGCGATACAAACAAAGGAAAAAATCGTAAAGCTCACACTCACAGCAAAGTGCTGCAATTTCTTTAGAGATACTGTCATATGATCTTCCATTGAATGATAGCTCGAATGGTTCTGATGTGATCCAAGCAACGAGTCCAAGGTAGCCGAGCCTCGACCGAGACCCGTTGCTTATTGAAGGAGGTCCGTTGACGCGATCAAGAGCAAAAAGGGTAAATCAATCATTGAGACTACTCGTACAAGTAACAATGGACGATGCCATAATCTACACGTAAAAAGAGGCAAGTTTCATGTTGGGGTCGAGGTCGAAAACCAATTGGATCAACAAGATACAAGTGACCGAAGAAGGAGCTCAACCGGATTGCCTAAGCGACCGCTTAGAGTAAAAACCAAACGGCCGCTCAACTACCAACCGAAATGCACAGGGCGTCAAAAGGGTCTTCCAAGCGACCGTTTGGAATATATCCAAGCGACCGCTTGGTTATAAAATTCAGCGACTTTTCTATTTTTGGCGAGAATCCTATTTTCATTCAAATTCTATTTTTAATTGATGTTTTACCATGTTTGAGGATTATGCACGAATTTCCTAGGGTTTTTAGAATTAGTATAAATAGTTTATTTATCATTATTGTAAAGACCTTTCGACAATTTATTAATTAAGTGAGATTATTGCTTTCCATCTTGTTCTTCTTAGAACACCGCGAACTTATCAAGATCTTCTTGTGACGTTCGACATCGAGTGTAAATCACGGGTTTTGTAATCAAGAGGTCTATCAAGCGTCGTTCTTGTTGGGTTGCTTGATTCAACATTCTTGGTTGAATCTCTAAACCGGAATTATCTTTGGGCTTTCTTGGGGTTTCAATCTAGTTGCGGGGTTGCGTAGTGTTCGTTGCTACATGGTTCTCATCAGTTGGTATCAGAGCAAGGCTCCAAAATAATTAAGGTTATATCTTTTGTTGCTTTGAGTCTTGTGTTTCTTTTCTTTCTTTGTTCTTTGTGTTCTTGTGTCCAGTAAAAGTTTTTGAGTTTTTTATCAAAAAAAAAAAACAAGATAAAAATTTAAAAGTTGTTTTTGGACTAGTTACAAGTCCGAATTAAGTCTCGTTTGTTTTGCTGGTTTTCTACTCAAATTCCCAAGAGTAAAAAAAAAAAAAAAATCCGAAAAGTACAAAAAAAAAAAAAAAAAAAAATATATATATATATATATATATATATATATATATATATATATATATATTATATTATTGTTACGGGAATTTCCAGCATCCATAAATTTAATTTTTTTTGAGTAAAAAAAAAAAAAAAAAAAAAAAAAAAAATATATATATATATATATATATATATATATATATAAACAAACTTCACTTCGTATCCTACACTTGTTACTTCTTGAGTTTTTGTCCCAAATTCATATAATTAGTCATTGTTGAGTCTTTCTTCATCTTTTTTCTTTTCTTCTATCAAATTCGTGATCACATTCGGTTGGATACACGAGATACATCTGTGAGTTCACCTTGTTCTTTGAAGATACTTGAGCGAAAGCATTAAGTGGTAAAAGGCAAGAGTGGTGACATTAATAAAGGGTAAAAGCCAAAATTTGAGTGATACATGAGTGACTTTTGTGAGGCTACAATTCTTAAGGATTAAGATGTCAGATAGAGAAGGTTCAAATTCCATCAAGCAGCCGAATCAGAACTACATGGGAGATGATGCAATAAGGAGGTTTGAGAGGGTGCTTGGGGATGTGACTGAAAGGCTTGGTAGGTTAGAAGCGTCAGAGTCGAAATAGTCATAGGGGACACTCAAATGCACGGAGACTGGGTAGGAGAGAGTCTAGGAGGGAGTGACATGATGACTATGAATATGGTAGTGATTGGGATGAGGATGCATCTTTAGTAGGTGAAATGGGTAGAGTGAGAAACAAAGGTGGTAGGTTTGAACGAAGGGGTAGGAAAAACTTTGAAGATGATGTCGATGGAAACATGAGTAGCATTAGGATGTCAATTCCGCCGTTTAAGGGAAGGAGTGATCCGGAGGCTTATTTAGAGTGGGAGAAAAAGGTAGAATTGATATTTGAGTGCCACAATTATTCGGAGGAAAAGAAGGTGAAAATGACAATTCTTGAATTTGTTGACTATGCCATAACATGGTGGGACCAAGTGGTTACATCTAGGCGGAGGAATCGGGAGCAAACGGTTAGCACTTGGGGTGAGTTGAAACTTATTATGCGGAAGAGATTCGTGCCTAGCCACTATTATAGGGAGTTGCATCAACGACTGCAGGGATTGTATCACGGGTCGAAAAGTGTTGAGGATTATCATAAGGAGATGGAAATTTTGATGATCAGGGCGAATGTGGAGGAGGATCGGGAAGCCACCATGACTCGTTTCTTGAATGGAATGAATAGGAAAATTGCTAACACTGTGGAAGTGCAGCATTATGTGGAGATTGAGGATATGTTGCATGTAGCCATGAAAGTGGAAAAACAGTTGAAAAGGAAAGGGACAACTAGACAACCGTTGGGTACTTCGGGTTCTAATCCAAATTGGAAACCGAGGTGGGATAACAGAGGAGATGGTGCTGTGTCAAAGGGGAAAGATGAGAGTGCTAGTAGGGCCGTACCAAAATCAGATTCCCAGCCAGCCAGAAATTGGGACATTCAGTGCTTCAAGTGCTTGGGAAAAGGGCACATCACTTCTCAGTGCCCAAACAAACGGACTATGATCTTGCGCAATGGAGAGGTGGAGACTGAAGGCGAAGATGAATTTGAAGACATGCCTGAATTGGAGGATGTTAGTGATCATGGAGACAAGGTGAAGTTTGGGGTTGGAGGAGAATTACTAATTACAAGACGAACCCTCAACACTCAAATCAAAACAGATGACTTGGAACAACAACGAGAAAATATTTTCCATATACGATGTCACGTCAACAATAATGTATGTAGTGTAATAATTGATGGAGGTAGTTGTACTAACGTAGCTAGAACCACACCTGTGGAAAAATTGGGATTGACACTTTTAAGACATCCTAAACCCTATAGGTTACAATGGCTAAATGATTGTGGGGATATTAAGGTGAATAAGAGGGTGTTGATTAATTTTTCAATTGGTAGCTATCGGGATGAAATTATGTGTGATGTGGTACCTATGCATGCGGGGCATATTTTATTGGGTAGGCCATGACAATATGATAGGAAAGTTAGTCATGATGGGTACAAGAATCGGTATAGTTTTAGCAAGGACGGGAGGTCCATTACCCTTGCGCCATTAACACCGGCCCAAGTGGATGAAGACCAAATTAAATTGAAAAATGCGGAAGACGAGAGAGTGAAAAAGTTGGAGAAGGTGAGAGAAGATAGTGAGGTGGCTAGTAGTGAGAAACAGGGAGTGGAGTCATATGAGAGAAAAGAAAGAGAGGTGTCTGAGAGGAGAGAAAAGTCGAAAGCTAACTTCTTTGCAAAAGGGAGTGAGTTGAGAAGAGCGGTAGATGATAAAAGGCAAGTAATTTTGATAGTCTATAAGGAGTCCTGCCTCAATCTTGAGGAGTCTAACCCACCCCTCCCCAGTTTAGCTACATCTTTATTGCAGGAATTTAACGATGTCTTCCCGGAGGACATGCCCAGTGGGCTACTACCCATTCGAGGCATTGAGCACCAGATTGACTTTGTTCCTGGAGCTGTGATTCCAAACCGACCAGCTTATCGAAGAATCCCGAGGAGACAAAAGAGTTGCAAAAGCAAGTGGAGGAGTTGATGAGTAAAGGGTATGTGCGGGAGAGTATGAGCCAATGTGCTGTTCCAGTGCTATTTGTGCCCAAGAAGGATGGAACATGGAGGATGTGTGTGGACTGCAGAGCTATCAACAACATAACGGTAAAGTATCGTCACCCTATCCCTAGGTTAGATGACATGTTGGATGAATTATATGGTGCTTGCATGTTTAGTAAAATTGATCTTTAAAGTGGATACCACCAAATTCGAATGAGAGAAGGAGATAAGTGGAAAACTGCATTTAAAACTAAATATGGCTTGTATGAGTGGTTAGTAATGCCCTTTGGACTCACTAATGCACCGAGCACCTTCATGCGATTGATGAATCATGTTTTACGTGCTTTTATAGGTAAATTTGTTGTTGTGTATTTTGATGACATCTTGATCTATAGCAAGGACCTAAATGAGCATGTAGAACATCTTAGGAGTGTACTTGTGGTCCTAAAGAAGGAACAACTTTATGGTAATTTTAAAAAGTGTACATTTTGCATGGAAAAGGTTTTTTTCTAGGATTTGTGGTGGGTGCTAATGGAGTTGAGGTAGATGAGGAGAAAATAAAGGCTATTAAAGAATGGCCAACACCTAAAAGCATAACTGAAGTTAGAAGTTTCCATGGTTTGGCTAGCTTCTATAGGCGTTTTGTAAAAGATTTTAGTACAATCACCACACCACTTACTGAGATTGTTAAAAAGAGTGTGGGTTTTCATTGGGGTGATGAACAAGAGCATGCATTCAACACAATTAAGGATAGGTTGTGTAAGGCACCAGTTTTGGCACTCCCTAATTTTGATACATCTTTCGAGATTGAGTGTGATGAATCAGGAATAGGTATTGGAGCAGTCTTAATGCAGGATAAGTGGCCTATAGCTTACTTCAGTGAAAAGTTAAGTGGAGCAGCGCTTAATTACCCCACATATGACAAGGAGCTGTACTCACTTGTTCGAGCCTTGGAGACTTGGCAGCACTACTTGTGGCCTAAGGAGTTCGTGATACACACGGACCATGAATCCTTGAAGCACTTGTGGGGCCAAGGTAAGTTGAATAAAAGGCATGCGAGATGGATGGAGTTTGTGGAGACATTCCCTTATGTCATTCGGTACAAGCAATGTAAGGAAAACATGGTGGCAGATGCATTGTCTCGAAGGTATGCGCTATTAACTTCTCTCGGTTCTAAATTACTTGATTTCGAACATATGTAGGACATGTATGCTAGTGATTTAGATTTTTCAGACATTTATTCATCATGTAGTTTATAGATAAATTTTTTAAGCAGGATGGATATTTATTTCGGGAAAATAGGTTGTGTCCCTAATTGTTCGATGCGCGAAGTGTTAGTTAGAGAAGCACATAGTGGTGGATTGATGGGTCATTTTGGAGTAACAAAGACTTTAGATATTGTAGGGGAACATTTTTATTAGCCTAGGATGAAAAGTGATGTTGAAAGGATATGTAGTCGTTGCATAACTTGTAAGCAGGCTAAATCTAAGGTTTTACCTCAAGGGTTATACACGCCATTGCCTACACCTAGTGAACATTGGGTTGATATTTCCATGGATTTTGTGTTGGGTTTGCCTAGCACTAAAAAGGGTCGTGATTCCATTTTTGTGGAGGTAGATAGGTTTAGTAAAATGCCACACTTCATTGCATGTTATAAAACCGATGATGCCACTAACATAGCGAAATTATTCTTTAAGGAGGTTGTGCGTTTACATGGGGTATCTAGGACTATAGTGTCAGACCGGGATGTTAAGTTCCTCAGTCATTTTTGGCGGGTTTTATGGGGTAAGTTAGGCACCAAGCTCATGTATTCCACAACTTGTCACCCACAGACCGATGGCCAAACTGAGGTAGTGAATAGGACCATGACTCAACTTTTGCGCACTATGGTTCATAAGAACTTGAAGAGTTGGGAGGAGTGTTTACCTTTCATAGAATTTGCATATAATAGGGTCACGCATTCTACTACTTCATTTTCACCATTTGAAGTTGTTTATGGTTTTAATCCACTAACGCCTTTGGATTTAATACATTTACCTGTGCATGAACGAGGTAGCTTAGATGGTACAAGAAATGCCGAGTTGGTAAAGTCCCTTCATGAAAAGGTAAGATTGCAAATTGAGAAGAAAAACAAACACTATGCTTCTCAGGCAAACAAGGGTCGAAGAAGCGTGATATTTGAACCTGTTGATTGGGTCTGGGTACATTTTAGAAAGGAACGATTCCCGGAGCAAAGGAAATCAAAGTTGCATCCACAGGGGGATGGTCCATTTCAGGTCTTGGAGAGAGTCAACGACAACACATATAAACTGGATCTTCCAGGTGAGTATAATGTTTCGGCAACTTTTAATGTGTCTGATCTCTCTCTTTACGATGTAGGTGCAGATTCGAGGTCGAATCCTTTTGAAGAGGGAGGGGATGATGATGATCCAAGCAACGAGTCCAAGGAAGCCGAGCCCCGACCGAGACCCGTTGCTTATTGAAAGAGGTCCGTTGACGCGATCAAGGGCAAAAAGGGTAAATCAAGCATTGGGACTACTTGTGCAAGTAACAATGGACGACGCCATGATCTACACGCAAAAAGAGGCAAGTTTCATGTTGGGGTCGAGGTCGGAAACCAATTGGATCAACAAGATACAAGTGACCGAAGAAGGAGCTCAACCGAATTGTCTAAACGACCGCTTAGAGTAAAAACCAAGCGGCCGCTCAACTACCAACCGAAATGCACAGGGCGTCGAAAGGGTCTTCCAAGCGACCACTTGGAATATAACCAAGCGACCGCTTGGTTATAAAATTCAGCGACTTTTCTATTTTTGGCGAGAATCCTAGTTTCATTCAAATTCTATTTTTAATTGATGTTTTACCATGTTTGGGGATTATGCACGAATTTCCTAGGATTTTTAGCATTAGTATAAATAGTTTATTTATCATTATTGTAAAGACCTTTTGACAATTTATCAATTAAGTGAGATTATTGTTTTCCATCTTGTTCTTCTTAGAACACCGCGAACTTATCAAGATCTTCTTGTGACGTTCGACATCGAGTGTAAATCACGGGTTTTGTAATCAAGAGGTCTATCAAGCGTCGTTCTTGTTGGGTTGCTTGATTCAACATTCTTGGTTGAATCTCTAAACCGGAATTATCTTTGGGCTTTATTGGGGTTTCAATCTAGTTGCGGGGTTGTGTAGTGTTCGTTGCTACATGGTTCTCATCAGGTTCCAATGTAAGTGGAATCGTTACTGCTACTGATTCAACTAACATTGCGGTGGAAGACCTTCTGTCTACTCTCTTCTTTATTTCGTATTTTTTTATTTATATGTTAAGGGTAGTTTTGGAGTCTTATTTGGCTATGAGTTCATTATTCCTAATGTGATTGTAGACTTAGCAAACCAAAATAGCAGACTTTATGACAAGGATATACCTTCCAATTTGAAATTAAAGGCAAATTAGAAATGAATTATATTAAATTTTAAACTTAAAACAATTGCAATTGCAAAAAATTATAACAGTTATCGTGCAACGCACAATGCACACTAGTAGCCATAAAAGTCTAAATCCAACTCTCTCTCTCTCTCTGATGCGAATCCCGTAGCAATGGTGACTACGAAACCCACAACTAGATTGATGCGAAACCCAAGAACGCTAATGAATAACCCGGTTTTGGATTTGAACCTAACGAAATAAAAAAAATCCAACGATAATAAGATGTGCTAAACCCCTTGATTACACAATGAAGAACCTACGATCCGATATTTGAACACCACAAGAATTAGATTTTGGAAGTTCGATTTGTTGTTCAATGGAAGAACAAGAGAGAGAGTAATAGTCTTTCAATTAATTCAATGTCAAAAAATTTTAATGTAACAAAAGAGTTAGGTATTTATACTAAAACCCTAAATCTAGTAAAAAACGTGCATAAGGCAACAAATAATGTCAAAATATGGAAATGAATCACAATTCTAGTTAAAAGGAAATAAATCGCGTGACAACAGGTCATCCGGACGACCCTTTTGGACGTCTGATATGCACGTCCGGATTGACAAAATTTTCTACTGGACGTCCGATAAAGCGCGTCCGGTTTGACAGAAATTTCAAAGGTTTGTGAACCGGATGTCCGATAGGGCCTTGTGCGTCTTGTTGGCCAAACTTTTTTCGGCCAACTTTATCACGTTGATCCAAGTCTTTTCGACATTCGACCCCAACATGAAACTTGTTCCATTTTGCGTCCCGAACATGGTTTTATCAATAGTGGCTTTGACGAGCAGTCCCAACGCCTCTTTGACTCATTTTGCTCTCGATCGCGTCATTGCCCATTCTTTGATAATCAACGGGTTTTGATTTGGACTTGTATTCATGACTCCCGCATTCTGGATCATATCATTCTCTCACTGTCAAACACACAAAAGTCTAAATCCATAAAATGAACAAATTGGAGAGTTTTGAAGGGACGGCACAATTTTCCTTATGACCTTTATAGTGGGCTTTTGATGAATTGGTAATTCTAAAAAAGAATTTAGAAACCTTCATTCTTGCTACTGAGTTTTTTACTTGGCTATATTTAGATTTAGATTTAGATTTATTTATTTATTTTTACTTTGTTCTGTGTTTTGAATTTTGACCTTTTCATTTAAACAAAAAAAATGAGTTATCAAAAAAGTCATTTCTTAAAATTAAAAAAAAAAAAAAAAAAAAAAAATAACTTTTAAAAGTAAATCCAATTCTCTTATTTTGATTAAGAGAAGTACTCTTAAATGTTCACATCAAACTAGTACTCAAAAATACATGTAGAATTCTCTGGAAAGTCGTTAAACTCAAATTGATTGTTATAATTAATTGTCATAATGTATAATCGTTTTGGATAATGTAATCGTTATGGAATGCTATAAATTTTTTTTTTTTTTTTTTTTTAAATATTTTCCCGACAGTTATGTTTCTAGATATCATAAAATTATGAAAATAATAATTGTAATTTTTAAAAAAAATTAAAAAAATACATTGTTCATTCTTATGACGTGTTCTATTTTATTATCATCTTTTCGGTATCATGGAAAGTTAAAATTGTTGTTTATTGCACAGACATAAATCGCCAAAACTATAAATTATTATACACTGCATTAGTGAACATCCACAATTATAAATCAAAATCCAAACTTGTTATACACATCAAATAATGACATTCACCCTCCATAAGAAATTCAAAACCTATTATTACACAAACAAATGAAAACAATGAAACTTAACACACACATATTTGTGGCATTTCATTTCACTTAATATATACAAATCATATTATTGAAGTATTTTACGAAATAAAAATATTTACGTGTACTCATAGTAAAATGTAATTTATTCGAGTTGCACCTTATCGGTGTCATACTAAAGAAAGCCTTTCAGTTCTTGAACTTTAAATGAAAAATAAATTTAATACCCCTGAGATCAAGTGGTTGCTGTACTATTTAAATGTTTGAAATTTTAATAGACACTTCTATTACAAACACTTAATTTCAGTCAAGGTTAAATATTAATTCAACGGCACATTCATAACTACTATTTATTATATTATTCACACATTTCATGGAGATCCATTCTTTAAAAAAAAATTTACAAATTTATCAAACACTTAACTAATAATCAGATGAAATGAAAAAAAAAAAATGCGGGATTGGTGGCACAACGCAAAGGGAGTGGAAAGAGAATTTTTCATCTCCAAAAAGTGATATATTCTTCAAAATGAATTGTTCAAAGCATATTTATAAAATAATGTTAAAACATATTTTTAGTAAATATTTGAAATACATTTTAACATTTTTTACTCTATAAATACTGTTTTTTATTTTATTTTATTTTATTTTATTTTGTATAGTAAAATACAAACATGAAACCTTAACCAAATCAAAACTCAACTTATTTAAGTAACTAAATTTACTCCATCGAACGTAATATTTGAGTTTATGTTTTCACGGATTCAGAATATTTGAAATAAAATTGTCTGAAGCTTAATTTTTGAAATTTAGGTTCCTCTAATTTCTATTAAACTCATCACGCAGAGAGAGTGATTAATTATCCTTCCCGTTAAGAATTTCTTTCCATTTCACTTTTTCAGGTCCCATTATAAATTTCTTTGACCTACACTAATTTACCTAATTTAATTTGAATTTATATTCACATCACAATATCACAGCTTCTTCACAGCTTAGTCAATGAGAACGAAATATTTATTACATTTTATGTCTCTTTAGTCACATAGCATTGATTACATTTGAGCTGTTGTCGTGTACGAGAAACACACCAAATCGATTCATTTTTTACTGTATTTGTCACAATTTTTTAGAAGGAAAATAAAGTCACAAAGACAAATTAACATGTTACATTATATAAAATGTACACAATAAAAGGGATTACACAACAAAGGTCACAAAGTCTAGAATGACATTTCATTAATCAAACGAAAAGTCGTATTAGAGGTTACAATATACGTCAAATCGTTACTCATTGTAATCTATACTGATCATAGTTAAAAAAGATGAAGAAGATAATACTGGAAATGGAACTAAAGATTAAAGTTTAATCGAATACCTTTACATGATTACAATACCAGCTATATATACACAATGCTGGAGTAGTGAACAAGAAAAGAAAGAAATTACACGTGAGGAATCTTTTCTGTTACAATAGACTACTCAAACCGGTAAGAAGAAATACGGTAACTTCAAATACGGTAAGCCAGATAAGGTAATTTCAAATACGGGAAGCTACATCAGAATCCGGCAATCTGAGATTTTTAACATTCCCCCTCAAGTTGGATTTTGTTATCTAATTCCAAGCTTGTCTCACAAGAAGGTGAATCTGGTTTGGGAGAGAGGTTTGGTTAAAAGATCAGCAATTTGTTCACATGATGGAATGTATTGAATATTCAGCTTTCCTTCAATAACTTTGTCTCTAATAAAGTGTATATCCAGTTCAATGTGCTTGGTTCTGGCATGATAAACTAGGTTTGAAGCAAGAACATTTGCACCAAGATTATCACACCAAAGTACTGAAGGTGAGACACATACTAATTTGATCTCCTTAAGCAGTGATTCAATCCAGGTCAGTTCAGCTGCAGCTTGTGCTAGCGCCCTATATTCTGATTCAGTGTTGGACCTGGCTACAACGTGTTGCTTCTTAGATGACCAAGCTATCAATGTGTCTCCTAAGTAGATGCAATAAGCAGATGTAGACCTTCTATCATGAGGGCATGAAGAGTTCTTTGTATCCAGAGTCCTTGTCCAATTGTACCCTTTAGGTACCTGAATATTCTTTTTACTGCCTTCCAGTGAACATCTGTAGGTGTTTGTAAAAATTGGCTCATTTTGTTGACTGCAAAACATATATTAGGCTGTGTGTGAGCCAAGTATTGAAGTCCACCTATAGCCCACTCCTATAAAGAGAAGGTTCTGCAATTTCATTTCCTTCATTTTTGGAGATGGTTTTCCCTATAAACATAGGTGTTCCACATGGTTTAACATGTTCAAGTTTGAACCTTTTTAGCAGGTCTCTGATGTACTTGACTTGAGTTAGATGCATCCCAAACTCTTCTCTTTTTACTTCAATTCCCAAGAACTGATGCAGCTTACCTAAGTCCTTCAAAGCAAAGGTAGCATTCACATTGTCAATGAAAACTTGCATTGCCTTCTGATCATTTCCTGTAACAACTATATCATCAACATACACCAAGGCAAAAATTACTTGATTCTGGTTAATGTAAAAGAATAGAGAATTATCAGCCTTTGATCTTGAGAACCTCCAGTCCAAAAGTGTTTTCTTTAGTCTCTCATACTATGCTTTAGGTGCTTGCTTTAGTCCATAGAGTGCTCTCTTGAGTTTGCAGAAAAACTTAGGCTTTTTTTGTTCAATGAAACCTTCAGGCTGCGTCATGTAGACTTCCTCTTCAAGTTTCCCGTTTAGGAATGCATTGTTGATGTCAATTTGTGTGATACTCCAGTTCTTAGAGATGACAAGGATGAGTACAATTCTTAGAGTTGCAGGCTTTATGATAGGACTAAATGTTTTTTGGTAATCCACACCTGAAGTTTGCAAGAACCCTTTTGCCACTAATCTTGCTTTATGCTTCAATATTCTGCCTTCAGTGTCATGTTTAACCTTGAAGACCCATTTATTTCCAATCACTTTTTGGCCAATCAGAGGTGGTACTAGCTCCCAAGTTTCATTTCTCATCAGTGCTTCTTTCCAGTTCCTGTTGGACAGTGCTTCAGCAACATTGTTAGGTTCTAGTTCATCCTGTTTAAAGCTCTCTGCATTCTGTGGAGTAAACTTTTGACTTAAAAATTCCAGCCTTGCATGTAGTAACCATAGGATGTTCAACTATCTGGCTTCTTTGCCCTTCATCATTTATTCCAGCTTCAATTATCTAATCACTAGGAGTTTCCTCCTGAGTTTGTATGATGACTCTTTCATCATCAACATTTGTAATTTCATCTACCTGAGCTATTGTATTTTTAGCCAATTCTTGTTGTTCTGAACAGTGAAGTGCAGCTGTTGGAGTTGCTTCAGAGTGGACTTCATCAGTTGAGCCATTTTGCCTACAGTTTTGAGGTGAATAGAAGGGTAGATAATGGATAATGGTTTCAGGATAGGTAATCTGTTAATCAGGAAATTGGCTATTTGAAAAGCTTCCCACCAATGGTGTAATAGCATATTGGGTTGAGCAAGGAGTGTCAATCCTTTTTCAGTTATGTGTCTGTGTTTTTTTTCAGCTCTTCCATTTTGAGCTGAAGTGTAAGGGCAGGATAACCTCATATCAATCCCAGACTTTAGAGCTTGGTCAGTGAAAGCCCTGAACTCACCACCCCAATCAGTCTGAGATTTTTAATTTTCCTATCAAACTTATTTTCAACAAATTTTTTGAATTGGATGAATAGGTTAAGAGCATTTGATTTGTTTCTCATTGGATAAATCCATGGGAATCTGTTGTAGTCATCTATGAAAAGAATGTAGTATTTGAATCCTGAGGTAGAAGTTGTAGGTGCAGGACCCTAAACGTATAAGTGGATGAGGTCTAAAAGAGCAAGAGCATGTGAATCAGACAATTTAAAGGGTAAAGAGTGAGATTTACCAAGTTGACAAGCATCACAAAAGTGACTGATTTCATTGTTACTAAATTTTTCATTACAAAGCTCGAGTACTTGAGACATCACAGTAATGGTGGAATGTCCAAGTCTCATGTGCCATTGCCTTAACCTAGACTCATCCGACTCTTTTGACTCAACAACAAAAGTAGTAGGACTTGATTTATTGGAACAAGTTGGTTCGGAGTAGACTGACTGTTGATGTGTGAATTCTTTGGTTTGGTTTGGCAGCTCAATTTGATAAAATCCATCTTTAAGATTCCCTTCTAGCTTTGTTCGTTTGTCCTACACAACAGAGAATTTAGGATGAAATTCCATTAGTACATTGTTATCTGAAGTTAACTGAGACACACTTATAAGATTTTTCTTGATTGAAGGCACTAATAACACATTGTTAATAACAAGAGATCTATCATTCAAAGTACACAAATGATTGATACCAACATGTGAGATGTACAATTTTTTACCATTACCAACAGTTAATTTCTCATTACCACCATACTCAAGAGCCTAAGACAGGTTTTTCTTCTCTGCAGTGACATGGTTGCTGGCACCAAAATCCATAAACCAGGATGCATATGCAATAGTTCTAGATGATGCTACAAATGCTGCTGCTGCTTTGAGGAGTTGTTCACAGTATACTGGTTGGGTCTTCCACACATATATCTTTCATCATAACGATTAAAACACTTGTCAGCTAAGTGATTATTCATACCACAGATTTGGCATGGCCCTTTGAATTCAGTTAGTCTGACGAATCTGCCCCTGCTTCTTCCAAATCCCTTGTTGTTGTAGTTTCTCCCAACAAAACCAACTCTGCCTCCTCTATTGAAATTTGGTTTATGCACCAAGTTAGCTGAGGTTTTGATGTGATCCGGGTTGCGTCACGAACTCACGAAAGTTTGGCGAATGAGCGGAAGAGATCTAAACCGGGTTCGAGTCTTCAAAGAATCAACAAAATCCGTACAATTGCTTGTTGGAGTTACAGGGCACAACATGTTGGATGCAATGCGCCAAGGACCAAGTTTCATGTTGGGGTCGAAGATTGAAAAGACTTGGATCTACATGATAAAGCTGGCTGAAGATTGTCTGCCCAACTGGTCTACCGGACGCATCTTACCGGTAGAAATCTTTGCCCAACCGGACGAGCAATCAGACGTCCGGTAGAAACGTAATTTTGCGCATTTTCTTTCTATTTCACTAGGATTCGTTATTTTTGGCAAGTTTTCTTAATTTTGGACTCTAAAACTCGTTTTTTTTACCCTATTTCCTTAGTTAGTATAATTATGATTTTATTCTTCATTGTAAGACACCTTTGACATTATTATTGAGATTTTATACAAATTTGAGAGTTTTAATTCTTCCATGTTCTTGGTGGTTTAAAGTTCTAACTTGAGTTTATCAAAAGGAGATCGCAATCTTTTTGTGGCGTTCCCACTTCACGGTTCTTGTTACGGGTAATCTACGAGTTAGATTTCTTACGTGGAATCTTGGTTCTTGGTACGGGTCAGGTTGCTCTTTACGCAGTGTGATTTCTAGCTTTTTTGGGTTTGTTTCATCTTGTTGGGAAAACATTTGCAAGCAAATGTGCATTGGTGGAATTGTACCTAGAAAAAAGGTGGGAAACCAATTACATGAAAAATTTGGCAATCAAACAAGGAAAAAGATGGAAAAGGAATTCATTTTCCATTTTCCATGGAAAATCTCACCCTTTCAAACACACCCTAAAAGATGATAGATATGAATTTTTTTCTAGTGATTATTAGGTTAATCGGCTGACCAAAGTATGAAAAGAGACGACCTTTGGCTCGCCTTTGGTGGCTCCTTTCCACGATGTTCCAGCATTTCAAGCTTTCTTAAGACTCCAGCAATGATTCATATTTGAAACACGACTGCAATCTAATGAAAAGAAAAAAGAGACTCGAAACAAAATCAAAGTTTCAGTATCATTAGTCTTCGAGTTTCCTTCAAATGTTTTGGAAATAGTCCATCTATTGAACCATACACGCATTCGATTGTAAAGATTTCCTTCCAAATAATTCGTGTTTCGATTTTATTTCTAACACCCTCCACATTATGGTTGAAGATGCTTCGATACTCAAGACAAAAAAATAATATAGGTTATATATATTGGAAATAAGTTATTCATGAGTGGGTCAATTTTTTACCTCGCGTAATATCGAATTTGAGTGCTATTTACAAGAACATATTTCGTTAATTTGTTAAGCTTAAAAATAAGTAATTATCACTTTCATTTTAAACATGTTGTAGTGTTTTTTTTTTCTTTTCTTTTTTAAGTAAAATCTTGATTAATTTAAATGAAATTATATTTTGTTTGTTTGAATTTCTCCCATCTGGTGGAAGGAGACCCAAACCCGACTTAAATGTAATTATGGCCTCGAAGTCAAAATTTTCATTTCTGATCCGTAAATGTTACCAAATTTAAAAATTATTCATTTATAAGTATTTGTTTTAGTTTAGTGAATAAAAAGGTACTATTAAGAATAATTTAAATAAACGTTATCCAAAAAAAGAACAAAGGAGGTTCAGGACAAATCAAATAAAGTTGGAGAAGCAAAAGCTCCATCCACACCACAAAACTGTAAGCATGCAAATTTTAAGATTAAAAGCAAGGCTTTACCAGTTGTGAATATAGATAATAACACCTGCTTGAAAATGGCATAATAACGTAAGCAGGCATTGAATAAGAGACTTCCGGATGCTTCCAAAATATTAAGTAAAAACAAAATGAGATATGACAAAAATAAACCAAAATATTCAGACATTACTAAGAACAACTTTGGGGAACACCATGAGCTTAATCGAACTTCTCAATCTTGGGACCAAGTTCGTGCTACCACTAGGAGCAAGACCATTATCATACAACTATAGACAATAGCATATTCATTTTGCATTGATATTTTTAAAAATATCTCTTACAGACATATAGGTTCCCGTCACGGCCACAAAAAAGCCTAGAACCAAAACTACCACAATGACGATCAATTCTATACCAAATTTTCGAGAAGCTTTATCAATCTTCAGATAGCATAGGCACGGGATTAACATCGAGGCACTGATGCTAAGAAATGAGCCAATAAATGCCATTATAGTTCCAAAAAGTGGAATAAATAACGCCACAACAAGTGTATTGATCACCAAAACTGTTTTAACGGTCAATCCAGTGCCGGTCCTGTGATTTTTGGGACCTGAGGCGAACTCCATAAATTAGGCCCCCCAAAATCAACGTAAATGCAAAATCCAACAGTGTATTATGCAACATATTGCTAACTTTAAATTTAACAATAAAACAACAAACAAATATAGTATACAAAAAATTAATACTATAAAATAACAAAACTAACAACGTTTCAAATAATCACTTAAATATTATTCGCCTTACTGTTTTAGAAACAAAAACATTAATCAAATCTGAATAATTTAGTTGTTCAACTATTTCTTTTTCTATTGATAACATAGCCAATTCATTCAATCTTTCTAGTGGCATAGTTGATTGGAGCTAAGTCTTGATCAACTTTAATTTGAAGAAACTTCTTTCTGCGGATGCAACTGTAACCGGTATGGTTAACACAATTTTGTAAGCAATATAAGCATTTGGGAAACAAACATCCAATGGCTTCAAATATTGTAGCATTTCAATTGCTCTCGTTACTTCACTTGGTATATATTCCTTCAACGATATTAACTCCGAAAATAAATCATCTCCACTAATGTTAGAACGCCCGTTATGTTCGAGATATTTCTCAAGGTTCATACAAGACTTCAACAAATTTGAAGTCGTTTCACCCCTTAACCTCTTCAAATTAAACAAAAATTCAAATGTGCAATCATATTGTTTGAATTGTTCAAATCGAGTTCTTAGAGAAGATAGAGCTTGATCAATTATAAAAAAAAAAAAAAGAACTTAACTCTAAAAGATTCTTCAGCCGACTACTTTACCTCATCATTGCCACTTTCATCAAATTGTTTTTTTCTTCGAATTAAGCGTTTTTCTCGAAATATAGCTTTGATTTCTATTTCGCTTGCCTTTGTTGTCGCTTCATCCATGGCAATAGCAAATCCAGTTTCTCTATACTTTTCAAGAAATGAAACAAGTCCTTGCAAGAGGTCGATAGCATGATCAATATCCATATTTTCGGTTTGAAGAAATTTGCTAACAATATTGATTGCACGCAACAACTTGTACCAGATAGTCATGCCAAGCAAGAACTCATAATTCTGAAGTTCATATGTTGCTAATGACTCGGCTTCACTCTTTACTTTATGATCTTTATTACATTCTGCCAAATCAAGTAAAACATCTCTTATTTTGTGCAGTTTGCTCCATTATAGGTTTTATACTCTCAACATGACTTTCCCAACGTGTTTGTGATAATGGCTTCACTATCAACCCTTGTATATTATCTTTGAAAATTTTCCATCGCTTTGTAGAAGAGAAGAACAATGTGTAGATACGTTGTATCACTCCAAAGAAGGATACAACTTTAGAACAACAATTCACCATATCACATAATGCTAGATTCAGACTATGGTGCCACATGAAGTATAGAAAGCTCGGGGATTTATGTCAAATACTCTTCTTTGCACACCTTTGTCACTACACCAGAAACAGTTTTTTGCAATGTGCAAAAAAGTTGCCAAAGAGTTTTTGCAGCGTTCGGGCGCACGTTGCGGATTGTGATGTTGCCATAGAGTGGACCGTTTTCGCAACGTTCGCTGAATGTTGCAAAAAAGGGCAACGGCAACCTTCGCTGAACGTTGCAAAAAAGGGCAACGGCAACGTTTGCTAAACGTTGCGAAAAAAACCTACGGCAACGTTGGCTGAACGTTGCTAAAAACTTTTTTTTTATTTATACCACGAATATAAATTGTTATATTACATTTTTTTCTTGGGGACTAAATATATTAAAGTTTAATTTTAAAAAATAAAATAAAAAATGTCAACATTCAAATTTTAATGTAAAAACGAACAACGTACATGAAATTGCAAATATATCCATTTAATTCCTTAATTTTTAAAATTCAAAAAATGATAAAATAAAACTAAATTACAAGAATAGTTAGTCCAACTATTGGATACACTTATCTTCCACAAATTGAGTGCCCTTTACAAATACAAAGAAAAAAAATGTAACATATTCTTGTAACCGTTGAGATGGTCGGAGCATTCAAAAGCGCACTCAAACAAAGTTGGCCTAGAGCTTTAATGACAACATAACAAGCCTCAGAGTTTAGACACTTGATCCATCAAATGATCTTCCTTGTACTCTTCATCACAAAAGGAATTCTTCGTTTCACCATTATGAAAGTTTATTGTGTCCATGGATGTCACATTCTTCTGAATCAATACAACACAAAATATATTAATTTTTGTCATATTCAAACAAAGAAGCAACATTGAAAATGAAGAAGTTGAATTATTGACAAGGTTATAGCAAATTTTCTTGCACAAAAAAGCCGATCAAGTAGAAATTAAGTTAGTATAATACGTAGATAGCAGTTTACTTTAATTTTCAACGTTTGCTTTCAAATATTAGAAAAATGAAGTAGCAAGTGAAGTTCATAGTTCTGAAACATGCGAGGTATCATTGCATAGCTCTGTGCACAGTACACATAGGTGAAAAAGAATGTAAGACTCAAAAATGAAGAACGGTTCCTCTTCTCTTACATTGTACAGAGAATTCCTTCAACGAAAAGTAAGAGCTACATAATACCAGCATCGAACTCTTTCCCCCACCCCCTACCAAGCACCTTTCCCCCTTCCAACAAGGACCTAATTATGTGGAAAATATAAAACAAAAAATATTGAGACAACATACTCGCATGAGCTGCTGAATGAAGTGAGTAACATCTTTCCCAGCAACTGGAATTGAACTAAAGATAACAAAATTGATTAACGACAAAAAAAAAAAATATATACTTACACACTTCCAGATAACATGATTGTGCTCAATCATCAGAAACAATGTCTCATGTAAATAACAAGCAAAGAGAATGTATATGATCCAGACTGTTTGTAAGCAATACAAAACATTGCACAACACCTGGTAAATTGATAAAACTACAGAAAATATACGCTTTCCTGCCATGCTAAAAGCTAAATTTACATAATGTTAGATGATTATCTAGCTTTCCCAACTTTCTCTTTCATAATGTTAGGTAATTCATAAATAATTTTTTTTAGAGTGTGGAAAATGAAATGAAGGTGAAAATTGATTATTAAAATTTTTTTGTAGTTATACTTTTATTTTTTCACACATGATTAAATTAATAATAATTGTAACTATTACTAAAAAATAATTTAAGTAATTAATTTTATAGTGAAAATATTTTAATTTATTATTTATTTATTTTAAAAAATTTCACCAATGGATTAGAAAAGAAATTCTAGCGATCGAAATCTTTTATTGGCAACAAATATTCATTGTCGCAAAAAAATAGACTCTATTGCTACAAAAAATACTTTGTTGCAAGAAATAAAAGTTTGTCGTCATAAGTTTCCCACCAAAAAATATTTTGGCGCCTTACTTCCCTCATGTTTTTTGCGACATTCATTATTATTTGTCGTGACTTCTCACATTTTACAACAACTTTTTATGTCGTCTTATATTTTTTTATACTTATTTTTTCAATCTAGCTTCAAGTACACTCTCATTGATATCATTCTTGACACTCCACTCACATGCAAAAAGTGGGGCCCATGATTAAAATAATCGAGGACCCCACACATATGAGGAGATTGTCACATATGAGGAGATTGTCAAGAATGATGTCAAGAAAATAGTGTACATTAAGCTTTATTCTTATTTTTTAACTACAATTTTTGCAACAAACTTTAAAAAATTGTCACGCTAGACCACTTATTGCGACAACTTTTCGCATGTCGTAAAAAGATTTGTCGTGAAATCACAATTTTGTTGTAGTGTACGAATGTGCACAGAACAGCTCCTTTAGTCCGTGTTTGATGGAAATCAAAATCAAGATTTTAATTCAAGTCGAAGTCAATAATTAATTGAATACGAGATTTCATAGTGCCAAAACAAGGTACAACTACCATTGATGCACAAAAACCACAATTATTCCTCAATTTGCAAGTTGCTCTTGACTTCTTATGTTTCGATGTTTGTCATGTTACTAATGAGAAATCAACTTGCATATCTCTATTATTCTTCTCACTTGCCCTCTATTCATGAAGGTACCACCAATTGAAATTCAATGAAAAAATTGTAAGCTATAAGTCTATAACTACCTACACCAACATGAAAGTTTATTGACAACCAGGCAATTTAACTTCCTAATGGAGACGAACTTGCTGAAACTACAAGAATTCTAAAATTGAAATAATAAATAATAAAAGAAAAAAATAGCGTGCTTACAAGGTTTGATGTGTGTATAAGCTAAAAAAACAATAGTTAGTCAATAATCAACGAATTGAAATATGTTAGATTGAGAGTGAATTAGCTACCGTGAGCCATCGCAAGCTACAATCATTGAACAATAATCAATGATAGAAGAAGAGATTAAGGAACAAAAACTTCTTTCAGAAGTTGTCCATAACTCATTACCATTTCACCAACTTGGAATTTTTTATTTACCATATTCAACAAAATGGACATGAAGCATATAAGGGAATCAAAGGAGAAATATAGGATTACGGTTAGAATCCTGTAAAGTTATCCTGTGAATAGTCAAATTAAAACAACAAATAAAAATCAAGGAAAAAGAGAGAGAAATAAGATGGCTTTTGGTTTCGGGCTTCACCTTCTTCTGCCGAGTTCCGACTGCCAAGTGCCAAATCCAAGTACCAAATCTACTTCATCTTCTTCACCAGTTCAGTAATTTCGTCTAGTGACAAGTGGTTCACGACGAGGGCATTTTTCGACTTCCATCTAGGGGTAAAAGACGAAAATAATCACAACACATCACGAGATTGGAGGAAGACAGGCAGCACCGAGTGAGAGTTTTTGAGAGGTTGAGAAGTCGAATGGAGGAGCAAAATGGCGGAGATTGGCTGTGTCGAGGACTAGAGGTCGGCGATGGCGGAGACGGGAGGAGACGAATTGAAGTAGAATTAGAAGTTGGGTCTTGCCATCTTTAGGTTGTAATTGGAATGGGTTGTAACTTGTACGAGTTGAATGGAAATTAGAAAGTTGGGCTTCTTCAATTTTGGGCCAATTTATGTGTGGGCTCTGAGTGATAATAAACAATTGTTTTAATTTAACAATTCCTTTTTAATTTCAAATTTTTAAAAAAATAAAAATAAACAAGTGGTGAGGTTGTAAAATAAGCATACATTCTTGAGCCGACTTTTGGCAACGTTCAATGCACGTTGCAAAAAGTAGCATATTTTGCAACGTTCATTTGAACGTTACGAAAGGGGAGACTTTTGGCAACGTGCAATGAACGTTACAAAAAGTAGCATTCGCAATGTTTATTTAATGAACATTGCGAAAGGGGAGACTTTTCGCAACGTTCATTGCACGTTGCGAAAAGTCCCACTTTTAGCAACGTTCATTGCACGTTGCAAAAGTCCCATCTTTCGCAACGTGCAATGAACGTTGCAAAAAGTAGCATTCGCAACGTTCATTTGAACGTTGCAAGAGGGAAACTTTTCGCAACGTTCAATGAACGTTGCAAAAAGTGGAACTTTTCGCAACGTGCGCTGAACGTTGCGAAAAGTAGCATTGGCAACATTCTTTTAAAGAATGTTGCTAAAACTCAATAAAGTTAACCAATTGCAACATTCATTGATTAGAATTTAGAATGCTGCCATAGACTCCTTTAGCAACATTCATTGATTGAATGTTGCATTTTGAGTGTTGCAAAAGAGCATTTTTGTTGTAGTGGATCAACTTGTGCTTCCAGCTCATGGTCGATCCGTTGTGATACCATTGCTCACTAATATCATCAATATCAAGATCAAGTTTGATCAAAACATTTTGTTAGTAATATGGGCACATTTTTAATTGTAGAAATATTTTCTATCTAGAATGTAAAACAACTCAATATTGAATGAATTAAAAAGAATATGCGTCTATTAAAACCCTGTCTTTATATATTACCACGAAAAGGTGAAGAATTACGGTTAATAATCAAAATATTCATTGAACTAGTTGAAATTGAAAATTTGTTTTTGATCAATGTGAAAAAAAAAAAAATGTAATTGGTAAGGTCATAATCGACTACCCACGAACTCGATTTTCAAATGCTTGACATTTCTTGGCTCACCATGGAAACTACCCAACCTCGGGAGAACCCTCTAACCTGAGGTCGTCACTTGAGACTAACTTAATCCATTACTTGTGTTTTGTCCCGTAAAATAAAGGTATAAGCAACGTGTATTATAGAATACAAAAAAGGGTATCTAATTCTCAATATAAACCTCAATAAGCAAACCAATTCAATACCGTCTTAACCTTGCGACAAGAACAAAGTAGCTCGAACTTAAAGCTAATTAAACAAAATGGCGTTTGAACCTCTTAAAATAACTATTACTTTAAATTAAATTAGACAAGTTGATCTTAAAAGTAGAGTAATCAGTAGCTCGTTTCACTTCGATTCATCGGTATCCTATTTTTTAGAATTTTTGTCATAATCGACAAAATTGAGGATTATCAAAAGGTTGATTTGATAAGAGGAAAGAATCAACGAATTAGGTGGCCCAATATTACTTTCTTAAGGCGTGTTTGTCGTTTATCACTGTATTATGTCACGCCGAGAACTTTAAGTTTCTAACGAACTCGAAAAAGTAGGCCAGAAAAGTCCAACTATGGCGCACTAGGCCCATTTATTTGCCTTGGTTCATGGCTTTCATATGAGAATTTTTTAAAAGGAAAATTTTATAAGTAAGAGTATAAATATAGCCCATTTTTATAATAACAAAATAAGTTTCAACTTTCAAAAATTCATCCTTTCTATTCGAATTTTCAAAAATATGTTAGTAATATGGGCACATTTTTTTATTTAGATCTTAAATGAAATTAATAATTATATTGCCTAAAAAGTTGTTGCTTGTCCGTTATATAGTTCATTCGTGAAATATTAGCACATACGCTTAGCAAGGCCATAGAATAACCTTAATGTTGAACGTGCATCAGCTGCAAGATACAAAAATCTTGATTCAAGCATTGAAATAAAATCACCCCTTTTCTCCGGGTCTTCTCCAATCATGACATAATCAACTTGAGCCCCTTTTGCTATTGATTTCAACAAAGGCCTGAAATAACTTGGGGAACAAAAAAAAAACGAATGTCAAGGAAGGAAACACCCTATTTGAAACTGAAATACCAATCCCACAGCAAACACCATGAGCTCAGAGAAAGACACGACGTATGGAAGCACGAAGTACTACACAATAATGTTTCACTAGCAGATAGATAAAAGAACAATGTAGATCTTGACAGGTTACACATTTCACTATAATTGTTGTGCGGTTCTTGGATAATATTACATTATATATTACTTCAACAAAATTATATTAAAAATCTGAAGTACAAATATTTTAAGCACCTGGGGCCGAATAAAATTTTCTCAAGCTCATACAATTCAGAGTCAGTGGCAAGTTCAAGCACAAAGCGAAGCTCCGAATCGTATGTATTGCTTGTACAGTTCTACTACCGTCTGTTAAGCGTTAACACAGAAAAATGAAATAATTATAAATCAACATAACCTTGAAGCACGAGGATTCAACAAGGAGTTTGAAGGGTGAAAATGATTTTCTTTTTCTCCAAGCAGTGAGCAGTGAGGACCAGCATAAGATATTTACAATTTGCCCTTGGAGTGGAAGGAGGAGCTCGCAACTGGAAAGGAGAGACTGGAGGTTTCGAGGTCGCCGGTCGCCGTCTCGTGGAGTTGTGGAGAGGAAAGTAAAGGAATCCTTGTTCCTTTTACGGTTTTTTAAAAAAAATATAAAAAAAAAATTGGACCAAAAAAGGGCCCCCTAATTAATTGGGCCTGAGGCGGGCGCCTCTTCTGCCTCATGGCAGAACCGACCTTGCGTCTAATCATTGAGGCTAATCATTAAGGCATTGGGCAGCCTAACGTGCATAGGAGACTTCACTTGGTCCCCTTTAGCAAACGTTGCATTTTTGGCAGCAAGATTGCCAAAAAGGGGGTAACAAAATACTGCATAAAGCAGTTTCCAATGCTGAATTACTGCAAGGGCAGTTTGAATAATTTATTTTCCAAATGCACCATTCGTTGCAGGCAAGTAGGTCGTGGGCATTAAGACAAATGAATTATAAGCAGAAATTTGAAAGAAGAATGCGAAAGAAATTAATTATGGAGTGTAAGTATTTCTCATGCATAAGTAAATTACAATTTCTTACTTTCAGCAAAGACGAAGTCCCAAAATTCCTTCGTTCCTTGCTCAGACAATGTTCTATAAACCCAAAATGAATAAAACTTTAACTTTCAACAGAGAGATATTAAATACGGGGAAAAATACACTTGAAATTACCTGTATCATTCACACCATATTCTCTTCTATTTCTCCTATATATACCACCCGTTTGATAAGTTCATCATACCAATACAAACTCCAAGAGCCATAGCCAGTTGCTGTATCATCCATACCAATACAAACAAAAGATACATTTATTTCTCCTCATTCATTCAAGTTACAAGCCCAAGTTCATCTAGTGAATCTTCTCTGTTTCAAAGAGCAGCTCTTCATTAGCTCTGGTAAAGAACGGGTGGAGTCTTTCTGTTAAATATTTATTGTCTATTTAAGTTTCTGTTAATAATCCCTATTTGTTTGGGAAATGGTTGCATTTTACCTATTTTTTAGGAATATCCCACTTCTCTAGGTCACGCAGGATTAGTTGCTGCAGATTTTTCTACTTCTGTTTACTTCATGTAAGGCTATTTAAGCTAGCTCTGAACTTGATGGAATAAGATGAAACATTCTCTCATCTTTTTTTTTTTCAAGGTATTTAGTGCTAACACTTTCTACAGTAAAACCCTCCGATCTCTACTCTCTCCTCATTCATTCAAGGTACAAGCCCCTTCTCTATATATAAACACACATTCACACGTGTAAATGTATAAAGGAATCAATATTTCAGCTTTGGGGATTTTCACTGCTTATTTATTTATTATTTTTTTTTTTTTTGTGGATACTTCAGTTTTTTTATGAAGAAAAATTCAAAAGAAGGGTTCACGAGTAAGGATTCAATTTTTAATATCTAAATTTATTTTGGGATTTTTTTAGTGTTCTTATTGTTAAGAAAATGGGGAGAATTAATTGTTAGTTTTAGACTAAAATAGTTGGGTGCGATATAATACTGTTCACAAGTAAGAATTAGATTTTCTATATTAAATTTGTACTTTCATCCTCAATTTCGGGAATTTTCAGTTGTTTTGATTGCTCACAAAATGGAAAAATTAAATCAGATTAGAATAGTTAGGCTAAATAATTATATTCGCACTAATACCAAATTACCGTGCACATCAAATGTATGTAAAACACTTACTTGAAATATCAAAATGTAGAATTAAGAAAATTGTAGATAAAGTCAAGAGTTCGATACTTTGCTTTTAAGATGAATTTGTCTGGCACGGTTGCTTATGGTTGAAAAAAAATTATCTCCAAAATACAGCAATCACTTCTCACGGTAGCAACATTTCAAACCACAAGAAAATGTGAAACGTGATAAAACTAAATATTATGCTAGCCTAGTCTTTTAGGTTGTCAGAGATGTTTCATTTTACTACTCTATCTTTTAAATCGTACAAAATCCTCATTTAAATATAAATATATTATTCTAAGGTTAAAAAATTTATGTTTAAAGGCCTCATAATATTTAATAGCCTAGGACCTCAGAATTCCGAGAACCGGCCCTGCTCTAAATGTTTTAATATCATACTAATGCATGATTACACTTGACTGAAAACTAAACCTTTTAACAATTATTTGCTAAGGTACTACTTATCTTCAGGGATTCTCCTAGTCACCTCTCGACAACTTTTACAGGTCAGAATGTCGACAAAAACTTAGCAATATGTATTATCCAAGTGTTTCAACAAAGTACTGATACATTGTTATTTATGACCACAAAATATAACTTCGATATTTTGGTATTTGATTTATTTTCTTTCTGTAATTATGATGCATGCACCCTTCTTTTGATAATGGAATTGTATGGAAACTTTCAAGCAACAGATGGATGTAGAGGTAATGGAAATGAATGACCAGCCTCAAGAGGAAAGCAATAACCAGCCTCAAGAACCACGACCAGAAGAAAGCACAACACTAATTCGAACCTGCTTTACCGGGTTAAATGCCTTATTAGGTCCAGCTCAAAGTTTCAATTCTTCTTCGTTACGCATATCAAATTCACACCATATGTAAAAAAAATGTTTGTAGCTAACGTGATTGTTCTGTTTATCAGGTGTTGGGATACTATCAATTCCATACGCACTTTCACAAGGAGGGTGGCTTTGTTTAATATTACTCTTTCTGATTGCTATTCTCTGTTTTTACACGGGATTACGTTTAAAACAGTGCATGGATATAATCCCGAAATCAAAACTTATCCCGACGTTGGCCAACTTGCCTTCGGGAATAAAGGGAGAATAATTATATCCGCTTTTATGTATCTTGAGCTATTCTTGCTCGCGGTTGAGTTTTTAATATTAGAAGGTGACCATTTACACAAACTCTTCCCAAATGTACATTTGCACATTATTGGGAAAAATATTGGAGGCAAGCGCGCGTTTGTTATGCTCAGTGCACTTGTAATGTTGCCAACAACATGGCTGAATCTATCCTTGTTGGCTTATCTTTCGGTCGGTGGGATATTAGCTTCTCTTATCCTAGTTGGTTCTATCTTTTCCGTAGGCGCATTTGAAGGTGTCGGTTTTAAAGAACGAGGAGTCCTTTGGAGATGGAATGGACTACCAACAGCCATAAGCCTATACACCTTCTGTTATTGTGGTCATGCAACTGCAAAGCGTCGGAAAAATTGCATGACCACAATAACAGAAGGTGTATAGGCTTATGGCTGTTGGTAGTCCATTCCATCTCCAAAGGACTCCTCGTTCTTTAAAATCGACACCTTCAAATGCGCCTACGGAAAAGATAGAACCAACTAGGATAATAGAAGCTAATATCCCACCGACCGAAAGATAAGCCAACAAGGATAGATTCAGCCATGTTGTTGGCAACATTACAAGTGCACTGAGCATAACAAACGCGCGCTTGCCTCCAATATTTTTCCCAATAATGTGCAAATGTACATTTGGGAAGAGTTTGTGTAAATGGTCACCTTCTAATATTAAAAACTCAACCGCGAGCAAGAATAGCTCAAGATACATAAAAGCGGATATAATTATTCTCCCTTTATTCCCGATGGCAAGTTGGCCAACGTCGGGATAAGTTTTGATTTCGGGATTATATCCATGCACTGTTTTAAACGTAATCCCGTGTAAAAACAGAGAATAGCAATCAGAAAGAGTAATATTAAACAAAGCCGCCCTCCTTGTGAAAGTGCGTATGGGATTGATAATATCCCAACACCTGATAAACAGAACAATCACGTTAGCTACAAACATTTTTTTTACATATGGTGTGAAATTGATATGCGTAACGAAAAAGAATTGAAACTTTAAGCTGGACCTAATAAGGCATTTAACCCGGTAAAGCAGGTTCGAATTAGTGTTGTGCCTTCTTCTGGTCGTGGTTCTTGAGGCTGGTTATTGCTTTCCTCTTGAGGCTGGTCATTCATTTCCATTACCTCTACATCCATCTGTTGCTTGAAAGTTTCCATACAATTCCATTATCAAAAGAAGGGTGCATGCATCATAATTACAGAAAGAAAATAAATCAAATACCAAAATATCAAAGTTATATTTTATGGTCATAAATAACAATGTATCACTACTTTGTTGAAACACTTGGATAATACATATTGCTAAGTTTTTGTCGACATTCTGACCTGTAAAAGTTGTCGAGAGGTGACTAGGAGAATCCCTGAAGATAAGTAGTACCTTAGCAAATAATTGTTAAAAGGTTTAGTTTTTAATCAAGTGTAATCATGCATTAGTATGATATTAAAACATTTAGAGCAGGGCCGGTTCTCGGAATTCTGAGGTCCTAGGCTATTAAATATTATGAGGCCTTTAAAACATAAATTTTTTAAACGTAGAATAATATATTTATATTTAAACGAGGATTTTGTACGATTTAAAAGATAGAGTAGCAAAATGAAACATCTCTGACAACCTAAAAGACTAGGCTAGCATAATATTTAGTTTTATCATGTTTCACATTTTCTTATGGTTTGAAATGTTACTACCGTGAGAAGTGAATGCTGTATTTTGGAGATAATTTTTTTTCAACCATAAGCAACCGTGCCAGACAAATTCATCTTAAAAGCAAAGTATCGAACTCTTGACTTTATCTACAATTTTCTTAATTCTACATTTTGATATTTCAAGTAAGTGTTTTACATACATTTGATGTGCAAGGTAATTTGGTATTAGTACGAATATAATTATTTAGCCTAACTATTCTAATCTGATTTAATTTTTCCATTTTGTGAGCAATCAAAACAACTGAAAATTCCCGAAATTGAGGATGAAAGTACAAATTTAATATAGAAAATCTAATTCTTACTTGTGAACAGTATTATATCGCACCCAACTATTTTAGTCTAAAACTAACAATTAATTCTCCCCATTTTCTTAACAATAAGAACACTAAAAAAATCCCAAAATAAATTTAGATATTAAAAATTGAATCCTTACTCGTGAACCCTTCTTTTGAATTTTTCTTCATAAAAAAACTGAAGTATCCACAAAAAATAAATAAATAAATAAATAAGCAGTGAAAATCCCCAAAGCTGAAATATTGATTCCTTTATACATTTACCCGTGTGAATGTGTGTTTATATATAGAGAAGGGGCTTGTACCTTGAATGAATGAGGAGAGAGTAGAGATCGGAGGGTTTTACTGTAGAAAGTGTTAGCACTAAATACCTTGAAAAAAAAAGATGAGAGAATGTTTCATCTTATTCCATCAAGTTCAGAGCTAGCTTAAATAGCCTTACATGAAGTAAATAGAAGTAGAAAAATCTGCAGCAACTAATCCTGCGTGACCTAGAGAAGTGGGATATTCCTAAAAAATAGGTAAAATGCAACCATTTCCCAAACAAATAGGGATTATTAACAGAAACTTAAACAGACAATAAATATTTAACAGAAAGACTCCACCCGTTCTTTACCAGAGCTAATGAAGAGCTGCTCTTTGAAACAGAGAAGATTCACTAGAGGAATTTGGGCTTGTAACTTGAATGAATGAGGAGAAATAAATTTATCTTTTGTTTGTATTGGTATGGATGATACAGCAACTGGCTATGGCTCTTGGAGTTTGTATTGGTATGATGAACTTATCAAACGGGTGCTATATATAGGAGAAATAGAAGAAAATATGGTGTAAATGATACAGGTAATTTCAAGTGTATTTTTCCCCGTATTTAATATCTCTCTGTTGAAAGTTAAAGTTTTATTCATTTTGAGTTTATAGAACATTGTCTGAACAAGGAAAGAAGGAATTTTAGGACTTTGTCTTTGCTGAAAGTAAGAAATTGTAATTTACTTATGCATGAGAAATACTTACACTCCATAATTAAGTTCTTTCGCATTCTTCTTTCAAATTTCTGCTTATAATTCTTTTGTCTTAATGCCCACGAAAGTGCCTGCAACGAATGGTGCATTTGGAAAATGAATTATTCAGACTGCCCCCTTGCAGTAATTCAGCATTGGAAACTGCTTTATGCAGTATTTTGTTACCCCCTTTTTGGCAATCTTGCTGCCAAAAATGCAACGTTTGCTAAAGGGGACCAAGTGAAGTCTCCTATGCACGTTAGGCTGCCCAATGCTTTAATGATTAGCCTCAATGATTAGACGAATTTGTTTTGTTTGACCGATTTTCAATCTCTAGTTTTGGGTCATTAGACTAATTGTAACATTAATTTGGCAAGTCCAAAGATGCCCGGAGTAGTTGTACTCGAAATTTTGATCAATACAATTATTTATCCGATCAAATAAATAAAATCCAAGAAAATGTATCAACATAGGACTTGTTCGATACCCATTTTGTTGGAGAAAATGTATTTTTTGAGTTGATGTGATGGTGAATATGTGGTTGAAAAAGAAAGAAAAGTTATTGATGTGATGGAAAATATTATTTTATTGAAGAATGTGTGGTTGAAAATGAAAATGAGAATGAGAATGAGAATGGGTACCAAACAGGGGCATAACTTCAAATAATTTTAGCACTATAACTCATTCTTGAACCATTCTTAAAAGAAAATTACTATGCGCAACATATATAATTTGATAGCATAGTTATTACAATTTCGAGCCTGTCGAACCCAGAACCAAACTGAAAAGGAAAAGAAACAGAAAATTATATAAACAACACAACCAAGTTCTGATGCCGAGCAAGATAGTGATTATCCAGGCTAGTCTAACAGATGATTCACAAAAAGAATGCTAGAAAAACGCCAAAATACAGAGAAAACGTCTCTGAAATTTCATTGAATATTATTATTAATCAAGCAATTAAAATCTCGTCCACAAGCCGCATTTTATAGCTAAAAATTGAATTTTTTTCAAAAGTAGCAAAATCCCAAAAATCACACCAAAATAAAATATGGAATAAAATAAAAAACCTGCGAAAAAGCTGGCCCAAATTAAGTTAAAAATTATTTCCTAACTTACAAATGTAATATTACCAAAAATAGTAAAAATATCTTAAAATAGAGATTTGGAAGGGAAAACAGCTGAATTTGAGGTCGAAAACGATGCACACCGAGCAGAGCTAGGTGATCATGACGTGCGCCCTGAAACAAGTTTTCCGAATTGGGGTTACGGGCTCGATTCTGACAACCGTAGGCAAAGTTATAGTCAAAATACCAATTACTTGTCATATTTACACCGATCCATTAATTTATGATATTTTAACGCCATTAACGTGCTATCTGATAACTCAACGTCTCATTCGGACTCTCCCACATCAAGTTCCCCACAAAACACTTTATGTTTAGATCCCTCCAATTGAAATGTGTGGTTGAAAAATTATGAATCTCTTGAAATGTGAAGTGAGAATTAATTACCAACCTTAGCTTAGATTTTAATTTAATTTTTCAGTGAAATCAAACATGGGTTAAATATTTTTCCTGGATAACTTGGTTTTCCCCATATTTAATATCTCTCTGTTGAAAGTTAAAAGTGTTACTTATGTAGGGTTTACAGAGCAGAGTCTGAACAAGGAAAGAAGGAATCTTAGGATTTTGTCTTTGATGGAAGTAAGAAATAATAATTGACTTATGCAAGCTGGCATGAGAAATACTTACACTCCATAATTAATTTCTTTCGCATTCCTCTGTCAAATTTCTACTTATATCATTCGTTTGTCTTAATGCCCACAACCTACTTGCCTGCAACCAGACTTCAGTCTACCACATGCCTTCATTCAATAATTTAAAGGCGATGACACAAACTGAAGACAAGGAAATATGGATTTTTATGCAAATTGGGGTGATTTATATTGATAGGCGTCGGAAAATAGAACACAGGATATTTTAACTACTGAACATTTTTTTCTTAATTAATCACTAAGTTTTGTAATTTTGTTTTGATAAATTGAAATAAAGAGTTCGATAATGCATTATTTTTGAATTCAGGCTGTGAAAATTGTTAGTTCTTATAAAAGTTTTTTTTTTTGGTAAATGCATTTATTTTTTGCAAACTAATAAACTTATTGCAAATATGAATGACGTAATTTAGCATTATCCCATTCTAACTATTGTAATTTTATTGAACAACCAATTTGTCTTAAAAACATAAATCTTTTAGAAAATAATTATTTATTTCTCTTTTTTTCATATACTCAAAGATTAATTTTTTTACTTTTTTTTTAAAGAAAAATTTATGATGCATTGGAGCATATATTATGCATACCTTGAATGCTAGTGGTAGATTTTCAGTAGCCAATAATTTGGTGTTATAGAGACTTTTGATCAAATCAAGTTGGAAATCACATTGGAAGATTGCTTCATAATAAAGCCTTAAAATAAGATTTGATAAAACTTAAAAAGACTAGTTACTTTTAAATTCCTTTTAATTTATTTTTTCTAAAGAAAGTAATTTTTTATTTATTTCTAAGAATGTTATAGATAACCTTTTTTTTTTTTTTTTTTTAAAAAGAAAAACTAAAGTAAAAAAATTACCTTTAAAAGTAATTACCCTATTTTTACCGTGAAAATAACAACTTATTTATTATTAACTGTGTTTGTTTTGCTTCCCCAAAGTTAATGAAAGTTTCCTTTGATAAATAATGTGTAATTTTGTGTTCAAACCATATTATTACTCTCCATTGTGGATTCTTGGCTATAACTTTTTCTTGAAAATTATTTTCTCATCATTATTTTGTATAAACTATATTTTCTACCAATTGATGATGAAAGTGGAAAGTTAATACAATGTTGAAATGTTGTTTAAAATCAACAAAACGAGTATGGAATGGAAAAATGGAAAAAGGGCCAAAACACTCTACTATGCCACCGCAAAGGCCATTTAGGCCTGCGGTCGCATGCTCATATACAAGGCCTAAAGGCCCTATCGTGGAATCAACTATGCGGTCGCATAAGTTTGGCCTATGTGGTTGATAGAGTAAACAACTAGCCGTTTGACCCTTTTTGTTTTGAATTTGGTGGCTTTTCATTTAATTTTAGCACCACTTCGTAATGTTTGAAAACTATAAATAGGTGGGTTGTGATCAATGAAAACATATTGAAATTACAAAAAAACATATAGCCACACTCGAGATAATTTATTCATTCCAAAAGTGTTGAAAACCAGTTTCTCTTCATATTCAAACTCCAATTTGTGTTCTCAAAGTTTTAAGGATTACACTAAGTAAGCAAGTGGAAAATCCTCGACAATGCTTGATTAATCTTGCATACTATTTGCCGAAAATCCTATAATCACTAATTTTTAATTCGAGAGGGGGCAAATATCATTTGAGTACAATGATTACGTATTCGAACCTTCTTCATCTTCATCTTATATTTATTTCTGGTTTTGTCTTAATTCTTCTCCATTTTTCTCTTTGTGGAGATGTATATTTCCAAAAATCTTAGATGATATTCTTGCACAATGGAGAATGAAAGCACTATGACAACAATCAAATTGATGAATCAAGATCTTGTTCGATTGGATCGCTTTAATGACACCAACTTCATGAGATGGCAAGACAAATTGAAATTCCTACTAATGGCATTGAAGATTTTTTACATACTTAATCTGGAATTGGCATCACTATCGGAACCAACAAATGGAGGGACGAATGCCATAAAAGTCGAAAGACAGAAGTGCCAATAAAATGAACTCATATGTCGTGGTCATATACTCAATGCATTGTCCGATCGATTGTATGAAATTTACACCAACACATCCTCGACAAAGGAAATCTGGAACACTTTGGAAAGTAAGTACAAAGCCGAAGAAGAAAGTACCAAGAAATTTTTTATTTCAAAGTATTTTGACTTTAAATTTCTTGAAAATACTCTCATTCTTCCCCAAATACATGAGTTGCAATTCCTTGTCAACAAATTGAAGACAGTCAAGATTGAAATCCCATAAACTTTCCAAGTGGAAGCAATTATTGCAAAACTCTCAAGGAGTTGAAAAGGATGCCGGAAGAAAATTCTGCATAGTTCCGAATATTACTCTTTGGAACAATTGCAGAAACATCTTCGCATCGAGGAAGAGTCACAGATAAGATATAAGAATGATATCTCTTATGAAGACACTTCCAAGGCAAATGCTATAGAAAAGACCGAACCTTCTAAATCCAACAAGAGAAAGCCTTCAAAAAACTTTAACAAGTCTAAGAAGAAGACCGAATGTGGTTGTTTAGTATGTGGAAAATTTGAAAATTATGCAAAGGAATGTTGATAGCGGAAAATAAATATTTCCGAAGGAAAAGTGAACTCCATCAGAGAAGACAACATTATGGCCACCGTAAGCGAAATTAATGTTATCAAGGGAACAATTCCCGATTTGTGGTATGATACATGTACAACATTACATGTGTCATATGACAAATCATTGTTCAAAACTTATTATGAAGTTGATGGAGATCAAAAGATTCAAATGTGTAATAAAGTTCGATCCAAGATGATTGGAAAAGAAAATATAGAGATCATTTTCACTTCCGACAAGATCGTTACCTTGAGTAATGTGCTACATGTTCCCGACATGAATAGAAATTTGGTTAATCTCTTAGGAAAATCGGGAATAAAATATGTTTATGAGTCCGACGAATTTGTATTATCCCTAAATGGGAAATATGTAGGAAAAGACTGTTCTTGTAATGAAATTGTCGAATTATGTACCGTTGACAAGTTGAATAGTAATAAAGTTGATTTTGCTTATATTATTGATTTATTTACGTTGTGGCATACTAGACTAGGTCACATAGTTACCCCATAATTTCCAAAATTAAAGACAATAAATTTTTTCGAATATTTTTCCAATAATATGCTCTATGTGGACGTCAAAACATGTGCCTTTTTCTGTGAAATTTCCAATAAATTGCAGCATTTATATTGTTTTGAATTATTACACTTGAGTTGGTACAAAAAATTAATTTGGGTATTGTCAATGCATGTTAATCCGATGAGAACAAACTAGTTGAGACATTTAAACCTCATCTGATGATGATTTTTTAAGTAGCGGTTTTGTAAAAAGTAATTTTTATTTGAAAGAATGTGTGACTTCAACAATAATAACTACAAGGTTATTACTTTTTTTAAAAAATTGAAATAGCCTCACTTAAGGAGGAGGAAAGACCGAGGTTACATCAAACTTAAAACTTATACGAAAACAAAAGAATTACATCAACGTCGAATGTAAGGTATTTCCCACCTGTCCGTACACAAAATTCCACTAAGAAGGGACGGAACCTCATCGCCATATTTTTTTATGATCCTTCGTTCATTGTTTTGGCCAGAAAATCAGCCGCCATGTTTGCCTCTCTAAGCACATGACGCACCTGAGTATTTAGTGTTCGGTTCAGCTCCACGATGTCTTTCCAATACTCCCACAGCCACCATAAGGAGCAGGTACAGTTGTTTACCCAGTCTGCCAACACCTTGGAATTAGTTTCTACCATGATATTATTTATTTTCAGCTCCCTGCACATACGTAGACCATCAAGAAGGGCGCGATTTCCAGCCACCATATTAGTACATGAGCCATAATGATGAACAAAGCCAGCCCAACAGTTTCCATGAGAGTCCCGTAGCAAGCCTCCTCCACCAGCTGAAACCGAGTTTCCTTTCGATGCACCATCCACGTTTAGTTTGAACTGGTTTCCCAATGGTTTCTTCCAGCTTATCAGTTGAGCTTTCGGCTTTTTGATGGCTGATATGGGGCAGTTTAAGGATCGTAAGCATTGTACGTCGCGGGCTGTTATTTTTCGGGCTTTAGTAATCTGGCTACCCATTTGTGATAGTAAGGATTTAATTTGCCAGGTGGTTTTCTGCCATATGATGGGCGTCCTTCCATTCGAACCTCGCATCTGACTTTCCATAGCGCCCAAGTGATGATGATTGGAGTAATGCCTTGAAGAACTCCAACCTGTGACGAGCTCGATGCATTCACCCACTAGAGCTTCATTCTGCTGCTCTAGGTTGAACTGTATGGAAAGGACAGGTTGAAGTGAGTAGCAAAATAATTCCATATTTTTCTGGCCACCTCCCCATTACTTAGCACATGATCTATGGTTTCCACCGACCGAGTAGCACAACACTCGAATTTAGAGGCCAATGGGATCCCAATTGATTGGATCACATTATCAACTGGTAGACAATTTAGCCAAGCTCTCCAAGATATAAACGACATTGTTTTGGGAATTTTGTTATGCCACAACCAAGGTTTCCATGGGCAAGCCGTACCTTTTTGACGAATCAATTCCCAAGTAGATATGGTCGAGAATTTTCCATCCTTGCTGGGTTTCCAAACATAGTGGTCTCGTTCCCCACGAAGTTTGATATACACACTTTCAATAGAGGAAGCTTGGCGTTTTGTCATTAGCTCCCTTAGGCGGGTACCGTTCCAGTTCCCATCTGTCATTAAAAGATCTTTAACTTGTAGGTTCGGTTCTTTAACCTCGAGACTAGATTCAACCAAGCTTTGGCTGCCTAGCCAATTGTCATACCAGAAGTTTAATTAATCATCCCGAACACGGCAAAATGAGTTTTGCAATACAATAGGTAGTGCCGAAATGACCCCTTTTCAGAAACGAGACTGTGTAGGGGATATTTTCACCAAAGTCACAGCATTATTTTTCATGTATTTCAATCCAAAGAATTCTGCCCAAAAGGAATTTCCTTCCATCAATTTCCATGCAAATTTCATAAATAAGGCTTGTTGCACTTAAGATCCCGAATGCCTAGGCCACCCTCCTCTACCGGATGACAAATTTTTCTTCATGATACCCATTTCCTTTTCTTAGATCCATCAGTTGCATTCCACAGGAACGATGACAAAATACGGTTCAAATCATTATGGGCGCTTTTAGGTAAGTTCAATACCATGAGTACATGGATAGGCATTCTACTAAGGACATGCTTCAGCGGAATGATTTTTCCCCCAAAAGACAGTAGGTGCCCCTTCCAACCAGCCAGTTTCTTTTGAATTTTTTCTATCATTGGTTCAAACATGTGCTTCCTTAATCTTCCAGTATAAAAGGGGACTCCCAAGTAAGTGCAAGGCCATATGCCTTCTTTGAATCCCGAAGAGGCCATGAGGTTTCTCTTACGCCCAATAGTGATGCGTTTAAAAAAGAAAATAGAGGATTTCATGGGATTTACCAGCTGACCAGACTCCAACTCATAGATTTTAACAAACCCTATCATTCAATCTTCAAGCTACAACAGTACGATTGACTTAAGTATTACGTAATTTTGAATAACTGTCATCCATTCACTTACTAGTGATCGAGCATAAGAGGGCTTATGGTTGCAAGCGACTACGTGTGTTTTCTATCCGAGTGTAGAACTCGGAATTGGTCAATTGCTGTGAAATTTCCAGAAATCAGAACTTACAGAAACTAATAAACGAGTTCAAAAATCTCTTCCTTCTTAATTTACCAAATCTTTTAAGTAACTATGGCACACGGTATCAACAAATAAATGCAATTAGTGAGGAAATCCATGAAACGACGTTGACGTATCAAAATGTATTCTTATTTTAGGAAATCAAGTTAAAATATATTCTAGAATTATTAGGATTAATATTTTGGAATTTGATTTATTTTCAATCTGTAATTATGACGCATTCGTCTTTTTTATATTGGACTAGTATTTCAAGAATCCTCTTTATTGTACAATAGTATGGAAAACTGATCAATTAGGATGACAAATTATGTGATTTTGATCAATTACACACTCTCTTGTTGGTTGTTGTATTGTTTCATGTATTTATACTACTAATTACGATGAAAGTTGTTAGTCTTTTCTGATATAATAAGTAATAGATCAGCACTTACTATTTAATAACATAGTTTATTCCTTCCTTAAAGATATATTTAATTCTATTGAAAATGGAAGTCTAATTTCCTGCTAAGTACTTAACCATCAGTTGAAAGAATTAGTGGCCTTTTTTTTCACAACTGTAGTTTTCTCCATATTTGATATCTCTCCGTTGAAAGTTGTTGGCTGTTTTTACAGCTTTATAGACCTGTAATGTGTGGAAGAAAAGGTAAAAATCAGACCAGCAGCAAGAGAGATGAAGCTGGACCAGAACCAGTGTTACAAGGGAAGAAAACAGAGGTGCTGGGAAGGTTTTTCTTCTTATTTTCGAAATACACACAGGTGCATACAAAAAGAGGCAACTTGCTAAACATTACAAGACTTCTATCAACTAGACATACTCCTACCTACTAGACTATCTATCACAGCATACTCTAACTTGTAGTAGGCTATAATTAGTCTAGTTTACAATCCTTGGATTAGACAAAATAAAGAAATATTTCTTTGACTTACAAAAACACATTACACATTAACATTCTCCCCCTTAATGTTTTTTTTCTTGAACTCCAAGCGTGGCTCTTAGTTGCTGAAATTTTGATGTCGGAAGTCCCTTTGTGAAGATGTCCGCCACTTGTTCTTCGGACTTGCAATAGTTTAGTTCAACTTCTCCATCTTCAATTGCATCTCGAATGAAGTGATACTTGATTGCAATGTGTCTTGTTCTACTACGAAAACATGGATTCTTTGTTATTGCAATAGCTGATTTGTTGTCACAAAACAATGGTTGGCTTCTCTTTGCTTCTCTCCAATATCTTCCAAAATTCTCCTTAACCCATATAGCTTGTGAAGTTGCAATAGAGGCTGACATATATTCCGCTTCAGCTGAGGATTGAGCAACAGATTGTTGCTTCTTGGATAGCCACGAAAACACTCCCGAGCCAAGGGAAAATCCATAGCCGGAGGTGCTCTTCATATCATCAACACAACCTCCTCAATCACTATCACAAAAGCCTCTTAACTTCACTTCCAAATTCTTCTCAAATCTGATCTCAAAGTTTAATGTCCCCATTATATACCTCAAAACTCTTTTTCCAACACCAAAATGTTTATGACTTGGAGTACTCATGAACCTTGAGAGCAAACTTGCGGCAAACATGATATCCGGTCTTGTTGCGGTGAGGTAAAGCAAGTTTCCAATCAAGCTTCTATAAAGAGCTTCATCAATCTTCTTTTCTCCATCCTCCTTCATCAATTTCTCATTGCAAGCCAAAGGAGTTTCCACATATTTACATCCAAACATTCTAAAATTTTTAAGCACTTTTTCAGCATATTTCATTTGAGGAATAAATACCCCTTTTTCATCTTGATATACTTCCATACCAAGAAAATGATGCAACAAACCCAAATCACTCATTTCATATCTTTTCGTCATTTCAACTTTAAATTCTTCAATCATCTTTGCATTATTTCCCGTAAACACCAAATCATCAACATATAATGCAATAATAAGAACATCAGTGTTACCTTGATGTTTCACGTACATGGTTAGCTCACTTTTTTCTCTTCAAAAATTCATGTCGTTGAAAATAGCCATCAATTTGACTATGTCATGCTCTTGGTGCTTGTTTGAGCCCATATAAAGAATTTCTTAGTTTATACACTTTGTCTTCTTCTCCTTTAATGATGAAGCCTTGAGGTTGTTCAACATATACCTCTTCTTTGAGTTCTCCATTCAAAAAGGCTAACTTGACATCAAGTTGGTACAACAACCAACCTTTTTGGGCTGCAAGAGCAATGAGTGCTCTAATGGTTTCTAGACGAGCAACCGGAGCAAAAGTTTCATCATAATCAATGTCGGGCTGTTGTGCATAGCCTTTCACCACCAATCTTGCTTTGTTTCTCTTGAATGAACCATCGGAATTATGCTTCACCTTATAGATCCATTTCACACCAATGACATTTTCTCACTTGGTCTTTCAACTAGCTCCCAAGTGTTGTTTTTCTCAATAACTTCTATCTCTTCCTCCATTGCTTTTTTCCAACACTTCTCCTTCATTACTTCTTCAAAGTTATCGGGTTCAATCACACAAAAGTTGCATCTTGCAAGAACATCATTTAAATCCCGCATTTTTCTTGGAGTTGAGCTTGATGATGATGAATTTGAGTTTGAAGGACTTGAGGGGCTACTTGGTGGTGATAAATGTGAGCTTGAATGAACTCCATTTTCTTTATTTTGTACATTTTCAATGATAGATTTTTGGGGCAAATTTATTGAAACTGGAATGCTTCTTTCAACTTCTTCTTTTTTCCCAATTCCAAGTAGAATTTTCATCAAACAACACATCACGGCTAACAATTACTTTCTTGCTTTTCAAGTTGTACAACTTATACCCCTTTGATTGTGAGCTATAACCAACGAAGATACATTTTTCACTTGCTTCATCAAGTTTGTGCCGCTTCTCTTTTGGCACTTGAGCATAGCAAAGACATCCAAACACTTTCAAGTGTGTCACCGAAGCTTTTCTCCCATTCCAAGCTTCAATAGGAGTCATGTTCCATACCGCCTTTGTTGGGCATCGATTTACCAAGTAAACGGCCGTATAAACCGCTTCGGCCCAAAAAGCTTTTGGAAGCTTTTTTCATGCAACATTGATTTTGCCATCTCCATCACCGTTTGATTTTTCCTCTCGGAAACACCATTTTGTTGTGGTGTATAGCCAACTGTCAATTGCCTGTCAACACCTTCAACTTCACAAAAATTGTAAAATTCGTTCGAAGTATATTCTTTACCATTGTCACTCCTCAATACTTTTATAAAATGGCCACTTTGTTTCTCAACAAAAATCTTGAATTTTTTAAAGATTGTAAAAACTTCATATTTTTGTCTCATAAAATAAATTCATGTCATTCTTGTAAAATCATCAATAAATAGGATAAAGTACCTATTTTGTGAATGGGATGGTGTATGCATCGGTCCACAAACATTCATATGCACCAATTCAAGTGGCCTCTTTGCTCTCCAAGCTACTCCTTTTGGGAATGGTTGACAGTGATGCTTTCCAAGTGCGCATCCTTCACAAACTTCATTCTCTTCTTCAATTTTTGGAAGCCCATAAACCATATTTTTCTTCTCCAATAATTTCAGCCCTTGAAAGTTCAAGTGTCCAAGCCGTTTGTGCCATAACCAAGATTCGTTAGCCACCATTCGAAAGGCTTTGTCATTTGAATGCTTGAATTTGAGAGGAAAAGCTTCTATTCTCCATTTTCACCTTTGCTATGATTGAATTTCCAACCTTTTTATCACGAATAATGCAATAACCATCATTGAAAAATAGAGAATAACTATTCTCTAAAAGCTGTCCAACACTTAGCAAATTTTGGTCTAAGTCCGGTACATGCATGACATCTCGAACAAGTCTAGAGTTCTTCTTTGTTTGAACTCCAATTTTTCCTTTTCCCTTCACATTTACTACATCTCCATTTCCCAATCTCACTTTTGAGTTTGAATCTTCCATATCAACAAAGATTCCTTCATTTGAAGTCATGTGATTTGTGCATCCACTATCCAAGTACCATTGAGTTTCATTTGAGCAACTTGAACTTGAGAAACATGCTTCATTTGGTGCATTCAAAGAAGCATAAAACAAACTTGATTCATCCTCCTTCTCGGATACACAATTGGCTTGTTGAGTATTCTTTACTCTACAATCCTTTTGCACATGTCCAAATCCTTTACAATTGTAACATTGTGGCTTCCCTTTAAACCAACAATCATTTTCATCAAGGCTACTTCTCTTGCAAATTTTGCACCTTTGTGGTTGATCTTCTCTACTAAATCTCCTTTCAAAAATATTTCTACCTCTACCTCTTGGACTTCTTCCTCTTCCTCTTCCCCTACTACTTCTTCCACCTCTACTTGACATATCCATCCTCTTTTCATAATTTTGGGGCTGCCTTCAGTTGCTATTTGATCCAACACTTAGTTTAGATTGAAATGCAATCTCCATTGATTTTTCGGAACGTCGATTCAACCTTTGTTCAAATGATTTCAATGAACCCATCAACTCCTCAACTTTTAACTCCTCTAGATTTTTTGTTTCTTCAATTACCGCCACAAGAGGATCATATTTTTCCCGCAAGCTAATCAAAAATTTTCCCACCATTTTTGAATTTGTAACATCCTCACCATATGACTTCATTTGATTCACAAACCCATTAAATCTATTCGAAAATTCTTTAACACATTCATTGTCTTTCATTTTCATATTTTCAAAATCTCTTCTAAGAGATTGAAGTTTAATAGCTCTTACCTTCAAGTCTCCTTGGTATTCCATCTTTAGAATCATCCATGCTTCATTTTCCTTGCTTGCCATCATGATTCTTGGAAAGACTGAATCAGCCACTGCCCTATGCAACATTGAAAGAGCACTTGCATCCATTTGCCTTGCTTCTTTAAGTTCCTTTTTCTTGGTTGCTGTTAGAACTTCCTCATTTTCAGGTTCTTCAAAGCCATTCTCCACCATATCCCATAGGTCCACAGCCATGAATGAAGTCTTCATCTTCACACACCAAAAATCATAGTTTTGGCCATCAAAAATTGGAACAAAGGACTGTTGTGAACTTCCACTTGAACCACTTGTGCTTGCCATTTAAATTTCAGCAGAAAACCTTGTTTTTTTAACCCTTTATTCAGATTTTTTTTGTTGTTGCAGCAGAGAACGAACCGCAGATCTGGAGAAGCTCTGATACCAGAATGTTGGCTGTTTTTACAGCTTTATGGACCTGTAATGTTGGAAAAATAGGCAGAAATCGGACCAGCAGCAAGAGAGATGAAGCTGGACCAAAACCAGTGTTACAGGGGAAGAAAACAGAGGTGCTGGGAAGGTTTTTCTTCTTATTTTCGAAATACACACAGGTGCATACAAAAAGAGGCAACTTGCTAAACATTCAAGACTTCTATCAACTAGACATACTCCTACCTACTAGACTATTTATCACAGCATACTCTAACTTGCAGTAGGCTATAATTAGTCTAGTTTACAACCCTTGGATTAGACAAAATAAACAAATATTTCTTTGACTTACAAAAACACATTACACATTAACAAAAGTTAAAGTTTTACTTATTTAGGGTAGTGTCTGAACATAGAAAGAAGGAATCTTAGGACTTTGTGTTTGCTAGCATGAGAAATACTTACACAACTTGTTTTAAACGCTATAGTAGATTTTATATTTACATTTCCAAAATGATTTATTTTTCTCATAAGTTTAACATTTCGAAATAATTTACAGTAGTCTTATATTGCAGAATTGCCAAAAAGAACCATATGAATATAAGTTCTAACGTAAATAGATATAAAAAACGTCAATTCTAATTCCAGCAAAATATTTAAAAACAAATATTTCTTGACAAAAAATTCATAAATATTTCACCTTTGAAAATAGAGAATATTAAATCCCTGTATAGTAAGGATTAAAATTTTAATTTTAATATAAGTCAAAGTAACAATTGATTTTAATTATATATTTCATTAGATCTACAAATTTTAAATCATATATTTCATCAATTTTTATAAAAAAAAAAAAAAAATTTACTAAAATTCTGATTTTAATCCCCCAGGCTAAAAGTAGTTAGCATCATGAATGGTGGCCGCCATTGTTATATATTTTGTTGACATCATTTATTTTTATTTTAGAGATGTCTTAATGTCTTATCCCTTAATCAATTTTTATTGGAAGGTATGGTTTTTATAGATTTAATTTCATTGGAGCTCATATGTTAATCAAATTCTCTTTATATTTCAATATACTAAAGTTAATATGCTACATTGTTTAAATAAAATATTATATATTTCTCGATAAACTTTTGGTTTTTATGCTCACTGTAAGTTTATTAATTATACCCTTAATACTTTTGTAATATGCACGGAGTTGATATTTTTGTAGGACGGCTAAATTGTTGGTCAAAGAAGTAAACTTTGATATATATATATATATATATATATATATATGTATGTATGTATGTATGTTTTGGTATCAGTCAAAGATGTTAGAATTGTTTAGATTAATTTTGCCCCCGTTTGAATCCTATTTTCTCCAAAATTCATTTTTTCTCTCTTCTTTTCAACCACGCATTTTTCAATAAAATAATATTACATGCAAATTCAAAACTTTTCCTTAATTTTTAACCACACATTCTCCATCAATCAACTATTCAAAATGCATTTTTCCTCCAAAATAGGAATCAAACAAGCCCTTATATTTTGTCATGTTGTATTGAACCATACTCAAGATTTTTATTTTTTAAAAATATAATTAACCTGATTATATGGATTAATGTGTATAATTTTATTTTGTAATTATTAAAATTTTGCTAGTAATCAAATAAACGAACATTTTTTTAAAAAAACATTAAATTGATATTTATGGTGTTTTTTAATGCATGTCATAAAAAGTTGACGTACTTTTTACATTGTGCGAATAAAAACGTCGTAAATTCAGTACTTGTTATGTGCATGCCACAACAAGATGTCACTTTTTACGGCATGCACAAAGGAACGCCGTAAAAAAAATAAATGTAAATAATAGCTCCCTTATTGCATGCCGTAAAAAGTGACATACTTTGTACGGCGTGCATATAAATGCTGTCAAAAAAATATTTAGTTACAACGTGCAAGATGACATGCCGTAAAAAATAATAACGATGTTCTATTTACAGCGGGTTTTGCACATTGTAAAAGTGCAATAATTTTTACGACATTTCTATGTGCAGCATTCAGCCGTACGTCATAAACAATTTTATTACGAAAGTACGTCTAAATGTTGATTTAGAAAATGGAATGGAGTTTCTGAGAGTGGTCTTCTTAATTTATTATGAAAGAATGAATTGTCTAGTATTAACAACTTAATAATGTAGAAACCCTTAAATAACTCACTATTTCGATCTAAAAATAATTTATCTATGATATTCATTTTCATTTAATTTCTTTTACCTTCCGTTGGATTCCGGTTCGACACTCTTAACTCTTTATCTTTTTCAGATTGTTACTCGGGCCAAATTTTACAATAGTGGTCTCAATTCACAATCTGTTTGTCTGTCTCTCTCAAACTCAAACTCAAACTCAAACTCAACCTCAACATCAACCTCAACCTCAAACAGTGGTTTTTGAACGTAGTGCTTGGAAAATGCAAGCTCCAACTTTTTCACACTGGCTGTTACCAGTGGTCCACCGTTCGTTTCATTTGGGTTACGTAAATTCCAATGTTACTTCGTTCAGTCTCCATCTTTAGGTTTCTCTCTCTGCATTTCAGTGTGTGACCATAGTCCATAGGTGTATGCGTGTATGGGTGTGTCTGTATATTTGCACACATTTAATTGTTTTTGCAATTTTCCTTTTGCATTGACATGCATTTCTATATCTTATATGTTAGTGTTAGATTATTGTAATTGGCTATTCCGTGAACAAAAGGATCAACTTGAACATTTAAGAAGTTTAGGGATTTAATTGTGAAGTTTCATAGTTGGTTGTATAGTGTAGGGTTCGGGATCCAAGTTTGAAACACGAAGGAAACTCACCGCATTTTTGCTAGATGCTCGCGGGAGTCATGCTCGAGCGGATGAAGCAGAACATCCAGTGCTCGACCTTCACCCACCCGTTGTTCGTGCTACAGGGCCCTCGCTCGAGCGACAGTGCTCCTCACTCGAGCTACGGTTATACGGTCTGACCTAATTCACGATTTTGCAAAATTTTTATTGGTCAAAGTTAGCATATTCGTCCAACATATAAAAGGGAGCGCTGCGCTTTCGGGAATACAAATTAAACATTATACATTCAAGGGAAAACACTTATTCTCTCAAGAGCTAAACTTTCATCAAGTTCAATCAGTTTGACATATGCACCATTCGGATTGAAAACATCAAAACCTTCAATCAAATACACTGGTGTTATTCTTCACTTGGATCTGTCAGAAAGATTGTGTCGTCAACTTGACTGGCTGCGAAGATCAAGAAAGAAACTGAAGAACGAGAAGTTCTTGGTGGATCTACAGGAGATAAACTATGTGAAGAGTCAGGAGTGGAGTTCGTGTACTCACTTCAGGAGGACTGCTTTACTACGAAGAGTTAGGATTGGTGTTCGTGTGCACATTATAGGAGAGCTGTTTCAAAATTCAGACAAGAGATCAAAAACATTGTGGCGTCAACTTTACTGGTGGTCTGTAAGTTTATAATACAGTTTATAGTGAATTTTTTACTGACAAAGCGCTCGAAATTTTTCCGACGTTGAGTTTTTTCGTGAACAATTTGTTGTTATTTATTGCTTTCCATAATATTACTAGTACGATAATTCAATATAGGAATTGCACTTATTTGTTTAATTATCTAGAAATTAATTAAAGTGACTTATTATTTTGATTAGACTAATTCCACACATAAGATCAATTTAAAAATGGGTAATTAAGAATGGTCTGGTCTAGAGCTATCCCGATTTTTCACTATAGTCAATTTACATAATTAACTTTTCCTTGAGTCGGTGAGACTTTGAAGAGCAGGAAAATTAAGATTAATTATAATTCCGAGTCGAAATTTTTGCAATGCTGCTCTGTTCAAGCTCGTTCGTTTCATTGGGGTTCCGTAAATTCCAATGCTGCTCCGTTCAGTCTCCATCTTTAGGTTTCTCTCTCTGCATTTCAGTGTGTGACCATAGGTGTATGTGTGTATGGGTGTGTCTGTATATTTGCACACATTTAATTGTTTTTGCAATTTTCCTTTTGCATTGACATGCATTTCTATATCCTATAGTCAATTTACAGAATTAACTTTTCCTTGAGTCGGTGAGACTTTGAAGAGCAGGAAAATTAAAAATAATTATAATTCCGAGTCAAAATTTTCTGATTTTTATTTTCCAGTTCAATTGAGAGTTAAAAAGAGTTTCAATGATGAACTTATTTTAGCGTGTATTTTTGTCCCTCATTCTTCAAAATATAACTATTCCAAAATACAATTTTTCCCAAAAACACATTTAAATGGAGCGGAGACCAAACAAGGCTTAATGTTGTTAAAAAATAAATTGTAGTTTAAAATTTATTTTTCTTTTTTATTAATCATTAGATGGGTAAACAAGAGTTTGATGATGATCGAATTTTAGCGTTAACACTTGTTTTTATTTTTTCATACTGGACTTTGTCATATGCTGTTAGGTGGTAGCAAGAGTTTGGATTATGATGTTGTCCCTCTTCTTTGTTTTTAAATCTCAGTTTTGGATGAGAAGAGGTTCATTGAAGCATCAAAAAAATGGGAACTTAATTCCTTTGTGCGAAATCATTTTCTCGGATCAGTTGACACCCATGCTTGCTTATCGGTGTTTGGTTAAGGAAGAAGATAGAGAGGCTCCGAGCTGTCTCTTTGAATCTGTCAAACCTGATTACCACACTTCCACTGTTGTAAGAAAATGAATTCTTGCTCAAAATTCTTCATTCGTTTGGAAATGGATTGGCACATGCATGTGTATTCGGGGATTCCTCTAAATTCTTATGTCATGGTTTATTTAGGGCCGATATAGCATTGTAGGGGCACAGCCGACTATGGAAATAGTGGCGAAAGAGAACAAGGTCACAGTCTTGGACCATGAAGAAAGGACAAAAATTGAGAAGTTCGTAGAGGACCCAATGATGGTTCCAAGAAGTATTTCAGAGGATTGGAGACCACAACTGATTGAAGAACTTCCTGATTCATTTTGTGGTGAGATTTAGATGTAATAATACGTGATCTTGTTTATTGAGTGTCTGAAATGTTTAATGTTAAATGAGATTTTACATGTCTTAACTGATTTTCTTGGTAGGTCAATGACTTCCACATGGAAAATGCACGAACTTCACAACACTAGTTCAATACTTCTATGCTATACATGTACCATTCATTTCATACTTTCTATTATACTTCAACTCTTCAAAATGCACCATCTAAAACTGGCACTTGATGCGGCTTTAGTCATAAATTTAGAAGGGAATCCTGTGTTGGGTAATAGAGGTATAAACATCAACCAAAACACAAACAATAGTTTACCAATCTCTCTATAAACAAAGAAATCGAGAATAGAAGAGATGTAGCAAAAACCGAAAAAGGACAGCTTCACTTCCCTGTTTGATGGCTGAAAATGTTAGGCTCAGGAACAGCTTCCACGCTTGCAAATCGCCCCACCAAGAGAGAGTACAAGAACCGGCAAAGAACCTCTTCAAAACCACAATGAACCGGGTGAAGAAGAAGGGCTCCAAAACCGTGGCTGAGAGTTCTTGGAGGAGAGAGAGAGAGACTTTTCAAATGAGAGTGATGGCCAAGTCTAGGAAGTAAAACGTGTGAGGCCCCCTTTTCTAATAGATAGTCAAAGCTTCCTCAACAAGCCAACAATATATCTATCAAGAATAAATCCTAGCCCTCCATCACATCCAATGGTCCTAATTAAATAAGAGTTAAGAGAACCATGTCTCACATTCTTCACCTTGGTTCTCATAACACACTCTCTTGGTTGCAAATTTGCACATGGAAGAACTGTTCATCATCATCGCCCACTACCTGCAAGAAAAATTAACCCGTATCAATATGTAACAAAGATAAGCATAATTTAAATTTACCTGCAGGTAGAATTTTAGTTCCCACATCAGAGGGATTCCTATCAGTGTGAATCTTAACAAGTTTAACTTCATTTTGAGACAGTTTCTCACGTATAAAATGATACTTTACCTCAATATGTTTTGATCTTTCATGATAAACAGGATTTTTACAAAGCAATAAAGCACTTTGACTATCAGTAAACATAACAGGTATATCATGCATGAAGTTCAATTCTTTTAAGATTCCTTTTAACCAAGTACATTCCTTAACCGCCTCGGTTATGACAACATACTCTGCCTCAGTACTTGACAAAGTAACTAAAGGTTGCAACTGTGACTTCCATGTTATACAATTGTCACCTAGGGTAAAGAAGTATGCTGTAGTTGATTTCCTACTGTCTTTATCACCAGCAAAGTCAGCATCAACATAGCCTTTTAAAGTTAACCCCTCAGATCTTTTCTCATACACAAGACCCAGATTTAATGTACCAACAATGTACCTTAACAACCATTTCAAACCTGCCCAATGGGGCTTTCCGGGGTTGGACATAAATCTGCTCAAAAAACTTATAGCATATGCTAAGTCAGGTCTGGTTGTTATCATAGAGAACATAACGGAACCTATAGCATTGGAGTAGGGTATGTTCCTCATTTCTCTAAATTCCTCCTCAGTTTTAGGAGACTGTGTACTAGAAAGATTCATGTGAATTGCTAAGGGAACATTCACAGATTTTGATCCATTCATACCAAATTTAGTTATGACTTTGTTCAGATAGGCTTCTTGGGAAACAACAAGTCTATTTTCAGCCCTATCTCTCTTTATAACCATCCCCAAAATCTTCTTAGCACTCCCCAAATCTTTCATATCGAATTCTGATTTTAAAAGGTTCTTCATCTTAGTGATTTCAGTCTTACTTGAACTTGCTAGAAGCATGTCATCTACATACAGCAACAAGTAAACCTCACAGCCCTCCTTACTATCATTATAGTACAGGCATGCATCATATTCACTCCTTTTAAAACCTATCTTCAGTACATAGGTATCGAACCTAATGTACCACTGTCTAGGGCTTTGTTTAAGCCCATACAGAGATCTTTCTAATTTGCACACACAGTTTATTTTACCCTTCACCTCAAAACCTTGAGGCTGACCCATGTAAATATCCTCTTCCAATTTCCCATGTAGGAAGGCAGTCTTAACATCTAGTTGTTCCAGTTCCCAGTTGAAATGAGCAACCAATGCAAGAATCAGTCTAATTGTTTTGTACTTTATCACAGGAGAGAATATCTCATTGTAATCAACCCCCTCTTTTTGAGTAAACCCCTTCGCCACAAGTCTGGCCTTATACCTAGGAGGATCACTAGGATTATTTCCTTCTTTCAATTTGTAAATCCACTTACATTGAACTATCCTATGATCCTTAGGTCTGTTAACCAACTTCCAAGTTTTATTCTCCATTAAAGATCCCATCTCTTCCTGCATAGCTTTAAGCCAATTCTCAGAACATTTTCCATTCACGGCTTCTTCAAAACTATCAGGTTCTATTTGGTCAAGGGCTTCACCTGAAACTAAGGCAAAATCAGTCATGTTTAGGGATTCATATCTAGGATTTGGCCTGATCTGCCTCCTCCCCCTATCCCTAGTAAGCTGATAATCTTGATTAGGTGGCTGATCATTAAAATGTTCAACTTCAACAGGTTCAGTGTTTTCTTGAAGTTCAGTCACCCCTTCAGTTTCAGTTTCAATTACATTTTCATTTTCAGGTTCTTGATGTATAGGGTCATTAGCCTCATTCCCAGGTGTAGGTGAATCAAGCTTAGTAAGCTTCACCTCAGTCTGAATACTCTTCTCAGTTTCAGTTTTGTTGCTTTCATCAATTTTCTGTTTTAGACAAGGCATCTCAGATTCATTAAAGACTACATTCCTGCTGTTAATAATCTTAATACCTTGAACCCCTAAAACCCATAGCCTATAGCCTTTCACACCCTCGGGATACCCTAACATCACACACTTGATCGCCCTCGGCTCAAGTTTTCCTTCAGATTGGTGTGCAAATGCAGCACATCCAAACACCCTCAAATGTTCCAGATTTGGAGGCTCTCCCGTCCACAATTCCTGTGGGGTCTTAAACCCTATACTGCTGGACGGAGACCTATTAATCAAGTAAGCTGCAGTACTTGCAGCTTCAGCCCAAAAGCCTTTCGCAAGGCCAGAGCTAATCAACATACACCTAACTTTGTTCATTATGGTCCTGTTCATTCTCTCAGCGACCCCATTCTGTTCAGGTGTGTATCTAACAGTTCTGTGTCTTGTTATGCCTTTCTGCTTACAGAAGTTATCAAATTCAAAATTACAAAATTCAAGCCCGTTATCAGTTCTCAAAGTTTTAAGCTTCTTTTCTAGCTTATTTTCCACAGACTTTAACCAAATTCTGAATTTTTCAAAGGTTTCCGACTTAGCCTTCAAAGGGTAAATCCAAACCTTTCTCGAGTAATCGTCCACTAAGGACAAGAAGTACTTGCTCCCACCAAATGTGGAGTGCTTCTCCGGACCCCATAAATCAGCATGGACATAGTCCAATGGTCTGCTGGTCCTATGAGAGCTAGCTTCAAAGCTCACCTTATGGGACTTACCCAAAACACATGTTTCACAGAAATCCATTGCTTCAATATCATCCTTACCAAGCAATTTCTGATTATTTAAGGCTTTTAGCCCTTTAAAACCAATGTGACCCATTCTGTTATGCCAAAGTTCAGTCTTGTCTTTACTCACAGTAAGAAGACCAGAATCAAGAGGTATTTCAGTTCTACCCTCCAGATAGTACAACCCATTCCTTTTAGGTCCTTTCATAACTATGAGAGAACCCCTCATAATTTTCAAAATTTTGTTACAAGACTTGAAGGTATATCCCTCATCTTCAAGAGAACCTAAGGAAATGAGGTTCCTCTTTAAATTAGGAACATATCTAACATTCCTTAGCTGCGTGACGGCCCCATCGTACATCCTGATGGCTATGTCACCAACTCCAACCACATTTTGAGAATTATTGTCCCCCATGTAGACCTTCCTAGATTCAGTCTCTTTATAGTTATAGAACCAAGACCTCTCAGGGCACATATGAAAAGTGCACCCTGTGTCTAGGATCCAATTTTTATCAAATTCTTCCTCGGACACATTAAGGACATGCAGACTGTCAAATTCAGAAACCATGGCAGCATTATCTTGATCAGAATTGTTCGGGTCTCTTTGTTTCCTTTTCCACTCAAAGCAGTCTTTCTTGAAATGTCCCAACTTTCCACAGTGATAACATTTCTTACCGCTCTTATCTTTGGATTTGGATCTCATTTTAGATTTCCCTCTCCCCTTCTTGTTATGGAAGTTATATTCTTTCTTTTCAGATCTTCCCCTAACAAACAAACTTTCTTCACGAGAGTGAGTTCTATTATCTCTTTTTAATTCAAGTTCCCTTGATTTTAAGGCATCTATGACAATAGCTTGGGTGAGAGTGTCCCTACCATATTTTATGGCATTTTTCATTTCTCTGTAAGATTCAGGCAAAAGAATTTAGCAATATGACAGCTAAATCCTCATCGGCAAATTTTTTGTCATTATGAGCCAGACTCTTAACAATTATGCTAAAGTCACTCAAATTCCCCTCAACATCCTTCCCGGGATCCATCTTAAAACTAAACAGTTTCTCCAACAAATATATCTTGTTAGGTAAAGTTTTAGTCAAGAACAAGGCATCTAATTCAGTCCATAAAGTTCTAGCAGTTTTAACATTATCAACTTGTCTTACAATGTTATCAGATAAATGCAAAATTATAGAACTATAAGCAATTTCATTCATGTCTTCAATTTCATGTGGTTTAGACTTTAACTCATCAGAATAAGTAGAAGGATCATCGAGAGCTTTAGCAACTCTCTGTTGGACCAAAATAGCCCTCATTTTCTGTTTCCAAATCGAGTAATCCCCCTTTCCATCGAATTGCGATAATTCGACCCTCGAACCCATTACAGATTCTGTAAAAGAGTGGCCTGTACTCGTGGACATAACAGAAAAGGTTTTGAAAAAAACTTTTCCAGATGATCAATATATAAATGTGAATGCCGAGTTAAAACCAATTTTCAGAAATGAAGTACAACGATGAAATAATCCGTTCACGAAACACAGGTATATAATGCAGGTAAATATGCTTCCAGGTTACAAATTAATCAGAAGAATTCAATCCACAGAATTCACAAACGTGCAACCAAGCAAACGTGCATATACCGGTAAGAGTACCAAACCTAACCTAACGGAGAGTTTGGAATAATCTTACCAACTACTGTTGAAAAACAGTAAGAATACCACCAGTTTCAGAATCGAACTGCCGTAGATACCAAGCCAAGGGCAAAATCGTCCAACTTTTTATGTATAACCTGAAACACTAAAATAAACCCATTAATACGTTCAGCAGGTTAAAACAAAAATTCTGCCCCAAAAAACCTTGCCGGAGCCGCCCACGCGCCGCCGCACGCGCCACCGTCGCCGCCACGCGCCACCGCCGGAAAAATCACGCGCCACCACCACCAGCTGCGCCTCAGCCTGCTGGACTCAGTTCCGGTCTCCGTTCGTCAATCGGAGTTTTGGTTTGGCCGGAATTTGGTTTTCCCCAATTCGGACCTCCAAAATCGCCCAACCCAGATTTCGATTTTTTGATCGATTCTTTACCAGTAGATGAAGCCCATGACCTGCAGATTCCAAATATGGTCTCAGATTTTCCGGCAAGTGAGTGGTTTGGCCGGAAAATGCATTTTCAGATTCGGCCAAGGTGAAGAACTCGCGAGCCTCTCCCCCTGTTTGATCGATTTCCACCTCAATCACGAAGACCCATGCTCTGATACCAGTTTTGTTGGGTAATAGAGGTATAAACATCAACCAAAACACAAACAATAGTTTACCAATCTCTCTATAAACAAAGAAATCGAGAATAGAAGAGATGTAGCAAAAACCGAAAAAGGACAGCTTCACTTCCCTGTTTGATGGCTGAAAATGTTAGGCTCAGGAACAGCTTCCACGCTTGCAAATCGCCCCACCAAGAGAGAGTACAAGAACCGGCAAAGAACCTCTTCAAAACCACAATGAACCGGGTGAAGAAGAAGGGCTCCAAAACCGTGGCTGAGAGTTCTTGGAGGAGAGAGAGAGAGACTTTTCAAATGAGAGTGATGGCCAAGTCTAGGAAGTAAAACGTGTGAGGCCCCCTTTTCTAATAGATAGTCAAAGCTTCCTCAACAAGCCAACAATATATCTATCAAGAATAAATCCTAGCCCTCCATCACATCCAATGGTCCTAATTAAATAAGAGTTAAGAGAACCATGTCTCACATCCTGGATGAGGATAGCCAACTTGGCCATTTTACAGTATATTAATGAAAAGAGGTTAAAAGATAAAGTTAATATTCGTCGTGTCTACATGTACTAGATCTAGAGGTTCTATGAATTACATCTGATCCTTGAGGTACTCAACATGAATGCTTGAGGTTCTTATAGAACATTAGGAACGGGATTATTGCAATATTTGTCGTAGTTGAGTTTACATGTATATCTTTGCACAAAGATACGTGTAGAACAAGACCAAAGATATCCTTCTAATTTCCTTGTGCTCTTGAGCAGGTGGATGGCTTGGTTATTTCTCATATGATACAGTTCATTACCTAGAGAAGAAAAAGCTTTCATTCATGAATGCACCAAGAGATGATAGAAATCTTGCTGACATTCATCTTGGACTCTATGACGATGTCATCGTGTTTGATCACGTAGAGAAGGTAAGGGACTATAAATCTGAATGTATGGATCTTATCTCAATTTTTTTCTTGCTTTTTTACAGACAAAAATAGAACTTCTAACCCCTGCAGCGCAAAATCAATTATGACAGAGAGGTTGTCGAATTTCTTAATGTTTGATATAGACTTAATTACGCATACTCTTTATATATAGTAATTTTATACATGATACTCACAATTTCTTCCTAGAACTTATTTAAAAAAAAGTCTCATGAACTCCATCTCGATTTAGTCAGATTTCTATGTGTCACACTGTGTAGTTTTGTCTATCTGTATATCTCATTCTTATATTTGTATTTGTATATATAACTGAGATTATTTGTGAATTCTCCTTGTCGGCGCAGAAAGTATATGTAATTCATTGGGCCCGCTTAGATAGATTCTCGTCTGCTGAGAAGGCTTACAACCATGGAATCACACGCTTGGAACAATTGATGTCCAGAGTAAAAGACATTGATCCGTGAGTAAAAAGTCTATGTGATATCTTATCTTGAAAATGATTGTCTGATACTTAATTTACACTTGCTAATCTGTTATTTTTATCATCATGTGTTAGTCCAAGGCTATCTCCAGGTTTAATAGACCTGCACAATCACAATTTTGGACTCAATTTAACCAAGAGTAACATCACAAGTGTGGAATATAAGAATGCCGTAGTACAATCAAAGGAGCATATTTTAGCAGGGGATATCTTCCAGATTTTCTTAAGTCAACGCTTTGAAAGAAGTGCATTGGCTGACCCATTTGAAATCTACAGAGCTTTACGAGTTGTGAATCCTAGTCCATACATGAGTTATTTGCAGGTTTTTTTTATTCCCTTCTTTGACTATCACTATCCTTCGTTTAATCAATTAACACAGCTTATGCCAAATCTCATTGTGGATTCTTACTTCTTGTCGGGCTAGAGGGTGTATTTTGGTTGCTTCTAGCCCAGAAGTTCTTGTATCAACCAGGTAAAATTGTGGTCCCATTTCTCCTAATTTAACTGGTCGTGTGAGGCTACTTTTACAATCCACATATCATCAATGCTTTGATATCTTGAAGGTCTTCTGTAATTTCCATAGTGCTATAGGATTTAGGGCAAATACCAACATAAATTTTCTATGGCATTCTTCTTGACAGAAAAAGATTGATAATCGACCATTGCCTGGAACCATTAAAAGAGGGAAGACGCCTCTTGAGGATGAGATGTTAGAATTTATGATGCTAAAGGATGAAAAGCCATGTGCAGAACACGTTATGCTGGTTGATTTGGGCCAAAATGATGTCAGAAAGGTTTCTCCCTATCTATTTTTCAACGAAAGTATTGCAAGAGAAAAAAAATATTATGTGCTAAATTTTGAGAGCATGTCATCTATTCATGTTATGTTCCCTGCTATAATTTCTGGTCCATAGTTTCTTCCTAATTTCCTTTTATTGCTATGTCAATAGTATCTATGAAATTTCCGGTGGGATTGTACTATCCTGAACCGAAATCAGCACCTCTTCAAATTCATTTTCTATAAAGTTATGACAATCATTTCTTTGTTATTGATTATAATTATAATTGTACTTTTAAAAATATCTGTGACCAGGGGCATAAATTTTGACAAACATACTGCATTTCTTTATCAACAATTTATCTAAATACAGAAGAGATTGAAGATAAAGGTCTGTTCCATATCGTCTAGGATCCTACTAGTCTTCTTTCAGATTATATTTTCATATCAGTAACAGGCCGCAGCCCTGTAGGTTTGAGTACAGGGGATTTGTTAACCCTGTTAGCCCTTTCCTCCTATATTTATCTGTTGTATCAGTGCTTCTAAGTGTGAGATCAATATTATTACGTGCTTCTCCAGGTAATGTTAAGTGTATGCCCTTTCTACTTGTTGTCTAAGACATCACATGCATGTAATATTTTTGTATTGATGTGTAAAAATATGATAAGCAAATAATTGGTACTAATGATGTTTCCAACATGTTTCCAACAAAGGGAAACCCATGTTGGTCTGATATGTTTATAAGGTAAATTTACATGCAAGTGACTACCTCTCTATCTTTGTCCATAGTTACTTTCTTTTCATATAAAAAAAATTATTCAGATATATGTGTGGATTCTTAATGTAGGTCTCGAAATCTGGTTCTGTTAACGTCGAGAAGCTTATGACTGTTGAGTGATATTCCCACGTGATGCATATCAGCTCTATAGTGAGTACACTAATCAGTTCACCTTTAAATTTAAGCTGCTTTCATAATTAACTATGACTTTTACTCACAGATCACAGGGGAGTTGCTTGATCATTTAACTTGCTGGGATGCACTGCAAGCTACATTCCCAGTTAGAACAATTAGTGGAGCACCAAAGGTTTGTTTATTACTCTTCCCTTATTGTTTCCAAATGATTCAACGAAATGCTAGTCAGATGTAAGGTATACGGCTATTACTTCTGTCTCTTATACAGGTGAAGGCCATGGAGCTGAATGATCGATTTGAAGTAACGAGACGAGGGCCTTATAGTGAAGGGTTTGGAGGAATTTCATTTACAGGAGATATGGAAATTGCACTGGCACTCAGGACAATGATATTCTCTACTGGAGCCCGTTATGACACAATATATTCGTACAAAGATGCCAACAAGCGGCAAGAATGGGTTGCTCATATTCAAGCCAGAGCTGGAATTGTGGCTGATAGCGATCCCCATGAGTAGATTTAGTGTCAAAGAAAAGCTGTCGGGCTCGTCTGCGCCATTGAGCTGGCTGAATCAGCATTTGTAAACGAACAGCCAGCATAGATTAACAATGCATTGCCAGTTCGATTATCTGTATCACAATGAATTGGCATTTTTTAATCTCAATAGCTCCTTTTTACTTCTCAAAAAGTCGTGATGTAGTTGAGATGCTTGTTTCTTGTTTGATCGATAATATAATGAAGAGACTAATGGTAGATAGATGAAATGTATGTCTGGAGAACTATTCATCTACTACTCGTGATCTGTTCTTCTTCTACAGAGCGTGGATTTTTTTCTAGACTGCAATAATAAGCAAATAAACATTGTGACAAAATCTCCGGCAGGGCCATATTACATTGACAAGCACCACACCGTCTAGTAATCTTTGTTAAATGTGGATAAATAACTTCTCCGTGCGAGAAAGAGGAGCGGAAAAAAAAAAAAAATGGACTTGTACCGGTATCAGTAACTTATAAAGACGAGGGCCTTTTTTTATGACTTTATGTACCTCATTCATCATCGTGAATCAGAAATGCCCATTCCCGCAATAGGAATCAGTATAATGTGATGCAATGCTAACCTGTCAAGGTTTGAATTCCAGTCAAGAATGGTGCATTTGGAAAATGAATTATTCAAACTGCCCTTGCAGTAATTCAGCATTGAAAACTGCTTTATGCAGTATTTTGTTACCCCCTTTTTGGCAATCTTGCTGCCAAAAATACAACGTTTGCTGAAGGGGACCAAACACGTTAGGCTGCCCAATGCCTTAATGATTAGCCTCAATGATTAGACGAAGTTGTTTTGTTTGATCGATTTTCAATCTCTTGTTTTGGGTCATTAGACAAGACTGATTGTAACGTTAATTCTGTAAGTCCGGAGTACTTGTACTCAAATTTTCTTTCAATATATTTATTTACCTAGTCAAAAAAATAAATAAAAAAACTAAAATCCAATCAATGTATCAACGTAACTTCAAATAATTTTAGCATTATAACTCATTCATAAACCATTCTTAAATGCAAATTACTCTACACAACATAATTTGATAGAAGGCAAATTTACAGAATCTATTAGTTCAAGAAATCGAAAACCAACAAAGTACACAAAGATAAAACTCTAAAGATTTACAACAAAAGAAACGAATCCTTTGAACAACCGAACATCAACATCAAGGTTTGATCGAGAACTTGGGCTCAGAACATTGTATCATTCTGTACAAATGTAAAGCTCCAAACCCTAACCCTCAAACGAGACAACGTCGCTACTACAATGGACCAAAATGACCACACATCAGTAATCTCTCTCTTCCTTCACTCATAGAATCACTAAGATTCAGGTTCACACAAAAACGACAAGAATATCACAAAGAAGACAAAGGAACGAGAGAAACAGAAAAGACCCAGAGGTTCTAGAGAATTCTTCAAGAGACGGGAATGAAAAGTGAGTCAACAGTGACCACTCAAGTGCCATTTATACTCACAGCCATCAACCGTAGATTTCCAATATATGATCAATGGCCAGAGCAACCCACGTGTCTCATTGTATTGGGCTCGGGTTTGGGCTTCTTCATTTGAGATATTGGACAATGGAAAACGATACCGACAAGTGGGCTAAGCTCTTTTCATCACAGCCCAAATGTTTAAGTTGGATTTGGCATCGCAACCCAAACATTCTCCACCTTGATGCCAATGATCAACAGAGCCAATGCATAGTCACCGCATGGCTTCTTCATCTTCTTAAGGTTCAGAGATCACTGCACCAAGTGGTCCAATATTACCTGCAATAACACAAAGTTACCCAGTATCAATTTTCAACATTTGCAAACAAGACTTGAACTTGTTCAGAAGAAGCACCTTGGTTCCCATATCAGTAGGATTAAACTGAGTTGGAATTTTCTCAAGTAAAATGGATTCCTTTTTAATTATATCCCTTATAAAATGCATTCTAGAGTCTGTATGCTTAGTCTTTTCATAAAATACAGGATTTTTGCATAAATGAATAGCACTTTGACTGTCTGAGTACACAATTACAGGATGGGAAAGTACTTTCAGTTCACATAACAAACCTTTAAGCCATAAAGACTCTTTTATGGCTTCAATGGCAGTCACATACTCAGCTTTTGTGGTGGATAATGCAACAATAGATTGTAATTGTGATTTCCAATTTATACAAGTGCCACACAAAGTAAACACATAAGAAGTAGTTGACTTTCTATTGTCTCTGTCTCCAGCATAGTCAGCATCAAAAAACCCTTTTAACACAACCCCTTCTTTACAAGAGTTAAAGCATAAACCCAAGTTATAAGACCCTTTTAAGTACCTAAGTAACCACTTTAGGGCAGTCCAGTGTTCAGGGCTAGGATTGGCCATAAATCTACTTAAGGTGCTGATAGCATGGGCTACATCAGGTCTGGTACACACCATGGTGTACATGACAGACCCCGCAGCATTAGCATAGGGGACCTCTTGCATATATTTTACATCAGATTCATCAATAGGGGACTGATCTTTGCTCAATTTAAAATGACAAACAAGTGGTGAAGTGACAGACTTAGACTCATGCATAGCAAATTTAGATAGCACTTTATCCACATAGGCAGATTGTGAAAGAAATAAAATCTATTTAGACATATTTCTTGTAATATCCATACCTAAAATTCTTTTAGCATGCCCCAGGTCCTTCATTTCAAATTCAGAGTTTAAAGATCTTTTAATGTCATTAATATCACTTAGATGTTGTCCAATTAATAACATATCATCCACATACAAAAGCAGATAAATAATCACAGATTCATCTTTATCCCTTTTAAAGTATAGACAATGATCAAAAGAGTTTCTTAAGAAACCAATAGATGACACACAGTTATCAAACCTTTTATACCATTATCTAGGTGATTGTTTTAGCCCATACAAGGATCGTTTTAGCAAACAAACATAATTAGATTTTTTAGTATCAATAAACCCCTGTGGCTGATACATATAAATGGTTTCCTCTAAGTCACCATGCAAAAAGACAGTTTTTACATCCATTTGTTCAAGTTCAAAATCATATTGAGCAACTAATGCAAGCATGACTCTAATGGTAGTATATTTAACTACGGGTGAGAAAATTTCATTATAATTAATACCAGGTTTCTGAGTGAATCCCTTTGCCACTAATCTTTCTTTAAACCTAAGGGGTTGTTTTGATGTATTACCTTCCTTTATACTATAAACCCATTTACAATCAATTATGGATTTATTTTTAGGCTTAGAAACCAAAGTCCAAATATCATTCTTCCATAAAGAATTCATTTCTTCTTTCATAGCAAGTTGCCAATCCTTCGATAATTGGCAACTCTCAGCCTCTTCATATGATTTAGGTTCTTTAAAGGTCACATCTTGATATGACAAAAGAGCTAAGGATAGATAATCTATCATCCTAAGGGGTTCTCTTATTTCCCTCTTAGCTCTATCCCTAGTCAACAGATAATCATCTAAAGGATTCACCTCATCACCAACATCTTGAATAGTACCTCCACCTTCTATACTAACCTCATAAATGTCATCATTTTCTTCCTGGACATCATTTGTATGTTCAGGTGGTGATCAAGGCTCCACCTGCATCTTGGTCACACCTTCTTCCTCATTAACATGACCTTTATTATGGTGTTTTTCAATCATGCAGGGCATCTCACACTCTTTAAATGTCACATTCCTACTAGTGATCATTTTAAAACTCCTACTACTCCTATCCTACAGCCTGTATCCTTTAACACCCTTAGGATACCCCATAAAAACACATTTTTTGGATCTTGGTTCAAGCTTACCAATGCTTTGATGGGAATAGGTTGCACAGCCAAAAATCTTAAGGTATGAATAATCTGGGATTTTTCAGACCACACCTCGAGTGTTTTGCCATCTTAGGCACTAGTTGGGGTCCTATTTATGATATAAGTTGCTGTCATAATAGCTTCCTCCCACAACACTTTTGGGACTCCAGAACTAATCATCATGCATCTAACCTTGTCTAGAATGATCTTATTCATCCTCTCAGCAACGTCATTTTGTTAAGGGGTATAAGACACAGTTTTATGCCTAAGAATGCCATCAGTTTACATAATTGATCAAAATCAGAATTGTAAAATTCTAGACCGTTGTCAGTTTTTAACACTTTAATCTTTTTCCCAGTCTGATTTTCAATTAAAGTTTTCCAAACTTTAAATTTTTCAAAGGTGTCAGATTTTTGTTTTAACAAAAAAATTCAAACATTTCTATAAAAATCATCAATCAAAGATAGAAAATATTTATTTCCACCTTGAGTGATGGTAGATGAGGGACCCTACAAATCCGAGTGAACATATTCTAAAATAGATTTAGTTTCATGTTTTCCAGTATTAAAATGAAGTCTATGTTGCTTGCCTAAAGGGCAATATTCACAAAAAGGAATTTTAGAAATAACATCTTTTCCAAAAACACCATTTTTGTTTAAAATATGCCAGCCCTTTTCATGGAGATTGTTGTGTTTTGAACCCTGGACCATCCATCATTATAAGTGTGCTTTCAAAATTTGTAAAAGAAGTGCATTTTCAAAATGGCGATTTTCTTAGTGGATGCTATTACTTCGGATCGTGACACTTGGCTTTTTGGTGACCATCATATCTAATTCTAGAGGCTTTTGATTTTATATCTACCCAAGTAACTGCTTGACTGCATGATTGATTTCATTTTTCATTTTCTTTGGGTTCGACGGATCTTTTGCCTTCTAAAGAGAAATCCTCATTCTTTGAGTTAGGGTTTCTCATTCTTGAGTCAATAGAGTGTGTAAATGTTAGAATCTTTCTAATATATTCCAGATTGAAAGCCTATGGTGCTTTTTTGAGTGATTTGTGTGAAGAATCTGTGTGATTCGTTTGTACAGTAAGAGTTAGAGCCAGAATTGAGTGTTCTATTGTGATTTGCGGGTAGAAGGTGATTCGATCCAAAGTTTTGGTTGAAGATAAGTCTCTATGACTTGATCTTATAACTTTTGAACTGACTGTATTGTGGCTGCCATATTTTTGGCCTTATAGTACAATCGAGTTTTAGCCATTTACAATGGGTGTTCAATAGGGAATTAGGCGTTAGAAGTGGTCGTCGAACCTCTAGGGCTTCGGCCGGAAAAATCCATTGTGTTGATTTTTTTATTTTTGCAATTACTTTTATATGTTTTGTTATTAGTTTTGAATCTTGATTAATCTTGAGTGTTTCTCGACCTTTTCATTTACATTACCTGCAATGATATTAGAGTAGATTTTATCCAAGCAAGTAGGATCCACATTCACTTAAGGGATGTTTCGGGCTTAATTGATGTGCCTCAAGAAGTTAATGGGTTCTTTGATTTTGACCAAAATGGAGTTATGAAGGCCATTTTAGCCCTATTCTTGTTGTGAAGGTTACAGAATTGGTCGATGGTGTTTTCATTGTCTGTGACGTGAATCACGTCGTTGCAAATGGAACTTTCTTTTGGAATTTTTTTAAACACTTCTCGTCTTCGATTGTATGATGAATGAAATCAGAATCTGAAATATAATGAATGTAACTCGTGTTTGTATTACCTTCTGATATATAGGGAGTACAAAGATGAGGAGGACGATGTTGAAATATGGATTGAAGATTTTAAGGGTTCGAATAATATTTTCACAATTTTTGGGGATTGTAAGCGTAATGAAATGGAGATTTTCTGAGCTACGATTGAGGGAATGATGGTGTAGTAAAATTTGATGGGCGGGATATGTGGATCTGTATCAATGAATTGTGAATACGGATTGATGATTTTTAGGTTTGCTCAATGGGGTGAGGGCCATGAAGTTGATAATGAATTGGCATAAATTTGGGGATCTCATAGTATTAGAATTTGGGGGTCTATCTTAAAATATCAACCTTATAAGAGGAGTAGCCCCAAATTCTTTATAAATTATTTTATATTTTCATCACTAGCTAACGTGGGACTTTAATACGCCCTCTCATGCGCAACGTGGACCATGCCAAAAAACTGTGAATAAATCGATATTGGAGACACCTAACATTGCAAATTTGGCCTGCTCTGCTACCATATTCGAATTTGGGGGTCTATCTTAAAATATCAACCTTGTTAGAGGAGTAGCCTCAAATCCTTTATAAATTAGTTTATATTTTCATCATCAACCAATGTGGTACTTTAATACATCGTTATCCTTTCGCTACAAGTTCACCCCAGAACTGGCGATCACCACATTCTCCACCCTCTCCGGCCACTTTGCTGCCATGTGGTAAGCCATGAAACCGCCATAACTCATTCCAACAAAAGAGTACTTCTGAATCCCTAATTTTTCGAGAAGCTTCGTAACACAAACCGCCTGGAAAAATTTTGACCTATCCTAGGACCTTGTATAAGATTCACCAAAGAATAGTAGATCGGGCACGTAGAGGTTGAATTCGCTTGAGAAAAACACAATTTGTGGACGCCATTGCCAAATGCCATGGGGGACCAAATCCTTGAATCAGGATCAATGGAGGTTTAGTATTGGTTTTGGAGGAATTCATGCGGTTGGGACCCCAGAAGTGTATGGAGGTGTCACCGTCAATGTCTATTGTTTGAGAAGACAGGTCGGTGGTGGCGAGACAGCGACGGAGGTAGCTTCCGTACAAGGAGACAAGGCTGAGACAGGAAGGTACCATCGTATTTGTATCTGTACTACGGAGAATAGAAGAGAAGAGAAGGAAAAGAAGCGAGGGAGGATGACAGACTGATAAAAGAGGCAAGGTTGAGAAGATTGAGGAGTTGATGCTGTCCGCGACGGTCGGGCAGCTTCGGATGTTAACGGGCCTTTCTATTTTCCGGCATACCTACATGCCTAATTTCTTGTTAAATGACTTCATTGACAAATGGTATACTGATAATAAAGAGTAGAAGCTGGAACTCTTGAAAGGACTCAGTTTGGGACGAGATGACTCAGTAAACATATATCCTCTCCTACAGGAAGTGTTTGGTTGTATGGGGAGAACAAGACAAGATATTTCTATTAGAAAAAGATCATGAACTGAAGAAATTACTAGGGGAAAAGGCCCGATTAGAAGTTATAAAGAACACCTCACATCTTCCGCAACTTGAATATGCAGTGAAGTTCAACTACATTGTCAAGAATTTCTTGTGTGAATTGTCATGATTCTTATCTTTTAGTTTGAAATTTGTGGTAAAGGGTTTTGATTTTCTTGGGTGAAGTTTTTGAAAACTATGTCCAGTGGCATAGTATTCAAGCTTCCACTAGGAATGCTAGGAAGATTTCTGGATTTGAGGCGAAATTGATCTCAGTTTGAAAAAAAAAAAAAAAAAAAAAAAATTATTATGATTTGTATTGAAAAAAAATTCTATCAAAAAAAAATGTAAAGACTTGGGTGTCCATCTTAAAAGGTCAACCTTATTAAGAGGAGTAGCTCAAAACCTTATAAATTGACCTATTTTTACATCTTTATTCGATGTAGGATTACATTCCTTAACATACCTTCGCAAGATTGTGGTTCATTTGAGCAGACTAATCTTGAAATTCATATGCTCATATTTTTGAGTCTTACAAGGATCGAATCACTCGTTGGAGCTTAATGTACTCTGATATCATGTAAAAACTTGGGGGTTCATCCTAAAAGGTCAACCTTATTAAGAGGAGTAGTCTAAGGCTTTATAAATTAGCCTATGTTTACATCTTTATTTGATGTGGGATTACATCCCTTAACATATAACATTAATTGAGCAAAATTAAATTTTGGACTGTTTGTTTGAGTCACTTACGCAATATAATTTGTTGAACATTTTTGGAGAGAGGTTATTTTTAAGATTTTATCTTTACTTCAATATCAATATTGCAGTATTATTTAGAATAAAATGTAGAAATGTATTATTTGAATAATTTATTGAAATTGTGTATGTAGTATAATTTTCACTAATTCGGATGATAAGCCTCTATTTGGTTTGGATAAAAATCAAATATATTATATAAATTTTAAAATTAATAAAATGTGGTTGAAAAGTTGTATTTAAAACATTAAAATCAAAGAGCGCTAAATATAAAGCAGATGTCCATAAACTCAACCCAGCCCACGTTAGTTAAGTTCGTACACGAGACAATTTCAAATGCCAATTGATTAGAGAAAATGAAGAATTCATACATACATCAATAGAAAATATTAATTCACATCTTACTATGTGAATATATTATTAACTAAAAATATTAGATTGGCGGTTAAATATGTTGAAAATACTAGCTGCCAAAAATAAATCCTAGACCAAAATTTGTAACAGATGAAATATTAAATCCCCCCTCATAACGCGTCCTTACATTATCTAACCTTCCATAAAATATAATTTAATAAGAAAAAGGTACCCCATGATGAACGTAGACATACATATCATGTTGGTCTCAATGCGAAAATATTTCGGTATGTAATACATTCTTGTGTCTTAATCGATTTTGTTAGATTACCGTACTCGGCCGCCTCTTAATCATCACACAAATAGGGTCAAAATCTAAAAGGTTTTCCGAAATGGAATTCATATTGCATACACAGCCACAAAGACAAATCACATAAGTGTATGTTTTTATCTGTTTAATAACAATTCAACAGTTCGTTTCTCGCAATAATGCAGAAATAAAATGTTTTCCTGTTACTGAATATGTACTCAAATTATATTTGTCTAGCATGGATTGAATATTGCATGAATGCTTGTTTTTCGTGACTCTATTTCTGTCTGAGTAATCAATATAAAATTTTCTTTCGAAATATGTATTGAATTTGTACCTCTTATACGTTGGTTATGGGGCTGCTTTATTAGTATATTCTTGAGGGTCCAGCTTCAATTGTACATAATGTATAATCATAAAAAATGATGCCTTTTTATCTTTCTACAGAATGGATGTAGTAAATGAATTTGTAGTGAATGGTGCGGGTACCTTCGATCTCCTTATCTATTTTGGTTGCACTTATGCGCAGCTTGTCGAAATGATAGGGAACTAGCTGAAACTTGATAAGAGACTTTTGTGTATCAAGATTGAGTACCATGTCCCCAATCCGGATAACAGATGACAGTTCATTGGAGTTTTACTTGGAGCTTAAGCTTAAGGATCCATGTATCACAACGTATGCATTACGTATCAATCTGACTGGACTCTTGCAATCAACCTCTGTAGTCACACTGAGTTATGGAGAACAAAATTTGGTTCAGTCAGATAACATGTATGGTTCACACTTTTCGAAGGCTGCTTTGTCAATATTAAATCCAGTTATACATGATTTCATATCAAGCATTGAGGTTTCAGCGCTTGAGACGGAAGATGACAGGTTTGATAAAATGCTGGCTATAACAATGCAGTCTAAGTTGGAATATGTAAGTGAAAAATCATATATTTTTCGAGATAAAGGTGTATTGAAGAATGCTCTAGCCCTATATGCTATTCAAAATATCTTCCAATATAAGGTTTACAAATCGGACATTAAGGAGTATGTACTTAAATCTCTATTGGGTAACTGCAATTTGAAATTAAGAGCATCAAAGATTGGTGATACAGATATGTTCCTATATCTTATACGGATATGTCTATTAAGTCTTTTGTATATCCCTATATACTAGTCTTTTGTATGCCTGATAAAATATATAAAGAATATTCATACTTGCTCGTTGGATAACACTATACGGGATCACTGGTAGGCGAACAGTGTTAAGCACAAGTACACATCTACACGTACTATATACACTCCAGTTGACATAATGAACGACATGGCGGAGATGTACGGAGTGACTATGAAGTATGGAAAAGCTTGGAGGGCTCGAGAACATGCACATGAGGCCGTTATAGGAGATCCTGATCAGGCATACAAAAGACTTTCCCTTTTCATGAACGAGCTTAAAGAAAATGGTCATGGTTCCATAACTGGCATAGAAGTTCTACAAGCCTGTTGTAGTTATCGACGTAACGTTCCTCACAGGACTTTTTGTGGTAGTTTATTCACCGCATGCACATAGGACACAAACGATAGAATATTCGTCCTTGCTTTTGGTATGGAGATTCGGAGAACAATGATTAATGGAGTTGCTATTTCGTAGATTCAACGAAGCTTATGGTGAGCGTAATGAAATGTGTTTTGTTTCAAATCGTCACCCGAGCATTGAGTATGCTATACAATCAATATACCTAGGGGTTATGCATGGATTTTGTGCTCATCATTTGCTACAAAACCTACAAACGTCATATGGTTATGCAGGTAAAAAACATTACAAATCCATTTAATGCAACTGCAAGGGCGTACATGAAATATGAGTTTGATTACCATATGAGGTAACTTGGTAAAATTAATAAGGGCGTCAGAAAAGATTTAGTGAGTATAATTTTTCTTTTAAATATAATCAACCCGTCATCGTCTTAGTCTTTTTCCCCAACACAGAATATAATATATTTGATTTTTCTGTTCAATCATCATGTGTAACGCAAGAGGAGATTGATTTCCACAGGTGGTCCACATGTCATATGTCCAATAATCGCTTCACAAAAATGACGTTGAACATAGTATAGTCCGTAAATTCGACGATAGATTACCTGTTCGAGTCACTGGGGGATATGTTGCTATGATGGTTTTATAAGAATCAAAATGTTGCATGTGGCACTTTCATGCAGCTAGCTGGAAAGCAAGAAAACCTTTTGAGGTTGAATGTTAAACGGTCCACGAATATATATAAAGGTAAATTATCTAATTTTACCCATCAATTATAATATTTTACAATGCAATAAATACGATATTTCTTTCTACTTGTAGGTTTCTGCATCAAATGAATTCTTGTATGAAGTGGTGGATGATGGAACAAAGCACGTTGTAGACTTTGTTGGAGGGTGATTTGGGAGATGCGATGTTTTGGGGATTTTGGATGTGGAATATGAAAGGATGTTAGTTTAGGGATTTTGTTCTTCGATTGAGCGTAAAATGGGCGTGTTTGATGTTTATGAATTTAAGGGCGTGTTTGATGTAGAAATCTTAGCTAGGTGATGAATTGTTTATTAGTTGGATACTTTTTCACATTCCAATTTTACTCTATAAAAGATAGTATATATGGGAGATATGATCGCGCACTACAACAAAAAAGACATTTTGCAACGTTTTGGACGAATGTTGCAAATCACAGTGTTACTGTAGAGTGGAAAGATACGTTTTTTAAACGTTGCAAAAGACTTTTGGCAACATTTTTTAAACATTGGATAACACTATACGGGATCACTGGTAGGCAAACAGTGCGTTGATAGGTGAATGTGTTAAGCACAGGTACACATCTACACGTACTATATACACTCCAGCTGACATAATAAACGACATGGCGGAGATGTACGGAGTGACTATGAAGTATGGAAAAGCTTGGAGGGCTCGAGAACATGCACATGAAGCCGTTATAGGAGATCTTGATCAGGCATACAAAAGACTTTCCCTTTTCATGAACGACCTTAAAGAAAATAATCATGGTTCCATAACTAGCACAGAAGTCGATGCATATAGATAATTCAGATACGGTTTTATGGCATCGGCAGAATCCATACAAGGATGGAAGTTCTACAAGCCCGTTGTAGTTATTGACGCAACGTTCCTCACAGGACTTTTTGTGGTAGTTTATTCACCGCATGCACACAGGACACAAACGATGGAATATTCATCCTTGCTTTTTGTATGGAGATTCGGAGAACAATGATTAATGGAGTTGGTTATTTCATAGCTTCAACGAAGCTTATGGTAAGCATAATGAAATGTGTTTTGTTTCAGATCGTCACCCGAGAATTGAGTATATTATACAATCAATATACCCAGGGCTTATGCATGGATTTGTTGCTCATCATTTGCTACAAAACCTATGAACGTCATATGGTTATGAAGGTAAAAACATTACAAAGCCATTCAATGCAGCTGCAAGGGCGTACATGAAATATGAGTTTGATTACCATATGAGGTAACTTGGTAAAATTAATAAGGGCATCAGAAAAGATTTAGTGAGTATAAGTTTTCTTTTAAATGTAATCAACCCGTCGTCGTCTTAGTCTTTTTCCCCAACACGGAATATAATATATTTGATTATTCTGTTCAATCTTCATGTGTAATGCAGGAGGCGATTGATTTCCACAGGTGGTCCACATGTCATATGTCCAATAACCGCTTCACAAAAATGACGTTGAACATAGTAGTAGAGTCTATAAATTCGACAATAAAGCCGTTTAAGGGATTTCCAGTAGATTACCTGTTCGAGTCACTAGGGAATATGTTGCAATGATGGTTTTATAAGAATCAAAATGTTGCATGTGGCACTTTCACGCAGCTAGCTAGCAAGCAAGAAAACCTTCTGAGGTTGAATGTTAAACGGTCCACGAATAATTCTTTCTACTTGTAGGTTTCCGCATCAAATGAATTCTTGTATGAAGTGGTGGATGATGGAACAAAGCACGTTGTAGACTTTCTTGGAGGGTGATTTGGGAGAGACGATGTTTTGGGGATTTTGGATGTGGAATATGAAAAGACGTTAGTTTAGGGATTTTGTTCTTCAATTGAGCGTAATATGGGCGTGTTTATTGTATACGAATTTAAGGGCGTGTTTGATGGAGAAATCTTAGCTAGGTGTTGAATTGTTTATTATTTGGATACTTTTTCACATTCCATTTTTACTCTATAAAAAATAGTATATATGGTTAATAAAATGTTGAATAGTAAATCAAAATTATTTATTGAAAAGTAGGTGTGGCATAATTTCCACTTAGAGAAAGCCCAGTAAGTATATTGTAAAGCCTTTTTTTTTTCTTTTTCAATTGACATAAATAGCACAAAGTGGGATACGAGACGATATACATTTTAACATTATTTTATATTTTTGGTTTGAACAATTCATTTCGAAGAAGAAAAAATGTTATTTGTATACCGGGGTTGACACTCCGATATACACTCCCCTCACAAGTGGGGGCCCACGCTTTTTTTATTGAGTGTGGATCTCCTCTTCGAAGGAGAGAGTATACACCGGAGTGTCAACCTCTGTGTACGTGTAGCAAAACTCTTCGAAGAATATATCACTTTTTTTGGAGATGAAAGTTTCCTTTTCCACTCCCTTTGCGTTGTGCTAGCAATCCCCCACATTTTTTTCGTTTCATCTGATTATTAGTTAAGTGGTTGACAAATGAGTAATGCTATGTAACATTACTAGAATTGCAATCTCAATTTAGGAGACAAAACGATCGGCTAAATGAAAGGTGGAATAAAATTAGTCATTTAATTCAACTTATCATTTAATGTCGCATTAGCGCTACCTAAATTAAAGTTGCAATCCCAATGAAACTAAATAACATTACTCTTGACAAATTTATAAATTATTTATAAAGAGGAATGCTAATGGATCTCCACGAAATGTATTAATAATATAATAAATAGTAGTTATGTATATTGTGCTATTGAATCAATATTTGAATTTGACTGAAATTAAGTATTTGTAATACAAGTCGAAGATGTCTATTAAAATTTCAATAATTTAAATAGTACAACTATCACTTGATCTCATGGGGATTAAAATATATTTTTGCATTTAAAGTTCAAGAACTGAAAGGCTTTTTTTAGTATGACATCGATAAGGTGCAACTCAAACAAATTACATTTTACAATGAGTAGAAGTAAATATTTTTATTTTTCATAAAATACTTAAATAATATAATTTGTATATATATTAAGTGAAATGAAATGCCACAAATATGTGTTAAAGTTTCATTGTTTTCATTATTATTAATATTATTATTATTATTATTTTGTGTAATAATAGGTTTTGAATTTCTTATGGAGGGTGAATGTCGTTATTTGATGTGTATAACAAGTTTGAATTTCGATTCATAATTGTGGATGTTCACTAATGCAGTGTATAATAATTTATAGTTTTGGTGATTAACCTTTGTGCAATACTACAACAATTTTAACTTTCCATGATGCCGGAAAGATGATAATAAGAATAGAACACGTCATAAGAATAAACAATGTATTTTTTTTATAAAAAAAAATTACAATTACTATTTTCAGAACTTTATGATATCTAGGAACATAACTGACATGGAAAATGTTCGCTAAAAAGTGTACCGCAAGCGCACGGGTCGCGCTCAAGTAATAAAGTGGACCTTGAGAGTCCGGATTGTCGATCCCACGAGGAATGTTACTTTGAAATTACGTACTCTAATCGATTTTGGTTCTAACAACGACAGACGCACAAACACAATTAATATTGAAATTAAAATATAAACTAATAACTAATAAACTAAACTAACAAACTAAAAAGATAGTTGAATCTTTGATTTGAAAGTGGTTGGAATTTATGATTTCACTTAACCTTTATTTCATTAACACCAATTCAATAACGTGCATGCAAATTACCAAAATACATAGTTAGACCCGATTCTCCAATTTTAAATTAATATCCTCTTTCGAGCGATATTAACCCTAATTAATTAAATTATACCACATATTTCTATGTCGATACAAAATTAACCAATCGCATTAACTTGCTGTGAAAATACTCAACGGGTCACATAGGGTAGATGTCTATTTCTAGATCATCTAAACGCGTATAGTCGGAACCATACAAACCTATGGTATCAATTATTTCGGCCTAATCAGTACAACTATTTTTCAATAATTACACCAAATACCTAACCACAACATCTATTGATCAAATAAATGAAGCAATTTTAAACTAATAATCAATACACCATTATTTTGATAACAAATGCATTTCTAACAATATATATCGATATTAATGAAATTAAAGTTAAGATTTAACATAAATTCCAACACAAAATCTTTAACTCATCATATATAAATAATAACAAAGAGATTCTTTTAGACAATACATATCATTCTTGGCAAAATAAATAAGAGAAAACAAAGATAAAGATAAACCCTTGTAGTATGGCTTGAATTCTCCAATCTTTCCACCAAATTCTTTGATGTTAATCTCCTTGCTCCATTGATCAAGCATCCAAAATGAGTTAAATAACCAAAGAACAACTAACTAAAAGAAGAAAAGAAAAGAAAACAAAGAAAGAAGAAGAAAATCTAGAGAGAAAACTTATAAAACCTAAACTAAACTAACTAATATCTAACTTCTAATGTCTTGAAAATGAGAGAGAGATAGGATATATTAATGCATTGTGAGACACACCAAAATATCCCAAAATATCTTCATTAAACAAGTCCAAAATATTGCCAAAGTTGACCAAAAACGCGTGGAAAGAAAATAGACCGCCATTGATTTTTTATCTCTATGCGGTCGCATGGAAGAAACAAAATATTCATTTCACGTCCATGCGGTCGCATGGTTATAATCCATGCGGTCGCATGGACTTTTTCATATTTGCGGCTCAGGTCCTTGAACGTTCTATCCTTGCGCGTTTTCATCCCTCATCTTTGAATTAGTACAATTTGGTCCTCATACTTTGAACTTTCTTTCATTTAAGCCCCTACCAAATTGCAGTCAAAGCCCTCCATCTTTTGGTCAAGTGCAAGTTAGTCCCCAACTTCACATTTTTGTGCAATTGAAGTCATTTTTCACTCGTTTTGCCTCTGTTTCATTCCAATTCAGGGTTTTGACCTATAAATACAAAAAGTACACAATTATGGATAGAAATATACTCAAATTTATCACAGTTAAATCCCAAAAAGTGTCTAATAAGTGTGCAAAAGCGCACTTATCAGAAAACAAAACAATTCTTTTATAGCAAGTCATAAGGACTACTTTAATGTCATCGATTACATTATACAAAACGATTATACTATCGGTCATCTTTAATAATATATTTACTTGAGTTTAATGACTTTCCATAAAATTCTACATGTATTTTTGAGCACTAGTTTGATGTGAACATAAAGTGTTCAAACTTCCACTTGCACTGGACCTAGGACATAACACTTACAAACTTCCACTTGCACTAGATTCAATCACTCGTGTATCTAATACCATAAGTCTCTATATGACGATCATGTTTATGTTGTGACAACGGCTTTGTCAATGGATCTGCAATGTTATTATCATCCGTGGAAACTCGCTCTATCTTCACGTCATTTATTTGCATAATCTCCCTGATGAGATGATATCGCCTTAGCACATGTTTGGATCGTTGATGAGACCTTGGACCCTTCGCTTGCGTGATGGCTCCATTGTTATCACAATATAGAGGTATGAGATCAACAATGTTAGGAACAACTCCCAATTCATTAACGAACTTTTTGATCCAGACAGCTTCGTTCGCTGCTTCAGAAGCAGTAATGTACTCAATTTCTGTTGTTGAAATCAGCGGTTGTCTCCTATTTGGAACTTTTCCAACTAACTGCTCTGTTGTTGAGAGTAAAAATATATCCAGATTGAAATTTGCTATCATCCTTGTCAGTTTAGAAGCTAGAATCAGTATATCCATGAACCTTTAGTTCATCTCCTCCATATATCAAGAAAACATCTTTAGTCCTTCTCAAGTACTTAAGAATGTTCTTAACTACGATCCAATGTTTCTCACTAGGGTTTGCTTGAAACCTACTTGTAACACTTAGAGCATATGAAACATTTGGTCTCATACATAGCATCGTATACATGATAGATCCTATCGCTGAATGATAGATCCTATCGCTGAAGCATAAAGAATCTTATCCATGCGACTCCTTTCATCACGTGTTTTAGGACACAGCTTTTGAGAGTAAATCCCATGTGACATCAGACACAATACCGTTTTGGACTCTTCAATGTTAAATTTTCTCAAGATTTTATCTATGTACGAAGATTGGGATAAGCCAAGCAATATTATAGATCTATCTCTATAGATCTTAATTCCCAAGATATATGTTACTTCTCCCATATCTTTCATGGAGAAATTTTTTGACAACCACAACTTTACTAAGTGAAGCATTGGGATGTCGTTTCCCATTAATAATAAGCCATCTACATATAATATAAGGAATACAACAACGCTCCCACTTGACTTCTTATAAACACACGGTTCATCTTTATTTTTGATAGAATCAAACTCTTTGATTGTCTCGTCAAAATGAAGATTCCAGCTTTTAGAGGCTTGCTTCAACCCATAAATAGATCGATTAAGCTTATATACCTTGTTGGCTTCTTTGGATTCAAAACCTTCGGATTGAGTCATGTACATTTCCTCATGTAAGTTTCCATTAAGGAAAGCGATTTCGACATCCATTTGTCATATCTCATAATCACGGTATGTAGCAATTGCAAGCAAAATTCGAATGGACTTCAGCATGGCTACAAGGGAAAAAGTTTCATCAAAGTCAACACATTATCTTTGAATGTAACCTTTTGCTACCAATCTTGATTTATATGTATGGATATTCTCATCCACATCGACCTTTTTCTTGTAAAAACCATTTACAACCTATGGGTTTTATCTAATCAAGAGGGTCGACCAAGGTCCAAACCTTGTTTTCATACGTTGAGTTTATTTTGAATTCCATGGCCTCTTGCCATCTCTTTAAGTCAACATTTGACTTTGCTTCTGCATAATTAGTAGGCTCATCATCATCGATTAATAATACTTGATTAGTAATCGTGAATTTGTACCTTTTGGGAGGTCGAATAATCCTACTTGATTTACGCTGAGCCGAAGTGTCCTTAGGTATCTCTATATCCTGATTAGGAGTCCGTCCCTCAACAAGCATGGGATCAAACTCAGGCTCATCTAACTAGTTAACAGTATCTGTGGGTTCATGAACTTCTTCAAGTTCTAACTTGGTCTCACTGCCGTCTCCTAGAATAAACTCTTTCTCTAGGAATATGGTATGTCTTGAAACGAACACCTTCTTCTCAACGAGATTATAAAAAAATACCCACAAATATGCATTTATCGGACTTAGTTTCAAACTTATCCGATTCATACGCTTCACATAAGCATCACAGGCCCATACTTTCATATGAGATAAGTTGAGACTTTTTCCCTTCCATAACTTGTATGGAGTTTTGTCGATCGATTTAGATGGGACACGATTTAGTGTGTAGCACGCAACAATTAGTGCATGACCCCAAAACGATTTTGGGAGGTCTGCATGGCTCATCATTGATCGCACCATATCTAATAGTGTGCGGTTCCTCCGTTCAGATACACCATTATGTTGCGGTGTATATGGTGGAGTCCACTGCGAGAGAATCACATTCTCTTTTAGATAATCTAAAAACTTTCCTTTTAGATATTCTCTACCTCGATTTAATCTTAGTGTGAGAATATTTTTACCTGTTTATTTCTCTACTTCAAGCTTGAATTTCTTGAACTTTTCAAGTGCTTTATGCTTGAACTTCATCAAATATACATAATCATATCTAGAATGATCATCAGTAAATGTGATGAAGTAAGAGAAACCACCTCCAGCAGTTATTGACATGGGTCCACGTACATCATTATGTATTAGACCCAGTAATTGCGCAGCTCTTTCTCCCTTTCTAGTAAAAGAAAATTTGGTTATCTTGTCTAATAGGCACTATTTGCATTTGTCAAATAATTCAAAATTAGTTGACCTCAAGAGTCAATCTTTATGTAACTTGAAAATGCGTTTCTCATTTATGTGACCTAGTCTGCAACGTCGGAGATAGGTATTATTTAAATGATCACTTTTACGCCTTTTATTTTCTATACTCATAATAGGCGACTCAGTATCAAGAATATAAATGCCATTTTGTAATATACCACAAGCATAAAAGATCTCATCTTTATAAAACGACAACAATTGTTCTTAACAATAATTGAAAAACCATTCATGTCCAAAACATGAAATAGAAATAATGTTTTTAGTAATGACGGGAACAAAATAACAATTTTCTAATTTTAATACTAAGCCCGAAAGCAATGGTAAGAAGTATGTCCCTACAGTAACTCTTGCTCCATTTCCCACGCGCTGGTCAACTTCTCTTTTCTGCAGTGGCCTACTTTTCTTTAGTCCCTACATATTTATACAAATATGAAATCCACATCCGGTATCTAATACCCAAGAAGCTAATGAAGTAGTCATATTGCATCGATAACAAAATACTTGAAGTAGAAGCTTCGGAAGACTTCTTTTCCTTCAAGGTTGCGAGGTAAGCCTTGCAGTTCTTCTTGCAATGACCTTTCACTCTACAGTGATAGCACGGGTCATCAGATTTGGTATTTTCCTTGTTAGCATTAACTGTATTGTTACTGTCCATAGCCTTCTTGAGTGTTTTCTTAAAACCTCATTTGGTCTTCCTCTTAGTGCCCTTGGAGGATTGAATGGCTAAGACATGCCCAGTATTAACTTTGACATTGGGCTCAACAGTCTTAAGCATATTAAACAACTCAGAGAGTGTGTATTCGATCTTATTCATGTTAAAGTTCATGATGAATTGTGAATAACTATCTTGTAGATATTGCAGAACCAAGTCAATACTTAGTTCGTGGTCCATTATGAAACCCAATTGACTCAATTTCTCAATAAAGCCAATCATTTTCATCACATGAGCACTGGCTGAAGATCTCACTGCCATTTTACATTGGTACAGTTGTTTGGAAGTATCATATCTTTCCACACATGATTGTTCATCGTACAACTCCTTGAGACGAAAAATCATAGTGTAAGCATCCATACCCTCATGTTGCTTTTGAAATTCAAGTGACATGGTGCAAGCATCACACATGCTGCAGTATTATCGTCATCACTGTGTTTGTTGTAAGAACTCACCTCTTCCTCAGTAGAGTTTTCAGTAGGTACCCTTGAAAAGTGCTGCTGAAGGACATACCCAATTTTCTCATGTTTGAGAACAATTCTCAAATTGCCGTGTCAATAGAGAAAATTTGGTTCGGTCAGTTTGTTGGCATACAGTATGCCTCTCAAATTCATATGATTACTCATGATTCAAAAACTATAAATGACGAAAAGTAAAGAATTAATATGTATTAAAATGCATTGCACAAATTTAATATGGATTTCAATGAAATGTTCTCCCACTGTTTAAAATTAATTTATGACCCTCATACATAAATTATTAGAATCAACATTTGATTCCCAGTGGGCTGTGATCATATCTGTTATGTCAAGACCTTGAGGGTACTCAAAAAATCTTAATAAAACATTTGGGTAGATACTATTATCAATTGTATCTCCATACAACTCCCAAATCATTAAACCGACAACTCATTGTCTTCACACATCTCATGTGTTAGCTTAACATACCTCTAAATTTTATATCCTTGAATGTACTCAACAAAAGATAAATTTTAGTTAAGTCAAACACGTCATTCAGAAACATCTAATGTTTCATAGTATCAAACATATCCCTAATAAACCAGTTTTGAGTGTACTCAATAAGTTGAGATCGATTTAGGACTCTCGTTTTTCACTATAATGATGGAAGACAAATAATAAAATCGACTTAATATTTATGTGAGGGATTTATCATGCATATAATCATGCATCAATTATGCGAATAAACATACATATACTAGTATGGATGATGATTATAGACTAATTCTATCTAATCTTCATGAACTAAAAGGAAGACTAGTAGGTTAATTTTTAGGGGATATTGCATTGAATCACTATCAATGCATCATCTGGTTTCCTCCTCTTCCCATATCTTCAATTAGATCAACCACAAACTGTATCCTGTACTAGTTGGCACGCAGGCCTAAATGAAATTGAACTTCCAGGTCCAAAACAATTAAGAGCTCACATGCCCCCATAATAATAACAATAGTAACGGGTTCACAGGCTCAAAACAATTAAGAGCTCGCAGACCCATAAAACAACACGAATTAAACAATTTATTCAACACATCCACATGGTCGAGTCCATAATCACCCACTAATAAACATTCATCATATAAATGTTTCCTTTATAATATCTAATATTATATGCCAACATGTTTCAATAATATAGCAATTAAGGTCGTCTAAATTATTTAGACAAATGGATCGAAATAATTAATTAATTAATTAATCATATTAATCTTTTAATTTAATTAGCTGGTTTATTTAATTAAAATCAAATTTTAATTAAATGCCGAATTTGAGTCAAATTCTAATTCCACAACTATAGGGCAAAACTATTTAATTAAAATCAAATTCTAATTAAATATTAAATTAGAGTCTAACTCTAATTTCAAGAATATATTAGGGTGAATAATTAAATAAAATCAAATTTTAATTAAATATAAAATTAGAGTCCAACTCTAACTGAAATTGAATTTATATTTTAATTTAGAATAAATCTCTTAAATAAAATAAAATTCATTTTAGGGTTAAAGTTAAATATTTAAGTTAAAATCTAATTTAAAAAAAAAAAAAATATATATATATATATATATATATATATATATATATATATATATATAGACACATATACATATAAGTCGTCAATTTTAAATAAAATTTTAATATTGGCCCAAAGTTAAAAGGTGGGTCAAACCCATTAAAAAATACAATTTAAAAACAACATAATATTTAATTTTAAAAGTTCTTTTGAAATATTGCAACTTGACCCAAGTTCAAATTAATAGCAGGCCCTTCAATTTCGAAAATTGCATGACAGACCCTTCAAATAAAATATTCAAAACAACCCTAAATATAATTACATGCGGGGACCTGCAATTTCACGAATTGCACTAGAGGCCCCCGCCTCCACACTACAGCAGCCGACCGGCTGCCTCCGTCCCCCCACCTCTCCAATTCAAATTTATTTTGTTTTCAAAACAGATTTTGAAGAAAAAAAAATTATAATTGCTAGATTCAATAACAACATGAATATACAATTTTTTTTACTACATCAACATGTAAGACAACTTCTAAAGAGCACAAAATAGGCTCTGATACCATTGTTGGGAATTTACTTAACATGCATAACGGAAAATTAAACAAATTTCAATTCCCATCAAGGATCTGCTTGGTGTTTAGATAGAAATTATACATTTTTTTAGATCTGCAAACTCTTTTATTGTTTCTATAGTTCCAGCAATCCTGATATGCCTCCCACAACTATCCAATTGTCCAACCTCATTCTTCTATTTCTCATTTTGTGTGTGACTCATTAGGTTCCAATTACAATGCCTAACAACGTAAATTATTATTTTGATCTAATCAAAATCGATGCAACACAATTAATCAATTATCCAACGCTTGTTAATTAATTAATTGACAACTCTCATTCTTCTAGTTCTCATTTTGTGTGTGACTCATTAGGTTCTAATTACAATGCCTAACGACGTGAATTATTATTTTGATCTAATGAAAATCGATAAACCAAAATACCCTTTTGATTTATAACCAGTTCACGTTCATCATCCCAGATTGACATTTAGTAACGTTTCAGGACAATACATGTGACAAAAAATATCACGTGGTATGACAAATCAAAATTCGTTCGTTTACCGTGAAACTATAATTCATTCGTCAATATGATCCGATCAATTACAAGATATGGATATGTATCGATCTCAATTATCGATCATATCTTCCATTCCACTATTAAATCAATGTAAGTCGAAACTTATGTGTACACCATGGCCAAAGATTAAGTTATCAATTTAATTGGATGAAATGTAGATCATAATCTCTTACTATCTAAGAGTGACGAATCCTCTATTGATGACTCACAACCTTTATATGATTCTTAACATACCCGGACGGTGCCTTATTAGCGGCTCTTGGCATAGCAACATCCAACACCACCAAAGTATAATTGTCCTCATATAAGGCACAATGATATCTTCAAGTTGAAAGACCAATTCTACTACCGAACATTAGAGATTAACCACTGACACTCAGATAGTTATCGATGTGGAATCTCGTCAACGGGTCTTCAATGTTTTGTTGTATAACAAAACATTCACATGTTCATTTAAGTGTCACCACACTTTAACTTGTGAATTAGCTACTTACTTCACAAGTAAGAAAAGTCACACGTGATGGTCTATCTGTAATAACGATATACGTATATCGTTGTTACTTACGATCATGGATTATTTAAGATTCAATCATACGTAATTTGTATCTCACAATCACAACTCCTTGTGATTAACAAATTACCAAAACTTGAATTTATGGACTTTATTATTTAATATCATTCATCAAAATATTAATTTAAATAAATAATAGATCTTGACGAAATAAATGTATTAAACATAATAAAAAATATTTACAACCTAAATTGATTGGACTTAGAGTATAACACTTACAAATAGATCTTAGGAAAAAATTGTGCCTTCCCTTCAAAACTCTCCAATTTGTACATTTTATGGATTTAGACTTTTGTGAGAGAGAGAGAGAGAGAGAGAGAGAGAGAGATGATTCAATTCTGACATAGAAAGTGAGGAGAATTAATCTTCAAGTACATTGTTTTTGTACACTATCTTTGACATTGTACTCACAATGCATGGGATCCACCATTATTTTAATTGTGGGCTCCACCTCTTGTATGTGAGTGCAATGTCAAATTTAATGTCAAGAATAATGTACTTGTAGCAAAACTCGAGTGAGGATTCAAGTTTTGAATTTATTTACTACAGTGGAGTTAAAATTTAATTTAATTTAATTTTTAATATTTCTTTATTAATGAATTGACGTTATTAATAATAATAAAAATAAAGGCATTGTTGACCAAGTAAAAAAATACTTATTACAAATTTTTTAAAAGATTTAAGTTTAAAGGTTGAGTATAAATATTAGTAAGTTAATTATGCAAATAGAAATGTAAGATTTAATTATTTAAAATATAATCTCTTTTTAACCTAAAAATTAAAAATCAATAGTTTCATATAGTAGGAAATCAAATTTATTTTAAGGCGAACCGTATGTATACTTTGTCTTCAAAGTCGAAAAAGAAATACATATTATTTTATTTGTATGTTCGTACATAAATTTTTCTTTCTTGAATTGGAAGAGGGCTTATCCGTTGTTGATTCCCATTTTATTTTATTTTTTTAGAATTTTTCTCACTCTTTTTTTACAAAACAAAGAAAATTATGAATTTTAAAGTATTACTCCCATTTATTGATTCCATATATCTAGGGCAGAGGTGGGGGGACAAAAGTAATTTTTTTTTTTTTTTCTCTTGAAAAATAAATGGGCTTGGGGATTGGGCCCTCCCCCCGGCCGTGCATATATCCTATTTTAAAAGAATATTTAGAAAAAAAAAAAAAAAAAAATTTGGATAAAAGATGATGTATATATGTAGTGTTAGGGGAAAAATATCAATATATCCTTTTTGGAAAATTTCCCAAATATTCAAATTTTGATGAGAACCAAAAACTTACGAAAAATGTCCCAAGAAAATTCTTTCCACCACTTCAAAACTCTCCATTTATTTTTGTGGATTACATTTGTGTTTGAGAGAGGGCATAAACATGGTTCATAGTAGTGAGTTGGTTCAATTTCAAGACAAAGAACATGGGAATTGCTGCTTTGAATTTATTTATTACAGGATTGGTGGAGTCATAATTTAATTTAATGCTAGTATTTCTTTATTAATGAATTTATTGTATCAATATTAATAGATATTAATAGAATTGTTGACCAAGTAAAAAAAATTATGAGAGCAAAAGTGTCGATCAAATATTTCTTGTGTATCTTTTATGAAAAATGACATTTGGTGCTGTACAAATTTATAGCCCCCTCACATAAGGGGGCCCCATACTGATTGTGGGGCCCCCTCATGTGAGGGGGCTGTAACTCTTCTTGTACACAAAAGTATACAGCAAGCAAGGTTCATCTTTTATATGTTATAGTTGTAGTTGTAGATGGAGATGCAAATGTAGATTATATTATATTATATTATAGGTATGCAGATTATAAATAATAGTTTTTCCTTAACTTTTTTAATATTATTAAATGTTAAGCCTCTATTTGGTTTAGATAAAAATTAAATTTTCAAATGATTTTAAATTTGCTAAACTATATATAACCAAACTCACAAGATTTTTTTAACTATTTTATCAACTATCATTACCTACTATCACTTTACCATACTACAAGTTAGATAATGTACTTGACTATATTTTGACAATACACTAACTTGTAGTAACTACAAAATAGCTTAACTTTTACATCATTCCATAATTAGACTATGACCAAAATATGCAACTAAATACAAATCAAAAAATATATTTGTTTGGTTGACAACAAAGTGTCAACATAACTTCAACGCTCCACCTTGACACTTTCGTTGGAAATCATAAAAACAATTCTTCATGTTTTTGAACAATTCTTTTTGTTTTTGAGCTGCTGCTGATCATGTCAGATTTTGTTAACTACAAGTTTTGAAATATCTTTGTTTTTTATTTGATCGAAACACATTGGTTGCAACTTTTTTGTAATTGATCAACATATATTGCATTCGAATCAACCTCACCCAAAGAACTTTCATTATTGCATCGTTCCTCAGATTTTTGAAAGCTGAAACAGGGCTGCTGTTTTGGTTAGGGATGCTTTCTCCATTTTTCTATTTTTATTACTACAAGTTCGAAGTATCTTTGTTTCCCATTTGATCCAAACTCCCATGGTTGCAACTTCTCTTTCGTAGTTGATCAACCTTTTTTTTTTTAGCCTTGGATCAATCACATACAAAGAACATTCAACTAGCATATTTACATTCTCAAAAATTTACCACAATTGAGCTTACCGTATTTAATCTGTGCTTACCGGATTTCAGAATGCTTACCGTATTTGCTATTTTCTTTGCATACCGGATTTATACTTTGCCTACCGGATTTCACAACTTACCGGATTTGGCATTGCCTTATCGTATTTGCAAGAACATGAGCTTACCGTATTTCATCTTTCCTTACCGGATTTGCACTACATACCATATTTCACATGGCATACCGGTTTTAAGCACATACCGGATTTCAGAGAAATGAACTTACCGTATATGCAATACACTTACCGGATATGCATTCCACTAACCGGATTTCATTTGCATACCGTATATGCTCATTTCCTCTCTTATTGTATTTGGTCTTACCGAATATGCCATTGCTTACCGGATTTGCTTGCTTCTTCAGAGCTTACCATATTTTCTCTTGAGCTTACTGGTTTTCAACTTGCTTATCGAATTCACTCCTCTTCAGCTGAACTTATCGATTTTCAATCTGATTTCCAACACATACCAGATTCATTCTTGTTTTTTCATCACATACAGATTCACTCCTTTTTCAACTCATACGGATTCACCCTTTTTTACAGCATACCGTATTTCTCTTTACCTTCAACATACTAGTTTCCATCTATTTTTAGCCCCTTTTCAGCTCCTGTTCTTCTCTTTTTTTCTGGTTTTTTTTTTCACTTTTTTCAGCACTTTTTCTGTTCTTTTCTAAGATCATTTGGGCTCTGATACCACTATTGAAAATTATTGGCTCGAAAGCTTTACAAAGAAAGCTCTAAAATATTTGTGATTTTTTCATATCAAGGATGAGGAAGAAATCCTATATGAACTAACCGGTTTCTATGCAAAAACTCTGCTGCTGTTTTTGGACAGAAACAGAGGAGAAGAAATGGTTTTTAAACTCAACAATTTCATTTAATTTTCTTCTAATAAATTTGGAAATACATGGCTCTATATATAGCCAAACTTACAAGATTTTTCTAACTATTCTATCAACTATCATTACCTACTATCACTTTTTACCATACTACAAGCTAGATAATGTACTTGACCATACTTTGACAATACACTAACTTGTAGTAGCTATAAAATAGCCTTACTTTTACATCATTCCATAATTAGACTATGACCAAAATATGTAACTAAATATAAATCAAAATATATTTGTTTGATTGACAACAAAGTGCCACCATAACTTCAACAGTTATTCACGACTGTCTGTTATTTGTTGTTGGCACAGGAGGCTGCAGCACTGGTGGCAACACAATTGGCAATTGTGGTACAATCTGCGGAAAGTAGCAGAGGTCTTCTCGTCGCATTTGCTGCGCCTGCAGTCGCTTCTCTTGCCACTCCGCATCCGGAACAAGTTTAAGTAAACGACAATTCCTGTGACGTTCCTTTGCCATTCGCATGCAGCAGTGTGTTACTTTACATGTAGCGAGGCAATTTTGCAGAAGACTGAGAAGCTCTTCCCTGTATTGAAATATGTTTACTTTCTCTTCCCTTATGTTTCAATATGAAATTCCTAGTGTTAGAAATGTGTATGAATGTTGATTATCTAAGTGAGCTTTTGGGAGAACTGGTCGAGAGCTTAATTAACTTCATCAAAATGTTATTATATTATTTAATATAAATTATTTCGTAACCCTATATTTTCTTGCAACTTTGGACTTACAATTTCAACTGGAGGTCATTCAATATATATCGAATACAAGTTTTTCACTAAACTTTACTTTGTTACAATCAAATCACCATGTTGAATAAGCGTACATAAATATTTTCTAGATATCAATTGTTTAGTTGGTATTTCATTTGTCAAGCTAAAGGATTTGAATAGAGTGACTTGCTTCAAAATTATAAAAAATTTGATGTACGTATTCTCTCAAAATGAAGAAGTTGACTTACCCGTAAATCCGGCAGAAGTTTCTATGCTTGAAAATTGCAAACACTATCAACTAGAAAATTTGATACAATAATTTGTACCATGTGAAATTAGTTACTATTATTATTATTATTATTTTAGATTACGTCCCATTACTGGCACCCCCACCTGTCTTATCCTGGGCTTTGGTGAAAAAGGTAAATCGCAGGTTAAGCCTCCAAGGATACAAAGTGGAAGGCTACTTATACACTTGTACTTACTCAAGAGCCAAATCCATATTTCATGATTCGAACTCTTGACGCGGCAGTCTCAAGTAAAGCTGAATTTCCACCTTTCCCTTTTACTACTTGGAGATGGCACACAAGTATAATCGAATTACACTATATAAAAACTATTTTAATAATTATTTGAAAATATTAGGATTGGGCTCTTCAACTTTATAGGTAGGTGGCCACTGGGTCTCCAATACTCAGAAGTAAGGTTTTAAATCTTCAACCTATTTAAATATGTGAAATCAATCTCTACATGACAGACACAATCAATTTGGACGTTAAGCAATTTGACGATTTTGCCATCAAAATTTAAGTCACATTAAAGTAGTGTGCAATTTTAACGTTCAAACTGACAATTTCTGTCACATGGAGCCCATATTCACATATTTAAATATGAACCACAACCATAATTTTTCCATATTACTACAAAGAAATGCTAATAATTGGTTTGCAATACTTATCTTTGGGAGAAGTAAGTATAGACGACACTTGGAAAAGTTAACAGATATACATAACAATGTATTGTCCTTTTTCTTCTCTTTTTCATAATTGACAAGGTCGGATGATTTCAAAATAGACCAAGAATCTCCTTGCAAATTGTTTTATGGTGACACTCATTTTGCATTGTCCCACTTTATCTTTCAAACTAATATTTTCTCAAACTTTGTTCAATAACGAGATACTATTATATGGTGATTCCTTTTTTTCAATACTTTTTGAAAACTCAGCTTTGTTAAAACCCAAACGTACTATTCCAAATAGTAAGTTTCTCTTCATTATTATTTTTCTCGACCATGAATATCCCGGCTTCTCATCCTCTCTCCAAGATCTTTTTGACACAGGTAGAAGTACAAATTGAAATGAACAAAAGATCGAAACTTGTTCATTTTAAGTGAATATGAGAAATGATCGAAGAACACAATGAAACCCAGTTGATTCACATAAAATCCAAGAAATTGATAATCAAGACTCATTGATTAGCGCACGAATGTTGAGAATTTATTATTATCAATATAATTTATTATGTAGAATATCTAATAATTGAGGAAGAATTGGAGAAAATCTCATAATTTTTTAAATTTTTTGCAAAACAAGGTAACCAAGGTTCCAGTAAATTGTTTGTCTGCTTATAAAACATAATTGCGAATTTAATTGAGATTTCTCACTTAGTACCTCAACTCTTAATAAAATATAAACTAGACCTCATTTCCATAAAACATTATTTCGCGCTTCTAAGTCTTAGACCGCATCACTTGTGTAGCTTAAAATGGGTGCTTTCATTTACGAGTACATCAATGCTATGTGGGGGTGCTAGCCAGCTAATGGATTGATACAATAATTTTTGTTTTATTTTTTATATTTATGAACCAATGGAGACCATGGAAAAAGAATGATCGATAGGGTTGAGGATTTCTATCTGATAATGGATCATATTATACCAATATCAATCCATTTTTTTCTTGATCAATAGAGGACCAATATCACCCTTTTTGTCCTATAAGATCCCAAAGTGGATGAAATTTTATCATCTCATAAATATGAATCAAATAAAATCAATGCTACCATAGATCCAATCGTGGTTTACAATTATAGCTTCCATACCTATTTTTTATTCTGTTAATTCATCGTGCTATTGCTTTGAGTTTACATGTAACTACATTGATCTTAATAAAAGATGCTTTAAATGAACGCGGTTCCAACAAAAGAAAGGATAGGTCGATTGATAAAAAGAATATAATTTACATGATATATGTTCGAACAAAAGTTACAAAAAGGCCTAGACTTTGTTGACATGAAAAATCCACACAAGTAACAATCTTTCACTTTCCTTGATAGTTCGATATATAATGCCAAAGGAGCATGGGCTAAGACCCTTATGATATGTTAGGTAGAACCTATTTGCAAGAACTGGCAAGATGATTCACCCTCTAAGACAAATCATTGAGTGTTGTCGAGCTAAACGGCCACATCTAGAGCCTCGAAGGTCATTCATAAGAGGTGCAGCTCGACTCTGGTGGTCGATCTCCTGCACCAATGTTCTTTTGCAATCTTCTTGTGTATTTCAAATTCACTAGTCAGCACATTTTCAAAAGGAGTGCGGTGCACCTCATGCAAAGCTGCCCTTGTTTGAGCTCCATTTTAATGAAATTTGGGAGAAAATGAGTTTTGGAAGTCTTTTTTTTTTGAGAATGTGCATTTAAAAAATATGATTTTTTTTTTCGATTTACGTGTAATATTATTTTATTGAAGAATATATGATTGAAAATGAGTTTTTAAAAAAGTGGGAGACAAACATAGGCTAAGAGCCTCAAGGCATAGGCTTTGAGTGCCTTTTTCTTTGAATGTCGACTTGACCCAAGTGACACATACAAGATTCAAAGGTGTGTGCTAAATAGATTTACCCTTGGATAAAAGGGGAAAATGCCAATTTTAGATTAAATGATTTAAATCATTTTATTGAGATGAGTATTCTATATCGATAAAATATTCATTTGAAAACTATCACTATATTAACATAATGGTAGAAAGAGTAGCATGCTGCATCTAGACATCAAATGGTTTGGTTTAGCCATCTTAATAGTCCCACATTATTGGTTCCTAAAGAATCAAAGTAGATTTGCCAAATAATCACGAAATGCTATGATTCTTACATATAATTTCTTAATTTCTTCAACAATAATTCGTGAGATCGGATTACTTGTCATTTTTATAAACCATCCTTGAACTTTTTGAGGCGGAATTTTTTTTAAAGATCTTTTTAATTTTTTCAAACAATATTCGACTCTCATTGACCAAAAATGTTTCATGGAAGGAGAACTAGTCTTTTGATATTTTGAAGTCTCTTATGCTTCAAAATACTTATGTTTTGTATCACCAACACAGTTACACAAAGGGTTATTATCGTCAATATGACAAAATTTGACGTTAACATAACTAGTCAATAGTCTTCCAAAAAGTAGGAAGGAAAAAAGCAAAACAATAACTACTCATCCGACTAAAAAATGGAATATCAGAAAACAAAGATTCTTTTCATGCGACACTTTCAGCCTCAGGTTGTATTGTTTGGACCATTATCACTTTAACCTTCAACTTAAGCCACCATCGAATCTCATCAATTCAATATAAATAAAGCATCAGAACGTATGCTTTGGAATGTTCCACCTTGCATGTGATTCTGTATTATATAATATTAAAGAGACTGGATAAGAGAATTAAAAAAAAATAGATTTTCTGATTGATTAAACATCGACAAACTAGGCCTTATACTCGATAAAATTTAGAGTGAGTTATATGAATCATTTTTCTTCATTCTATTCAGTTCATGATGCAGAACAGCTAGACCAGAAAGAATCACAACAATAGGGGACACTCCGATGAAAAATATTTTAGAATTCATTTCGTAAAATTTGCAAACTCGTACATTGGATACGTATTTGGTGAGCTAGAATGAACAATATTAGACAATCTTAAAGAAGAAAAAGAAGTTAAAATTTTATTCATTATATTGTCCAGTTCAATTCAATTCAATAATGCAAATCTCCTCCTTTATTTGAGCTTAGAATTGACCATGGAAAATGTGTGCGGTGTTTGTCTACTTGGTTAAATAGGGAATTAAAGTTATTCTATTTTCAAGAGAAAGAGACAATCAATGTGGGTTCTTCAAATGAGGAACTCAGATCCTGGCAAAAAATAAAAAAATAGAAGGATAAAATAAAAGCATAAAAGGGACACATATAGCAAGATACCAGAAGTGGCAATATTTGCTACACTGAGAAGATAGATTGGAATTCTAAAGTGAGATCTCATAGTGGCATAAAGCTAATGTTTGGTGTTTTTAAGTGAAGATGCTCTATTCCCTAATCATTTTTCCATCACATTTTGCTTTGTGGCTGCTTACCCTGTTAGAGATCTTGTGTTTTGGCTGCTCAAACTCTTAATATTAATAAGTTTCTTAATAACTAAGCAACCCCGATTTATGACACCATCCTAGCATTGAGATATTTACAAGGTAAAATTTAATTTTTCATTAAAAGGCCGATGCTTGAACTCAAAACATTAGTCTATTCTGATACCACTTTGAATTAACTCGTGTAAAACGTGAAGATACTAGAGAATGAAACAATTTATTTATTTAAAGTGTCTTAGGCGGCCTGAGGGCCATGAGTTCAAATTACGAGATTGGTCTTGTTTTGAAAACAAAAGCAAATCCAAATGTGGAGATGTAGGGAAACAAATGGAAAAAAGATGCTTATCTTCTCGAGGGTTTTGTTCCAATTACCTTTATTCATCTTAGTCAGATTCTTCAATAACAGCCTTTAATTTACTTGGATTGAAAATTTATGATTGAAATGAATCTAAAACTTCAAAATGGATTCTGGGTCCTCCTTACTTTATGCTTTAAATTCTCCACCAAATCTATCAGAAATAACCATAGGCTTATATCTACAGGAGTGGAACATAGGAACATATACACTGACACCAAGAAAACATACTGTTAGCAATCTTATTTTTCCCAAAGAAACCATGTTTTCCTGTAGTCCTAGGACTTTTGTATTATTCATCTGTATAGGACTATTAGCATTTCACCCAGAAAAAGTTTGTTGTCTGAGAAGTATAGACCTGGCTCTACGACAGAGTGGAGAAGATCATCGGGTAATGATAAAGAATCAGCGTATACTCAAGGCCACGGTCGTGATAGGATTCAATACAGATAAGAAACCAGCACGTGTAAGCAATAAATTTGATCCAAACCAGTGGAGCAAACGAAGTGTTGAAAGAGGATCAAATCCCATACACAACCGGACTTGACAAAAATAACATGTATCAAGAGAGTCGAGCTCTGTAACTAGCTAGGACAAGAATGGAGACTGTCAATACAAATTCTTGTGGAGCCAGAAGTGCCTCCACCACGTATCAATATCAGGGAACAACCAATAAAATGGTGCTGGCTTGTGAATACCTTGAGAAGCGTGGTTTTCAAGTTTGATCGATTTGAATCCCCTATTTGATTCCTTGCAATTGTAATGGTATTTTATTTTTCCTTTTGTGCTTTGTCAAGGGTAGGCTCTCCAAGATTAAAAATTTGATGCCACCAGTCTCGTACTATCCTTCTGGCTGCATTAGATTCTCAATTCATAATGTAATTTTATCTCAATTCATGTTATGACTAATTAGAACAGATTGCTGGTGCACACATCTAGTGATGAACCAAATAGCCAACCCCACTTCTGTTGAGAACAAGGTTTAGTTTGTTGTTGTTTTCACACAAGCACACTTAGTTTAATTTTCACTGGTAATTTCTTATGGATTAAATAATAAATTTGTAACTATTAGTTCAAGCATTAGCCGATTTAACAGTCAACAAAAATATGAAAAACCAAAATCAGAAAGCAGTAAGAAAATTAAAGAACACGATAACACGATGATTTTCACCTTAAGACAAGAGGTTCAAAATTGGAGTTTGTGAGAATGTGGTTCTCTTAACTCCATTAGTTTTAGTGCTATTTGTGTCATTCACATGGATTTTGCTAGTTCTATTTTGGACCATTGGATGAGATCTACGACTGAGATTGATTCTTGGTAGACTTGTTGGAGAAGCTTTGACTCTTTGATTTCTCTTGCATAAGGGCACACACGTGACTTTGGAAAAACACAAGACTTCACTCTCATTTTTCGGCCCTCTCTCTGACCTCTCGTTTCTTCTCCCTGGTTTGAGCTTTCTTGTGAGATTCTCTTGTGATAACTTAGGCCTTGAAAGAGAGACTAAGTATATGAGCTACTTCTCATAGCTCGGTGGTTGAAAAGGCGGTGGAGGAGGCAGTTTTAGCAGAGGTTCTTTGCCGGTTTCTCATTCTCTCTCTTGGTGGGGCGATTTGCACGAAGTGGAAGGGTGTTCCTGAGCCTAGGAACCCAACAAGTTCCTAATCTCCTTTTGAGCTTCCGTCACCGGAAGGATATCACTATATTAATGGAATCAAACGAATGGTCCAGTACAGATCTCCATGGCACTCCAACAAAAAACACATAAGATCTCTATTGAACAAAGCCTCACGGTACAGAATAACATCCACTCAAGAATGTCACAGATATGCCTATACAAAATCACTCAATATCTATACAAAGGGGGTTGTCATATTATCTCATCACAAGAGGGAGATTTAGAGTGTAGAGGTTGAAAAAACTCAAAGAATTAGAGAGAAGATTCAAGAGATGAGTGAATGAAAAGTCATTCAACTACCTTAATGCCCGATTAATATCGAAGTCTCTGGATCTCTTTTGATCCCATAGTGTAGCTGGAGACACATGACAAGATCAGGTGCATTTGTTCTATCAAAAGGAGAAGTCGTGTTTCAGCAACACGTTTTATCAAGTGTCAAGCCAACCCAATGGACAATTAAAGATCCGACCCACAAGCTTATCAATTAAATGGATCAGCCCATCATTGTTGTGTCATCCTCACATTCTCCACCTTGGTACAATGATTCCAATATCATCTATAGTGATACCTCCAGTCATGACATCATTTACTCTAATACCTGATACACAAATCAGCAAATGTTAATATTCAGCTGACTTAAACAGTTTAAAAACTTGTTCAAGGGTAGCACTTTAGTTCCAACATCAGCATGATAATAATGAGTAGAGATTTTCTCCAGTTTTACAACTCCTTGTGAGATTACATCTCTTATAAAATGAAATTTTACATCAACATGTTTTGATCTATTGTGAAACACAAGATTTCTTCTCAAATATATGGCAGATTGACTATCAGAATGCAAAACAACATCTTTAATAAAGTCAAACTCATTTAAGAGTCCTTTCAACCAGATTCCTTCTTTTATAGCATCAGTTGCAGCTATATATATTCTACTTCATTTGAAGATAGTGCAACAATCTTCTGTAGTTGAGATTTCCAACTTATATAGGAATTAGTTAAAGTGTATATATATGCATAAGTTGATTTTCTGTTGTCTTTGTCACCTACATAATCAGAATTAGTGTAACCCCTCAAGATAACACCCTCTAATTACTTTCTATATTGGATTCCTAGGTCACAAGTATCCTTAACATATCTACGAATCCATTTCAGGGCTTCCCAATGAACTTCACCAAGGTATCTATTTAGAACACTTATTGAATAGGCCAAGTTAGGCCTAATACATATCAATAGATATATAACAAACCCAACAACATTAGAGTAAGGTACTCTTGCCATTCTTTTTAACTCTTCCTTAGTTTTGGGACATTGATCATTTGACAATTTGAAATGACTTGCTAAGGGTAAACTTACAATTTTTGCTTCAGACATAGCAAAATTTTTAAGCAATTTCAAAATATAGGGTTTTATTTATTTATTGAGATTTAGTGTGCCTTCTCTTCTATTTCTTTTGATTTCAATACCTAGAATTTTTCTAACAGGACCTAAGTCGTTCATTTCAAATTCTGATTTTTTAACTTGTTTTTTATTAACTCTATTTCCTTTATGTCATGACTTGCTAAAAGCATGTCATCCACATAAAGAAGAAGATAGAGTAAATCCTCATCTCCACTTCCTTTGCAATAAAGGCAAGTATCAAAATTACTTCTTTTAAAATCAAGTCCAAGCACAAAGGTATCAAATCTTTTGTATTATTGTGTTGGAGCTTGTTTTAAACCATATAAAGACTTTTGAAGAAGGCATACTAAATCAGAATTTTTATTTACTTGAAAACCTTTGGGTTGTTCCATGTAAATAGTCTATTCTAGATCCCCATTTAAAAAGGCATTTTTTACATCCAATCGATCCAATTCCCAATTAAACTGAGCTGCTAAGGCAAGAATAACTCTAATAGTTGTAAACTTTACAACTGGAGAAAATATTTCATTGAAACATATTCCCTCATTTTGAGCAAAGCCCTTAGCCACAAGTCTAGCTTTGTATCTAATGTCATTTTTAGTCTTTTCACCTCTTCTTATTTTGTAAATCCATTTACAATCTATAACCCTTTTTTTTTTAGGTCTTTTAACTAAGGTCCATGTTTTGTTCTTCTTTAAGGATTCCATTTCATCATGCATGGCAGCCATCCAATGCTTGTAGTCCTTGCTACTCTTAGCATCTTTAAAGGACTCAAGTTCATTTTCAATGAACCCTTGAAAGGTCACAAGAGATATTTCATCATCAAATCTGACAGGTGGTCTAATGTCTTTCCCCTCGCTCTATCTTTAACAAAATGATAATCATTTAAAGGATGATTAGTATCTAGATTAGATTCAGATTCTTCATTAATGTGAGCATTAATTCCATTATTATCAATCTGATCATTTTGTTGATCATCATCAGTAACTTGCTCCACCTCAATTTCAATTTTTCTTCCTACATTTTCAATTTGACTTATCATGTCCAGATTTTTCTCCCTTTTTAAACAAAGCAGATCATCCTCATTAAATATTACATTTCTACTTATAATGATCTTATACCCTTTGGTTTCTCTTACCCAAAGCTATACCCATTAACCCTTCACCATAGCCCAAGAAAATACACTCAAGGGCCCTAGGTTCTAATTTCCCTTCAGACTAGTGTGCAAAGGCTACACAACCAAAAATTCTCAAAATTCTCAAATCAACAGGTTTTCTGGTCCATATTTCTTTAGGGGTCTTAAATTGTATAGCACTAGCATGACATCTATTTATGAGATAACTGGTAGTTTTTGCTGCTTCTCCCCAAAATAGCTCGGGAAGACCAGAACCTAATAACATGCATCTAACCTTTTCAAGAACAGTGTTGTTCATTCTTTTTGCCAAGTCATTTTGTTGTGGAGTATGTGTCACAGTTCCGTGTCTTAATATTCCATGCAATTTAGTCAATTCATCAAACTCAAAATTGCAAAATTCAATACCATTATTAGTCCTCAACACTTTGATTCTTTTTCTAGTTTGATTTTCAGTCAGATTTTTCCATTCTTTGAAAGCATTAAAAGTATCAGATTTAGACTTAAAAAGAAAAATCTGATTTTTTTTCTAGAGAAGTCATCTATAATTAGTAAGAAAAATCTAAATCCAGTGTGAGTTGACACAGAAGCTGGTCCCCAAAGGTCAGCATGCAAGAATTCAAGTATTGACACAGATTTATGTATTCCACGCAAAAAATGTAATCTCTTATACTTTCCTAAAATGCAATAATCACAAAAATTAAGTTTATTTAGCACTTCCTTTCGATTCGAAAAACTTCAATCATTTCAATTTTTTGCAAAGGAGAAAAAAAGGTAATATATATACCTAAATATTAATCCGAATTGATGTGAATCTCAATGACCCAGAGTTGACACAGTAACTATAGAATACACAGAATCTCACAGAAAGATTTCTTTTAAGAATTATTTCTTTCAAATATAAATTTCAAATAAGTCGTATCTTGCTCCGTGTGGCGACATGGGGGCGAAAAAAGGAAAGAGATAGATGAGATTTCTCTCGCTTTTGGCATAGCGAGCGGCCAGTGGGAGGCTCACATGACGGGCTATTAGCTCAGTGGTAGAGCACGCCCCTGATAATTGTGTCGTTGTGCTTGAGCTGTGAGGGCTCTCAGCCACGTGAATAGTTCAATGTGCTCATCAGCACCTAACCCCGAGATGTTGATCATCCAAGGCACATTAGCATAACGTACTCCTCCTGTTCGAACTAGGGTTTGAAATCAAACTTCTCCTCAAAAGGATAGATGATACGATTCGGGTGAGATCCAATATAGATCCAACTTTCGACTCACTCGTGAGATCCGGACGCTTCGGGGGGGGGGGGGGGACCGCCACGACTCCTTTCTTCTCGAGAATCCATACATCCCTTATCAGTATATGGATAACTTCTTTTGAATTCTCAAAACTTCGGTCGCTCCATCCCCACAAGGGTAGATAACCTGTCTCGACTGTGCTACTGGAAGCTCTGGGGAAGTCGGAATAAAAGAGCACTCATCTTAGGATGGGCTTACTACTTAGATGTTTTCAGCAATTATCCGCTCCGCACTTGTCTACCTAGCGTTTACCGTGGGCACGATAATTGGTACACTAGAAACATTTCTATATCGCTTCATCCAATATTTTTGTTCTAACAGTGTGATGGAGAATAGATGTGAGAAATAGACTTTAATTTTTAAACAGAATTTGATACGATGAGATAGAAACAAAGGCAAGGAACATGTTATCTACTTTTTGTTATACAAATCAGGCAAGTTCCGACTAAGCGGTGATCGATCGAAAATTATGGTTCGATCGACCGAACTAGAGTTCCGGTCGACCGGAATATGTTGAAATCCGGTATTAACAGATTAAATACCGTATATGTTGTTGGTAATCCAGAAATCCGATAAGTTGCACAGAAATCCGGTCTACGCGAAATTTGATATGCAGTTTAGCAACACGATAACTACGATGAACACAAATTCAACATACATATATCATGCTTAATACTATACACGTACAGAATGTAAACATGAACAAAGAGAAATCGCAGAACGAGTAATAGAATCGAAAACTTTTAACCCGAGGCCTGTGTTGCACACAGTTTCCTTAAAATAGATTCGCCCCCTCACCGTTCGTGCTTGAGGTTTACAACGAGCGTCCGTTTTCCAAGATACAACGGTAGAACCAGTAGCTTTCGAGCACCACGGGAACCACTCCAGCGAACTGAACTAGTGCTTGAACTACACCACTACCAAGACAGAAATGCAGAAAAGACAGAACTCTATGCAAATGAATTTCTTATGTATTCTAAACTTGAAAGCCTTTGCTTTTGTGTATTGGAATGAGGAAAATGAGCCACTATTTATAGGCTAAGCTACCCTTAATGGTAATGACCTTTGGAGTTTTTCATCTTTTTCCTATGTGGGACAAATTCATTTTTCCCACATAAACTCCTTTTTGAGTGGCACACTTTGAGCCTCAATTTTTCATTCACTCGAGCATCAACTTTGGCAAGTAAGTATATGATTCCGATGTACTCACGGAGGAAAACACAAATCAACTTTCATCTTCCAAATTGAACAACCGAGTCCTACTCAAAACTCGTGCCAAAGTCAGCCCATAACCCCAGTTTTTCCAACAATCCCCCACATGAATGAAAATTGGGAGCGACTTATGCATGTGACACATGACGACTTGGTGATATAATTCAACAGTTGAAACCTGCATAGGATAGGTAGGTGTTACCCTTTGAACCTTCCATTATGAAAGCATATTTACTTTACTGACTGACCAGTAGACGCGATGTCCTTGAACTGTTCTGTCGTTTATGTAAACGATGATACACTTCACAGGATTCTTCCTAACACATTTCAGTTCTCATTATTATGTTCGTTTTGGCTATGAACATACGCCTGGTTCTGTGAGAGATCACTAGAATTGCGCTCCACACAATTCCCTTAGAAGCGGCCCCACTTCTCTCTCACATAGGTGATTTCTTATTACAAGTAACCCACATTACTTGGCTCAATTTTCGACGCATAAGAATCATTAAAGGCCTATTGCTTATCCTTCAATTTCACGGGTATCACTGTCGCATCACATTCGGACATGAGGTAATATCCCCCACAGTGATTATATCAAGTCTTTACAATTAGGTTGTCCTTTTGAACATAGATCTTGGGATCTCCAGTCAACTAAGTTGGATTTTCCTTTGTATTGACTTATCCATTCAAGGGCTTAAGTCCCATTCCTCTCGATGATTTCTCAACTAACTCTCGATTTAACCCTTTGGTTAGCGGATCCGCAATGTTATCCTTTGACTTTATATAATCAATAGTGATAACTCCAGTTGAGAGTAGTTGCCTTATGGTATTGTGTCTACGACGTATATGTCTAGCTTACCATTATACATGTTACTCTGTGCCCTTCCAATTGCTGATTGACTATCACAGTGTGTGCAAATTGCTGGCACAGGTTTTGACCATCTTGGAATATCCTCTAAGAAGTTACGTAACCATTTAGCCTCTTCACCACTTTTATCTAGAGCTATAAACTCAGATTTCATAGTGGATCGAGCTATTACTGTTTGTTTAGAGGATTTCCAATAAACAGCTGCACCTGCCAATGTGAACACAAATCCACTCGTGGATTTTGAGTCTTTCATATCAGATATCCAATTAGCATCACTATATCCTTCAATGACCGCTGGATATTTGGCATAATGCAACCCATAATTACGAGTCAATCTTAAGTGCCTTAGTACTCTTACTATTCCTTTTCCAGTGATCAGCTCCTGGATTACTCGTATACCTACTTAGTTTACTGACTGTGTAGGCTATGTCTGGTCTTGTGTAGCTCATTAAGTACATCAGACTTCCAATGATTCTCGAGTATTCTACTTGAGAAACACTTTCACTTTTATTCTTGGATAGGTGTTTACTCGTATCTATAGGTGTTCTAGCCATGCCAGTATCATCATTACTGAACCTTTCTAGAATTTTGTCCACATAATGTGACTGGCTTAGAACGAGTCCATCTGATGTTCTTGAAATTTTGATTCCAAGTACAACATCAGCCAAGCCCATATCTTTCATGTCAAATCTTGAATTTAACATATTTTTGGTGGATTTGATCATCTTATCATTTCTACCAACAATAAGCATATCGTCAACGTAAAGACATAAAATGACATAGCAATTTTTCGTGTCTTTGACATAAACACATTTATCACACTCATTGATTTTAAATCCACACTCCATCATGACACTATCAAATTTCTCATGTCATTGTTTTTGTGCTTGTTTTAAGCCATATAATGATTTCACCAATTTGCAGACTTTCTTTTCCTGCCCTGGAGATAAAAACCCCTCGGGTTGTTCCATATAGATTTCTTCATCTAAATCTTCATTCAAGAAGGCAGTCTTAACATCCATTTGATGTACTTCAAGATTTCGCAAAGCAGCAATCATAAGTATCATTCTAATAGATATTATTATTTTTACTAGAGAATATGCATCAAAGTAATCAAAGTCTTCCCGTTGTCGGTAACCTTTTATTACTAACCTGGCCTTGTACTTTTCAATAGTTCCATCTGTTTTCATTTTTCGTTTCAAAATTCATTTGTAGCCTAGTGGTTTACTTCCTGGAGGAAGATCCACTAGCTCCCATGTATGATTTTGCAAGATGGAATCTATTTCACTTTTAATGACCTCTTTCCATTGAGGTCCTCCTGAGAAGTTTACAGCTTCTTGATAGTTTCGAGGTTCACTTTCTAGCATATAGGTCAGAAAATCTGGACCATAAGATTTTACTGTCCTTTCTCTTTTGCTACGTCTTGGTTCAACTTCAACCTCCTCTTCTAGTTCTTGGTCCTGACTATCTTCAATCATAGTCTCATACGTCCGTTTAGAAGTGCTTGCATCTTCTTTGGACTTATACGGAAATGCATGTTCAAAGAACGAAGCATTTCTCGATTCCATTATCGACCTCAAAGATTTACTTTGGGATGAACTTAGCCATCTCCAAACCGCCATCGACCTCAAAGATTTACAAAAACAGGCTAGTTTTTCCTTGGCCTTAAACGACTTTTTTGCCCCTCTTCGTACCCAAATTCTGGCCATGGACCCATTGTCTTCTATCGGCAAAGTCTTCTCCATTCTGTTCTAAGAAGAGCAACAGAGGCTCCTCAATCTCCACCCTCTATCATTTGAAACGATGACCATGGCTGCCCGCTCTGCACCTCGCTCTCGCATTCCTTCGAGTTGCCCCGCTTGCGACAGAATTGACCACAAGTGGGACAATTGCTGGTCCATCATCGGGTATCCTCCAGGCAGAGAGCCCCACGCCCAAAAATCATAGCCATACATCTTGCTCCGTCGACTGCAAACATGGCTGCCCACCCTCCTTCATAGGCTTTGAATCTGGTTTCATTTCCTCCGGAGATGTATTAGAAGCTCCTCATCCTTCTAACACCATCGCCTACATCAGTCGCCCCATCCCTTGCCTCCTTCGCTGGTAATATCCTCTTCCATTCTTCTTTTTCCTTCGATCGGCACCTCCACTAGGTGGTGGACAGTGGCGCGAGCCACTATATCTGCCAACATCGTGCTGCCTTCTTCGATTTGCAGCCACTTGCCTCCCCCAGCACATTTACCTCCCCACCAGACAAGAGATCCTAGCCGAAGGCTTGGGATTGTGCCATATCTCTCTCCATCTCTCTCACTTTACATAATGTTTTGTTTGTTCTTTTTTTATCCTTTAATTTTCTTTCTATTTTCTAAATTACCCTCCACAATTTTTGTTTAATTACCTTTTCTCCTACTTCTTGTTCATTTCAGTACTCTCGATCGATGAAGCCGATTGGAGTGGGTGATCTATGCAATGGGCTCTACATCTACCGTCCCGAAGCTCCCGTCATTTTTGCTGCTTAAATTACTACTGATAAAACCTTGTGGCATCGACGTCTAGGTCATTCCTCCAGTTTTAGCATTCCTAATATATTTAATTCTCCATGTACTCTTTCTGTTTGCGATTTTTGTGCTCGTTCGAAACATACTACATTGCCTTTTTTCAATTTTGCCAATAAAAGTGACTCTCGTTTTAATCGCATTTTTTGTGATATTTACGGAGGTTATCGCACGACATCCTTATGTGGCTCTCATTATTTTCTTACAATTGTTGATGATTTTTCTCGCACCACGTAGATATATCTTATGCGTTTTAAATCTGAGGCTTACACACATTTAACACATTTCTTCATCCTTGTCCGCAACCAATTTAACACCACCATCAAAATTATTAGAACTGAAAATGGACAAAAATTTCTTTCACACCAATTTCAAACATACCTACACACACACGGCATCCTCCACGAACATACCAGTGTCAAAACACCTCAACAAAATGGCGTTGCGGAGCGCAAACACAGACACCTTCTCAATGTTGCCCGCAGTTTGAGTTTTCAAGCCCACTTGCCTATCACTTTTTGGGGTGATTATGTGTTCATAGTTGCCTACCTCATCAAACGCACCCCTACCTGTACTCTCCAGAATAAGTCTCATTTTGAAATTTTGTTCAACAAAATTCCCACTTATGACCATCTTCGCGTATTCGGTTGTCTTTGTTATGCACAAACCCTCAACACTCATCGCGACAAATTTTCTCCCTGTGCCGCTCAATGTGTCTTTCTTGGCTATCCAGGCACACATAGAGCCTACAAACTCTATAATCTCCACACGCGGTCCATCTTCTACTCCTGAGATGTTACCTTTCACGAATGCACTTTTCCTTTCCAAGATCTCCATGACACCCCTGACATATCATCTCTCCACACCCCTGCCATTCCCCTCCCCATTCCTGACCCAATTCTGTCTCCTGACCCTTCGACCCCTACTGAATCTCATGTCTCTCCTATTTTCCCGACCTCTGCGACTTTACCCGATCCTTCTCCGCCAGCTCCTCGCCCTCGTGGCACTATTACCCGACCTGCTTATCTTCACGATTATGTTTGTCCCACCTTACATGCGGAGCCCACAGCATCTACACCTGCTCCATCGGCTTCAGGTACTGTTCATCCTTTATCTGCTTTTCTTTCTTATTCCCGTTTTTCTCCCTCCCATCTTACTTATTTAAATGCTCTTACCTCTTGTACTAAACTCTTTTGCTATACTCATGCTATTCGTCACTCTCACTAGCGTAAAGCCATGGCTGCTGAGCTTCGTGCTTTGGAGGATAATTCCACTTGGACTCTTGAACCCTTCCCTCCTGGAAAGACACCCATTGGGTGCAAATGGATTTTCAAAACCAAACTCAAAGTCGATGGTTCCATTAAACGACACAAAGCTCGACTTGTTGCCAAAGGATACACTCAAGTTGAAGGTCTTGACTACCATGAGACTTTTGCTCCGATCGCCATAATGACTACGGTTCGCTGCTTATTGGCGGTCTCAGCCATCAAAATTGGTTTATCCATTAGCTTGATATCAATAATGCATTCTTACACGGCGATCTTGATGAAGAAGTCTATGTGACTCCACCCCCCGGCTATTTCCCTAAGGGAGAGACCCATGTTTGTCATCTCCACAAGTCTCTCTATGGCTAATAAGCTTCTCGGAATTGGTTTCTTAAACTAAGCTCTGTGCTTCTTAATGCAGGTTTTCACTCGTCTCAGGCAGGTCATTCCTTGTTTACTCTCACCACTTCCACCAGCATAATTCTCATTCTTGTGTATGTTGATGACATCCTGATTGTTGGTAACGACCTCTCTCAGATTGATCTTTTCAAGAAAACTCTCTCCATTCATTTCAAGACTAAAGACCTCGGTTCCCTGAAGTACTTTCTTGGACTAGAAGTTGCTCGCTCTCCTACAGGCATCTTTCTTAATCAACGCAAGTATGCCTTCAACATTCTCTCTGATAGTGGCAACTTGGTGCACGAACTACTCCTTTTTCCAATGGAGCAACATTTGAAACTTAACACTCCAGATGGTGACCTCCTCTCTAATCCTGGTCTTTATCGTCGTATTGTTGGTCACCTCATCTACTTGACCATCACTCGCCCAGATATTGTTTATTCAATCAATACACTCAGTCAGTTCATGCATGCTCCTTGGGTTCCCTACATGACTGTCGCTACCAGAGTTCTTCGCTACATCAAAGGATGTCCAGGCCAAGGCATTTTTTTCTCCAATAATAGTCATGTTTCTGCTTGTATAGATTCTGATTGGGCCAGCTATCCCCACCACTCGTCGCTCTACCACTGGCTACTTTATTCAGTTAGGCACCAGTCCAATCTCATGGCGCACCAAGAAACAGAGTACAGTCTCTCGTTCTTCTGCTGAAACTGAGTATCGTGCTATGACCGTCACCACCTGTGAACTCATTTGGTTAAAGCAACTCCTCTACGATCTTGGTGTCCCCCATCCCGAGCCTTTTACTCTCCGTTGTGACAATCAATCTGCTTTGTATATTGCACACAACCTTGTGTTTCATGAGCGTACAAAGCACATTGAAATTGATTGTCATATCATTCGTGACAAAATTCGTTTGGGTCTCCTCAAAGCTGTCCACACTTCTTCAAATGAGCAACTTGCAGATATCTTCATCAAAGCTTTAGGACATGACATTTTCCATCATTTTTCACGCAAGTTAGGCATTACGGATCTCCATGCGCCTACTTGAGGGGGAGTATTAACATATTTTCTACTATATCAAGCCTTGCACAATTTTGTAATTAGCTTATTTTTAGGACTTCATTATTCTATTTCCTTTTGTATTAATTTTCCTTACATAGCTTACTGCACAACTACTTAATCATGCATTCAATATGAAATAATTAATTCAATTCAATATAGACAATTCTCTTCTTCCAATTCTCTTTCTTAACACCCAGTACATCGAAGCCTTCCACTCATTTCTTTAGATTAGTTAGTAATATGCATATTAGTCCGTATAGTTTCTAGGATTTTGTTAATGCTGTTCATTTTTTAATGACAATGAGGGATTTGTATCATATGTAGAGAGGGAAGAATGGAAGAAGGATTATGTATAGGACTATGCTACATGTACACACAATCCCCTACACAATCCCCTACACCTCCCTCACATGGAGGGGGGCCCACAAATATTTTATTATGTGTGGGCCCCCCTCCATGTGAGGGGGGTGTAAGAGATTGTGTAGGAGATTGTGTACAAATAGCTTTATTCTTATGTATATCGTACAGACATTCAAAGATTGATTTAACCAACAGTGGCTATTATATTATATATTTATTTCATCCAATCAACAGAAAACACCTTTAAAAAAATGAAAAAAGAAGAAGCCATACCTAAACCATCAGAAATGATCTCCTATCCATTGTGGGTAGGAGTTATCTTGCCCATCACTGACGTGGGCTTACAATTTTTGATAATTCAACATTTCATTGGCAAAAATTTTAAGCTTGACTGCAAAGTCAGCAATGGGTAAGATAATTAATACTCATCATAGATAGGAGATCACTTATATTTAACCATTTCAATAAACTATGAAAAAAGAAAAAAACTCGACCGATCCATTCATGAAGACGTATATATCGAGTATTGGGGAAGACAAGGAACAAGCTACTGCAGATAATCCCCACCATTAATGGAAAACTCTACATAACTTCATCCAATTCCTTGGCATGTCCGGGGAACAAACAATCCATCACGCGATGATCCGAGAAAGAAATAGCCATAAAAACTAGTACAGACATCATTGCATGAACAAAATCTGTGAAACCGACTTTATATCTCTCATCTTTAGGAACTTCAACACCAAGTACAGGCTTGAACACTGCCAATCCCTTTGGGGTGACAAATCCGTAGTATACTTTCCCGTCTGGGCCGTGAAAACTATCAGTGAAGTGGAAGAAGAAACATGACAGAGTGCAAAGGCCTAATACGAAATAGATCATGAGAGTCGATACATGAGAACATTCTCCTTTGCCATAGACAGATGGAAGAACCATTTCAAATGTTAAAAGGGTTCCTGTTGGGAGGAAGTTTATGAGCATTGATGTTTTCGAGATTGTTTTTTGTACTCCGCTGGCTAGCACTCGCCTTTTCCGGCCACTGGGACGGGGTAGATCAGGGGCGGCAGCGCCTAGTGGGGAAGAAGGGTAGAGGGGTGGCTCAACTTGGGGTGATGCACTGTAGATTTTGATGCCAATTTCTTCAGATTGCTCCATTTTTTTCAGGGATCATGGGACTTGACAGAAATTAACTTACGATAATAAATACTGCAGATTTTTCAGACAATTTGAGATTTTTGACAGTACAATGTTATGATTAGGAGAAAATGAGGAAGTTTTATAAACGATTTTAATGATAAACTGAAACTTTGAATTCTTAACCGTCAGTAACTGCCGCCTATTGCCTATTGGTGTCATCCAAAAATTATTGGAAATATTGGTATTGTTTTTAGAAGTTAAATTTATGTGTCAACATAATGCTTATTGGAATTTAAATTTTACGTTTTTAATCTGGACTTCTTGACACAAATTAGCATTCATTGGACATATGGGATATAATGAACATAATTATGGATGAAAAGCACATGAACAAAAAAAACGTTATTTCATTAGTTTATCATAAACTCACATATATTTTTCTAGGATTTTCAGTGCTCAGCACTTGCCAGTTTCATGAACTGTGTAGAGCTGCAAAGGCCTTTCTTTACTGCTAGATTGATAACTTATTGCATCTTTAACTCAAAATAGTAGTTCGATAGTTTCTAGTGCATTTTCGTTGGAGCATGTTTGACAAGTGTTTATAAGCTGTTTAATTTATAAATAGATAGATATGAGTAAAGATAAGTGTATAGTACTTATGGATCCTTCGAAATCTATGGATAAAAAGTGATTTGGATGTTTAAAAACATGAGACAAAATAGGCTAGTCAGTTTGCAAGTACATTTGCGGAAATTTTATAGCAATGGTACTAAATCATACCTTTTAATCTTAAAATAGAATATAGGAAATTCTGAAAATGGAGAAGATGGTTGTACAAATGATAGGATCCAGATATTTTAGAGAGAGACCTACTCTGATGCTCGAACTCTTTGAAATGGTTGGAGTACACGTGTCAGACACGATACAACATGGGTATGGGTATGGGATATATGTTGGATTCTCTAAATTTCAATCGGACACTCCACCGTTTTCGCTTCTTCTTCATTTTTTCTCCTTTTCTTTCCCGTTTCTACTCTCTATAAACTTAGCACTACCTCCTAAAAGGGTGGAGAAATGCAACGGCGCTAGGTTTTCCCTTCTTCTTTCTCTTTATTTCCCTTTTCTTCTTTCTCTCTATGTATCAGTGGTTTAGGGTTTTGTTTATATAAAATGAAAATGGATTTCAGATAGTGCTACTTAGTGCTTCACTTAGTCCAAATTGCAATCATATCTCTCATTTTCTATTTTATATAATATTTAGTAATTAACTTCCCATAATTGAAAGCTAAACCCCAAAATTATATTTTATTCGTTTTAACCCCTTATTCAATACTAATTTCTTTCTTTGTGAACAATTGGTTTTGATTTATTCAAAATGAAATCTTGGGTTAGTAAAAATTTTGAAGCTTGAAAGACGTACTCACGTATCCGTGTCGAAATTTGGATTCTTTTTAGCCATGTTTGTATCCTATATTAAAAAAAATAATAATAATAAAAATAAAAATCGACACTTAAATACATATCCGTGCCCGATACCTATACTTGAGTTCGAACATCGTAGGCTACATGTACAGGGCATATTGCCAGTATTTATACAGAAGGATCCTTGTCAAATTTTCAATGGTAGTTTGCAAAATAATAATAAAAAATAAAAATAAACTACCAATCAGGTGCTGTCAACACAACATGTGTACACTACTTGACAAAAAATCCCCCGTACTAGGAGAATAACTATATATATCTTTTATCTACGCATCGTCAAGCAACAATGAATTATTTTGTTTGTACAGAATAATTTCATACAGAAGAATTCTAGAAGAGAGATAATGGGTGGAGCCCACTAATGATAAAATATTATCAAATAATACCCACCCACCTCAATGTTGTGTGGTGTCGGTAGGGGTTCTGTGAATCCCTACACCAAGACTGGTTCAGCAACAATAGTTTTGACTCCATTCGACATGACATGATGTAGAATTATTGATTTGATGTGGCATTGTTTGACCAATTCCAATTTGAGGAAGAGAGACCGAACTCAGTACAAAAAGTATATACTAGATTCAAGTTTCTAATAAATCTAATCTACTTTAGTTTTATAAAATAAATGTCTAATTTTTGGTAGTCTTGAATTACGTTTCAGTTAGATCGAAGTTTTGAGCACCAGATTTGACGTCAACAGATGATAATCGACTGTATCTAGTTACCGAACTTATCAAATTTTAGTTGTAAAATTCTTTGTTCAGGCAAACTTAGATGTCTCCGATGTGGGCTACCAGAGAGACTTATGTTGGGCACTACAGATTTTCTGTGGGTAATTGAATGGGAAAGATCAAGAATATATGGCATTTATTCATGTATATACTTCAGAAAGTTCATTGTGGTCCATACACAAAACAATGTACATGGTGTAAAGGTTATACTGGCTGCAATACCGATTACTTATTATGGTCCAATAGTACCAATTAATGCTGTTTCTATACACTAAAGATTTCCAGTATATTGCTCGACTGCTTTGCGATTCAAGTCTATTGCTTTTGAACCTGAATCGAACTCTGTCAGCAATTTGGTGTTCAAATCAAATCTCTCCAATAATCCAAACTTTCTCGATTGTTCACGACTTCTGTACCCTTCTGATCTCTTACCTGATGGTTGCTCAATAGAATTACCATCATAAATATTACTTATGTTCCTTTTAATTTTGCTACCTTCACTCTCTGATCCACTCTTTTCTGCCGGATGCATTTCCATCAGCGAAAGAACAACTGAATCCCTCTTCCTTGTACAGGGTTTGGAAGCTTTTTTCTTCTCATTGTCATCAAAGTCAAGATTCGGACGAGGTTCTTCCTGTCTGCTCGAGCTCTCAGCTGATGTCAAGGAACTCTCGAGTGAGCATCCAGTATGTCTTGGTAGTATATTCTTTGCATCTTTTAAAAATAAGCCTTCACTCTCTGTCAAAACGGATAATGAAGGACTTACACATCCAGTGTCAACCATCGCGACTAATTGAGAAAGTCGAGCTTTTGCTTGTTCGACTTCAGTAGAGGAAGAACAATATCCAGCAAGTTTTTCCTGTGCTTTCTTCAGGACCGATTGTAAATATTTTCCTTGTGCTTCAATTCTCAGCTGCAAATGCCTTTGCACCTGGAATATGCACGGACAATAAAATCCTGCTTGATCAAGATTGTGTAAACATAGAATTTAATTCGTGTTCTACCTCAATTTGTTCATGAAGTTTCCTCTGCACCTCTATTTGTACTCGTAGAGCCTGAGCCATCTGCAAATCTCTGACAAAGCACAACCTATATCAGTAAACTTTCCTTCTTCCTTTCTATTTTATCCAATAATCTAGGAAACTATATATAAAAACTATTACTCATTAATCTGGTTCTGTTCTCCATCAGGATTCTTTCTAGAGAAGTGACTCTGGTTATCTCTGTAGTCTGCATTGAATGACATTTTCTTTAGTTCCCATCACGACGCAGCGCGAAACAAGGAATTCAAGCAAAAACCTTAAGAACACAAATTTGAAATTCACAAGAGAATGAAGGATAAAATCAAGAAGTTTTACTAATTCCAAGAGGTCCAACAACAAAGAATTATCCTTTTATTTATAAGGATTTAAACGAAAACCTAGCCTAAAGGAACTGAAATTATAAAGAATTCGATATAAATTAAATGACAAAAATAGTACTAAAATTTAAGAAGCAATTTTCAGTTCGTCTCCTAGTTCCCTTTCCGAAAAAGTATTATGGGCCAAATTCGAGCTCAAATGCCAAATATGCAACTTAACGTTTTTCCCTTTTTGATACGACTGCCCCTCAATCCACTCGACCATCTATTCTACATCACATCATATATTCATACTTTTTCATGATATCACATAGACTTCAAGAAAATACTGCTTACTTTCTTGTTCATTATCCTTGTAGTAGGACTGCGATTGTTGATTCTTTCCCATCCTATATTTCTGCAAGGAAGAACATTTTCCTCGTCAAAAATCCTTCTAAATAAAACGTGCAAGAGAACAGAATGTTTTCATATGTAAACAAGAACCTTACCTGTAAATGGCTCTTGAGGTGGTACAAAGTTAGTCCATCAACACTCATCACCCTCATTATGGATTTCGGCGTCGCCTCTGCATTGAAGAATCACAACTAGTTCAGAATACATATACATAGAGACTAAGTTTACACATATAAATTTGACTGAATCATAAATCTTTATACTCAACTATTTGCACCTCCAAGCTGATTAACTGCATCCATAAACCTTTCGTGCAGTTCTTGATTCCATTTCAATCTCGGTTTCGCATCACTGGATAACACCAAGCTCGTATCTTTATTACGAACGTTCTGAAGAGCCATTTCTCGTTTTGTATTATAAGATCGGAGTATAAGAAAGGGTGTTTTTACTTCTTTTGAGGTTTTTTTTTGGCTCAAATATGTGGCAGATGTTATTCTCTTTATAATTGGAGAAGTAGTTGGAGTATCCTGTGTTCTCACTCCTTATCAGGAAACATAAGTGGGGTTATGTTGGGGGAATATATGCCATGAACGGTTGCCCTTTTTCTTTTCTACCATTTCCCATTTCATAATCAAACTTCGCCCCCATTTGACTACCATTATTTCGAAACTTTTTATTCTAGATACTTATTTTCAAACACACATTCATACCATAAAATATTCCGTATGTAAACCCAAATTTTTTTCCAACGTTTTAACCACACATTTTCCGAAAATTCACTATTCAAAACTTTATTTTTGTCAAATAATGTCCATCATCCTTTATTTAAATTTCCCAGTTTTTTTTTTTTTTTTAATGCTATCTCTCTTCTTTGACTTGAAGGGGTGGAGAGAATCTTTCTTGCAGCAAAAATTTGAGGCTCAAAAGAGAGAGAGAGGGAAGAAAAAAGTGTGTGGTTTGTTTACATGACCCCCCCTCCCTCCCTCCCTCTACATATACATTCATAGAGATACATATATTATACACACAAATGTGTGTATTTGTGATATTCCAGATGAGTTAGGCAGTCCCCACAATGTTGTATGATGGATGAAACTTTTCTAAAACTCTGGAGAGGCTTTGGTGGAAATTTTTAATGATTTGAAATGCTTTAAAGGATATTCTTTTCATGTGATTGAAATGGATTACATAATTTATTTATTTTTGGTTTTTCAAGCTGTCAAAGCAACTTGATTGAAATTGAGTGATCAAATCGTAATCTAATAACTTCATAATTGTTATCCCTACGTCAATATGAGTAACTTGATTGTAACAAATTGAAATTAAGTATGCGTGATCAAAAGTGTAATTTACTTCCGCCACGATTCATGCAATTGCATTGAAATCTGTCGTTGTTCCGTGTAACAAGGGTTCAAACCATTGACTATGTCTAGTGCTGGAATAACTAGCCCCAATAATTATTACTTTCTGATTGACTCATATTGTTTTGACTACAAACAAGATTTCACACTATATATATATATATATATATATATATATATATATATATATATATTTCTTTTTTACAATCCCGACATAGAAGAAATGACAAAAGGTCTACACCAATTCCTTTCGGGCTGAAGAAAATTTAAAATTACTTAGATTTCTTTAGTAGATTATTTTATTTTTATTAATTTAAAATTTTAATTAAAGCAATATTCGACTTCAAGTTTTACTGCACTCGTGCAAATTATCGAGTTTAAAATGAATATAACTTGCACATAAACAATTTGATCGAATATATATGAATAACATCTAGATTTTAACTTCGGGCTTCATTACTAGCAAAGTTGACTATATAGGAACCTTTTAATATAATTGCAAAATCAATCTATCGAAATAGAAATCGTCTAAATTTTTATAAATTAGTCATGTAATGACCTTAATAGATACTTTATTTAAAGTAGTAACTCAAAGTTCGGATATTAAAAAAAAAAAAAAAAGAGGGCCACACAAGAATTAATGGGGATGTAGAAGTATTTTTAAAACTATGAAACAACTTTCTACTCAAAACAACATGCTAGAGATTAGTGGTGCCATTTTCCTTTTGTATAACCAAAACAGAAAGCATTCAAATAAAAGGAGATTGAGAGTGGCAAACAACAAATCTTGAAAAGCTATTTAGATCATATCCATTAATCCTCGAATTTCTTGGGTTTCGAGCTATGAATTTCGACTGATGGAATCAAAATCCAATGACTCATCTCCAAAGCATTTTCCATCTCACAACCATACATTCATGATTCATTCACTTGGACAAAGAATTTGTTAGGTTTTCATCATGTTTAAATACACTTTTATATATATATATATATATATATATATATATATATATATTCAAATAAATCACTATGAACGACTAGCTAAAGAAAATAAATGAGTTATAAAATCAATCAAATGAACAAGACATTTATCTATGTAGATAAAACATATTTGTTGGTAATTCAAAATATATCGTTCTTGCTCAAAAATGTCCTTCCCCTTATTTATTAGTAAAATACGTCATTTGATAGTAAAAGAAAGGTTATATATGTACAACAATTATTGCTTTGATCAACAAAATGATTTAAATCTTCTTCCTAATTAATAAAAATATTATTTGACAAAAAAAAAAAAGATAAAAAGTTAGTAAATTTGTAAATATTTGTGATTCAATTTTAAAAAATTATATTTGCATTAAATCTTGGAGGAAATAGAGTGTTTCATTGCATAAAAATATGTAATGTTATTTTCAGTTATTTAACATTTGGAGACTTTACTAATAACTATCTTGTGAAATGTAAATTAACTTATAAATACATCTTGTTTAAAAATAATTACTCAAAATGTTATGCCATTATACGTTTACGCACTACTAAGGATATTTTTTTTTTTTTTTTTTTTTTTTACTGCATGTTTGGCTAAGTTAATACGCTTGCTTATAAATATATCACACAGCGAGTATAATTTTTATTGTAAGGAAAAATAAATAATTACTTACTTGGAAAATAACTTGTATATTTAATTAATTATTTAATTAATAAATAAATAATGACACACATAAAAATAAATTCGACTTACTTTTAAAATTATTTCAGTATGCTCTTAGAATATTAACAAGCTCTTAGTTACAAAAAAAACATAAGTTACGAGTAAAAAAAGCTAGTATAATAGAGCTTCCAGCAACACCATGCTCAAAAGCTCCTGTCCTTGTTTGAGCCCCATTTTACTAAAAATTATTTTTTTTTTCAAAATTCAATTTCAACCACATATTTTTCAATAAAATAAAATTACACGTAAATTCAAAATTTTTCTTTAATTTTTAACCACACATTCTATTTTAATCTACTATTTCAAAATACATTATTTCTCCCAAATAAAGCTCAAACAAAGGCATGGTATAAGAGTTAATAGAAGTGGATATGGGTTACTTTATGCATGAGCATGTAAATATTTTATAGTCTTAATGTTTTGAACCCTTCTTTTTGTACAGGGTCAAGCTCTGTACAGGACAGACACATACACATAGGGGGTGATTATTTTAAGGATAAAGATATTTGTATCGAATTTGGATTACCGAATTGATTACCTACTCTGACATGCTCGCGGCATCCGCGTGAATTAAAAAATTCAAATATATGGTCCACACCCCCTATTGTGAGTGTAGATAAATGATTCGATAAAAAAAATTTGATACGTGTAACATTGTCCTTATTTTAATTATCCTCACATATGTTTCTGCCCTATAAAGAACCTGGTACAGCAAGCATAATTCTAATGTTTTTTTATCTATATTCTTTTGTCCCCCATCATTCATCATCATATCAACAAAAACCAAATATGTCAATTCATATAATTTCCCTTTTATTAGGGCAAAAGGCACATTAAGCCTTTGTTTGGCCACAATTTATTTTATTATTTTTTTTTTTTCAAATTTAGTATTTGAAATAATATTTTTTTGGAGGAATATGTGATTTAAAAAGAACGAAAATTTTTCAATTTACGAAATTTTTTCAATTTACGTGTAATATTATTTTATGAAAAATTGTGTGATTGAAAGTAAAAGAGAAAAAAATTGATAGAGATAGGGGGCCAAACAAATGCTAAATCATTGTCACGTCAACGGTCAAATCTACAATATTTTACAAGTCAACATTGAATTATCAAAAATTGTAGGTTTGATCGCTAACGTGGCAACACCACTTCAACAATAGACAAAATAACTTATACCCACCATGGATAGAAGATCATAGAATTGTATTAGAGGCAAGACGGAAGTCATGAGTTCAAGTCTCTGAATCATCCATGCATTTTATGGTAATTGTGCATGTATCAATATTTTGATTTAAAAAAATTGTATGCACAAGAAACGGGGCATTGAAGACAAGAATATTTGAACGAAGGGTAATTAGTAAAAAATGTTTATATCTTTCAATGTTATTATACAAAACGTTTTTTTACCTTTTATTTTTTTGACATTTTCACCCCTATTGTCATTTTTCATTGCGAAAATGTCATATTTTCAATAAAAAAATGTAAAATGAAAAATATACCCTCATATTTAAATAAAACAAAAACTAAAGAAAAGAAAATTTGAAAAATTTGCAATTATGATCTCAAACTTTTTAAAAACTTGTAAATGAGTTCAAATAAATTATTAAAAGGATAATTAACACAAAGGCCCCAACATTTTCATATTATTGTGTAAAACATCTGTACCTTTCATTTTTTGACAGTTTCACCATTATTTTCACGTTATATTGCAAAAATGAACATTTTCATACATTTTCTTAATTAAAAGTTGTAAAATGACACTTATATCATTTTATTTAAATATAAAAAAATTACAACTATACTTTCAAATTTTTCAAAAAAAAAAAAAATACAAATAAATTCCAAATAAATGATAAAAAAATTTATTTTTATTTATTTTTTAATTATTTATTTAAAATTTATTTGTAATTTTTGAAAATTTTGGAAGTATAGTTGCAATTAGTTCTTTATTTTTCTTTTCTTTATTATTGTTTTATATAAATATGAGGGTATAATCTCCATTTTATATCTTTTAATTGAAAAAATTAATGAAAATAATGATTTTCGCAATAAAATGTAAAAATAATGGTGAAAATGCCAAAAATGAAATGTAAGGACTAATATTGAAAATGTATGAATATTTTGTGCTAATTACCCTTTTAATAATTTATTTGGATTCATTTACAGAAAATTTGAGAGTATAATTATAATTTGTTCTTTAATTTTTATTTTTTTTGTTTTATTTAAATCTGATGGTATATTTGTTATTTTACATTTTTTTTAATTTAAAAATGACCTTTTTGTCAATGAAAAGTGAAAATATGGATGAAAATATCAAAAAATCAAAGGTATGAACGTTTTGCATAATAATATTGAAATGTAGGGAACTTTGTGCTAATTACCCTTTGAACAAACACACGTGATACTTCACTCCACTCACCCCACCCCAACCCTCAACACCACCCCCCTTAGTACCACCAACCCACTCGCTTTTCTTCTCTTTTTTCCCATTTCTTTTCTCTCTCTTTTTCTTTTTCTTTTTCTTTTAACTATATTTTAATTCAAAATATAGTTCATAATAATCTTTTCAAATCTAATTCTCGAATCGATAGAAGCTCAAGAGGGTGGATATGGTCACAAATTACTAGAGATATGTAAAGAATATGTTTGTTTATGTCTAGATAAGTAAAGAATAGGTTTGTTTATGTCAATTCCTAATCGTATTTTCAGTGAGGCATAATAAATGTTCTCTATACACGCTCAAAGGTGTGAAATAGTTATTTGGAACTGTTTTTTTAAAGCAAATATATATTTCTTTCTTGTTTTTATTGGAATAAATTAACTACAATGAACTTCTGAAAAAAAAATTCAATCTCATTTTAGGAAGATGGCCGAGTCTTTCAATTTTGTTCCATTATCAAGTTCGTGAACTTATAAAGTCTCGTTTTGTAGTCTTTCGATTTTATTCATAGAATTTGTCAATTAGGCCTAATTTATTACAAACTCAAAACATCAGCATTGACGATATCAAAAAAGAATAAGTTAAATATACGAGAACATCTAGTCATTTCCAAAAAAGAAAGTAGGAGCCTTTCTCTTTAACCAGCTGCAGTAAATGAAGGCCTTTTCTTTAATATATTCCACAACATGTAAAGAGAAAATTTAAAGGATGATGCAAAAACAAGGCCTAGGAATTTTATGGAGAACAACAGAAGGTCCACTGAATCAAAAATCACTCAAACAAATTAAAAGTAGCCCTAATCAATTATTATACTTTTAGAGGACCCCATAAAGGACTAGGAGTAATAAAATTTCACAAACCCAGAAGCACATAAAAGAGCAAGATGAGAAGCATATGACCTCAAGAATCTAGAAAAGTGAGACAAAAGGAACTAGTAACCATCCCACTAAAGAATATTTGCTATTTATCCTAGAAATTTATGGATTGACATTTTTACCCCTCTCAAAGTGATGCAAGCAATGCATCACACTACAGTTTTTCTATATTCACTATAACATCAGCCTTGACAATCTTTAACATGGACTATTTATTTGTTGAAGATATTGTTGATGATTAAAATCGACGTGACAATTATATTTCAATTTAACAAATTTTTTGTAAATTAACAATGTTTAATATTGTTGGAATAGTGTAAAGAAGAGTGTGTTCATTATTGAGAAGTGTATTGTATTGTTATTGTAAGATAACCGTGTGGGCTTTTTGCATCATATATCCTGCAAGACGCAAACAAGAAGCTACATTGTTTGTCTTGGAATCGCATGTCATCACCCTACTTGAATGGATTTCATCGATCGAGAAGTTTAGTTACGTCAAACCATCATGTCATTTAGGTTGTAACATGTAGTCTATGTTATCATTGTCGTAACTTAAGTAGTCATTACTTTCTTCTAATTGGTGTGTGTGATGATGCAAACGTAAATTGTGATACTTTTGTGTTTCGGATTGATTTCTATGAGAGATGTTGACTTCAGTGTACTCATAATGATGTTTCTAGATGACGGTGACTTTTGACTGTTCTAACAAGTTGTTCCCTAAGGTATGAAGGAATTTTGATAATTAGGCCTCCTTATTCACTTTGAAGTGGGCCCACATTTTGTGGTGGCCTCTCAAGATCGGATACCAACATATAAAAAAAATTATTTAATTATTCATTTTCAGTAGTTTAAACTTTTTAAATTATATGACAATAAGACTTGAGAATAGATACTTCGTCCAGTCTAATATCAAATTAAATTACGTCATTTAAAATCTTAAACAATTAGAAATTATCAAATTTATTTACGTTCTTGTGTTAAGTTACTTGAGACACATTTGTGTCTTGTACCCCCACATTTAAAATAGAGAAAAAATGAGATCACAAAAAATTCCTTATAACTAGGGCTAAGGTAAATGACTTTTGCAAGGGTGTTAAACCATAACACAATATATAAAATTTCCTTCACAACATAAAACTAGTTCTTTTTATTTTTTAACATCTAGCCAAATTTTCATGAGTGTAAAGTTCATTGCCTACCATTCGTAGAATAGAAAAAAAGGCATCTATGGTGACAAATTTCGTTGTTGATGTTCCAAAATCCATAGGTAAACAGTATGAGGGGTGAATTTTTTTAGTAGAAAAACTCACAATTGATACATTATTGTTGGTGCTTAGCCTTGTGAATTTGAAATCTATCGCTAGTAAACGGATGGAAGAGGTTCGATACAGATCAATGATAATTATCAACGATGTATACATTTTGTCACAATTTTGTCGCCACTTGGTTGGTTCCATACGCTACTTGGTTAATTCCATAGCTAATCATCCGCTACTCTTGATATCTTTTTCAATAATAACAGACATATCTTACAGATTAAAAAAAAAAAAAAAACAAAAAAAAGCAAAGTACTAACATCTTGAGGTTGAGGAAAGACTCAAAAAATTTGTATTTCAATAGGAAACTTTATGAGGCAAAATTGATATACTCTACTTCTGGGGTACGCAAAGAGTAATCTATAGTGTTTCTGAAGTACTTGGTGACATGACTCGCTTGATTCAATGATAGCAATTTTTAAAGGGTCCGTTTGATAGAAAGATAGAAAATAGATGGCAAATAAAATGTTTAGCAGAGAAGTGATTTGCCTAGAATTTATTTTAGAGGGAATTGTAATTAATGGTGTTTGATTGGTATAATTTTTCACCTAATCCGTTTGACTTTGTTTTTCATGCAAATGATTACTTTTTGGAATAATTTTTTTACAATTTGTATTAAAATTTGTTTGGATTACCAAAAAGTTAAAAAATAAAAAAATATATTTTTATAAAATTTTTATGTTCGTTTGACTTCGTTTTTTATGCAAATTGTCAATTAAATGGATAAAAATTTTTACTATTGAATTTAGAATATGTTTCTATTGTCAAAAAGGGCAAAAAAAAAAAAAAAAAAAAAAAACACCTAATAAGGTGGAAAATATTTTTCCACCAAAATCATAAGAAAATATTTTCCTACTTTTGTGTTTCAAGGGATTGTACATTAGAAATTGGTGGTAAACATTTTCCAGCGTAAATTTGGCTAATCAAACAGCCAAAAGTAGAAACTAGGAAAATATTTTTCTAATTCCATGACAAATTTCTCGTATCAAACGGCCCTAAGTGCTAATTATATTAAAGTAAGGGTACGTACAGTGTCCTTGACTTTTGATCACTGAACTCTTATTAATTACTTCAAAGTATTAGCTCGATGTTTATTTTCGTTTCAGTTTGAGCACATCTAAATTGATACTACTAAAATGACAAAAATATTAACTTGAAGGTGGCTACAATAGCAAGACCAACAACTTCTCACTTGTGCATTTGATATCTTTATCGCTTGGTTCATATTGATGCACGCATAGATTTGATACAAAATGGTACTAATATGAATTGTTCATATGGAAGAACAAAACAAAACAATACAATAAAAGATACAGAAAATATAAGATTAATTTGAGGAAATCAGGACCTCCTATTTGAGTTTTCAAGGATTTTTTTCCTCCAAAACTGTAAATTGTAATTTCTTCCCCCATTTAATTTTTCTCTCTATAATTAGAGATGCAAGTTACATACTCACTAATTCCTAAAATATTGACATACTAATCCCCTTACACATTTAACATAAATTGTTAGCCCAATACATTGAAATGACCATTTAACTATCTACTCTTTCAAACCCAATACATTAAAAAACAAATAAATAAATTCTACAATTGTAAAATAAAATACTAATAACAACTAACTTTCCTAAAACTGAAAGTGGGCTCGCTACGAAGAATCGCATCGTCGAGGCAGAAGCTATGGATTTGAGTCCCGTCACCACGACAAATTTAATAAATACATCAATTTATCTCTCCTTTTTCCATGAGAGAGCGACAAGGAGAATAATTTGATCATAATAGGACGGGCCAAATAATACAAATAATTCAAGAAATCTATGTCCCCTAACTCTGAGGAGATCCCCGTTTCTCTAAGTAATAAACTTCCTTATCCTTAGATGTCATTTCATCTTGAACCTCGGACAAAAACCTTCACCTGCAAAAGATAAAGAATTGAACTAACTAGTAGTTTCAAAGCACTAATTTTTAAATGTCATCCATCTACCTTTACTACAAGGACATGAACTCCATATAAAAGACATTATTTTAGAGATCTATCTTCTTGAATCTAATTTTGTACAATTCAATTTAACATAATAAATATTCTTTACAGATAATTATACTTTACTCTAGTGTCAATCAGATAAATATACTTGAATTTTATTAAATTTGATAAATCTACTTTAATTTGATTTCAATCAAGTAACTATACTGTAATTTGATTTCAGTTAAGTAACTTCATTCAACTTCACTGATATGAAAAATCATGACGCAATAATCTAAGTGAATAAATTGGATGTAGTTATTCGATTGATGTCAAATTAAAGTGCCGAATTAAAATGTAGTAACCCTATTGAACAAATGAAGTATACAAAAGTATAATTATCGTGAAATGAATTTATCCCATTCCTTAATAGCCATGTCATTAGAATTTGTAGAAAATATCTACTTTTATTTGCACTTGAGCCTTTTATTTTTCTCTTTTGTGAATTTGGCCAAATAGTAGGCCAAATGAGGCATATATATGCTTTTTTGTACTCCCCATTTCTTCAAAGGGTAAATTGCACCTCTCATGGAGGCAAGGTCGAGCTACCCTACACGTATTTTGTTTTTTAATATGTTGTAGTTTGACCCAAATTCTAGGGACTACGCAATTTTGGTTGAAGGGTCTTGAAGAGATCAAAATTATGGACCAGAAAGAAAGGTCGCCACATTTTCGCTAACCTGGCGCTCGAACGACACCTTCATATTTTCAATAGAGAGTTGTCGTTTTCCTATCACCGGCCTAGCGCTCGAACGATGGGGTTGTCGCTCGCCTATTGCTTGCTTGTCGCTCGGGTGGCAATGTTATCCAACCAAAGTCCATTTTGAATTTTGACGTGTTTTTGAACTCTTACTCATCTACAACTTGATTTATAGAGTTTTATATATATAAGTCACAACTTGTACAGTTCATATAACAATCATAAAACATCTTGAGAGCTTTAGATTTAATTTAGAGCATTGAAATCTTGTAAACGGATTTCTCCTCACCTGCCTATAGTTTTTTCTGATCTTGGATTTTCACATAAATCTTAACGTTCTTAGTTTTTGTCCTTGTTTATTTCATTATTGTCATTATCTTGCGATCAATCCATAACAAGTGGTATCAGAGTAAGGTTGATTATTCTGCATGACAACGATGAAATATAATATTTTGTTATTGGATCGAAACACAAGATTTACTTTATGGCAAGTGAAAATGCGAGCAGTTTTCGTACAAATGGATTTGGAGGAATCCTTGCTTGGCTTTGACAAGATGCCTTCAACCTAAACGCAGGATGAAAAGCAATGTAGGGATCTGATAGTCCGATTCCAACTTCATCTACATCCATCAAATCAAAATTTTCTGGATGTTCTAAGGGAGAAAAATGTCGTTGCATTGTGGTTGAAGTTTGAGCAACTTTGTATGACAAAGAGTTTGACCAATAAGTTACACTTGAAACATCACTTGTATTCTCTGAATGTGTGCCATTGGATGATTACTTAACTATATTCAAAAAAATTGTAGTCGATGTGATTTGACCAGCAAGTTACACTTGATGTTGTTGTGTTCACTGCCGCTATCATAGTGAGTTTTTAGACCACAATACCCGATATTTTCATGCGAAGGTACAGGGACGACGAATTAGATCTCGGATCAGGACTATCACGACTTAGGGAGGGAATATCTCTCTACTCCGGTATACATACGGAGCTCAGCGATCTCTTTTTTCTAGGAATTATTATCTCCTCCTTCGCAGCCACTAGAGACCATCTGGCCTGATATCATACCCAGGATACTGACGGAGAGGCAGATAATATGGCACTGAACCGTCTTCTTTAGATTGATGAGGTGCGGGCTGTGATTTTTAGAATTGATGCTAATAGTGTCGTGGGGCCTAATGAATTTTCATCCTTGTTCTACCATAAATGTTAGGATATTATACAGGATGATGTGTACGATGCAGTCATTGACTTCTTTAAAGGTGGCCATTTACCACAGAGTTTTGCCGCTACATCTATTGTTTTGCTCCCGAAGAGGGATAATGCTAGTAGATGGACGGATTATTGACCTATTAGCCTGTGCATGGTGTTCAACAAACTTATCACAAAGCAGTTGAATCCAGATTGAACTCTTTATTGCCTTGTATTATTTCCCTTCAGCAGAGTGGTTTTGTCCCCGGTTGTCTTATTGGGGATAATGTGTTGTTGACTCAGGAGCTTCTACACACATTAGATCATAAAGTGCGTGAAATGAATACTATGCTAAAGTTTGATATGGCTAAAGCATATGATCATATGGATTGGAGATTTATTTACTCTATTCTGGAGGCGTTTGGTTTTAACCAGTTATAGATTGACAGCATCAGACGATGTATCTCGGAGTGTCATTTTTCAGTGCTTATAAATGGTCGGCCTTGTGGTTTCTTCCCATCTTAATGTGGTCTCAGACAGGGAGACCCTATATCCCATTCCTTATTTATTATTGCTGTAGATTAATTCTCTCGACTGCTTACTCAGAGGTTCCATGCATACCCTAGTATGCAGTATCGGCATGGAGGTATTAATCTTGTCTCTCATCTTGCTTTTGGTGACGATATAATGATATTCGTCAATGGCCAGAAGAAGTCTATCAGAAAGATCATCGACTGTTTGGAATACTACGAACGTGTATCTGGCTAATTGGTAGATAAAGATAAGAGTGGTCTTATATTGCCCATGCGGGTATCAAAAATTCTGATACGGAGGCTAGTGATTTTGACTGGATTTTCTCATCAGCGGCAGCCATTCACTTACCTAGGAGTACCTTTATCTAAGTGGGCTAAGATGAGCATTCTTTTTGATGATCTCATTATGAAGATCAAGAGTAGGATTTTTAGATGGGCTTCAAGACTCCTTTCTACTGGTGGTAGGATCACTCTGCTGAGGTCAGTTCTCTCATCCTTACCAATATAACTTTTTCAGATTCCACGACCTCCCAAGGTCGTGCTGGAAAAGCTGGAGAGTATATTTGCGAGATTCATGTGGGACTCTAAAGATCATGCGCAGCGCTTACATTAGTGGAGCTGGAAGGAGATTTATCTCCCTACTGATGAGGGTGGATTAGGCTTCAGAAGACTTCATGATACGGTGGACACATTCTCCCTGAAGCTTTGGTGGTTATTTAGATCTCAAAGTTCTCTTTGGGCTCAGTTTTTACTGGGCAAATACTTTAGAGGGACACATCCATCAATTGCACCTGTCCCTAATTCAACCTCTCCTATATGAAAGAGATTGAAGATATTTGGACAACGTGCAGAGCCATACATTGCATGGCAACTTGGGGTAGGTCATATTTTCTTTTGGCATGACTGTTGATGGGTGACACTACTCTGGTGTCCATTTTTCCACACAGGCAGCATGCATCTGAGAGGTTGCAAGATTTTTTTGAGATGAATAGATGGAACTTCGACCGATTACTATAAGCTCTTCCATCAGTTATGGTAGAGCAAATTGCGGACTTGCCGCTATGTGTTAACACACCAAATCAAATTTGTTGGACGCCTACATCGAATGATAGATTTACCACCAGGTTAGCATGGGAGTTGTTTCGTTCTAGCGGACCAGTGCAAGATTCATTTCGTCTAATTTGGAGCCCTATCATACCTGCCAAAGTCTCGTTCTTCTATTGGAGATTATAGCAGATTTGATTCTAGTGGTTATTATTATTCAGAGGAGAATTGGCAGTCAGTTGGCTTCTTGATGTCAGTGTTGTTCTGAGATTGAGACCAGCAAGCATATTTTTACTGGTAGCGGTATATCAGAGCGGGTTTGGCAGCATTTTGGGGGTGTATTTCAGTTTACTATGATTGCATGTGACAGCATCAGACAGAGATTTCTAAGATGGCGATATTCAGGACAATTTACTTGGAGTGGGCACATTCACATCATTATCCCTCTATTGATTTTCGGGTTTCTATGGACTGAAAGGAATGATGTAAAGCATATGGATATCCGCATGAGACCAAGACGAATCATTTGGAGAATTTATCATATGATCTCATTCCTACACATTGGACATTATTTCGACCACTACATTGGCGTAATGACTTGCAGCTTGCTCCACTTTTTGGGATTATTATGACCCTCCATCCATATCCTCCCCCTATTATAGTCTGGTGGCGCACTCCATCAGTCGGACCAGTTAAGATCAATACTGATGGATGTGTCAAGGATGGCTTTGCGAGCGGATGAGGCATCATCAGAGATCACACAGGAAAATGCCTAAGGGCATTCTCAACATCATATGGACAATGCAAGATTCTGGAAGCAGAGCTTAGGTCTATCCTTGATAGAATACTATTGGCTAGAGGTCTTAGATTTTTAGACATTTGGGTTGAGGCAGATTCTAGTGCAGCCATTTACTGCATCATCAAAGGTAGAGGTCCATGGGCTATCCAGTGTATACTTATGAAGATCGCAGACATCATCTCCTTCGATAGAGCCACAGTTTTCCACATCTACAGTGAAGGGAACCAGGTTGCAGATGCTCTTGCAGCAGAGGACTTGGATCATCGGCGATACCAAATATATGGACCTACATACTACGACATATTAGGGCACTCGTATAAATAGATAAACATGGATTTCCCAGCATTAGACCATGAATTGTAATCTCATTTATTTTTATTTATTTTTTATTTTTATCTTTATTTGGGCCAAATATTTTTGTAAAGGAAGTAGTACTTCATCTTTTACTGCTCTACATTTGCTCTTTAGCACTTAATTTTATTGTAAGGGAAGTAGTCTTCCTCATTTACTGTTTTCATTAATTTCACTTGTAACCATGATATTTCTCCGCCATAAGTGAGGGCAAATTAATAAAATCTCGGAGGTACAGCCCTCATTTAACTAAAAAGAAAAATTCTCTATAGTCGATATATTCTCACTGTGGAAGATGTCTATGATGCTTTTCTATCTAAGGAGAAGATGAGGCATATTTCTGGAGGATCTGCGAGTCAAGTTGAAGGCTTGGTGTTTGTGGGAGAAATCAGGATAGGAATCTTAGTAGGACTATAAGGAACAGATTGAAATTCAGACATGCAGAGAAAATATGTGATTACTATAAGAAGAATGGATATATAAGAGCTGATTTCTATAATCTGAAAAATAGAAATAAAGCTACTGGTGCTACTAAAAAGAAAAGCAATTTGTTAACACAGCAAAAACTGATGTTGTGGAAGATAGGCAAAGTGAATGAGAGCTTTTTATAATTTCTGACATGGGTTCCAAACCTTGTGAGGAATGTGTTCTTGTCTCGGCATGTACTTTCCATATGTGTCCTAACAAAGACTAATTTACAACATATGAAAGAGTTTCGAGAGATGCAGTGATCATGGGAAACAACGCGCATTTGTAAAATTGTCAGACTCAGTACAGTTAAAATTAGAATGTTCGATGGTGTTATCAGAACACTTACAGATGTCAGTTCCAAAATTGAAGTGAAATCTAATATATTTAAGTATACTTTACTCAAATGGTCATAAATACACTAATGAATGTGAAGTTTTGAAGGTGGGTCGAGATGCTATTGCTGTTATGGAATGACAGAAAAACTCTTCATACTTGTATATTTTGAAGGATTCCATAGTTACAGGAGATACAATAGTTTCTACTTCTTCTTTGACTGATGAGGAAGTTAATAAACTTTAGCATATACCACTTGGGCATATGAGTGAAATAAATATGAGAGAGTTGAGTAGGAAGGGACTTCTTGATGGGCACAAGACCAATAAGATGAATTTTTATGAGCATTGTGCCTTTTGGAAACAAAAAAAAAATCTGATTCACTAAAGGAAGACACAACATGAAGTGAACACTTGAATATATCCACTAAAATCTTTGGGAATCGGCCAGGCTAAAGGAGGTGTTTATTACTTGTTGACAGTGATTGATGATTTCTCTAGGAAAAGTTTAAGTATTCTTCTTGAAACAGAAGGGTGATGTGTTTAAAACCTTCAAAGAGTAGAAAATAATGATAGAAAAGTAGACTGAAAAGTAGGTGAAACATCTATGCACAAATAATGGGTTGAATTTTGTTCAAATGAATTCAATAGTTTCTATAGGGTTGAAGGCATCTTGAGACACTTAACAATGCCTGAAAATCCTCAACAAAATGGTGTGGCAGAACGGATGAGTAGAACTTTGATGGAAAGTGTTCGTTGTATGCTTTCAAATTCTAAATTGCCTAAGATTTTTTGGACTGGAGCTATTACTGTAGCTTGTTTCCTAATTAATTGCTCAGCCTCAATTTTCATTGAGAAAAAAAATGTTATAAGAGGTACGATCTGGTAAACCTTCTTGTTATTCTGATTTAGAATTATATGGGTGTCATGATTATGCTCATGTGGATAATAGGAAGTTGGAGTCTAGGTCTAGAAAGTGTATCTTTCTTGGATATAAATCAAGTGTAAAGAGGTATAAATTGTGGTGTCCTAAGACAAGAAATGTGGTGGTTAGTAGAGATGCAGCATTTGATGAACTTGCTACGGTTTATGATTCACCTCGTGTGGATTCTGATAAAACTAAGGAGCGAAATCATCCAACTTAGGTGGAGTTGAAAATTGGTCCACGAAAACAATCAGAGGTTTCAAAACAATCTACTGCTGATCAGTCTAGTCCAAAATTAACCGACAGTAATATTTTGCCTACACCACCAGAAATACTACAGTATTCAATTGCTAAGGGTAGATCTCAAAGACAAATTAAACCTCCACAGAAGTATGGAGAAATAGATTTGGTAGCTTATGGTTTGAATGTGGCTGAAAATATTGATTCCACTAAGAAGCCTGCCACATATGCAGAGGTAGTCAGTTACAATGATTCTAGCAGATTATTGATTGCTATGCAGGAGAAGATGGTGTCAATGAATAAAAACAGTAATTGGGACTTGATGAAATTACCTAAGGATAAAAAAGTTGTTTGCTACAAATTGGTATTCAAAAGGAAGAAAGTGACATAGGAATTGAAGATACAAGGTACAAGGTTAGATTGTTAGCAAAGGGCTACAATCAAATTTCATGTGTTAACTTCATAGATGTTTTCTCACTGGTTGTAAAGCACAATTCAATTCAGGTTTTACTTAGGATAGTTGTAAATAATGATTTGGAGTTTGAGCAGATGGATGCAAGACAACATTCTTGTATAGAGAACTTGGGGAGAACATGTACACGCAACAATCAGAGGGTTTCATAGTTTATGGAAAAGAAGACTATGTGTACTTGTTAAATAAGTCCTTGTATGGACTAAAGTAGTCATCGAGACAGCGGTATAAAATGTTCGATTCATTTATGACTACTAATAATTTCATTAGCAGTGATTACGATAGTTGTGTGTACTTTAGAAAGGAAGATTGTGAATTGATTACATATTTGTTATTATATGTTGATGTTATGCTCATTGTAGCCAAGGATAAAGTAGAGGTCGGGAATGTGAAATCTCAACTTAGTAAAGAGTTCGAGATGAAAGATTTGAGTACAGCAAATAAAATTCTTGGTATGAAAATTTTGAGGGATAGAAAGGCTGACATATTTTATTTGAATCAGAAGGAATACATTGAAAAGGTGTTTCAAAGGTTCAATATGCTGAATACTAAAGTCGTCAGTACTCCATTAGTTGCCCACTTCAAATTAGCATCCAGATTGTATCTTCAATCAGATGAAGACATTGATTATATGTTTAAGATTCCTTATTCCAGTGCAGTTGATTCATTTATGTGTACTATGATTTGTATAAGACCAGATTTGACACATGAAGTCAGCACAATTAATAAGTACATGGTAAATCCTAGCAAGGAATATTGAAAAGTTGTACAATTCGGATACTTAAAGGGCTCTACTGATGTTTGCTTGCATTTCTGTAGAAATACAAATAAAGTCAATGGGTATGTGGATTCAGATTATGCAGGAAATTTTGATAAAAGGAGATCACTTACATGTTATGTGTTTACCTTGGAGGTTATGCCATCAGCTACTTTCAAAATACAGTAGATTTGTCTACAACAGAGGTAGAAATAGAATACATGGGCATTACAGAGGCAAGTATGGAGATTATGTAATTGAGATGATTGATAGGTGAAATCCATGAAAACTTGCAAATTTTTACAGTATATTATGATAGTCAGAATACTATTTTTTTTATTAAGGATCAGATGTTCCATGAGGGGATTAAGTACATTGATGTGAGGTATCATTTTGTGAGTGAAGTAATTGTTCGTTGTGATATTGTAGTGAGCAAGGTTGATATTAAAGATAATCCTACTGATATGATGACAAAATCACTTCGCCATGTTAAGTTTGAGCATTGCTTGAACTTAGTTGGTGTTTGTCATTGATTTAGCTCATTGGTGCTTGTTTGGAAAAGGAGGGGTGATGTTTACTTTGGAGATGTATTTTTTGAAATTCCTTGTATTGAAATTTGGTTCAATATGAAGATTTGTTGTAATTTGACTCAAATTCTAGTAGGTATTGGAGTTTTGGCTAATGTGAATTTGAAGAAATCAAAATTACCGACCGGGAAGAAAGGTCATCGCATTTTCGTTAGCATGCCGCTAGCTAGTCGCTCAAGTGGCACCTTCGTATTTTCAACAGAGAGTTGTCGCCCGAGCGATGGGGCTGTCACTTACCTATCGCCTTCCTGTCGCTCGAGCAACAATGTTATCCGGCCAAGCCCATTTTGCGTTTTAACGTATTTTTGAACTCCTATTCATCTACAATTTGACATTTAGGATTATATATTTATATATATATGAGTCAGGGCTTGTATTGTTCATATAAGAATCATACAATATTTTGACAATTTTAGATTTTAGTTGAGAGTATTGAGATCTTTGTAAACACAATTACTATTGATTATAGTGAATTCTTCTCCTTTAATTGTGATTTTTTTTCTCATCTTGGATTTCGACATAAATTTAGATGTTCTTGTTTATTCTATTATTGTCATTATCTTTCCATCAATTCATAACTAAATAATAAAACATGAAACATATAGTGATTTCAAAAAAAAAAAAACTATAAATAAAAATTTGATTTATTTTTCTCTTTGATACAGATTATCGCTATTGAGTTCACCTTTTTGAATGATCAAAAAAAGAAAGAAAAGATAAAATAATGTTGGAATTATTTGTACTATAAGTGGCCGACACCTCAAAGCCACTTTCTCCACTGAACGTTATTGTCTTTACTTTACATATTTTGTGGAGAATTCAGGTGGTTCACATAATATGTTCCTACTAAAGCTTTGAGTTAACTATCAAAAGATATTCCAATATCTTGGATCCCTTGCTCTTTCTTTTTTCTTCCCCCCACAGCATAACTACATAAGGATTATTGGATCAAAGTCCACAGATTAACGATGCACCAGCTAATATTGTTCGCGCTTGTGAATGCAGTTTGTATTTAATTTATGATGATTGAATTTGTCAAGATGTGTTAATTTAGTCACGGCGTTAAGAAGTAATCACTAATTTTATTTTAATCTCGTGTTTTATTTAATGTGTGATTTTAGAATTTGACATAGCGAAAAATTATAGAAAAGATGAATGAATCTCACAAATGTAAAAATAATTCACGAAAATTTTATTTCAACCAAACAATGCGGCGGCCTCAAAGAGTTTACAACACTTTTTATAGCAAAAACCTAAAAAAATTCGGTAGGAATAAATAAAAATAATAAAAAAGATATTTTTTCAAAAATAGAAAAATTCGAGATAACTAAAATTGATTATTCTAATCTTTAGGATATTCTTCCAACAAGCGGAATTTAAATCCAAATTTTGAGTGAGATATTGCCAAAACAAAACTTACAAAAAAAAAAAGGGAAAAAAGGCCTAAACGAAGGCCTAATCGAATTTGACTAAAAATTCGACAAAAACAGATAACCCAGAAATTCCTCCAAAAATCGGAAATTTACTTGTTTTGTTTGCGCCGATCCCATTTTACTATAAACTCTAATTCTTTTGTACTTCATCAGAATTTATCTTACATTAATGCACGTTCATGTAGGATCAAAGCATACAAAAGTCTAGTGTTTACTGCTCATTTACGAGTATCCTTAATTTGTGATTAAGCTTTAATAAAGTCAGAATGCACATGCGTGGATAGACACGTTTAACATACCATATGAAATAAATAACACTTATCCTTCTTTAGCCGCTTAGGATTTTAGATGAGAAGTTAAAAACGTAGTTTTTATGACAACAAGGCGTAAAAGTTTACCTTACCATAATCTGCAAATTAAGGTCATCGAATTAAAACATTGATTGTACATTTTAAAGACACGGAAGGGTCGAGGGAGTGTACTGTAATCTTCATTTCAAGAAGGGAAAGAAACAACAAAAGATTAAACTTGCCGAGGATAGTAGCAATTGGTCCATTAATATCCTACTTTATGCCATTAGATTCAGTGTCCACAGGTAAATGCAAAAGTGGGTTAATATTAATAGCAGTTTTATATAGGTATTCTAATTCTTCAACAATTTTTATTTTTTTCCCTAGAAATGTTCTAAAATCACGTGCCCGTTGTTAAGAGATATAATCCAACATCGATTAAAGATGTAAACATAGGCCAATTTATAAGACATTAGACTATTCTTCTTAACAAGGTTGACCTTTTTAAGATGGACCCCCAACCCTTAAGATGGTATCAGAGTCAGACTCAATTTCGATGTTGGGCCCCCAATATCGATTTCAACAGTCGTTTGGCATAGTCCATGTTGAGAGTGAGGGGGGTGTATCAGATCTCACATCGACTGAGCAAAGTGCATGGATGTTGTTTATATTGTGAGGGCAATCCTCCCTTAATAAGCCGATTTTGTTAAGTGGAGTTAAGCTCAATATCTCTAAGATGGTATCAGAGCCCATTAAACTCCAACGAGTGAATCGATCTTTGTAAGACTAAAAAATATGAGCATATGAATTTCAAGATTGGTCGCTCAAACGAGCCACCATCCTGCGGGGACATGTTAAGAATATAATCCCACATCGATTAAAAATGTAAACATAGGCCAATTTATAAGGTCTTGGACTACTCCTCTTAACAAGGTTGACCTTTTTAAGATGGGACCCCAAGCTTTAACACCCGTAAACAATATGATTATTCAAATGTCTAGTATTTTTATTTTATAATTTTTTGTTGGTGTATTATTGCTTCAATTCCTGCAGTTTGATCCATTTTCTCATTTTCTTGTAGCGAGATCCCTCGCGTGCATTCCAATTTATGTGCATGTCAATTGCTAGACATGTAGAATTTTCGTAAACTGATAGCTGTAATGTTGTGGTGCTAAGTTGAACCACTTCGACTTAAAATACTTTGAAAGTGCATAAATTTATTTATATTTTGGCTTAAACAAGAAACGTCTTTTCCGTAAAGTTTCTTGAGCATACATCACACTGGACTTCGTATATATGTCTTACTCTCTCTTCAACTGGTTTTCAAAATCAGATACCGGTTCCCTTGTACAAATGCACTGAAAAGTAAGAACTTAGTCTTTAACGGGTGGCCTCGGAGTATGGCGGTTATTCGCTTGTGATCCCGGATAGTCATTGCTTTCGAAATCCATCATTGGATTAATGTTATTGCCGTCCGCCATTTCCGTAGAGGTCCCATTTGGTAGAGATTAAAATTCAATTAAAATTGAAAATATGGTCGTTATTGGGTCTCACTCGTCTAATAAAAGTCAACAATAACGACTAATTTTTCAATTTTAATCTCTACCAAACAAATCCTTTGACATTGTCTTCTACTGTCACCTGTTTTATTAGAGAAAAGGCTAGAAATATTAACAAAAACAGAAATAAGCTGTTTTCTCTATTCAAAATTTCAGTATCAAGTAGTAAATATGCCTGTGAATTGTACTCCTTTGGTGCTTTAATATCTTGACTTTCTTGTAACATGAGTAAAGTCCCTATGATAAAAAATAAAAATAAAAAAAATCTTAAAATCCAAACAAGGGTATATAGTTTTGACATGTATATGTATTCAAAAAACAAAGAAGATTCGACAATTTTACTAGATGTTGGAACAGCATTCAAGGGGATTAGATAAGAGAAAAAGAGTAATGTCACGAGTAGATGAAGAAAATTAGCAGCCATTGTCTGTTACATTCTCTGTAAGTTCATTGCAATTTTAGTTCCCTATATTAGCAACAACAAATATTGACAGTAGAGAAAATAAGGAAGGGGAGTGTTAAGAGAATAAATCAATGGATGATTATAGATAACTTGCATTATGAAGATTTGCACAAAAATATATGATGGAGGAAATCAAGGAATCATTGAGACAAATTGATCAAGATGATTGATGACGATATGCTTAATTTTAGTAATTGTTATTTATCTTCTCATATTTAGTTGCTTAATTTTAGGAATTGTTATTTATCTTTTCATATTTAGTTTATTGAGTTGTACTATAAATATGTGATTTCTCAATGAATAAAACCACAACTCCCATTTCTATCATCTTTAGAATTTCTTCTTAGTATTAGAGCAGGTTCCAAGCTTTCGCTTCCGGCGAGGGGCCTAGTGCCGCTCGTCCGGCCAACTTTTTCATCTTCATTTTTCTTCTAGTTTTTTTAAAAATAAATGCTCGTCCATCAATGTTTTTTTTTTCCTTGTCTTCATGATCTCACTTTCCTACACATAACAATTTGATTCTCACTTCTCTCAAGTTATCTTCCACCATATATATCATTCAAGATCCAGACAATACAAATCAATATGCTACCCGCACCAAATTCAAACAACACAGCAACAACAAAAATTCATACCACAAATCAACATATGAATTCATTGCCTATCAAAAGTCCGAATCATCGGAACATTCTCTGAATAAACTCTCAGAGACACAACCCATGCAATATGGGATACACAAGATTCGCAAAAAAAAAAAAAAAAAAAAAAACAAGCGAATTCACACCACCACGACATGTCCAAAACATCTTTCATTTTTTGCAACAAACTTTGCCTCCAACCCCGGCAAAGTTTGAGGGAGGGTATTAGCAGCAACAAATATTGACAGTAGAGAAAATAAGGAAGGGAAGTGTTAAGAGAATAAATCAAGGGATGATTATGAATAACTTGCATTATGAAGATTTGCACAAAAATATATGATGGAGGAAATCAAGTAATCATTGAGACAAATTGATCAAGATGATTGATGACGATATGCTTAATTTTAGTAATTGTTATTTATCTTCTCATATTTAGTTGCTTAATTTTAGGAATTGTTATTTATCTTTTCATATTTAGTTTATTGAATTGTACTATAAATATGTGATTTCTCAATGAATAAAATCACAACTCCCATTTGTATCATTTTCAGAATTTCTTCTTATTTATACAAGTTTGATTTAGATTCTTTATTGATTTGTGTGTTGTTGAAGCACAAACACAATCATTCTAGTGAAATCACAAACAATAAATTAAGTCCTTATTTGGAGCACATTATTATTTAATTTGTAAAAATATTTGGACCGTTTGCACTGGCAAATGCATAGTGATCTGTCCTTCATTCTGACACAACGTAACAAGAGGCTACCAATTTTTTTTTTAATCTTTTCTTTTGCTTTTTTACCAACAACCCAATCAATCCCCAAATTCACCACACAACTCTGCAAATGGGCGAGTGCAGAAGTGGAAAATGACAAGAAAATATTTAATGTTACATAGTGAAAGTTTGCACGCTGGCTCCCAAACGACTGCATCATGGTACTGTGCAACGGTCTAAAATTTTCTAAAATGACCGAGAAATGTGCACCAAACAGAGGCTAAGTTTTATTTTTGATAGATTTGAAATCAACTGGATAAATTTTTTAACATTTCCATTTATTGTTAAATCTACTCTAAAAGTACCGATCCACTTCACGAAGTGACGACAACACTAACAAACTAAGGGCATGTTTGTCAATGTTTTTAAGAAGTCAAAAATAATTTTTTGAAAGTAATTTGTCTGATCATAAATTTTTTTAGAGGAAACTGACCTATAACAAAGTTCTTCTAAAGAAAATACAAACCCTAACAAACGAGTCCGAAACCTTGTTCTAAACAAATTTTAAATCAAATAAAGTTTTTTTGTCACTACATTCGAATATTCTTTACTAGTGAAAGATCTAAACGTCAATCTTCTAAGCATAAAAGATAAGAAAGAATCTTGTTATGGAGGGATAACTAACCCTATTCCTCCCCCTTGAACAAATTATGCTGTCTGCTTTGTGGAACCTTTTGTACGATTTAGAAGGATTGAAAATACCGTCAGGTTATGCCATATTCCCAGTTCAATGACACGTACACTTTGTTTCCTTTCCATGAGTTATTGCATTATATTTATTTAATGGAGCACAACATAGACAAATGGACAATATTGAACAGGATCATTAGACTGCTAAATGTTGAAAAATTTATTGTCCTGGCTGGCACGTAGAATTTTTTTTGAGAAATGTTACGAGAACAATTTTTTTGACAATCCTCTCACATATAACAAATAGGACTCATAATTAAAATAATCATGAATTTCACGATTGTGTTCTTGTTAGGATCTTGGGTGTTTAATCAACTTAAATACACATGTATCAACATACATTCAATGCAAAAACTATGAACATAAAACTAGAAAACTTGAGCTCCAACAATGGCCGAAAATGGCTAGCTTCTTTCTCTTTGTTAATGGTCGATTTGTAGGCTCAGGAATACCCTTCCACGCAATGCAAATCACCTTCCAAGAGAGAGTACAAGAGCCGACAAAGAACCTCTTCAAACCACCTCAACCGTCGCCTCTACTCACCTTATCACCACCAAGATTTAGCCACTATTTCAGGCCTAAGTTACCAAGATATCCTCAACAAGAAGAAGTAGAGAAGAGAGCAAGCATTGAGAGTAATGGTCACTCACCGGAGCAAAAATGAGAGAGAGACTTTTGGAGGTGAGAGAGTTGGTAGAAAATGAGTATGACTCCTTTTTGAATAGATAGTCAAATCTTCCACAACAAGCCAACAATATATCTACCAAGAATAAATCCTAGCCCTCCATCCCATCCAATGGTCCCAATTAAATAAGAGTTAAGAGAACCATGTCTCACAGTTCTCAATGTCAAACTGTATGTACAAAAAAAGTGTACACACAACCTTATTCAATTTTATTTTATTTTTTTTTTTATAAACAACTTTGAAACTTAAATTTAATACTTTTGCTTAATTTTATACTAGATTGAACAGTAACATCAAAAAAATTAAAAATAATAATAATAATAATTTATTTATATATTTTACTCTCAAGGCACCTACACGAGGTCACTATTCTAGAATTATGTCCCTTCCTTTCACAGAAAATGCCACTTAAGTTGCCATCTTAAACAGCATGACATCATTTCCTGTGTCTGATTAGGATAAGCAATTAAAAATGGCAAACAGGTGTGCGTGTCCACATTCTTGGATAAACCTTTTCCAACATGCAGAATCTTCTCGACATTATTTTTTTTGGGTAACGAGAGGCAGTTGAGTTAGTCTTATCTTGCTTATTTCAGTCTATCCAAATTGCGAAATAATTAACCTATTAATATTTTAAAAATTATTATTTTGTTTAGAATTAAAGAACATATTTTTATTTGGTTCTTTCATGTTTTGCTTGATGCAAATGATAAAAATACCATTTGGAGATGAAAAAATTAAGCAGAATAAATATTAGAATTTTATATTTTTGTAGTCATGAATTATTGGGGGTTAAAAAACAACTTTGTTGCCTTAAGGGATTTGATTATAACTACCAAAGGCGACACCCGCAAGCAGCACACCTCACGGGGTGCATGTTGGTAGCAGACAGGAGAAAATGTGGACTCTACCCTAACTTAGACGCATTATGGAAGTTGGACTCTCATTGTTGGCTTGATCACATTTGCCTACAAAGTTTTGGAATGAAGCATTTATAACTGCAATTTATTTTATCAATCGCACTCCCCGTCCAGTTCAAGATTATATATGTCCATAATTTAAATTTTTCACTAAAGCACTATATTACTCTTTTTTACGAACTTTTGGTTGTATTGCTATCCACTATTGAGACCTTATACCAGGGATAAGCTAGCTTTTCATAGCAAACAACGCATATTTTATGGCTATTAGTTTTAGCATCATGGATGTCGTCGTTTAGATCCGATGTCTTTTATATTTCTCAAAATATTGATTTCGATGAACTTAATTTTTCAGCCCGAGTATGGTCCTCCACCTCTTCTGTTGCCACGAGTGATTCCATGAAGCATATGTCTTTGACCTCACTCTCTTTTATTCACTAGTAAGTCACACATGCAAGGCACGTGACACGATGTAGTTGACTATATAATAGCGTAGATATACAACAAATTTTGTGGTATTATTGAAAGACATTTCATATACTAAAACGAAGTATAAAATAATACTGTAATGAGTAAACAAAGGGTGATTCATACATCTCAAAAGCTTCATTTGGTACTTTACCGAGGCATTTAGTCATGTGATCAAACTTGCTACTGTGCGAGTGGTTCTAGCCATTTCTGTGTTCTTTGATTGGCTTGTATTGTAATTTGATGTTTCCAACGCCTTTTTGCATGGAACACTTGAAGATGATGTGTATGTTGAGCATCCTCATGATTTTATTAATCATTTATATCTTGAGAATGTTTGTTGCCTTAAGAAGGCCTTATATGGCCTTAAATCAATTACACAAGCATGGTTTCTCTAACTCTCTAATAGTTTGCTTGATCTTAGATTTGTGGGATCCTTTGTTGATACTTTATTGTTAGTTTTCACCATGAAAATTTTCAAATGTTTGTTCTCATCTCTTTGGATGATTTATTTACAATGGGATCATATTCTCATTTTATCCAAAATCTTAATGTGTACCTTCAAAAGGAATTTTCCTTGAAGGCTCTATTATACTTATTAAGTGGACCAACTTTTCCTTTAGTCATTTTTTAGCCCATAATGGGATAGGCCCTTTTCTTACTAACACATATGGAAACCATACTCTCATTCCACTTAATATAGGATTGGCTCATTGGATTCTAGGAGTTAATTGTTTCAACACTCACCGAACTTTACGTAACGTCACGTTTCACTCACTGAACTTTAACATGCACCCCATCACTCACTGAACTTTGCACCATTGCACTTCATTGCTCACTGTGTCGTTCTCGTCACTAGTAGTTGCTCATGTGGAGGATAGAATGGACAAGTGGCTGTTAAATGCCATAGTGGAACAACCAAATACTGCTGTTTGGGAGAATTAAAACAACACACAACCAAATCATTGAAAAATCAACTCCCAAAACCACCCCCAAAAAATTGAAGAACCCTAAGCCCCAAATTCATCTCTTCAACAATGTTAAAGACATCAGTGATTGAGGCAATAAAAATTCACATAACAGGTAATAAAAATGCACATAACAGGAACAGGTAATAAAAATGCACATAACAGGCATCTGTGATTGAGGCAACCAGCAACTTCAACAATGACAAAAAAAAGCAACCTCATCCCCGTTTGCCACATCAACTTCAACAAAAAAAAAATCAGCAACATGAACCATTTATAAGCAGCACACACAGCATTACCCTAACTATAAAACCAGTAACTTCAACCTACAAACCAGCAACATTCAACAAAGGAAAAAAAAAAAAGCAAGTCCGTAGATGCAAAAACTAGCAGCTTCAACAAAGAATAGAAAACAACTTGAACTCTCAGCAACTTGATAAAAAAGACAGCAACTGTCATTTCTTCGAGTTTTGAGCTTTACATAGCCTCTGTCCTCAAAAACCAAAGGAATTGGTCCAAAGCCTCAATCCTCAAGTTTTGAGCTTTACACAGCCTTTAACATTGTTGAAGAGATGAATTTGAGGCTTAAGGTTCTTCAATTTTTTGGGAGTTGATTTTTCAATGATTCGGTCGTGTGTTGTTTTAATTCTCCCACACAGCAGTATTTGGTTGTTCCACCGTGGCATTTAACAGCCACTTGTCCATTCCGTCCTCCACGTGAGCAGCTGCTAGTGATGGGAGCAACACATTGAGTAATGGAGTGCAACACTGTAAAGTTCAATGAGTGATGGAGTGCAAGTTAAAGTTCAGTGAGTGAAACAGGACGTTACGTAAAGTTCGATGAGTGTTGAAATAATTAACTCCGGCTTCTAAGGCTTTGAAGGGGAGTAGATAGTAGTTCTTTCCATAGCCAGTTTCCTTCATCTTTTGCAGCCTAAAGAATCCATGGAAAGTCAATAACAAGTTATTGGAGGTATGACTTCTTTTGTTATTGTTGAACTCGTGCTATGACAATGAGAAGAGATCATTGAATCTATTGATGTTAACAATTTTAAGAATTGGTATCAGAGCTTATCTTCTCATTTTTATAGTTGATTTTTTTTTGTTTTTATATATTGCAAAACTCCTCCAAAGAAAAATATAGCTTTCAAGAATTGGGGTCTTTGTTAAGCAGCAATTAGGGAAACTTTGAGAAGTCCCAACTCGAGGAAGAGGCGAATAAGAGAGATGGGAATTTCTAAAGGATGGTTGCCCCTCTCATTTTTTCCAATGATTTCACCATTCATAAAAATGAACAACCTTTTTATGCTTCTAGTAAATGTATCTGTTTTTCTGTTCGTTACTGTTTGTGCATGTATAATTGAAGAAATTAATTTTTTTTTTTGGGATGAATAATTTTTTTATGTGGGATTATATCACCTTGTCATAACACTGATGTTTTAGAGTGGCTATGTACTCACCTCTCGTGGGACCAGTCATGATAAATTATCAGGATTGTTATATTTCATGCTTCCTCTCAATGAATTTACACCAAGATTCATACAGATGGTGAATTTGCCCTGTCGGTAAATCATTATTTGGTAGGATGCTTAGGACGACAAATATAATAGTTAAGTGTTTGGCACTTGATGGCTTAATTCTGTCCTCTCGGTAGTGGGTTATTTTAAGTCCTTGTATTTAATTATTTTGTTTTGTAATGCGTAAGAGCCTTTTGTATGTCTTGGGCAACACTTATTGTTTCCTCCACTATGGAGGCAGAGTATGTGGCTTGTTATGAGACTATATGTCAGGCTATATGGTTGCGGAACTTTATCTTGGGGCTAGGTATTGTGAACACCATTTCAAGGCCACTGAAGATATTTTGTGACAATTCTGCAGCAGTTGCATTCTCTCGAAATACTAGGAGCTTTTCACGCCCCAAACATATTGATATTAAGTATTTGTTTGTTAGCGAAAAAGTAATTGAGTCATATATTTGTATTGAGCATATTTCGACAGATCAAATGTTAGTTGACCCACTAACTAAAGGTTTAGCTCCAAAATTGTTCCAGAAGCATGTGACTCATTTGGGATTGTTAGAGTCCATTGTTGTATTTAGTTAGTGGGAGTTCTGTAATCATTTCTATTTTACCATATTATTTATGCTCATATTCCGTTTTGTCCTTAAAATATAGCAATGTCAATAAATGTCTAAGTAAGGGGCATTTTGGGCAAGGCAATGTTTGTATATATTGAGACATTTTGACCAGTCTCGTGCCTGAGTCACGCGCATTTTGGACAATGCAATATTTGTATATATTGAGACATTTATGGTTAGTCTTATACCTAAGTTAAGCGCATTATGGACCATGCTTATCGTTTTAAAGAAATTCAGATTTGTCTCTAGGGCTTCTTATGGAAATGTGTGTTTATCACTCTTTTGATCTTTTCCATACTGCTTTTACATCTCATTGGCCCGTGTTACGTGATTTCAAATATTGATCATGTGTTGTATATCTTGTCGGTATATCATTCACTGGTTTGAACTTGTAGGGATTAAATGAAATGTTGTCCAAGTGGGAGATTGTTATACTTATTAAGTGGACCAACTTTTCCTTTATTCATTTTTTAGCTCATAATGGGATGGGCCCTTTTTTTACTAACACATATGAAGACCCTACTCTCATTCTATTAATATAGGATTGGCCCATTGGATTCTATATATATACTTTGGCCCTTTCTCCTCTTCATCTTAAGCAAGAAAGAGGGATATCGGTTTCTAGGGCTTTGAAGGGGAGCAAAGAGTAGTTCTCTCCATAGCCAGTTTCCTTCATCTTTTGTAGCCTAAAGAATCCATGGAAAGTCAATCACAAGCTATTGGAGGTATGACTTCTTTTGTTATTGTTGAACTCATGCTATGACAATGAGAAGAGATCATTGAATCTATTGATGTTAACAATTTTAACAGGCTCTTGATGATCTCTGAGTATTTTTTGGAAATTAAAGCATCTCGTGATGCACATTAGTTACATTTTCGACAAAGTAAATATATTCTTGATGTTCTTCATCGTGCAAAGAAGGTAGGTCAAAAACTAAATCCAGCACCTTGTGCTTCAGGCAGCAAAACTCCTGGTGTGATTAATGAACCTGTTCAAGATGCTACAACTTACAGGCAGATTGTTGGAGTTCTTTAATATTGTACTCTAACTCGTCCAAAAATTGCCTATTCTCTAAATAAGTTATGCCAACATCTGCAAAGTGTGTTTTGCGCTATCTTAAAGGCACAATTAATCATGGTTTGTACATGACAAAAGGGTCATTAAGTCTTCACGCCTAATGCGATTCAAACTGGGCCGGAGATCCTACTATTCGACTGTTTACTACTGGGTATGGAATTTTCCAAGTTCTTGTTTAATCTCTTGGTATGCCAAAAAAAAAGAATGTCGTCTCTCGATAAAGCACAGAAGCTTAAAACCGAGCATTAGCTATGGTTGTTGTTGATGACTTGTATTGGATTCGGGTGTTGCTTAAAGACCTACGCATGCCTCTTCTTTTTCCTCGTAAATTCATACCTAAGCATGTTTCTACTTGTCAAGGTTGTAGAAACTTACTTGAAGTGAAAATTTTCCAAGATTAAATATGTTGAATCACTTGCCTTAATTTGCTTGATCTCGTTGGTCAAAAACTCTTATCAAAATGAAGAAATTCCTTGGCCACAACCAAGTGTCTTTTTCCAATTGATTGAATGACCCAAAAATGTGATTTATTGATTTTTTAATTTCTCACGCTTTTTGCATACGAATTTCATGTGTTTTTTCTTGTGAAAGAGAGAATGTGAAATCTTGTGTAAACTTCCACACACTCACATCTTAACATTGGGAAGTTATAATGTTGGTCAGATGGAGAGAAGTTACTCACAATTCAAAAAGAATAACCTTCCAACCCACATTATTCTTCTTAGCCCGGTCAACCCACATGGGCGACCAGCAATTTCCAACATTCCTTCTACAGTTTGGTATGATAATCAAAATGCAATTAAACCTGTTGCAATCGTGTTTGCCACGCCCACATTAAACATATCGACGTCGACTTCCATTTTATTTGTGAGAAGGTGATTAAAGTTTAATAGAGATGTCGAAATTTACTACGTCTCTACCTTGGATCAAGTTGTACATATTTTTACCAAAGGCTTGACATCATCTTGATTTCAATTCTTGAAAGACAAACTTATGGTTTGCGACCTTGCCAGACGTTTACAGATCATAATTTACAATCACATATCATAATCCAGCAAATGGAAGCAATCAATTTTCATAATCCACCAAATGTATAGTTTGATCTACTCTTTACATGTTATGTGTTTTAGGAAAGCTTCTCTGCTGTATCTTTATTTGTTTATAGGTTATTATAATTACTGATCTGCCAGTTGGTTTTTTTTTTTTAAGTTTAAATTTGGTGACTTTGAATAAACTATCATCATCTGCAGAAATGAATTAAGAAAGTGAGTAATATAATATTTCTGTTTTGACAATTAAGGATTTAAATCACTTTGGCTTTTTCCTTGTTACTAAGGGTGGACGTGGGTTAGGTTGAGTCGATTTTTTTCAACCCAAACCCAATCCAATCCAAATCGATCTTGGATTGGGTTGGGTTGATCGGTTTGGACTTCAGTCCAATTAAGTTGGATTCAGTTTATTTGTTAAATTTTAATATTTTTTAGAGTTTGAAATTACTTGAAAACCTCCATTTTTTAAATACACATATAAGGAATTCTTTGTAAAAATAATGTATAAATAAATTTAAAATTTATAAAGCATTTTTTTTTTTTACAATTTTTTGGAATTCATTTATTTCATCATCATGTCTTTAATTTTTAATTTATCGTCAGATAATATTGCATTTGTACATAGTGTTCATATGAATCGGTCTATGTGAAGAAAATTGACATTTATATATTATAAGTCATTCTCTTATCTTTACTATTATGTCTATTTAATTTATTTATTTTAATCTTAGATAATGATTTTTTTTATTCGGGTTGGGTTTTAAGGCCTGTTTGAACCACATTTTTCATATAGAATGCATTTTGGAATAACATATTGATGAAAAATTTGTTGTTAAAAAATAAGGAAAAAATTTGGATTTACGTGTAATATTATTTTTATTGAAAAATGTGTGGTTGAAAAGAAAATAGATAAAAATATATTTTGAAATGAATGTGGAAACAAAGGCTTAATTCATAACTCGAGACCCAACCCAACCTCAAATTCAATTTTTCAATACAAATCAACCCAATTGAACTTAAAAATTGACTCAAACCGATCGATTTGGTTTGAGTTAGTTGGGTTGAGTGGTTTGAATTGGGTTTTGTCCATCCCTACTTGTTACCCTTCCAATTGTTTTGATCTGGTTATTACTTCGTAATTAAAGAGAAAAAAAGCTCTTTATTATTCATTTCTTATCCTATTTTCGGATTTGGATATTTTTTAATGACTGATTAATTTTTTTATCTTTAATATTGTAGTTGTTTTCAAATGTAATTGTTGAACTGCTCGGAATTTAGACCATGATGATGAATAATCGATGTAACTCAAGTCAATAGTTGGATGATCAATTTAATAATTCCTCATAGTTGGAGGATTGAATTCAAGATTATATATAGTTGGATGACCAAATTAATACTTTCCAAAAGTTAGAGGACCGATTTGTTATTAGTAAATAGTTGGATGACCAATTTACTAATTCTTCATAGTTGGAGGACTCAATTCGAGATAATTTGATGAGCAAATTAATATATTTTATAAATTGGAATACTGATACGCTATTACTGGATAGTTGAATGAGTTCACTATTACAAATAGTTGGATTATCGAATTAATATTTTATAAAAGATGGCGGACTTAATTGGAATTAGTAAAAAGTTTAATGAACAAATTAATGTTTTTTTTTAAAAAAAAAAAAATTTGGTATACTTATTTGGTGTTAGTGACTAAATTGCTAATTCATAATAGTTGGAGGACTCAATTTCAACATTAACAATAGTTTTGGATGAAATTGGAATTAGTAAATAGTTGGATGACCAAATAAATATTTTCTTAAATTGGTGGAACAATTTGGTATTACTAAATAGTTGGATTCGCTAATTCCCGATAGTTGGAGGACTCAATTCGAGATAACTTTCTTAATTACTTTATTTAAGAAGTAAAATACATAATGGTGTCTGAACATGTAAGCTTCCACGAATCTTATCCTAAAATCAATAAAAATTGAAAGGATGATTAAAAAAATATAAACAAACAAATTTAAGGGGACGACGCACAAATGCTCTCTACTACCCTTTTGTTTATAAATCCAATTTTCTGCAAGACTCGTAGACTTGCCATGATGTGATTGCATAAAAATAAGAAAAATAACCGACCAAGATTTATTTTGTCAATTAATTTTAACTAAACACATAAAAAATAGAAATTATCAAGATTAAAATATCGTTTATGCACATCAACCTATCGATATATTATAATTTAGGTTAATATATATATAAATATATATATATATATATATATATATATATATATCCCACGTTTTAGTTAAATATAAAGTGGATTGTGACATTCCGTTTAGCCTAAGCACGATTTTCATTAAAATGATTGGTGGGTTGGTGACCAATTTTGTTTACCATCATAGATACTAGACACTATAATAATAAAGTTGGAATTTAACGCATTATACGTAGTGGTTAGCGGTACTAGCTTTTCAAAACTATTGTGTTTTGATATGAATGTCTCTCGTGCTGGGTCTGACGAATTCATAAACACGTACAGAGTCAAAATCTGTACCTGATGAATTCACGGATGCTAAAATTAGAATGTTCGTCTACGCTAAGACGAACATCAAAGTACTCCATAGAAATTAAAGAATAAAGAGTCAACCCAACAATGCACTTGGAGGAGGAATCATTTTCATTAGAAAAATTAACTTAACAAGAAATTTTAGTCATGTCGACTAGACCACCAAAATGTGAGCCACGCCGAATATACATCCCTAATCTTACCCCTCTCCTTACTCAAAAAATGTCACTTTCCACAGCAATGAGTACAAAATAAAAGAGAACAGCTTTAGTTTTAAAGTAACCAAAACAAACGTAGGGTTTAAGTCAGAAATATACGTCGGATTAAAGTCAGAGAAATTTGATGTAAACATTTTGAACAAGAAAAAAATATTTCCAAGAAAGTTTCATAACAATTTACTCCCTTCTATATGCGTGTTTCAGCAGGTCATTCGGCATCTGCATTCACACAGCCTCCCTGAAAGTGACAGAATTTTTTTCTTTTCTGTGTGTTCATGCCTCAAAATTTCCAGGAAATTTTGAGGCATGAAATCCTAAATTTCTCGTGTAATAATCTGAAACAATCAAAGTTATCCTAATCCCTTAAGTATATTTATAAATACCCAGCAAGATAAGAAAAATCATAAAAACTTATGTTCTCCACCCACGAAAAAAAACTAAGCATCATTATTTCAACATGGAGTTGACACAAGCAAACACCATTTCATCCTTGATCGTTTTACTAAATAGAATTCTTTGTTCAGACATTGAGAAATTCTTTTTAATTGTCCATTTCTTTCTCCAAACTCTTCCCGAGTTTTTATCAGCCAAATGGAACTTTTGGAGGAAATCCAAAGCCTTTAACAGTGAACAATCAAACAAAGAATCAAGAATTCCCGAGACCTCAAACAGCGAAAACTTTCACATTACGGAGCTGAATATGGTGATGAATAGGCTGAATATAGTGTGTGCAGAAGATGGAGACAGGAATATTGGTTTAGATGAGTTTTTGGTGCTATTTGATGAAGAACCAAGTTTGCAAGAAGTTATGGAAACTTTCAATGTTTACGATGTAAATAAAGATGGTTTCATAGATGCTAATGAGCTGCAGAGAGTTATGTGCAGCCTTGACCTAAAGGAAGGGTGTGAATTGGAAGAATGCAAAAGGATGATTAGAGCTTTTGATGAAAATGGCGACGGACTTATCGATTTCAATGAGTTTGTGAAATTCATGGAGAAAAGCTTCTGGTAAAATCTAATTCACCATCCTCTTTTGACTAGTATATATCAGTACTTACCCATTTTGTTGGTGAGGTAGTCATGTTTGCCCTTCTATCATCAACGATATATGGATCTTTAAGAAACTTGGAATAAATGTTCCTGATCTTGGACTCAAAAGTGCCTTTGAACATTATCCTCGAATCTTGCCAATTGATGCATGTAATAAAAGCATATATCCAGGTGCTGCAACATTTACATAGAACACAACATCTTCTTGCAATTAATTAAAAAGGTAGATGCATCGGTAAAATAAAAAAAATAACAGATTCATACACTGCTACTTAATGAGGAGTTTGAATTCGTGTTGAGACTTTGCACGGGTGTTCTTCAACATCAACATACTTGATCGAAAATGGTTATTGAGGTTACATAAGTAACCCGTCATATCCCATCACCAACTCAATCCCCAAGGGATCAATATCCTTAACTTCAATCTACAAGGAAAATACTGAAAAAAAAACAATTAATGTCAAAAGAATGTGAAACTCAACAAATATAAGAATGAACAATAATCACGTATTTAAAATGTTTACATCAGGTTTGGAAAAAACCTCCTCCTCCAGCGTGGCTACCAATGAATGCTTCTTTGCCGTCCAGTTCATGATGCAGGGCCACTGTCGATGAAGTCTTGTGCAAATGTACCATTCAGACTCAGAACTGACTCGTACTACTCGAAATGTGATAAAAAAACATTTCATATGGTAGTGACCAGCCCTATTTCAGTCCTTTCCTGATTGATGATAGTGTGGTCTTGAACATCTTCATTTCTCCATGAAATCATCTCCATTACATTGAAATTTTCAACAAGAGCAAAAAGAGATTTGTTAACCATTTTTTTTCTGAGGTACATACAAAATACAAATAAAGATGTAAACAGGTATAAAATGCCTATTTTCACGGCATCATAGTCGGGTGCACCGTCCAAGCCGAGTAAAACATCTTTCACATCAGCATTTGTTAAAATTCTAAATTTCTAGTATGTGTTGCTGATATTTGAAGATCTTTTTTCATACTTCTTCCCGTCATCATCTCCAATGGATTCTAGACCAATGACAAGGTTTGGAGAATATTGATTAAAAAATAGAGAAATTTTTTGAATATACGTATAAAATTATTTTATAAGAGATTGTGTGGTTAAACATTAGAAATTTCATAGAAACATTTTCAATATGAAAAAGGAAAAAGAAAAATATGTCCCCGAAACTTCTTTAAATATTCTTGCTTTCTGTGGTGACAGAATTGATCTTTAACAACTTTTCAGTGTTCCATCTTTCAAATTTCCACGTAAATTTGGGGATCACCATACACAGACACACCAAATCTAAATTTTTTTAATCTGGCATAATCTAAGATAACCTAGTTCCTTACGTATAAATATGATGACCAGATGCACAGAAATCGCATAAATATATATACACATGGTTTTTCTAAACAAACAGGCCATGTTCATCCAGGGGGCGCACCCCTGAGGGCAGGGCCTTAGCAAGGCTCATACACATAACCCTCCACCCCCACACCAAGAAAAAGAAGAAATTTTTAGTTGGAGTTGACATAAACAAACACCATTTCATCCTTCATAGTTATGCTATTTAGAGTTCTTTGTTGTGACATTAAGAATTTTTTTCAAGTGTCATTTCTTTCTCCAAAGTTTGTCTACCGAATGGAACCTTTGGAGGAAAGCCAAACCATGTAATAGTGAACAACATTCAAATAAAGAATCAAGAATTCCCGAGACCTCAAACGACAAAAAATTCCACATTACGGAGTTTAGCATGATGGTGAATAAACTCAGTATAGAGTGTACAGGAGATGAAGGGACGAGCCTCTTCTAATAATATGAAAGAGAAAAAGAAAACGTAAGTTTGCGGGTAAAAAAATCTTCTTGCCAATTAAAGTTGAAAATTTAAAAAAATAAAATTAGAAAAATGAATCTAAATAAGGTCCTTTTTCCAAGGTTGCAGCTATCTGGATCATGCTTGGTAGAAAAAAAATTCAAAATCCAATCTTTTTCTCTTAAAACTTGGAAAAATGTAGAAATACAGAAAATTCCAATAATGTTTCATGACATAAATATCAAACCAAACATCTTCACTTTTAGATTAGATTAACATCTACAACAAGAAGTCCCTTGTTAAGGAACAGCCAATCTGCAGTTATGTAGTGCTAGCTTCATACTGGACCTGCCGTTGTCTTCGAAGATCCAGCAGCTCTATGGTCCTCTGATCCGACAAATAATTGGGTCGAATAAGAGCCACTTTTCCACAATTTCCCAGGGAATTCCCTACCAGAATTGCCCTTCAAGGAAAGATTTGTCCTAAATCGATTTCGGTTAAGTAGATTGTTGCGAGTAGGTAAATGCAGAGCCCCTTCAACACAATCTCCTGCTTGTGAACAGCCCCAGTGCTTGGACGGCACATCTTCGCGAAAATGTTTAAGCCTTGGGAAACTACTCATCAACTTAGAAAACAACTGTTGATCTGGGGAATTTTCCTCTTCAGCGTTGAAACAAATGGGGCATGGTGGGTCACTTTTGGGTACCTTTGGTGTTGTTTGCTCCAAGCACTCTGCATGGAATACATGACAGCATGAAAGAACAGCAGCAACTGGCATATCCCCACTTCTAATGATCCATCGAGAACTCCAAGGTGATCTCTGTGAAAGAAACCTCTCGCACAATCCACATCTGAAATTATCAGGAGGATTACAAGATGTACAAGATAAATCAGATTCGAGTGGCTCAGAAATATCTGAGAGGTCGAGACTGCAACTAGCACTGCTCAAATGGCTTTTGTCTTTTCGTAGATTAATGGAATCAAATTCTGACAGCCTGACAGCCGTGTCATCAGTAGCTCTTGTAGGTGTTTCTGATGGAAGGGATAAAGGGTGAATTGCTTTGGACATAAAGCAACGGCGACTTGAGATGTTACGACGTGAGGAATGAGACTTGGGAATGTAATCATAATCACTGCTGTCTGACCATGATGAAGTCGAGCCTCCAAAATCCCTACCAGCCGATGTTCCCTGTAAATTCTTTCATTTTAGTGAAAAGGTACAATTACAACAAGATGTACATTAACAGAAGATTAAAGCAAACACATAAGCGATACCTCATATGCTGGTGAGAAAGAAAATGGCCTCAAAACTGCATCAAACAAAGGGAGATTACAATAAGAAATATTAGCACCTTGGGAAAAGCAAAAGGTACAGATTACATTAACTCTCATAGGTCTCATTTTCTTCTTGTTTTTTAGGCTTTCTTTTGTATAAAGGGAGTGTTTGAGTGAAATTAGCACTTAAGATGGCACTAAGTGGCCAAGCCTGTAGGGTAGGGACACATACAGAAGATAAGTATAGACCCAGCTCAATTTCCACAGGAAGGGACAATTTCTGATCAACTTTCTAGGAAGTTAGGGACAATTTCTAACACGTCAATCATTATGTCTAGTGAAAATTTGGAATTAACATGCAGGAAACGCTTGTTATACAGTGTAAAAGCTGCTATGTTTCCCGCACTCAACCAGGAGCCTTAGGGACGATCCAGTGTCCAATTTGGTGAACCCCATTTTATCATATATTTCACTCATTCTTGAGGATCATATCAGAGTACCACATCCACAAAAGTATCACAAAAGTGGTATGTACAAAATATGCAAATGTTACGAAAACTGAAGAGTCCAACAGAAAGAAGCGTCTAAACATTAATCCCAATATACTATGGGTTGACCGCATAATATCTTTCTCACATCTCCGCTTGATCCAGCACCACGTTGAAAGATTCAAACAGATAAGTAATTGCCCATTACTTTTTCCCTTGCCAATTGAAGTGATGCATTGTTTTTCCCTAAATGTTAGTGTTTAACAAATATAAGTATATTCCATATATCTAAACCTTTGATTAATGCAGTGGTACCAAAGAAAACATGAGCAAGATATTATTCGAGTTTCTGAGAAAATTGGTAAGATAATATTAAAGATCACGAAACTAGAAGATGATGCCAAACACTGGGAAGAAGTAATATGCTTAAAGCCAGGGAAATAGTAATTTATTTTAAGGACAGGGAAGTTCACTGAATGGCAAACTGAATGTTCCAAATTAGTAATATGTAGATCAGTGCTCCCCAAGGGGTTTATTATTGCTTGCTAATTATGCTGAACCATCATTCATTGAATTTTCTATAGTTTATTGTTACGTGTTCTTTTCTTCTTGTAGATCATTTATTATTTTTATTATAGTTTTTTTGGGAGTGTCTTAGTGAGGGAGAGCACATTTCATGGTCAAGCTACAATTTTACAGGTAGCAAAAATAAAGTATCAATTTATAAGTTAGTTCACTAAAGTTGGATCTAAAAGAATATGTGTGCATTAGGACAAAAGAGGGAAACAAAGACAAAATACTTAAAAACATGAACATTATGAAAGCAGGGAACCATTAGCAAAGTACCAGCATAGAACATAAACTAAAAGATGGTAGCAATAAACTTCAGTTTAAAGGTGTAACGACGCCATGTGGCAAAAACCAGTAAAATATATATAAAAAGGAAACATAAACTACCAGCAAATGAAGTTATGCAAAAGAATAGAAATGTAGGGGGAAATTGAATCACTTATTTTAATACCTCTTCTTGAATTACCATAGTCGTTGGCCCTGATTTCCTGTATTGTCGGGGGAGTCGACTGCTGTTCAGGAAAGATATTGGTCGGACTACCGAAATATGGGCCAACTCCATCGGGTACCAGATGTTGGTGATTAGCAAGATGATTACCTCTCACCCAATTTCCACTTCCTCTGCTGTTTGCTGATGCAGAAGACCCATGAGAATCAAATGACAGCCCTTCAGATTGGAATCCGAAATCCCATCTGGGGGGTGGTGGTGAAAAACTTGTATTCGCTCGCCAGTAGGGTTCATGTAGCCCCAAAGACCACTCCCTGCTAGTTGCATTAGATCCATGTGGCCTGGCAGCCACACAACAAAGGGACCCCGTTTTAACTATCTTGAACAGCACTCACTAGAAAACTATCCCTGTTCGCTTCCACAACCTTTGAAAAGCTTAAAAAAGACTAACAAGAAAGACTAGTTCATTTATCTTGAATATGAGCATCCTCAGGATGTTATTATTTGTAGCCACATCAAGTAAAAACCAACTGTAATGTGTCACTTTCCCAATAAGAAAGCCTAATCTTTGAGAAAGCTTGAAACTAAATTAAACTAATCCAGCTTTTCAAAGAAAATGAAAAGGCAAGACAGCAGAAGTCGATTCACCAGCACAAAAGGCGACCATCAATGATTGTCAACGATATTACAAAATCTAGTCACCAATAGAAATTTGTACAACTGCTCAAAACTGAGGCCCCCTGTAATAGAAGAAGAAGAAAACAGAACAATGTAAACTCTAAAACATGGTAACTAGTACCACACTAATGAAATCTATATAAACCTCAAATCATTGACGAAATGAATTATTCCATAGAAGAATTCAATTCAATATAAAACCATAATGACATAGAGAAGACTTAGAACCCAAAAACTTTCCTTATTTTTAAACTTGGTGGTTTTTCCCACCAAATTTAAACATTTTCTTCTGAAAAGATTCCATTTTGACAGTTCAACACATTACTCCGTAATTATATATACTTGCTTATCATAACAAGAAATCTTTGAATAGTTTGAGGTACACACAAGACAATCTAAATAATAATTAAATAAAAGAATACCAAACAATCAAAGCCACCCAAAAGTTTCTAAATGAAAAGGCAGTTACAATAATTGACCTTTCATCAGCAAGGCATTCAATCATTTCACATTATTGCAAAAAACAAATAAAAAACCCGAAAAAAAGACGACTTTATTATTATTATAAAAGAGGAAACCCCAATAACTGAGAATCTAACCGTATATTCAACGGCGAAAATGGGCAGTTAATAAACCAAAAAGAAATGCAAAAAGACATTCAGCCTGAGGAATGAAATTTGTATAACCTAAACTAGTAGCAAATACGATTGAACAGAGGGACTGAAGTTAAGAGAATGAAAGAAATATGTACGTCTGACACAAACTGGGAGAGAATCCAAGAACCCCAAATTGACGGAGAGAGTCGCGATTGTTTGAGTGGTGATTTGCACTTTTGCCCCTTCTAAAATGGGTTATTGTGATTGCTCACCTAAAAAAAGTTAGCAAGAACTATTAGAATCTCCTGTGCTAAGGTGAATTGTACAGAAAAATTGTCTCAACAATATGAAAAAATCTATTTGTAAAACCTTTTTTTTTTTTTTACAGAAATTTTGACAGCCCCTCACAAATAGGTAGGGCTATCAATGGATTGAATTTTAATCCGAATCCGATGAAATTAATGGAAGATGGATTTAGAGTCTCAATCTGATAACCCGATTAAAAATCGAATCTGATAATCCATTAATTAAATGGATCAAATATGGATATAGGTCAATCCGATTCGATAATAATCCGATCCAATTTTTTATAATAATATAATATATTTTATAAAAGCATTTTTTTTATTATTATTTTTGTTATGAAAAATGATTTTAATTGGCATTTTAACATATTTTTGTTATGCCACTATTCCACATTGGAAGTTCATAAAATTATTGGAGAGAAATATATTTATAAAAGGCACTATCCCACATTGAAAGTTTATAAAACTATACGAGAGAAGTGCATTAATAAAATGTACTATCCCACATTGGAAATTTATAAAACAATTTGAGAAAAGTGCATTTATAAAATAAGCATGTTACCAATAATTCTTCATGGACCTTTGAATTGTAGTTTATGAGGCCTTTTCATGAAGTGCAAAATTTTCAAATTAAAAAATAAAAAATTGCCCGATTAAACGGGCTTGACCGGCTCAGCATTGGGCCTAAATGTGTAAAATATTTCGAATCGGATTATCAGATCGGATATCCGATAATATAGCAAATATCCATCAGATTATCGGATCGAATCGAATTCGTGAATCATTCTTATCGGATCAGATCAGATACGGGTAGATCCGGTCCATGTCCGATCCATTGACAGCCCTACAAATAGGGGGGTCCATAATTTTAAAAAAAAATTGTGAACCCCCCTATTTGTGAGTGGCTGTCAAAAAATCTGTAACAAATGATTGTACATGTAGCACTTTCCTAACAATATTGATATAGGTTTTGCTATTATACAAATAGAAAAAGCCCTATTGATATTAGCTAATATTTCGAAGCAATGTGGCTATCTCTGGCTAATATTGAAAGAAAAAAGTATGTATTATCAAAATAATAGTCTTGATGTAGTGGATAGTTTGACACAGGCGCTACTAAAGGTGCGCTAGTTGAGCGACTGAACAGGGTCTAAGCATTGTAGAGGCAAAAAAATTTGTCATAGTTGTTTATATATGTATGATTATATATTTAAAATATTTTATTACTTTTAAAATTTAAAATTTTTAATTATTATTTTAAGTTAAAGAGCAAGATATTTATGAAAAAAAGTTTTAAAAAAATTATATTAAGTTAATATTTTTTAATTTAATATATTATTGAAAAAATATTTATTTTTTCTAATTTAAAACTATTTTGCTTTTGAGAAAACATATATTAAACTATCTATTTTACTAGCACAATTTCAATTGCCTAGTTAACTTCATTAATAAATTATCAATCCAACCAGACAATAAATAGTCCAAAATTCAAATGATTAAAGTAAAGAACGAAAAGCTAACATCAAATTCCTTTCGTCATTTCTCTCATTCTTACCATTTAACTCACGAAAAACACTCAAACGGAAAAGAGAAAAAACTTTATCGTCATTTTTTGTTGTTTGCTCTACAATAATACAATTTACATCGTAACATCGCCATTTTATTGATATTAGTTGTCCACTTGTTAATTGTTATTTTGCAAATTTTTTTTGTCTTTTTGGTTCGAGAAGGTTAATTTTTTTCTTTTTTTAATGATGAGAGGGTTACTCTTTTAAAATGTCACAGGGCACACAAAATCTCAAATCGCATGATGACCCGAACTTCCATTATCCAAGTTGTTTACTCATTACATATTGTTCATTTAGTAAGAACATATGCCCTGAAACATCATCCCATCACCAACTCCGCCAACTCATTTTATTTTTTTAATATATAATTATGTTTCAAAAGGTACAAAATAATATTAAATAAATAACTGTGAAAATAGGCGAGAAATTAGGATATTTTAATCTTGTGGATTACGTTATCATATTTCTTTCCCTAGTCATCTCTAATTTTTATGTTACTCTTACTTTCGTCATCAATTTTGAACTCAAATTACATTTGGTACTCATTTTTCTCCATAAAAATAAAAAAATATGATCGTTTTATTACATTCAACCATCATTTTTTACTGTACATCTCTTGTGTAGGATCCATAACAACTATATTTTTCATTCTCATTCTACAAAAAATGAGAATCAAACGGGACGTAAGGACCAAATGCAACTAAACATTTATTTGGCACAAATTTATTCAAGTAAAAATGATTATTTTAGAGAATGTGTAGTAGAAAAGTGGAGAAAATTTATAAATTTCATAAAAAAAAAATGTGTGGTTGAAAATGAATTTAGAAAAAATTGTACCAAACAAACCTTAAGAAAATAAATTAGAATTAAGTTATTTGTACACGGGCGTTGACACGCTCGGTTACACGACCCCACCTTGCCCCTCACATGGAGTTCTGGCTCCACGCGCCAATAAATATGTGGGGGCTCTACCCCGTGTGAGAGGCGCGACGAGATCGGGTAAACAGACATGTAAACACTCATATACCCGGAGTGGGATTAAAAAAATTAATATAAGAAGGAATAAAATATATATTTTATTCGGCGAAGATTGTACTTAGATTGGAAATATTTTGCCTCCTACCTATATTTTTGGACCAGGTTGGTCAACCCCCATGGCAACAAAGCCTAGTCCAAAAATAAAGGTAGTGAGGAGAACTGAAAACTTCTAAAATAATTTTGTAGTGTGTTCATTATGAGATGTATTAAATTATATAACATAAGAAACCAATTGCATTAATAAAATAGCTAGCCCTTGTTTTTGTTGAGGATTAAAATAAGATTTTTAGTATATTTTAATAGAAATTAATGGAATGTGTTGTTAAAAAGTTATGTCTCTCATGAAACGTGTGATTAAAATTAATTGTTGATTTTAACTTCGATTAAAATCTGATTTTAGTTTCCACCCAATAGAGAGTAGATATGTTACTTACCGTCATTGTGAACATAAAACAAGAAAGGGAAAAAATATTACATTTAATATTTCAACATTTTACCGATTTTATTCTACTTTTTAAACTCTTATTGAGATTAAAGATAACTAAGAATGTGATAAAGATAACTACACAAATTGATAACAAAAAAAAAGTAATAAGGACTCTAATCACGATGTTGTTGAGGTGATCGATCATTATGAGTTGGTGATGATAAGTTTTGGGAGTTACTATCTTCAATTTTCTTATTATTTTCAAGCTTATCCTTTATAGGCTGGCAAGCCATAGTGAATGGAATGTATGAGACAATGGAGAACTCTTTTGACATCAGATCAATGATTATTAGAGGGGTGGTGCATGAATTGAGATAGTTTATTTTACAGTAAAGAAACATTTGGACGAGTGAGAAAGAGGAATTACAGGGCACCAACAACTGGACAATATAGAATGGCATAAGCGGGAAGGAAACCATCATGAAGAGTGAGACAGGTTGTACTAGACATAGGAGTGGCACATTCCTTGGCATCAGACGAGTGAGAAAGATGTATTAAAGGGCACCAACTACTTGACAATATAGAATGGCATCAGCGGGAGGGAAACCATCATGAAGAGTGAGACAGGTTGTACTAGACATAGGAGTGGCACATTCCTTGGCATCAGACGAGTGAGAAAGAGGTATTAAAGGGCACCAACTACTTGACAATATAGAATGGCATTAGCGGGAGGGAAACCATCGTGAAGAGTGAGACAGGTTGCACTAGACATAGGAGTGGCACATTCCTTGGCATCAACCATGTTAGTGTGAGAAAGAAGGTCCCTAATGAATTTACGTTGACTAAGGAATAGCCTAGACGAAGATTGGATGGCCATAATGCCAAGGAAGTAGTTGAGAGACCCTAAATTTTTCATCGAAAGGTGTAGAGAGCATATCATTGACTCTACACAGAAATTTATATGTGTCACTTTAATAATTTGGAAAGCCGTAAGACAGAAGAAAATCTTTAAACTCAGTGTAACAAACACTAAATGCCTATTCGAGGCCATCTATAACTTTCTTAAGATGATATACATGACTAGAAGATTGAAAAAAAACCCTGATGGTTGACACATGAATACCTCATCAAAGAGAGATCTTTACAAGGAGACATTATTGACATCAAATCCGTAAAAAGGTCGGTTGTGATTAAGAGACGAGTAAAAAAAATATGAATTGTTGTTGGTTTGACAACTGTACCAAATGTATCATGGAACCGCATGATGTTTGTGGAAACCTCTGACTATGAGGCCGACTTTATACCGTAATATAGTGTTATTAAGGTTTCGTTTGAAACGAATTACCCACTTGTAGCATACAAAATTTTGAGAGGTAGAAGGTAGTGCTAGCGTTAGATTATTGTAATTGACTATTCTGTTAACAAAAAGACCAACTTGAGCATTTTAGAAGTTTAGGAACTTAATTGTAAAGTTTCATAGTTGGTTGTATAGTGTAGGGTTCGGGATCCAAGTTTGGAACAAGAAGAAAACTCGCTGTATTTTCGCTAGATGCTCGCGGGAGTCATGCTCGAGCGGATGAAGCAGAACATTCAGCGCTCGACCTTCGCCCACCTGTCGCTCGTGTGACAGGGCCCTCACTCGAGCGACCGTTTTACAGCCTGACGTAATTCGCGATTTCATGAGATTTTTATTGGCCAAAGTTACCATATTCGTCCAACATATAAAAGGAGGTGTTGCGCGTTCAAGAATATAAATTGAACATTATACATTTAAAAGAAAATACTTATTCTCTCAAGAGTTAAACCTTCATCAAGTTCAATCACTTTGATATATGCACCCTTTGGATTGAAAATATTAAAACCTTCAATCAAATATACTAGTGTCATTCTTTACTTGGATCTGTCAAAAAAATTGTGTCGTCAACTTGGCTAACTACGAAGATCAAGGAAGAAACTCAAGAATGAGAAGTTCTTAGTGGATCTACAGGAGATAAACTGCGAGAAGAGCTAGGATTGATGTTCGTGTGCACATTCCAGGAGAGCTGCTTCAAACTTCAGACAGGAGATCAGAAAACTTATGTCGTCAACTTTACTTGTGGTCTATAAGTTTATAATACAGTTTATCACCTTTAACTGGCAAAGCGCCCAGAGTTTTTCACACGTTGCGTTTCTCCGTGAACAATTCTTGTGTTGTTTACTGCTTTAGTTATTGCTTTCGTTATTGTGGTAGTTCAAGTTAGGATAAACTGAATTGATTGATTAATCACCTAGACATAATTAACTTGTGACTTGTTGCATGTTAATTAATTTTTAATTCCGCGATTACACCTAATCACCCCCTCTAGGTGTAGTTGGGTCGAATTTTCGATTTTTCAAGTGGTATCAGAGTCTAAATTCGATTCGTGACCCATATTTGTTAGTCTAGATGAGTCAATCACTTTCTAAACCGCCTTACTTTGATGGGTCTAATTATGTTTATTGGAAAAATAGGATGAGAGCATTTTTTAAGTCTTTAAATGAGCGCGTTTGGCTTTGTGCACAAAATGGCTAGTCTACACCCTCTACTACTGTGTCAGGAGTTGTTACTCCTGCTGATATTTCCCTTTGGACCAAAGATGAACTGTCTGAGTGTAATTGGAATAGTAAAGGTTTGCATGCTTTGTTTATGGTTGTATCTCCTGAGGAGTTTAGGAGAGTGTTTATGTGTGAGACTGCTAAGGAAGTTTGGGATATTTTGGAGACAACCCATGAGGGTACAAAACTGTGAAAAACTCCAAATTACAAATGTTGACATCTAGGTTTGAGGAACTTAAGATGAGTGATGATGAGAGGTTTGATGAGTTCTAAGCTAAGTTGAACGATATTGTGAACTCTAACTTTAATCTAGACGAAAGGATCCCCGAGGTTAAAATCGTTCGTAAGGTTCTTAGATCCCTACCTGAAAGGTTTAGGCCTAAGGTAACTGCTATTAAAGAAAGCAAGAACCTTGGTAATATTGAGATAGAAGAACTCGTAGGATCCCTTCAAACCTATGAATTGATCTTAGGACAGCCTAAGAAACAAAAGTCTATTGTCTTAAACACCCCGTAGGGAAGAAGGTTCAGAGTCTAGTGATGGTGAACCCCTTAAAGGTGAGGAAATAGTCTACTTTGTTAAAAAGTTTAATCAAGCCTTTAGAAATAGACAGAAACCACAGCCTAGAAAGAGAAGCCGCCTAGGAAAAGAAGTTTCAAAGAGAGAGAGAGACATGATAGAAGTGATGGTAAAATGTCTAGTAGTGAGCTCCAATCAGTTAGATGTCATGAGTGCCAGGCGATTGGACACTATATGAATGAATGTCCTAATCTTAAGAGGAGCTCCACGAGAGATAAAGGTAAAGCCTTAGTTGCTACACTGTCTGATGATGATTCTAGTGGTAGTGATCCTAGTGTGCAGTCAGATGGTGAGAAAGTAGGAAAGTACATGGCATTCATGTCACAGGTAGAGAGTGGACCTGATGAGTCTAATAAACAGGTTGTATATGATGACTCTAGTGAGAGCTATACTGATGACTCAGATGTGGAGAGTAACATTCGAGCAGTGTATCAGGAGTTATATGAGGAGAGTCTTAAAATCAAGAAGTCAAATATTGCCCTTCTTAAGAAGTTTGATTTGTTAGAGCGAGCGAAAGAGAAGTTAATTAGTGAACTTCAAGATTGACAAAAACTTGAGTGAGTTGATGTGTAAGAATGAGAGGTTAGAAGAGACTATTAAGACCCTCACGAGTGATCTAGAAAAATCCAACTCACAACTCGATACTTTCTCTAGTGGGACTAAGAAGTTAGATAACATCTTAGGTATGAACAAATTTGTAAGTGATAGACGAAGTTTATGTTATGATAAGAACAAATCACATGTTGCTAGTAACTCTAGTTCTAATTCTTAGGCGACAAGTACTCTAATCAAGCCTAACCTCATAAAATTGAACGTACAAGGCCACACGATGATTTAACGGGATATTGAATAGTTTTTGTCATGGGAACTCTTCACACAATTATAATGAAATGCTTATGATTAACTTCTTTTATAAAGGAATAAAAAAGAAGTCTTACCAAGACAATTAGATGGGACCCAGTGAAATATTTTTCTTAAATAATTTTGGTGTAAGATTAAACATATGATGTTACGTTCCAACGTCCCTACTTACACATTCGTCAAATGTACTCAATGAGAGCAGACAATTTCTCCCCTCCTTTTCCGGGATGGAGTAAAGGGAAGCGTATGAATTCTTGATGTACACACACAAAAATTAAGAGAAATAATCTATTAATTACCATTCAAGGATCATTTCATGCATTATGTTTCGTATCAAGAAAATCAATTCTTTCAAAAGGGACACATATTCACCATTGCTTAGTTTATGTTAGTATCAATGACATGACACATTAATTCGATATATTTACTTTAATTCAATTCGTGAGATCCACCATAAACTTATTCATAAATTAATTTATGTATCATGTCATTTTTGTTTAAAAAACTAAAAGATGGTATTTAATAAAATGTTTCTCACATATAATAAAACAAATTCAATTAATAGGTAGAGTCAGTGGTACAATAGAAAAATATCTAATACGTAGTATATAATAAAACAAATCAATTAATATTTAGAGTCAGCGATACAACAGATAACATTTAATATATAGCATATATTACATAGAAATGCCCCTAAGGAATACCTCACCTCCTTTATAGGTAAGTTACATTTATTATTAGCAAAAATTAACATCAACTTTAATTTTATTGATGAAGCTAATATAATATCCTGCCAAACTTAATCAAGTGGCTTTAAACATGATATCCCACAATTCAAATTTAAGAATTTACTTGTAGATCATCACACTAGTTATCTTCTTAAAAGTCAAAACCCTAAAAATAGAAATATTTCTAGATATTCTTTTGAAAAAAATAAATCCAACAATAGCCATACATGATGTTTCTCCCTAAATTTGAATATCTCAATTCTAACATAGGAATTTAGTGCACTTTAAAAAAAAAAAATTATAATAGAAACTAGACACTTTTTATTCACATATTCGTTGAATTCATAACTTATTATCCACCTTTTATCTACATAATTTATGGCACCCGTTACTTAAATTTTAACTTAACCATTCCAAATAGGCATACGTAACTTTTATTTCAAAATATGTTTTTTGACCATTTACTTTTTCTCTCTTTCAAACAAAAAAAAAAAAAAAAAAAAAAAAAAAAAAAAAACTTTTTGAAAGTGATTCTTACCTTACTCTTAAATAAGTGATTTTTTTATCATTATTAAATTTTGATCAATAAAAAAATTTATTTAATATATGTTAACCTTTTAATTTCAGCCAAATATGCTTTTACATCTTCAAAAGTCTTATACGATTGGTTTTAAATGATTTGTATGGACATATTAAATGCCAGTATATGGTAGGTTGCATTTTAAAGCGGGGGGGGGGGGGGGGGGGGGGGGGGGAGAGAGAGAGAACACATATTAAAACTTTGCATAATTTTATCTAATTTGAGAAGAATGTCTAGATAATTCGAAATATGTACAAAAAAAAATTCAAAAAATGAAAATTTTACAAATCCAAAGGTAGTGGATAAAATTCTCACCACTTTGAAAGTGTCATAAGGGGAAACTTCACGTCTATGTTTTCGTATAGAGTTAAAATATATTACAATATTCCATCATAATTTTTTGGAGGTACGAGTAAGTCCAAAATACAATCCAAAATGATCAATACGCCCTTTGCTACATTTATTAATAAAGCCATATAAAGCAAAAGGCAAGCCGTTGAAAGGGAAAACCTAACCTGTAGGTCCCTATGCATTTGGTCCATAACCTCCAAATTGTGGTTGAAAACTCTCTAATCTATTGGTTTCCATCCAAGCCTAGAGCTAACTCTTCGAGTGCACATTTTTATGACAAAAAATAAGAAGGATAGAAACGACCAAAACACTGTTTATTTTTTTGTTTGACCTGAAACAAAAAGGAAAAGAAAAATTATAAAAATAATTAGAAAACATCAAAATTGTTTCATCTTCTCCTTCAATAATTCTTCCTGGCCCTACCTCACCAAAATTGTGTCATTAAATGATAGATTCATTAAAATGCAAAGTCAAATGATTCATTTAATTGAATAATATAAACTGATGATCTTAACACTATTGGTGTTAGATGTCGTTATTCCTCTGCAATGTGGTTTCAGGATGTTTGGACTGATGCTTACTGGTCAAGAGTCTTGATAAGAGGCCTATATGGGTATGTATCATTATATGTGGGGGTGTAATGGTGGCTGAGACTTGGGGAGAAAAACAATTTCGCGTTTTTTGCTAAGAACAACATGCGAAGGGATTGCATTGCACAATCATGCACGGCGGTGAAGCCAGCGGTTGGGGACTACATTTTGCTGCCTCCGTTGTTTGGTGAGAGAGGGTGGAGATGTCAGCCATGGATTTTTCTTCAAAATCCTTGCCCATAACCTATGGTGCTGGCAATGTAGGTGAAGGGGAGGAGGGGGTGGCTGGGGTGAGATACGGGGTCAGGTGGAGTTACTGGAGGAGAAGATGAAATAATATTGATGTCTTTTAATTATTTTATTTTATTCTTTTCTTTTAGTTTAGTTTTATGTTAAATGAGAATAATTAAAGAGTTTGATCGTCTTTAGCCTTCTTATTTTAACCATATGATACGCACGTTATGAAATATTGATTAATTAGGCTTTGATGAAAACCGTCCAAAGGGACCGTTTGCGACACCTATAAGTGATAGGTAGGTGAATTTTCACCAAAAGTTTAAGGTTAAGGACCATTGCACGGGGACCATAATTTGGAGACTATTTGCATCAATTTCGCGGCTAAATGACACTGAGAAACATAAATAATGTGTGGGTCCCTCAAATATCACGTTATGACATGCAAATTATAAATTGGATCATGTTAGAGATACAAAATCTTGTACAAAATGGATGACAAACTCGCCCCCCCGACACCCCCTCCAATAGGGGGCGCCACTTGACGAGTTTGTAAAGGATTTTGTACATATAAAATAATCTAAATTAACCGACACCGCTCTAATAGAGGGCGTCACTTGACGAGTTTGTAAAGAATCTTGTACAAAATTTTGTACATATAAAATAATCCAAATTATAACCCTTCATCCTCCGAAGTGAATGAAACATTTTATCATATGCAAAAGATGCCAATGGAACTGGTTAGGACGGCCATCCTTGTCTCCTACCCTTTGAGGTTTTTTAGGAGGTGAGGTGGGAATTAAATATCCCCATTTATTATCCCGTTTGATCATATTTATTTTTAAATTAATTTTTATTTATTAGACATGAATAAATAGAAAAAAGATTTGTGGAGGGTTCAAAGATTTGCATAGTATTCCCCACAAATGAGGCTTAAGGAAAAGGCATTGCACATGCGAAAAACATGAAAAAAAAAAAAAAAAAAAAAAAAGGTGATTTAACTCTTTTTTTGGAGAAAAGTTTCAATAGGATGATCTTATATGCTTACATGGTATGCTATTCATTCAAAGAATAAAACTCCATTCACATGTACGTGGATCCCGCGTGAATAAAAATAATCCAAAAAATAAAGTAGGACTATTCCATTGAAACTTTTTTTTTTTCCTATTCTCGATTTTCTAACGTGGGCCTAGGCTCACCTCTTTATTCTTTTATCTTTTTGTCGAATTTTCTTATTTTTTAGGATTACATAAACTAACTAAATAAAATAAATAATTATTTATGTTTAATTTCTTATAAAATTAATTTAAAATAATTAAATAATATTCTTGAAAAATAATTTTTATTGGTCTTAGAATAATTATTAATTAAGATAATATTAGAATATATGGAGGTGTTATTACAAAATAGGTTTTGCTTCGGCGCATTTAAGCTTGTGAGGCTTAAAGCTTGATCTTGTCATTTTACCACACCTCATGCGTTTTAAAACGTTGTACAAATTTAATTTCTTCATGATTGAAACTCAATACGACTCAGCTCTCATTTATCTTAGCTAATCCAAGCCATATAGAAAAAAGGAAATGATTTCACATAAAATAATTAGGCCATTTTTACTCAAATAATAAATATTCCATTATTAGGTTAACTAATAATGAAATTTTGATTTAATTTCATTAGATAGAAATTACTTTTTAATATGTTGATTTTATGTACAATAGCAAAAAATGAGCATCCGTATCTTTTGTTTTTTACTTTTTGGAAATGATTAGACATATATATACATTTTGTATTTCATAAAATGTGATGAAAAATGTTAAAGTTACTGAGTTCAATAAAATATATAGTTAAAAATAAATTGACAATTTTTTTAGTAAATAAAAGTTTTACCAAACATGCACTAAAAGTATATGACGTAACAATTTAATATTCTTGTAGACATCTCATTACTCTGTTAATGATTTTTTTTTTTAAGATTTATTTTCAAAGAACCACGTGCTTGATATTGAGGACAAAAGATGGTAAAAAGATTCTCCCTCCGTGCCATTTATATAGACAAATTTTATTTTTCACGTGGATTAAGAAATATTATTTAATATTATTGGAAAAACAATTTTTGTCAAAACTTTCTTAGTTTATCGCTATTTATATTTGTACAATTTCAAGATTAAATGGGAGAATTGGTTATAACTAGCAAATTAAATAAGAGTATATTAGTAAATAAATAAAACAAAACATTCTAAAAAAAGAAATATGACTATATAATTGAGACAATAAAATAAGAAAAGTCAACCTATATATAAATGGGACAGAGGGAGTAATTAATATGTTTTGTATCCTAATTTTCAAAAAATGTATCAATATGATATAAATGTACTTTTACGAGTAATCATAAGTCTTAAAAGACACCTCCATAGTATTTTTTATTGATTATTAGTGCAACGATTATTTGATGCACAACATTTTAATATGATTAGTGCAACGCAACGCAACGCAACGCAACACATTAACATAATAAAAATTAAAACCTTTTTCTTTAAACAAAAATAAAGTATATAGCAATTTCATATAAAGATCGAAGTAAGCCATACAATCACACTAATCATTTATGAACCCACCACGGCTTAGGATACTGTAAATCGCGCGTCATTCACCTAGCACATGACCCTACCAAGATAACAACTAAAAAAAATGAAGAAGAAATATAAACGCCAAACTCATTAGTAGGGACTCACACTTTCCATAGTGTGTCGTCTATATTTCAATAGCACAATACATATATGAGAAATGATCTGTCAAGTATTAATGTTTAACTTATACTAAATATCGATGGCATGACATCAATACATTGAAATATAATAATTTAATATAATATTGTTGAGACTCATGATAAATTTATTTATCGATTAATTGACGTGTCATGTCATCATACACAACACACAACTTTTCATACATATATTATACACACATGTATTTGCATGGCTAATTAAAGCAGCTATAATTTTAGATTAAACATAATAAACCAAGCCTCATGCCAAACCCTATATAAGAACTCGAAGTGACATCGTATCTAGCTTAACCCCCCAAAATTCCCATGCAAGTAGAATTTTGGACAGCTCAAAGCAAAATGTCAAACTCCATTAATGCTCAATTTCCAGAATTCCGTACTTTTTGTGCCTATATAATCTGCTCACAAAAATGAATTAATCACTTCTCATAGTTATAAGCAGCTTTAAATCTTGAATTACCAAGAACTTCGCTTAACTTCAAGAATGGCACTTATAACAGCTGCTCACATGGCTTTCACTTTCGGCATTCTTGGTATATATATATATATATATAATCAATTCTTCTATGTCGGATCTGTATCTATTTGAGCTAATCTTGTGTTAATTAATTTGAATTATTATTATTATTATTTTTTTTTTTTTGGGCAGGAAACGTCGTGTCGTTCATGGTGTACATGGCACCACTGTAAGAACTTGATTTCTAATTATTTCTTGTTAATTTTAACACTACCAAAAAAAATGCAGCTACAACAATGAAAATCCATCAATATGGACGATTTCTGGCCTACAGTTTACGTGTTTTTTCTTGGATTTCAGGCCTACATTTTACACGATTTATAAGAGAAAATCGTCAGAAGGATTTCAGTCAATTCCTTATTCAGTTGCTTTATTTAGTGCAATGATTTATCTGTATTATGCTTATCTGAAGAAGAATGTGATTTTGCTTATAACCATAAACAGCTTTGGATGTGTCATGGAATTAGGTTTTCTGACCATCTTCCTGGTATATGCAACCTATGAATCAAAGGTTATTTTTATCCTTAATTTTCTCGAACTTTTAACTAGTACTTTTTTCTCTTTCATACAATAAATTTGGAGTCTTGAATCCATTTAGGGCAATCCTGAAATTTGATGCTAGTTTTACTATTTCCCTCCATTCAAATAAACAAACCCCCCCCCCCCCCCCCCCCCCCCTCTCTCTCTCTCTCTCTCTCTCTCTCTCTCTCTCTCACACACACACACACATAAATATCCTTAATCTTCTCAAACTTTTGACTAGTACTTTTTTCTCTTTCATACAATAAATTTGGAGTCGTGAATCCATTTAGGGCATTCCTGAAATTTGATGCTAGTTTTGCTATTTCACTCCATTCAAAGAAACAAAACCCTATATTTAGTAAATCTAAATTAGGACACACACACACACATAAATGTATGTATATATGTATATATTTTAATTTAATACCTCTCCATCCAATTCATCCAATTGCTCTTTGATGCCATTTTTGCTAAATCCTTTTCAAGCACTTACTAAATACATAAAAATGAAAATTGATCTTATTTTTGCTCTTTCACTTCATAGAATCTCAAACTAGGTCTTATTTACAGTAAATTCAGAGTCGAAACATGAAACGTCCCCTTTCCACTCAAACTAATTTTATTTTTTTTGGCAGATTTATACCATAAAAATTCTCGTCCTATTCAACGTAGTAGCAATGGGATTGATCGTTGGATGCACATATTCTCTATCAAAAGGGCATAAGAGAGTGACAATTGTTGGATGGATATGTTCGGTTTTCTCTCTCTGTGTTTTTGCTGCTCCTCTTAGTATTATGGTAATTAATTTTGATTGTCCCTTAATTTAAAATTACTAAAGTTTACAAAATATTTAGCGAAAATTTCAGTAATTGTTTTTGTTTAATATTGCAGAGGCGAGTGATAAAGACAAAGAGTGTTGAATATATGCCACTTACTCTCTCATTATTCCTCACTCTATGTGCTGTCGTATGGTTCTTCTATGGTCTTTTCATCAAGGATTTCTACATAGCTGTAAGTGCATCATAAGACTCTTCAAATTCATATATTTTATATTCTCATTTTTTTCTAATTAAAACCCTAATATAGGGGAATTTTCTCAACAATAATCTTTTTTTTTTCTTTTTTGTATTATATATAAACACAGGCTCCAAATGTTGTTGGATTTTTATTCGGAATAGCGCAGATTATTTTATATTTAATCTACAAGGGCAAAAAAAAGGAAAATATTCTACCAGAAAATAAGCTGCATGATATATCAACTAACATAGACCGGAATTCACGAGATCACATGCAGAACTCATCAACAGTGGAGATTGCAGCAGTAATTGATCACGATCATGGACAAGCCCACAGAGGAACAAACTAGGAACCAAATGAACCTAGCATCACAGAATTTTCTGCAGCTACACCATTTTGTGATACTCATTATATCATTTTACATATATATAGTCATATAGACACAACGTGTTCTCTGGTCCACTCTAATTATGGGTTGACATGTTGAGGGGAAAGTGATAGCATAATAATGATTTATAATGATAGGTTGACATTAAGAAGTTCACTGTCGAAATGTGACAAAAACTTAATTTTATTTTAATTGTGGAACCACACTACTTAGTGTGGACAAGTTTCTAGTGAACTATTTTCTTTATTGTATCAAATAGTAAGTCTTAATAGACATGTTTAAGATATGAAATATTATCGACCTAAAATATTTGGCTTTTAAGTGAGATGACGTTTTATTTATTTTAAATTCTATAAATAATTGTGTAGGCATTCTCAACTTTCAATACCAACAATCACATTTGTAAAAATTGACCATATTTAAGAGGAAAAAAATAAAAATATCCACGTGTCTAATACAAGGATAGACTCAAACTCAAAAGTACTCCTTTTTTACTTTAATAAATAAAACGTGCTAAAAATAGAGTCTCTTCAAAAAATAAATAAATAAAATAAAAAGAGTGCTAATCATTTGCCTCCAATTTCCATAGCTCATATTGAGCTGGCCCATACTTTTTTTGTACCTGAGGGAGGTCTTCCTTATGATGCTACAAATGGCTGTCCAATGTGCAAGACGTAAACTCGGATAGCATCTAATATCCTTTTCGAGATTCTGAAAGTTTTCAAGTATCGTGACTCTAATAGAAACATACGGTAAGCTCTCTGTAGGCTTGTTCTTTTTTAGCTGTAAAAGGTTTGGAACCCAAGATAGACTTCAAGAGACTTAGGACTCATCTGAGCCCCCAAAAAATTACTAAAAAATTAAATTGTTTCAAAAAATTATTAAAAATAATAATGAGTAGATAATTTTGGTATAAATTTTTTTTTTTCATTGTCACAAAATTATGCTATATAGATTATTATGATATTATTTTTGCCCTTTTGTAAAACAAACTTGAAATGAACTCATAATTGTTTTTTATCAATATATTTTTTATTTTGTAGTTTTTCTAATGAATTGTCATTTGTTTTGAATGTAGCGCCTTTCCACCGCCAAGATTTGAAATATCACTTAGATTTTATTTATTTTTAAAAGTCTATTAAAATTTAGGTCTCCAAACTCAAAATTTTAATATATTCCATAAAATTAAGGGGGGTTTAGTTTAGTATTTTCAAATTATTTTCATTTTTCAATTTTATAAAATACCTAAAACTTCTTTAATTTTGTATTTTGGAAAATACGCTTTTGAAATAAGATTAAATTTATACTGTAAAACACAAAATATGGGATAAAATTAATGAAATTCCTAATTCTTTGATTTCAGAGATGATGTAAATTCATGGAAGAAAGATAGCTAGAAGATAAAAACTTGAGGAGGGTGCATGTAGTTGTAGAAAATGATGATGACTATTCAGCATCACATTCATGATTCATTAAACTTATTTATTGTTTCAATTACTCAGCTGTGTTTATTTCTAGAATCAGTATTTATTTGTCTACTTGCTATTGCAATTTTATCATTCACAATCGCATTCTAAATTCTCAATTCATATGATTAAAATTTTATTTTTTATATCCTATCTTTTGCCAATTCAATTTATTATTTTATTTTTGTAGCAAATTTTTTTCGTAAGATTCATCATCTTTAATATATATATATATATTAACATGAATTTGTTCTATTTTATTGAATAATCAAATTCATTGAATAAAATGTTATAAAAGATTATGTAGATGTTCCAATCCAAAGGTGTTTTTCTGTTTTCTATTTAGAGAAACATTTTTTTCAAAATGATAAATCAAATACTTTTTTTTGTAGTCTTAAAACAAATTCTCAAAATAGAAAACTGAAAATGAATTCAACATTCAAAAATGAAAATTAAAACGCAAATCAAACAGGTCGATTTTCTCCAATAACTAGTGGATTTCTAAGGATTTCGTTAATTTGTATAGATTAAAGTGGATTTCAAGCTATAAATATACATACTGAACTCATTAAAAAAATTATAGCTTGACTCCTTGGATTTCAATGAATTTCGAGCTCTAAAATATAAAGTCAATTACTTATACTGTAGATAAAATTAAAAGAAATTAATATCAATAAAAATAAATATAATATAATAAAATATCTCATGTACAATTATCATTCTTATGGGAAAGAAATAAAAAGATAAAATTGGGTTCTTATTTTTATTAGAATTTGAAATCAAAATTTTATTCCGAGCAATCAAGAATAAAAATTAAATAGTCCATTATGCTATTAAAATTCTATTAACATATTTTTAGTCATAAAATATTTAGTGCATATTTTACATTAACAAAAATATATAGTGCATATTTTTTTAGATTGATATTCATTTTCTTGACTTTTTCAATTATATTTTATTTAATTTTTTAATATTCATGAACTGGTTTTTATTTTGTTGATATTTACTTGTTAGACTTTTTAGATTGAATAAACCAGTTATTTTAAATGACAATGTTATAATTAACTTTTTAGGCGACGTTTGGCTAAGCATAAAAAGAGTAAATTTTCTTATAATTAACTTTTTATTTCTAAATTTTTTAGACAACTTATTTATTAATAAAAAAATTACATTTTAAAAAGTAGTTCTTACCTACTATCAAATTAAAAAGTCTTATTTACCTGTTCTTACTTTTAACTTAGACCAATGAAAAGTTATTTATTATAAACTATAGACGGTTAACTCTACAATGAAAAAAGTCGGATCGATTGGACCACCAACAATCCTGCGGAACTCAAAAAATATAGAATGAAAAAGAATGACTGCAAGAAATCTTAAGAGGACACCGGTGTGGTGCCGGCCAAAAACCCTTCGACGATCAAGTCAGTAAAGCTTGTCGAAAATTGTACGAATGATAGATCAAAGCAAGAAGAAATCACTTAGAATTCAGTAGATTCAGATACCTGAAAGCTTGACTGACCACGAAATTTATAGAAGTGGGATAACCATTTAGGTGGGATAGACTAGAATTCTCCGAGATTTTGTAGTTGGTTGGAGCTAAATCTGATCAGATTTAGTTGGTTGAGATTGACATGTTACTTGCAGATAACTTCAACTTGACTTGGTCAAATCGTAGTGCGATTTATCATTAAGATACATTATGGGGGTTCCAAATTGTCATGCGGTTCTTGGACCGTGTATTCGGATCGATCGGCCCAATGAATTGGGCTCAAGATGGCACGATTGGACCATATATGGGTCTTATTTTATGACTTGGGCCGCTTGAACCAATAGATTAATTTTTACCACTACATAAACCTACTTATTTACTTTTATGTAAACATTTTAATCTTGCAAAACATGCTCTTAATATGTTCAATGAGTCTTAGCCTATGTTTGACTCATATGTCTAAATTGTTTATAAATACTTAAAATCACTTTATATTCACATATTTTGTGGCATCCGCAATTATCTACCACTCGTTTTTATTTATTTATAATTTAAAATATTTATAAACAATTTCCAAGCATGTTTTTAAATAATTAGGTTTTAATGAGTTATGGAGTAAACTATGTAAAAACATCTCCAATGCACTCCATATATTGCAATTTAGGTAGCATCAAAATAGAAATGCTTTCAATTTACGTGGCATTAATGTCTAATGAATAGAATATCCTCTTCGAATTCTATTTCCAATTAATTTTGTCCATAACTAAATTTTATCTCTGATGTATATTTAATAAGACATAGAACAAACTAATAAACACGAGAGACAAAGAGAGAAATATTAAATTACGGTGACTCACTTCATCAAGAAATGTCTTTATATCTTCACAATCCACTTAACAATGTCCACCTTTTTCTTGCCACGTCAAACATAATCTTAGTAGTGTTGCATTTGTGAAGAACTTTTATTTAATTTTATTTTAGCTTATGTGATAATTTTTTTAGTACGATTCACATTAGCATTGTAGGTGTTTCCAATGACACTAATTAAATGGGCATTTAGAAGCTTATATTTAGCCAGGTTACACACTTCACATTAATAATAATATTATTTATTTATTTTTGCATCATGTGTCTTAAGATTCTATGGTATTTGATAATTCATTTGAATGTTTTTATGTGTGATGCAGGTAAGATTTTACTGATGAAAATTGTTATTGAACTTTTTCCAAAAAAATAAATAAATTTGTGAACCTATCTCAAGTACAAAAATAGGACTGTGTGTGGGTCGAATTGTGTTGATTTTTTTATCCAATCCAAATTCAACCCAAAATTGTAAAATCTAACCAACCCAACCTAATAATTATTTTAGCCCAATCCAACCCAAACCAATTTGGGTTGGATTGGGTTGGTTTGTTTGAGCTTGGATTCAATTCAAGTTGGATCCGATTATTTTTCGTTGACTTTGAACAATTTTTAAAGTTTGAAAACACTTGAAAATCTTTGTGATTTATAACTTATATAAAGAATTTTTTTCTAAAAATTAATTCATAAATAAGTTTGAAACTATGGTACATTTTTTATTTTAATTCTTTTAGGATTTATTCATTTCATTATCACGTCTTTAATTTTTAGCTTATCAAATTATTTTATATTTGTACATAATGTAAAAACATGGGACGCTTGTACACTATAAATCCTTCTCTTCATCACTATTGTGTCGTTGGATTTTGATACCCAATAAATTCGGGCAATGATTTAGCCCCTGTTTGATCTACATTCTAATTTTTATTCTCATTTTCAACCGCATATTCTTTAATAAAATAATATATTCCATCACATCAATAATTTTATTTTTTTTTAATCGCATATTCATCGTCCTATCACCCAAAAAAATGTATTCTTTCCATTTTAATGTGCATCAAACAGAGGCTTAAAATAGTTGACGGATAATTTATCGACAACATAGACTTGACTCGACTCGACTCAAAAATGACCTATAATTTTGGATGACCCAAGTTGGAGTTGAATTTGTTGTTAATAGATATGTGAGTCTTGGTCCAATTGTTATTCAGTTTGCCTTGATTTTTTTTAAGTAGCTCATTTGTTGGTTTAGACTTTAGTTTATTGTGGCCCATATTGTTAGCCCAATTAAGTGACTTAACATCCAATCTATATATTCATCCTCTAGCAGCCGGTTTGGTGTGGGTGTGTATTGTAGCAATGGAGAAGAGAGAAAAGAGAAAGGAAACCGAGAGCTTTGGAAGGTTGTGAGTGAGATTCAACCATTGTTATCTCTTCTTCTTCCTTTCTTTGTGGATTGCTAATATCACCACCATTAGAGTCTCCTATGTGGAGTGAAACTTGTGGCAATCAAGTGTAAGAGCTTTGGGTTGGGTAGTGTTCGTTTGGTTGATTTTTTTGAGCATGGATCAAGATTTCTCGAAAATTTCTACGACAATGTCAATTTAGGTTTTTCCATTTTGGGTATTAAATTTTTTAATATATCAGGTTGTGTTGGATTGAGTTGGGTTTTAATTCATAACTCGAGATCCAATCCAATCCAACCCAACCTCAAATTTGATTTTCTAACTCAACTCAATCCAATTAAATTCAAAAACCAACCCAAACCCTTCGATTTGGACGCTTTGTATTGATTTTTGTCCAACCCTACTTATTTGGAAGATGTTTTATATTTTTCGAGCAATATTAAGCAAGGAAAATAATAAATCTCATATGTTATTATATTTCCTTATTCAATATTACATATCCCCAACCTGGCTCTCCAGCCCAAATGCAAATAAAAAAAATTAATTTTTTTTGTGTACATTTTTTTTTTCGTATTAGTCCGTGCTATTTTTTTTCCCGTATTAGCCCATACTAAAAATTTTCTTGAATCCGCCCCTGCACATATTGAATATGTTTTAAGTAGTTTATCGATTTAGAGCCTTACATTTATGTGATAGAGTAAAAAGTTAATCTAATTTTTCTTAATAAACTTTTTCCTGGATCCGTCCCCGTATATATCAAATATGTTTTAAGTAGTTTATCGATTTAAAGTCATACATTTAGGTAATAGAGTAAAAAGTTAATCTAATTTTCCATGAGTTGGAAATGAAAGTTTACCTTATTTTTCATAGGAGTTGGTCACTATTTTGTACATATGCATGCGTATAAAAATGGACAAAAGTCCTAATTAGTGAGAGGTCAATCCGTTCTATGAACCATTATGTTACTACATTAGGTTCATTACTAATTTACTAAACAATCTAATTATTGACTATTTTCATATATTTTTGGAAATTTTTTCTAATTACTCAATTTTTTTAATACTAAAATGAAAATTTTCTCCTGCAGAATAATTGCGGTGCTCTTCTACTAAAATTTCATTTACTAATGTAGGCATAGCAACGAGGAAGAATAGACTTTAAAATATCTAAATGAACTACAAACTTTCGTCGATCACCAGTTTTTCTAAGTTGACGAAAATATCTAGATAGTTCATCGTCTGTGCAATGAATGAGAGAGAGAGAGAGAGAGAGAGAGAGATATTAACTTTGCTTAATTTGACGAAAAAAATCTATATCATTCGAAATTTGTGTAGAAACAAAAAGAGAAATTCGAAGATATTATTTACGAATCGAAAAATGATGGATTTCATTTTATCACTTTAAAAGTGTCATAACAGAAAATTTATTCTATATTTTTTTTATAGAGTCAAAACTTATTACATATAGTATACATTTTTTTTTTTTAACACTATTTTATTTTTCGTTGTTATTGTGTGTAGTTAGTTTGGAGTGACTCCAAAATAGAATCCGAATGACCAAAACACCCTTTAGCACATTCATGAATAGGACTTATAAAGCAAAAGGCAAGCCGTTTAAATGGCAAAAAGAAACGTAACCCACGTGTGGGACCCTCACACATCACGTTCAAATTACAGCCCTCGAAATGTAGGCCGTCAGTTCATTTTTTGTCTTCATTATACAAATATTAATTTCTTCTGGACATTCTAAACGACACAACTCTTATGCGTCCGGCACAGCTAATATCCAAGCCACATGCGATCATTAAAATAGGCCCTTTTTTTTTTTTTTTTTCTGGAAATTAGTTTGAAAATTAAGTAAAATTGGTTAAGTATGAAAATAAAAATGTTGGAAAAATGATTTTCGTATCAATTTCGACCAAATATTCGGACTTTATCTGATGATCAAATTACTAATGTAAATAGACCAACTTATTCTACTCGTCGAATAAATCGTCGTGATATATTTGGAATCTTGACGCCAATTTTGAATGAATGAGTAATTGCTGTCCAAAGTTGGAACGAAATAGAGAAAAAAAATGGTCTGAAATTACCTAACTCCGTTGCTCGAGCAACGTGGTGACAAGCGAGAAAAAAACGTTCTACTCCAAAATTGACACTCTCACTCGAGTGAGAGTCTAGTGATAGGCTAATGACATGAAATGTTAATTTTGTTCGAAAGATTGCGATGTTTGACATGCACCACTTCGTCCACAATCCCTCATCATCTATAAATAAGATCATTTGGACGTCCTTTTTGCATACCATCTCATACTTGCATCAAGCATTTCATAATTCTCTTGTAATTTTGTTTCTTTCAAAATCATTTCATAAGTTGTTTTCCTTATAGAGAGGGAATTCCACCAGAAGTTCACCGTAACTTGTGATTTGAAGTGCTACTACCACAAGTTGAATTCGTTGTATCTTGACAGATAAGTGCCATGAGTCGTGAGTACCGTTGTAGGGCAATATTGTCTTAAGAAGAAATTATTATCGCTTGCCTCGGATTACTTCATACTCTTATTTCTTTCCTATGTTATTTTGGTTTTGTTGTAGTTCAAATACTACAGTTCTACCTTCATATTTATTGTGTTTAATCACGCTCCTACAGATTAAACTTATCATTGCTTGTTCTTTACATAAACTATCCTTTCACCCCATATATTTCAAGCCCGGTTACAACAATTTTTACTCATATTCCATTATTAGGTTTAAACATATAAGAAAACATTATATAATTTCAAGTGATGGAAGTTCCTTTTTATTATGTATTGAATATACGGATAAGGGTCAAAGATTTAAAATCCCACAATTATGTTTTATTTGTTTGGAGTGATTAGAGATGTACACTTGGAAGCATGCAGTGCAACGTTTAGATATTTTTGTTGGTGACTCATCGCTCTATTGGTTATATATTCTTGTTGGTGGTTCGTCGCTCTTAATAATTTGTGGACAAAACTGATTATGTAGGGATTTGGCGCCCTCCCCCCATTGGGGGAGAGCTGCGGATTTGGTACCCCTGTTTAGTCTTGGGATTTAATCCCAGGACGTATAGCCCGTCCCATAATTTGTTGAATAGTGTTTTGATGTGAAAGACAACAGATGATAAAAGATTTCACCTTGAAAGAAGTTCAGATGTATATTGGTTTTATTTATTATTAGTACAATCACTATCTGACACTGGACATTTTTGTAATATGATTAATACGACGCAACTCGCAAAAGATAATAACCCTTTTCAAACATAAATAAAATGTGCACACGCAAATCTCATATAAAGTACATCATACAAGTCAGTCATACCAATTATTTATGAGCCAATACAATGTCGCAAATCATATGACGACAAGCATAGAGAGCACAACTAAGATTGTTGTTTGCCAAAAAAAAGCCGTACACGACAAACATGTTAGTATGGGATCGAAAAAAGTTTATACGCTACTCAGTAAATTTTACACGTAAATTTATCAACTTTTCCACGAAGGCCATGGTGGAAAAACCAAGTCCGTTTATACTAAAATGAGCTCAAACATGTATAGCCATGGCTAAAACAGCTATATATTTATGTTAAACATGAAAAACAAGTCATATGCCAAAATACAAACTTGAAGCAATGACACACTGTTAGTATTAGATTATTGTAATTGACTATTCTGTGAACAAAAAATCAGCTTGAACATTTTAGAAGTTTAGGGACTTAATTGTAAAGTTTCATAGTTTGTTGTATAGTGTAAGGTTTGGGATACAAGTTTAGAACACGAAGGAAACTCGCCGCATTTTTGCTAGCTGCTCGCGGGAGTCATGCTCGAGCGGATGAAGTAGAATATCCAGCGCTCGACTTTCGCCCACCTGTCACTCGAGCGACAGGGCCCCCGCTCGAGCGAACATGCTTTTCGCTCGAGCGACCAATTTACTGACAGACCTAATTCGCGAGATTTTTATTGGTTAAAGTTTCATATTCGTCCAACATATAAAAGGGGGCGCTGCGCATTCGGGAAAGAGGGATTGAACATTATACATTCAAATAGAAACCATTATTCTCTCAAGAGCAAAACATTCAACAGTTCAATCACATCATCTATATGCATCATTCGGATTGAAAACATCAAAACCTTCAATCAATACACTGGTGCTATTCTTTACTTCGATCTGTCAGGAAGATTGTGTTGTTAACTTGGCTGGCTGCGAAGATCAAGGAAGAAACTTAAGAACAAGGAGTTCTTGGTGGATCTACAGGAGATCAACTGCATGAAGAGTCAGTAGTGGCGTTCGTGTGCTCACTTCAGGAGAACTGCTTTACAATGGAGAGCTAGGATTGGTGTTCGTGTGCACATTTCAGGAGAGTTGCTTCAAACTTCAGACAGAAGATCAGAAAGTTTGTGTCGTCAACTTTGCTAGTGGTCTGTATGTTTATAATACGGTTTATAGTGGATCTTTGACTGGAAAAGCGCTCGGAGTTTTTTTTCCACGCTGGGTTTCTCCATAAACAATTTTCGTGTTGTTTACTGCTTTATTTATTGCTTTCGTAGTATTCCAAAATAGGATAAATTGAATTGGTTGATTAATCACCTAGACATAATTAACTAGTGACTTCTTGCTTGTTAATTAGTTTTAATTCCTCATTTACACCTAATCACCCCCATCTAAGTGTAGTTTGGTCGAATCTCCAATTTTTCACATACGTATAGCTTAATTGTCAAAATTCTCACGCAAGCAAAATTTCGACAGCTCAAAGTAGAATGCCAAACTCCATTACAACTCGTCTTCCAGGATTTCCTCCTTTTTGATGCCACCTATATGATCTTTTCACTAAAAGGAATTAATCACTTATCATAATTATAAGCAGCTTATAATCTTAAAGTGCCAAGAAGTACTTCACTTCAAGAATGACATTGACAACAGTAGCTCACATGGCTTGCACTTTCGGGACTCTTTGTGTTAGATCTGTATATATGTTAGCAAATCTTGTGCTTATTAATTTGAATTATTTTTTTTCCCCAGGAAATCACTTGTCTTTCTTGGTGTTATTGGCACCAGCGTACAACCTTGATTTCTTATTAATTCTAGTTAATATAACACTACCAAAAAAATGCACCTAAAAATTAATATTTTTTTTCTTGGATTTCAAGCCTACATTTTATAGGATATGGAAGAAAAAATCGACGGAAGATTTTCAGTCAATTCCTTATTCAGTTGCTTTATTCATTGCGATGTTGTATTTGTATTATGCCTTTTCTGAAGAAGAATGTGATCATGTTTATAACCATCTATTAGGCTCTATGTTGTAATTGACGATTCTGTAAAAAAAAATGACTAAATTGAATATGTGTAAAAGTCAAGGAGTTAGGAGCAATATTGTATAGTTGGATAAGGTAGCTTAGGGTTAGAGATCGAGTTTGGAAATAGGAAGAAGAAACATCACATTTTCGCTCGTCTCTCGCCAAGACAATACTCAAGCGAGAAAAATAGAATGTCTCTTGCTCGCTTATCACTACCTCTTCGCTCGATCGACAAATCCTTCACTCGAGCGACGGTATTATTCGGTCAACCCTAGCTCGCATTTTTGGAAATTTTTACACAGCCTATAGTACCTAAATATCCCTAATTATAAATACTCAAGTATAACTGTAGACAACGTAGTAACCCCTACTCTTATCGCTAATTGGTCTAAAACTAATTTGAATTAATGTAATTGGTACATCAAAGCCTTACATGCCTTATTTATGACTAATCCCCGAAAGAATTTAGGAGAGTGTCCATGTGTGAGGTAGCTAAAGAAGTTTGTGATATTTTTACAGACCATACATGAGGGAACACAGATTGTGAAAAACTCTAAGTTGCAGATTTTGACCACTAGACTTGAAGAGATTAAGATGAAAGATGATGAGACTTTTGATGAATTCTATGCGAGCTTGCCTAAAGTTATGGCAATAAAGGAGAGTAAGAATTTAGGTTCTATTAAGGTGAAAGAATTGATTGAATCTCTCTAGATTTATGAGCTAACCTTAGATAAACCGGTAAATAAATGTTTGTTGCTTCCAAAACTGCTAGGGAGAACCGTGATGGGTCATCTGAGTCATATTCACCTAATGAGGAAGAGTTAGAATATTTTGCTAAGAAATTCTACAAAATGTTTATGAATAAAAAGAAGCCTCATGATAGACACATTTGAACCGTTGTCCAGGATGGGACATATGCCAAAGTCAACCCATTTTTACATATTCGTCGCAATTTTAGAGGAAATACGAAGTCACAAAGACAAACAAGTCTCATCACATAGAGGTATAGACAACAATGTCACAAATATAATTTAAACAAATAGAGACATGGACAAATATATTAGAGGTCATAAATAAATAGGGTATTACAATACGACGATCACAAAATCTAGTATGTCATTTTACTAGACATATGGCCAGTTGTATTAGAAGTCATAACATACGCCAACTTGTTTCTATATTTTTCTAGATTGGTCACAATAAAAGAAGAAAGATAAATGAAGCCACAATTTTCATGCACATGGATGGTCACATAGATGAGTGAGGTGAGGGAATACATGCTTTGGTAAAAGTTAGAATTTAATATGGTAAGTGGGTAAAATATATCTATATTGAAAAAAGGCGCCTAGAACGGTTTATACCAATAGTAATTACCGAATTTAAGTTTATATCCAAACTACGCGTTCAAAACAAATTATTACTTTGACCTTACATGCGGAATTAATCTACTACAAGTAACAAGTCACTTTTAGCAGTTTCTATTAAGTATAAAATCCAATTCCCCTAAGTTGAATTACTGCGGTTGTAATATTTGGAAAGTAATAAAAAAACACACAGTTTGATGACGGAGAAACCTAACGTGAGTAAAAATTTTGGGACCAAACCATTTACCTCCACTATAGACAATGTGGGTTATATTAGATTCCAGCCTAGTTTCACTAGCTGTTGTAAACCCTGCAACTTCAAGATCTGTTGTTCATTTCAGCCTCACGATCTACTACCGTAGATGCAGTCTAGTCTACCCCACTAGACCTCCCAATCTACCTCATGTAGCTTCCAAGATATTTTGTATTCCAGACTCACAATCTTCTACCAAGATTCATTGTCTAATCTTACAATCTTCTGCACACGTCTCTTCCAAGTGGATACACAGGAATCACATATTCATTTTCTTTGTAGTGCGCTTGAATCCCTTCCTTAAGGTGTTAAGGATGCCAGATGTTTTGGATTAACGAACCTTGATATTTTCCAAAACTTGGTTGCCGAATCACAAGAATGATGTGGATGAATCAATCAATGAATTCCTCTCAAACAAGGGTATGAAAGTGTTATGCAATTGTAGTATAATGAAGCAACCTCTATATTTTCGTGCAAAACCTCTATTTATATGTAGGGCTAAACATGTGTCATGGCCGTGTAGAACTCTTCAAAATCGTGACTTAGGTTTGGTCATATAAATACATCGCTCGAGCAATGGAGTCTTTCGCTCAAGCGACAATGCTGTCGCTCGAGCGAACGGTCAGCAAGAAGTAGGCGAGGTCAATTATGTATGTGCTGCTTGAGCGAAACATTGAAAATTCGACGAGTCTTCAACCTTGTTCCAAACTTGAATTCAAACCCTAACTCAACTATACATAATTGTACCTAGGTCCTTGACTTTTACAAGTATTCAATTAAGCTCTTATTGTTCATAAACATGCCAATTACAAACATTGGTATATATTATGTTTTGTCTTTGTGTATTCATTAATTTCATTCTTATTCCTTATTTTTTATAGATCAATTATTATTATTATTATTATTTAAATTATTAGTTGATTTCTACAAACGTTATCAGAATTTAGAAATTAAGAAAATGTAAACTTAAATGATGGTAATACGAATTTTTGCCTAAAATTAACCATTTGTACGTTTTAAAGTCCTTTTTTACTCCTTTTAGCTTCGTTCTCCTTCTTGTCGGGATTTTAGCCTACCAAAATAAAAATTACACAATTATGAATAGAAATTTATTCAATTTTATCAATAACAAATCTCAAAAAGTGTCAAATAAGTGTGTAAAAACACACTTATCATTTTGTGATTGGAATAGATACTGGGGATGTAGTACAACATTGTGTGATGCTTGGTTGGCATGGTTGTGTTGGATTATAAGCTAAATTTGATGCTTTAACATTGCACTCCACATGTTCGATAAAATGCCTCATTGGAATTTTAGTATGATTTTTGTGACACCATTGCACACACGAGCCTTATTACATGTCATGTACGTATTTATACTCTCATGTCTCGATTTGGAGTTGATTTGAGTCAGTTTTACCTCGGTGACATGAATTACACACCGCGTCACGGTGCCTTGACGCAACTGCACCACATCATGTCTTGCATGTTTTGGTCATTTCTTAACATATTTGACACTTTTGCATTCATTTGAGTCCATTAGTCTGGTCGTACATCGACTTAGTGTTTGGACGTATTTTTACATCGTTTTGCGTGCATGCCTCCATCGTGCATCATTTCACGCATTTCTTGCATTTGGTTGTTTTGCTATACCTTGTGGTCTATCTCCTTCTTTGTCGCATCTTTTGACGTGTTTGTTCTGCAACCATGTCACAGATGCCGCCGAAGAGATCTAGGACTGCAGCGCAGCAGGCCAGCGGCTCATCTTCATTCAGCCAAGCCCGTTTTATGTCCTCTAATGCCATTGAGGTTTTCACTTTCGAGTTTTTCCTCCGTCCGGTTCTCGTAGAGTGTGAGGTGGTTCTTTTCGACCTTTCCCCTGATATCGCTGTCATATTCACGTTACGGGGTTGAGACATTTGACTGATTTAGTACCACCACCTGACCTCTTAGTTCTCTAGTTCTACGCGAACATCTATGAGGTAGATGATACTTCTTTTCGTGTTTTTTTTAGAGGTCGTACTCTTAGGGTTTCACCTGTAGTCGTGACCGAGTCTCTTCATATTCCTAGGGTTCTTCATCCTATTTACCTTTATCTTTCTGCCGAGACAGGCCCTTTCGATACAGTGGTTTATTCTACTCTGTTTGGTATCCCATTGGTAGGGGGTTCTACCGCGGTCCGTACTAGATCGCTTTCTACTGACCGTCGGGTTTTGTTGTACATTGTGTGCACAACCTATGGTTAGTTGGGCATACATCTTTCTTACCATCTGATAGGCTGAGATTTTTTTACGCCCTTATTCATGGTGACTCTATTAACCTGCCTACTTTTTTGTGCTAGAATATTCTGCGCACTTTTCGCACTCCCGGTTGCAGGTTAGGTCTTCCCTATGCGTGTCTTATTCATCGGTTCGTCTTAGCCCTTGGTGTTACCTTTCCTGAGGGTCCTTCTTGTCGGATAGGTCGTCCTATTGGTCATGCGACCATGGCACAAAGTCGATCCCATGCTCCTTCTACTTTTGCTTCAGCTGAGCCTGCTAATCCTGCAGCGCCAGTTGATCCTTTAGGTGATCTTCCTGGTGGTCCTTCGACCGTCCCTCCTTCTGATATTTCATCCACTTCTTCTACTCCTACCCCTCCTGCTTCGTCTTCGGTTGACTCTTTGGCCGTCTTGATGGGTCAGATGTCTACTTTGGTCAGTCAGTAGGCTCGGTTGCTAGCCGAGGTAACTCAAACTCGGACTGATGTCACTGACATACAGGGAGCTGTGGCGTATCTTCAGCGCCATGTAAGATGGATGCATGATCATTGGGCTGTAGGGAGTGATGATTCAGATGTTACTGATGAGGACGACGATCTTGCTTTTTTGTTTAGGACTAAATATTTAGTGGAAGAATCTGATTCTTTTTGGTTTGTTAGAGTTGTGGTAGGTATTCACTAGTTTTGTACCCAACTCTAGTGATTTCTATAGGGCTTTTTTCTCTGCTCTTTTGTGCTGCTCTTTACGCTATATGCTCTGTTGATTATCTCTATTGTGTTGTTTATTTGTCTTTTCCCTTCAGTATTTGTGATAAAAATGGGGAGAGATTTTATAGTGAGGGAGAGATTTATTTGATCTTGGCTTGTGTTTTTTAGCAGCTACATTGTCATTTGCATGCTTGTCTTTTGGGATCATTGGGGTGAGACATAGGTAATTGTTACTTATACATATGCATACTTTTGATATATGTTTGTTGGGGTCGTTGGGGAGAGATATAGATACACTTTACATTTAACTTGATTTACATTGCATTGACATCTACACTTATGTCTTATGTCGTTTGGGATCGTTGGGGAGAGACATAGATACTATGTTTAAGACATTACTGTGCTTTTATTAGATATTTTTTTACCTGTCATTTAGGGTCATTGGGGGAGAGACATAGATACATTTACCTACTATTTTAACTTCAAGTGAGTTTGCAGTAATGGAGAGCTTTACATATGCATTACATATCATGCACTGATATGGAGCATGTTATCCATGCATTTGTGTTACACTTTATGTATAACTATTTGAGTTTTGATGTTTTGTGGTATTAATACGAATATGATGTTTTGATTAGCATTAATATTGTATCTCAAACAAGCATGCTTATTTGATTGATTACGTGTGTAAGCTTCTAAGTGCTTTATTACTTATTTCCTGTATCACGTGTTTTTACACTGGGTATGTGAGTTTTGATTTCAAGATACAGGTTGAACAAAATCGAAGCTATATTCAGATGATAGTTGGACTTAGTTATTTTCTTTAGGCTTAATTTTTGCCTTGTAATTGATTTTGTCACAGAATATCAAAGGGGGAGTTTGTTAGTGTTAGATTATTGTAATTGACTATTCTGTGAACAAAATGATCAACTTGAATATTTTAGAAATTTAGGGACTTAATTGTAAAGTTTCATAGTTGGTTGTATAGTGCAGGGTTCGGGATCCAAGTTTGGAACACGAAGGAAACTTGCCGCATTTTCGCTAGATGCTCGCGGGAGTCATGCTCGAGCGGATGAAGCAGAACATTCAGCGCTCGATCTTCGCCTCCTCGTGCGACAGGGCCCTCGCTCGAACGACAGTGCTCCTCGCTCGAGCGACCATTTTACGATTTGACCTAATTCGCGATTTCGCAAGATTTTTATTGGCTAAAGTTACCATATTCGTCCAACATATAAAAGGGGGCGCTGCGCATTCGGGAATATAGATTGAACATTATACATTCAAGAGAAAACACTTATTCTTTCAAGAGCTAAACCTTCATCAAGTTCAATCACTTTGATAAATGCGTCATTTGGATTGAAAATATCAAAACTTTCAATCAAATACACTGATGTCATTCTTTACTGGGATCTGTCAGGAAGATTGTGTCGTTAACTTGGTTGGCTGCGAAGATCAAGGAAAAAACTCAAGAACGAGGAGTTCTTGATGGATCTACAGGAGATAAACTGTGAGAAGAGCTAGGATTGGTGTTCGTGTGCACATTCTAGGAGAGTTACTTCAAACTTCAGATAGGAGATCAAAAAACTTATGTAAAGCCCCGAAATTTTTGAAATAAAATTTATTTATAATTATCTATTTTGAAAAATTTAAGGATTTAAATTGAAATATGCTTTAAATCTTTATATTTTGGGCCAAATAGTTAGATTTTGATAGAGCAAGATTTAGTGTATTAATATTGGGCTCGTTGGGCAGCTCGTATTTAATTATGAATTTTAGGCTCGAGAAATAGTTAATTCGAATAAATTATGTTTAACATATCGATGTCCAAGGAAATTACATTAAATGGGTATTTTTACTTAAAGTGGAATCCTGACTTCGGCTATATCTTCCCACGTGTATTGTTGGATAGAGATTTTAGTCTTTTGTTGTTTGAATAAAATAATAATATAATACAATCTTGAATAAATCACTTGCTTAGTACACGTGGTTTAACTCTATAAAATTATGTTTTGCTTTACAAAATATTCCATGTCCAACTGATTTTACAACTATAAGTAGAGTACTAATTGTATTTTATAGTTATTTTATAAAGATTATTAGTTAATTGTAATTCTATTTTAGGTAGAATAATTGTTAACTGTTAATTTTGATTGGGTATGTATTATTATGTTTATCTTTAAATTGAAAATGAAATTTGAAAGTTGCATATAGCTACACTAGAATTTTATCCTCATGTAATTAGATATCTTTTAAATTCGAATTTCTTGATAAGATGATTTATTTGCTAAGAGTCCAATTTAAATTTAAATTAAGAGTTTTATTTGGAGTCTATTAAGTCGTCATTATCTATTAACCACTATAAATACCATGCATATGTCACATTTTTCTACACACACATACTTTTTATACGGTAGAGAGAGAGAGAGAGAGAGAGAGAGAGGGGTACTACCTGAAGTGAGAGAAAGAGAAAGGTTGTGAAAAGTCAAGTACACATATCATTGTCAAGCAATTATTCACCCAAGGCAGGAAAACAAATATTTTTAACGTGCCGGTAGAAATTTTTTAATATTCCAATAACAAGGTACGATATTTATGTGCAAGTATTTTGTTTTTTTATGCATTTATATTCAATTAAATATGCATGAATTGTCAGTGGACCTTCAGGTTCTTAAGAAAAATATATGAAATTATAAGAGGACCTAAGATGGGTGTGTCACTTGGTCACCGATATACTCCATAAGAGCAGAATGGTATGAAGTGTATAGTTTTAATTGTTATGTATTTATATATGGAAACTGCACGTATCTTACTGGGTATTTTTAAAATACTCACTCTTACAAATTTTACAGGCTGGTTCGGGTCAATTGGAACAGTGACGGGATGCTGCAGCGAACTGCCAAGAGATTTGAAGAAAAGAGATTTCGACAAATAAAATTTCTAGGTTTTACTGCATTTTAAATTTATTGTCTTGTTGAGAATGTTTAGGTTGTTTTTATTTATTTATTTATTTAAAGACGTGATTTTATGATTATTTACGAATGTTCAGTTTATTTGGAGAATAAAATGTTATCATTCCGCATTTAAGTAAATGAAATTATTCTTGGTAACACCTCAAAAGATGTATGAAAAATTAGGGCATTACAGTTTGGTATCAGAGCCCAGAATTATAAAATCGTTTCTGTAGACATTTTTGTAAATATTTATTTTTACTGAAAGTTAAGTTATGCACATGTATACTAAAATAAAAAATAAAATAAAAGAGGGGTTTTGCCATGAACAGTGCACACTATTTACGTCACTGTTCACATGAACAATAACAAAGAAAAAGAAATTCTTTATTTATTTGCATATTTTATTTTAAGGATAAAGGTTGATATCTTTTTATAATGATATTTAGATGTTAAATTGTTATGATTTAATGCTTTACATGTGATAAATTTTTGTGTGTATAGTTTAACCTTGGGTGATTTTAAAATAATAATAATAATTATTATTGTGAACAGTACATGCACTATTCACGTGAACAGTTTACTGTTCACGTGAATAGTGAAAAGGAGAAAGTAAAGTTTTTATTATGATTTAATTGTTTCTCATGTGTTAAATGATAAATGTTTATTATTTGAATAATGATAGTTAAAATTTAAATTGTTATGATTTAATGCTTGTAGGTTAAACTTCATGCGTGATAAATTTGAATGTGTTTAATTTTAGCCTTTGATGATATTTTTTTTAAAAAAAATATTTGTCAATCAAATTTTACATTTTAAGAGATTTCACTTTTGATTTATTGTTTGATTTGCATAATTGCAAAATTGAAAGACTTTGTCAAAATGACTTAAACTATCTAAGAAGAGCTTGAGATTTAAGCGGTCCGTTGTGACCCCCTCCCATCTGGAAGCCTTTTTGATTTCACAATATTTAAATTAACGAGATGAAAACAATACTTTAAATCTTTCAAAAAGTTAAGAAAATTCATTTTTCCTATCTTAGAAAGTTTTAAAAAAAAAAATCCAATGTTTTTCATAAACATTAGGAGTTTATGAACAACGTTTTTTTTTTTTTTTTTTTTTTTTTTTGTCTTAAAAATGTATAGAAAGAATCCTTGAGATGTAGCGCTCACTGTTCGACCACTCTCCAATTGATCCAGGTATAAAAGAAAGAAATGTTATCATGTTAGCATGTTTATGAGTTATGTACAACCATGTTTACTTCGCATGTTAGTTGTTAAAGCTTTCACGAATTTATATGAGAATAATAGATGCAAACATAAAATAAAATGACATTATCACTAAAGAGATCAAGCATAATTGAAGTTATATTTATCGCATGAATAGGACTTGAAAAGTAACTAAGATGACTGGACGTAGCCTCACAATCCTAGAACGTGCTGAATTGGCTATCGAGAGATACATGAACTACGAAGTGAGATTGGAGTGAACTTTTGCTGAACATGTTGAAGATTTCCTTCTTAAGTGAGAACAAGCAAGATCGTTCGAATATAATGAGGGGACAATCCTCTCAATATATCACTTGATAACTACTATGCGTCCTCAATGGAGAGATGTGGCCTACTTCGTAAGAGATATGGAGTATGGGCTATGTTTGGAAGAAGATTGGGATAAGATTAATTTTAGGAGGTACTGTGAAGACATTATAATCTTGTGGAACCAAAGACAACAACAGCTAGCACTAGAGCCCCAGCCCGAACCTGAGCCTGAGCCTGAGCCTCACCCTGAGCCCGAACCTGAGCCTGAGCCTGAGCTAGAGGAAGAGCCTGAAGAGGACCCAGAGAAGAGCCTGAAGAAGACCCAAAGGAGGAAATCGAACCAGAGTTGGAACACCCTGAGCAGGAACTCGAGCCACAAAATTTCATGGATTTGGATTCTGAGCCCGAGTCATGCCTTACGTCAGATGATGAAGATTTCTAGGACTTATAGATATTAGAGATAGTCGTTATTTTAGTAAAAGTTTATTTGTTTATTCATTGACTTCTTTTTTTAAAAAAATCGGATACGATATGTAAGTATTCGAAAATTTTAAAGTTTTTACCATTAATAATATTATAAATAATTTCTGCGTTATCAAATCCTTTTTTTTTTCTAAATTTAAATTGTATTTGTGTTAAAAAAATGTCGAGACAACAACAAAATCAAGCAACGATTATCAGGGATTTGTTGAGAGCTGTACAAGATTTAGGTAGACAACAAGCACAAGTTGGCCCCCAGAATGCAAATGCTAACAACATCTGATGTGAACCCGACCAAGAACATGCTTTGGAACCCACGAACAAGATGAAACAAACCCAAGAAAGTTAGAAATCATGCCACGCAAAGCTTCAACCCGACCCGTTGTTCGACCTGTACCAAGAACCGAGATTACACGTAAGAAATCCGACCCGTTGATTACCTGGAGCAAGAACCGTGCAGTGGGAACGTCACAAAAGGACTGCGATCTCCTTTTGATAAGTTCAAGTTAAGAATTTAAGCCACCAAGATCCATGGAGGAATAAATCTCACAATTTGTAAAACTCAAATATTCATAATGTCAAAAGATCCTTAAACAATGAAAAAGAACTCCTATTTATACTAAACCCTAAAAATAAGAAAAATACGAAATATTAAGAGTCCTAAAATATAAAAATTACCAAAAATAAGAATTATGGTCAAACTAAACATCTTGCCAAAATTAGAAAATTCGGCTTCAGTTTTGTTCTAAGCGGCCATTTGGTATGTTTCTAAGCGGTCGGTTAAAAGACTATTTTCGCCTCCATGTACTTTCGGTAGTGGCTTGGGCGACCGCTTGCCATTTACTCTAAGCGGTCGCTTAGAGTTTCGGCTGACTTCTTTCTTTGGTTGCTTATATCGTGTTGATCCAATTGATTCCCGGCCTTGACCCCAACATGAAACTTGTTCCTTGGCGTATCAACTTCAACCTTGCTCGCTCTATGGCTCGAACCATCAATTGTGTGACTTGTAGTGACTCCGTGAAGGCTCCAACCCGACTTTGGCCCCTTCCCAACATTTGCCCAATGTTCATTGATATGTTGCGCACTCCAGATCACATCATCCCATCTCCCTTCGAAAGGATTCAACCTCGAATCTGAACCTACACAAACGAAACAACATTAGCAACGTCGAAATTGTCAACATTCACAAACTTACCCAACAAAAGCAAACTATAGTTATCAGTCTCGATTATAGCAATGGAATGGTATGGTCCGTCTCCATTAGGATGTAATTTGGACCTCCTTTGAGTTCGTATCCACCTTCGTCGTATGTATACCCAATTGCCATCGCATGGATCAAATAGTGCACGTTTCAACCTCGTCCTTTTGTAATTGTTGGATGTAATAATGAAAGTATGATGTTGCCCACCTAAGCTACCACTTAAAACAATAGTTAAAGGAATCAAACCAACAAAGTTGATGGATTAAAATCAATCACCATATCATAATACGAGTAACAAGTAGTAGACATAGTAGAATATATCGGATTAGTTTCTAACATATCCCATCCAACCTTCCATAAATACGTCTGTGAATTAAGATCAATAAATCTCAAGTACGTGTCATGCACATTTAAATTCAAACCAAAACATTCAAGGACTTCATGATCAAAATAAAGACACTCATGCCTTAAATCACCAACAATGCATCCAAGTTGCCTATCATGCTTAATCAATTTCATGCAACGTACTAGAATATCACCATGTAATACATAACTTTTCATCTTGACATGCACACATCGATTCATGCAATACACTAGATTATCATAAACTAGTAGGAATTTTCCTGTAGATGGGTGCAATAAACGGTTATCCATCCCAATGAAGATGTTAGGTAGATTAACGACTCCTAACGACATATCTTGCCACCTATATGTTCCCAATCAATCTTATATTCTAGTTTACAAGGTACATACGACTCATGCAAGTGTTCAAGTGCACCACTTGCTATATGTGAGGGACTATACCTATGTGCTAGAATTTCAGGGCGTAGCAAATTCATATCATAGACAAGCAAGAATTTATCCATAAACATAGATGACATTGGATTAACTATACTCATAAAATTATCAAATGCATTATCATGCTCAAGAGTACATAAACGATGTAAAACACTAGTCCCATGAGTTGTTCCAAGTCCTACCCTAAGTGTAAGGTTTTGATACGTTACCATGACGTGAGTACATTCATGCTCCTTGTCACTCACCAAATTTTTCATGTGTTTTTCACCAAGTGGATAGCCAATGTATGGAGCCTCGCGAATTATGTCGTCATGGATCAATTTCTTGAAGCCCTACAAAAGAGAAATATCCAAACTAGGGAGGGGATCGTTAGTTCTCACTAAAATCCTCTCACACTCCACATTTCTCACATCGAAACTCACTTTGAAATTTTCTCTCATTTTTCTCTTTAGTGGCTCCTCTTTCTTTTCATCCACCTCTCCACTCTCATTTTCATTCTCTATTTCTTTTACCTCTTGTGGCTCCACTTTTTCTGTGGCCACCACTCCACTCTCATTTTTCTTTTCACTCGTTTGTGGCTCTACTCTTTTTTCATCACACTCAGTCACCTCACAATTTTCTCTCTTTTTACTCTCTCGTTCTTTGGTATGCTCAATGTGAGAATCAATCATGTTGCATAGCCTTGAGCATGTTAGTTTATATTCCAAACTAGCTAGCTTATATGAAATATCACTACCATCCTGTACAACAGGCGTTTTACTCCCTAGTGAATTCTCAACTCACACCACATAAACTTCTCTCGACACCCCCTTTCACGCCTATCACTCCTACCTTGAAAAGTTGGAGTGTTCAATTTTTTGCTTCCCACTTTCCTATCAACACTTCGATCAAACCTATCTCCTCTAATCCCACGAGGAATCCTTTGGAGTGTCTTTTGTTTATAACTCCCAATAAAGGTTTCATGTCTAGTTACATCACCACTAATACGTTTAACCTTCAAATCTAACTGATCCAACTTATAATTCATAGCATGCATACTATTCCTAAGCTCCACATACAACCCCTTAGGCACCGCGTCCTCCCTACATCTACTCATGCTCCTTTTTTTTTGCAATAAATAGATAACAAAAATCCAATAAAAGGAATGATAAGAAAGCAAAATAATTTACCTCACATGTTTGCACTCGTGTATCACTCGAAATTGACTTTTACCCGTTATGAAGCTCACCACTCTTGCCTTTTACCGCTCGTCCTCATTTCTCAATGGCTCGAGAAATAATCGACCTCAATCAAATGGATCACAAATCCCACAACGATCACCACCACAAGCACAAGTCTCGGATAATCAACACAATTTGGCACGGACTAAGGTAATGACTCAAATGAAAGAAAAGACAACAAAAGACCCCAACTTCAACTTTGAATTGCCTCTAAACGTTCACGAATATAGAGACATTCTTTTTTTTCTCTTTTTTTGGTCTCCTTTTTTTTTTTTTGAATGAAACTCAATAACAACAAAATAATAAATCTAGAGGCAATCAAACGATACAATTATAGAAAAATTAATGACGCTAACACGAACAATAATAAAAAAAATATTTTACTTTTTTTTAAATACTGACGTGAACAGTACGGATGAACAGTAACAATTTTTTTTAAGACTCAAATCAATTACGATACCAACAAAATAAACGAAAGTTGATTTGGATGCTAGATTAGCCCAAAAATAACTTTTGACTCTTTTTTTGGAAATTTTTGGATTGAAACTCAAAAATAATTACTAGACACATGAACACGAAGAACACAATAAAAACAAGGACTCAAAGAAATTAAAGATGATAGATGACCTGAATTCTAGAACTGTGCTATGATACCAACTGATATGAACCCGACCAAGAACATACTTGGGAACCCACGAATAAGATGAAACAAACCCAAGAAAGTTTGAAATCACGCCGCACAAAGCTTCAACCCGACCCGTTGTTCGACCCGTACCAAGAACCGAGATTACACGTAAGAAATTCAACCCGTTGATTACCCGGAACAAGAACCGTGCAGTGGGAACGCCACAAAAGGACTCCGATCTCCTTTTGATAAGTTCAAATTAAGAATTTAAGCCACCAAGATCCATGGAGGAATAAATCTCACAATTTGTAAAATTCAAATATTCATAATATCAAAAGGTCCTTAAACAATGAAAAAGAACTCATATTTATACTAAACCCTAAAAATAAGGAAAATACGAAATATTAAGAGTCCTAAAATATAAAAATTACCAAAAATAAGAATTATGGTCAAACTAAATCATCTTGCCAAAATTAGAAAATTCGGCTTCAGTTTTGTTCTAAGCGGCTGCTTGGTATGTTTCTAAGCGGTCGTTTAGTAGACTCTTTTTGCCTTCATGTACTTTCGGTAGTGGCTTGGGCCACCGCTTGCCATTTACTCTAAGCGGTCGCTTAGAGTTCCAGCTGACTTCTTTCTTCGGCTGCTTGTATCGTATTGATTTAATTGATTCTCGGCCTCAACCCCAACATAAAACTTGCTCTTTGGCATGTCAACTTCAACCTTGAGCGCTCCATGGCTTGAACCATCAATTGTGTGGCTTGTAGTGACTCCGTGAAGTCTCGAACCAGGCTTTGGCCCCTTCCCAACATTCTCCCAATGTTCATTGATACGTTGCACACTCCGGATCACATCGACATCAGTTCAATTGTGGAACAATTCCGCCGCTACAAATCCCCAACTTTCGATGGCAAGCCAAACCTATTGGCAGCTGAGGAATGGATAAGAGGAATGAAGCGAATCTTCAAACACCTTTCCTGCACTGATTCTCAAAAGGTATTATGCGCAGAGTTTATGTTGGTTGATGCCGCAGGTCACCGGTGGTAGTCAGCATCACGCACCTGAATAGAAGCTCAACAACGTGCTCTGACATGGACACAATCCAAGGACGATGTGACGGGAAAATACTTCTCACAAGCTCTAAGAGACCGAAAAAAGACAGAATTTCTTCAACTGAAACAGGAAAGGATGAAGCTTGAGGATTATGAGAGGAAATTCGAACAACTCTCTAGGTACGCACCACACCTAGTGGACACGGAAACAAAGAAAGTAAGAAGGTTCAAACTTGGATTGCGCCCTGAGATTGGTAGAATAATGACATCCCATCAATTCACTACCTATAGTCGGGTTTTACAAACTGCTCAAGCAATCTCAAATAGGTTAGAGATTGATCAAACTCCTCAACAAGGAACCGAGCATCCAGGAAAGAGGAAATGAAATGTGTCCAACGAAGAAAAAGGAGTAGGACAAAACAAGAAAATCAACTTTGGATCAAGTTTTGGATAAAACGTTCTACCCTGTCCAAAATGCAACAAGGTACATAGGGGTGAATATCTGTTTGGGAGACATGTGTACTATTGATGCGGCAAAACATGCCACATTTCGAGAAACTGCAAGGGAGACCCCACGAAGAAGGATGATGAGCAAGAGAAGAAAGAAAATGCCCGAGTTTTTACTTTAATTCAGGATGGAGCAACAGAGGACCCGAATGCAGATAATTTCGAGGACGAAATTTTTTAGGAGGGGAGATTGTAAAGCCCTGAAATTTTTGAAATAAAATTTATTTATATTTATCTATTTTGAAAAGTTTAAGGATTTAAAATGAAATAAGTTTTAAATCTTTATATTTTGGGCCAAATAGTTAGATTTTGATAGAGCAAGATTTAGTATATTAATATTGGGCTAGTTGGATAGCTCATATTTAATTATGAATTTTAGGCTCGAGAAATTATTAATTCGAATAAATTATGCTTAACATATCGATGTCCAAGGAAATTACATTAAATGGGTATATTTAATTAAAGTGGAACCCTGACTTTGGCTATATGTTCCCACGTGTATTGTTGGATAGAGATTTTAGTCTTTTGTTGTTTGAATAAAATAATAATATAATACAATCTTGAATAAATCACTTGCTTAGTACACGTGGTTTGACTCTATCGAATTATGTTTTGCTTTACCAAAATATTCCCTGTCCAACTGATTTTACCACTACACGTAGAGTACTAACTGTATTTTATAGTTATTTTATAAAGATTATTAGTTAATTGTAATTCTATTTTAGGTAGAATAATTGTTAACTGTTAATTTTGATTGAGTATATATTATTATGTTTATCTTTAAATTAAAAATGAAATTTGAAAGTTGAAAGTTGAAAGTTGCATATATCAACACTAGAATTTTATCCTCATGTAATTAGATATCTTTTAAATTTGAATTTCTTGATAAGATGATTTATTTGTTAAGAGTCCAATTTAAATTTAAATTAAGAGTTTTATTTGGAGTCTATTAAGTCATAATTATCTATTAACAACTATAAATACAATGCATGTGTCACATTTTTCTACACACACATACTTTTTATACGGTAGAGAGAGAGAGAGAGAGATAGGGTATTACCTGTAGTGAGAGGAAGAGAAAGGTTGTGAAAAGTCAAGTACACACATCATTGTCAAGCAATTCTTCACCCAAGGCAGGAAGATAAATATTTTTAATGTGCCGACATATATTTTTTTATATTCCAATAACAAGGTACGATATTTATGTGCAAGTGTTTTGTTTCTTTATGCATTTATATTCAATTAAATATGCATGAATTGTCAGTGGACCTTCGGGTTCTTAAGAAAAAGATATGAAAATATAAGAGGACCTAAGATGGGTGTGTCGTTTGGTCACCGATATACTCCATAAGAGCAGAATGGTATGAAGTGTATAGTTTTAATTGTTATGTATTTGTATATGGAAAGTGCACGTATCTTACTGGGTGTTTTTAAAATACTCACTCTTACAAATTTTACAGGCTAGTTCGGGCCGATTAGAATAGTGACGGGACGGTGCAGCGGACTTCCAAGGGATTCGAAAAAAAGGGATTTCGAGAAATAAAATTTCTAGGTTTTACTGCATTTTAAATTTATTGTCTTGTTGAGAATGTTTGGTTGTTTTTATTTATTTATTTATTTGTTTAAAGACGCGATTTTATGATTATTTACGAATGTTCTGTTTATTTGGAGAATAAAATGTTATCATTCCGCATTTAAGTAAATGAAATTATTCTTAGTAACACCTCAAAAGATGTATGAAAAATTGGGGCGTTACAATTATTCAAGAGAGCATTAAGGTGTAGTTAGGTCGAATCTCCAATTTTTCAGGTAGGATTAGATCCTAAGTTCCATTATTCAAGAGAGCATTAAGCTTCCCAATAACGGTCTGATGCCAGTGAGGGACCTTGAGTGCTTGCGAGACATACAAGGGCTTAACACAGTAAGGAAAATGATGATTTTGTCGGGAGATATGCAAACAAATAGACAAATAGCGGAATAATTCCTCTCCCAAAAGTAAATAAGTAAAACGCCATTTTTGACAAATGTATATGTTGAAAATATTTTTAAAAAATCAATCACACCAAACCATAAGAACACAACAATTATTTTACGTAGAAAATTTTCCCTGATGTGAAGAATAAAAATCACGGGACCCAGTCCAATTAAAACCTCCATTATCAATCAAGCAATGGCTATACCAAGTCTTCTCTAGTCACAACTAGAGGCTACCACATATGTTTTTTTCAAGAAAACAACAATCTCGACAAAACAATAAGAAAATAGGAAAAATATACGAAAAAAATCCAGTTCACGCCCATTAACCAATGTCTTGAACTCAAAATCTGATCTCCATCGTTAAGATTGTAGCTCTATCTTGTGAATCTCTCCTCCAAATTTCAGCTCGATCGGACCACAGACGACTCGAGATTGGAGCCTTGATGAAATTTGGGCACAGGAAAAAAAATTGTTTTTCCTCTCTTTTCAAAAACGGGTTGGACTTCTATTTTCTCCAATCTACTTGTATTTGTAATCATCATTAGGGTAAACGCCCTAATGGACTTTGGACTATAATATAAGATTCGAAACATGGACTTTCCTCCTCATAAGGGGAAATAACCCACCCCTTCACCTGCAAACACCAGTAGGTTAATAATCTTTAACATAAAGAAGATCCTCCATTTTTCCTTTCCGTATGTGATAATTTAAACCATTCAATTTATATATTTTACTCAAATTCGCTTCCATAATCTAAAACTCAAATATTAGAATCTGACTTTGATACCACTTATTGGGAGAAATGCAAACAAATAGACAAACAGTGGAGTAATTCTTCTCCCAAAAGAAAATAAGTAAAACACGTTCTTTGATAATTGTATGTGTTGAAAATATTTTAAAGAAAATCAATCACAACAAATCATAAGAACAAAAGCAATTATTTTCGTGAAAAAACTTCCCCGATGTGAATAATAAAAACCACTGGACCCAGTCCAGTAAATACCTCTACTATCAATCAACCAATGGGTACACCAACTCTTCCTCTACTCATAACTAGAGGTTACAACGTATATTTCTTCGAGATAACAACAATCTCAACAAAGTAATATGAAAATGGGAAAATATACCAAAAAATTTTGTTATTGTTCACGCATATTAACCAATGTTTCCGAACTCAAAATCCGATCTCCATCATTCAAATGGTAGCTCTATCTTGTGAATTTCTCATCCAAATTTAAACTCGATCGGTCCACAGATGACTCAGGATCAGAGCTTTGATAAAAGCTGGACTCAGGGAAAAAACAGTTTTCCTATCTTTTCAAAAAGGGGTTGGACTCCTATTTTCTCCAATCTCCTTGTATTTGTATTCATCGTTAGGATTAACACCCTATTGGGCTTTGGACTATAATATAAGATCTCAAATATGGTCTTTCCTCCTCAAAAGTGGAAATTACCCAACATTTGAGGTTATCCCATATCTATTATGGAAGTTGCTGGTGGTCAGTTTATAAATGTGGGAGAAAGTCTCGTCTCTTGAGTTAACTTGGGTTGAGAATGTCCAAGATCACCCAACAGTGGTATCAGAGCTCAGGTTATCAATAACTCTCGACTCAACAATCTACGAGATATACGAGTTTGCTCCCACCAGGACATGATGTGTGAGGGGAAGATTGTTAAGGTTATTCTACATCGGTTGTGGAATGGGCTTGTGGTTAGTTTATAAGTATGAAGGAAAACCTCATTTCTTGAACTAGCTTTTGGGTTGAGAGGGCCGAAGACCACCCAACAGATTTGTGGTGAAACAATGTGAAGGACTTTAGGGCAAGAGATATTATTTCTAAAAACAATTGGCTATGGGATGAGAATTGTTCATAAGAGAGGAATAAGGCAAGTTCGAGATTGGAAGTAGCAACTGTAGGGAAAGATTGTGTTGTTACTGCAATAGTAACAGTAATGTTCAATAGGGGATGATGATGGCCTAGACTAGTAGATTTTTAGGTAACCTGGCTAGAGGTTAAAATTGATGTCGTGGAGGCTTAGAAGCTGATCGAGTAGATTTTATGGTTCGGGTACGAGTGGGATAAGGCACATTGAATCTCAAAACTAGAAATTCCAAATTGGAGCTTATGGCTTTTATTACATAGCTATAATTGACAAAAAAAAATTGGAAGATTAACTATAATTGCTAAATAATTAACCAGAATCTAACAAAAAATTTTGTAATCTTGATGGATGGATAACCAAGTCGATCGTGATACGGAGTTGGAGAGAAGACAATGATAGTGTTGGCAATATGGAAGACTGAGATGAGGTGGATGGATAGAATCCTGACCTTTCATAATGTTATTGTGTCCAACCGCGAATAAGAGCCATCTCATTTGCAAATCCTAAACAATAAAAAATATAGGAAATAACTAAATAAAAAAATAGTTGGAGGAACAAAATTGAGACCTAGATAATTTTAAGCACACAAGATATTAGAAAGAATATGATTAAGGAAAAGAAGGATGGTGTGTTAAGTTGTGAAGCTTAATTATTATCAGCATTAATTATTGCCACTAGCCAGTAGCGGATCGACTTTCACGATGAGGTCGCCTTGGGGTTGGAAATGGGGCATGTGGTCTCCCTCCTGGGTTAGGAGTATAGCTCTCCAATGAAAAGTTTAGTTAAGATCTATTTAAAAATTTGTACTCTTTTAGAATTATATGAAGGAATAGGGAGATGATTGATATTTTCTTTTGTAAACCTTTTTTTTTAAATCATATTGAATTACTGCAGCGATGAGAAAGAACGTAGTCTTACATGAGGTAAACCTCTATAAATCTTGCATGTTCTTGATTGTTTTTTTTTTCTTTAAATTGATTGCTCTTAGTGGGATAAAATTAGGATTTATAATTTTAAACATAGAGCCAATATGGGAAATTGATAGACCTGAACCATTGCCCAATGTGATAATATAAGGAATTTTGTACTCCTGATGAAGGGATATATTAGAGACGCTTGGAGAAATATGGTGTGAAGCTCCATAATACAATCCAACCTCTAGAAGATGAGAGCAAAGCAACACAACTGATCGAGGGCCTAGAGAAGAGAAAATATAAGGTCACAATTTGTAACACTTTTTAAGGCATTCCCTTTCATATTACTGTATTGACAAATAATAAGGAACGATGAAATTACAAGCACAGTTCCCCTGAGATGAAGAAGATAAGACAATCGCTGATGATGGTTTAAAAAAGAGTCTCGGGACCATGGAGGGAGAAGAACACGGGGATCTAGCTAAATTGGATGCAAAACCTTGATTATGGAGTCATCTGACATGTGAAAATGATTGTGTATACTGAAAAGTAGGGAATGGATTCATCGAAAGAGATTCGACATCATACAAGTAGATTTCATGGTTTATGAGTTTATCAATATGTTCTTCAAACGTGGTAAAATAAATCATTGAATCTCAAAGCTACAACAAACTCTTTGTAAGACAAGATCTCAGTGCAATAAACTAGTAAATCAACATAATTGGATGGGATGCCTAGGGTGAATAGTTCATGATATAGGCGTTTACTTTGAGTGGGAAATAAACAATAAGTCGCTTTCTTCATGTTAACCGAGACAATTTGTGGATTGAAAGATGTGCGATTGAGAACATTTGGCTAATATACAATCGAGACAAGTCATAGTCTTATGAGAAGTGAAGGTCGAGGCAATGAGATGAATGCTTAGTTTATGTGAGAGAAACAAGAATGACTTGCCAGATTAGTTGGTTTTTGACCTCTCCAAAGGAGGTATATATAGTGTTTGAAGTCTTGATAACACTAGTAGTGATAGTTTGAGCAAGACACGATATTGTACCATCTAGGTATTCCCATGAGACTGAGGCCGTAGAAAATAGGGAGGTGAATTGCACATTTTTGGAAATGTAATTTGATGAGATATGGCATGGAGAGTTGGGTGACACATTGATTTACACTAGATTGTCGTGATTTAGTTCATTAGTTTGAGTTACAATTGTGGTGCTAGTTGTAGCTTCATTGGCCATTGGGAGTGTTTAAGATGGATAGATACAAGAGGTTGTGATAGACTTGACAGTGCATGAGGTAGAGAGGGTCGAAGATTGAGAAGGGTTCGATTTGAGAGGATATGGATGATATGGTTGGTGGCCGAGTGTTTAGGAGAAGAATGGAGACTTAGAGGAGATAGGAAGGAGAGGCAAAAAATTTGATTAGTGGTGAAGCCATGAGAGTCTTGAATGCTCTGATATCATAAAGAGGAAAAGTTAATATGAATTGATTATTAATTTATGTGAAATGAATCAGGTTGTATGGTACATATTTATAGCTGACAATGAAAGGATTACTACACAAAGTAATAACAATACAGAGTGATAAAGGTTCTTATCTAGATGTTGTTGAGGTGATCGATCCTAGCCATTTGGTGATGAGCTTTGATGAGTTAATGTCACGGAAAACCTTCAAGAAATCTTTGATTTGGGCTCAGAAATCAACTAAACGAACACCAATCTACCGGCTCGACCCAACAACCCTTTACACCTTGGCTGCCTCTAGTTTTCACTCCGATTACCCTTCTTCTAATCCACAAAGGACAAAAGGGGGGGTGATGATTTGTTGCCACAAAGGCTGCCCATCTTTCTTCTCACTACCACACTCTCTCACACCACTCACAGAGCAAAATAGAGTACACCAAAAAACTCAACCAACAATGCATGTAAACACATTACACAAAGTAATAAGATCACTCCAATTCATACCAATGCACATATCAAACACATTGAAATGCAACATATAACCATGCAATGGAATTGAGCAATCATACGCATGCAGAAAAAGGGTTACACACAGATGCACATGCAGTAACCAGGTTTACTCTCAATAAACCTCACTAAGGTCATCACTCGACCCCTAACGCCACATTCGCCTTACCTCTCATCTTTCTTTTTATTATCATTCATAGGACAGTTTATTTCACCATGTCCAAATTTTACTACAGTTAAAACAATCTTAGTTTTTGCACTTGCCTTAGACCTGCATGTCATCAATACCAAATAATGACCACAAACAAAGTGCAGACATAATTCACACAGAATATTCAAACAAGCTTTCCTAAGGTCACATGCAATTCTAACAATGTAGAAATATATTAGTAATAAATTCACAAATAATTTAATGCAAAATAATTAACATGTAATTCCTAGGTCTAGTAATATGCAATTGTTAGCTATTCACGGTAATCCCAAACTTAATGTCATCCCACACGATAACTTTTAATATGAAAAATAAATTACTCTGCACAATAATTTTAACTGCAATAATAAAAGGTAAAGAACACGATACCGAACAGACCATGTGTGAAGGTCCATAAATATCAAGAGATGTGAATTCACCACTTTAGGATTGTCACCATTAGTCCTGAAGTCTCCAACAACCACAGCAACACGAAACGACACCTAGGTAAGGGACGTCAAAGGGCAAAATCGTCCAATTTTTACCGTATTGCCCGAAACTGAAATCCGTCAACACCAGGGTCCGTCTCGTCACCGAAAAAATTCTGTCTTTTGGAGTCATCGCGGGAATCCGGTCGATGCGCCGCCCACGCGCTCGCCTGAATTCCCATGCATCGGCGACCACACGCGACCCTTCCTGGATCGTCTCCGCCTGCATAGTCCAATGGTGGTGTTCGTTCATTCAACAGGCAAGTGATTTCACCAAAAATTGCAAAAACAGGTCAGGCCAAAAAATTTCAAAACTGCCCAAATTTGTTCTAGTTTTTTGCCTTTTTCCAGCTTTGTTTCAGATCCTTACTAAGGGTGTAAGCGATCTGATTTTACCGATTTTTGACAGATTTCTAAACCAAACCGTTTATACCGGTTTGAGAAAATTCCAAACCTAAACCAAAACGTTTTGAACGGTTTTAAAAAAACTCAAACCTAAACCTAACGGTTTGGTCCGGTTTTAAACCGCGGGTTTCGTCGTATTTTTTTTGTTTGTCTACTTTTATGTCATTAATTCATTGAATTCAATATATATTTATATCTTACTAGCAATATATCTAAAACAAACTAAATATATCTACTATAAATTTAAATATTAACTAAATTAAAGTGAAATTACAATAAATTAAAATATATTTTTAGCCTTTTTTAGGCTAATGACGTTACGATAAAATTACAATACAAGTTTACTAAACTAAATATAAGGCCCAAAAAATAATGATGTCTAACAAGACCTCTTGATTATCACATTTGAAAAAAATGTTATTAATTAGACGGAGAGAATAATCAACCACAATAATAAAAAAATTGTTTATAATATCTAAACATAACAATTACATAAACTTATCATTGTATGTTGTTACGAACTCAGTTTCTCACATATACTCAAACATCAATTAGTGTCACACGTGATTCATTGTCTGTATAGTCAAACAAATGCATTCATTACATATCATAGTATTAGATACTAGATAGATAAGAGAATCTTAAAAAATTATGATAATAGAAAATATAAATCATCTGCCACAACTTTCATTGAATCATCTAATGCCTCCACTTCATCTAAATATTGGCACAGCACTATAGGTTCCTTCTTAATTTGCAACAAATTCTTTTCTCATAAACAAGTATCAACCATCATTGCACCTAATGAACTCCTAAAGCAATCAAGTATCCGACCTCCAGTTGAGTATGCAAACTAAGAAACTGTAGAAATTTGAATCGCTAATATATCTTTGACAATTTAGGAGACAATCTTATACTTATAAGTATTTATTTTCCACCATAATAAAATGTTGAATGACTTCTCAGTCAAATCTTCACATTGGTCGGACAAGTAATCTATCAAATCATTTTTTTCTAACATGGGTAGGCGAAAGTAGCGAAGGGAGGCCGCGTCGCGTGGAAATGAGAAGAGAATGGTTAGGTTTTGAGTCTGAGTTTGATTCAATTGATATTGGAAAATGTATGTGTTATGAGTTTCTGGTTTTCTACTTCTGAAGTTATAGACTTATGGGTTGGGGCCGTTTACCATTGGGCTTGGGCAGTTCAGCTGGAAGTTCGGCTAGAAAATTATCTATTCCTATTGGTTGAAAAACATAAAATTAAGATTATTATAATTTATATATAAAGTATAAATTAGGATTATTGAGTGATAATAATAATTTGGAATTTTGGATGAATTTTCAAAAAAAAAAATCATTTTTTTTATTTTTATATATTTTTTCGTCGGTCCGATTTGATTTTTAACCGCAATTAAAATTCTCCAACCTAAACCAAACCGTTTTTAACCAGTTTGGTTTGGTTCAAAATCATTTTATTGACGGGTTCACGTGGCACCAAACCGACGGTTTCTAAAATGCGATTTTGGTTCGATTTTTTGGTTTGGCAGTTTTTACTTACAACCAGTCCTTGCAGCCCATTTTTCTTCAATTTTTCACAGATTTCTCAACTACACAAGCTCTGATGCCATTTGTCACAAAAAACCCTCGAGAAATCTTTAATTCGGGCTTAAAAATCAATCAAACAAACACTAATCTACTAGCTCGACCCAACAACCCTTTACACCTTGGTTGACTCTAGTTTTCACTCCGGTTACCCTTCTTCTAATCCACAAATGACACAAAGATGGTGGTGATTTGTAGCCACAAAGGTAAGGAGAAAATACTACAAAAGCAAGGCAAGAATGAGACACAAAATACCACAAAGGAATCCACCGGTTTCACTAGGCTGGCCGATTTTCTCTCTTCTTTAGCAGCCACGTTTTTCTCCTCTTTTTTCACACAAATCACACACTAAATGGGTAGAATTTCTACCTTATAAATAGGCTAGATTTAGACTTTAAATTTTGGCCAAGATCCAATAATAATGGGCCAAGTTAATTGGTTAATGATAAACAAATTCAACCCAACCAAATTTAGGCCCTCCAATGTGTATTAATTGTTTTCAAGTCGAATCATCACTATTGGTGTCAATAAAATATCCGACATCGATTTTTATCATCGTCCGAATTTATTGAGTATCAAAATCCAATCGGTAATAATAAGCTTTGAGAATTGCCATCTTCAATCTTCTTGTTATTTTCGAACTTATCCTTGATCTACTTTATCACGACATTGAATAGCCATTTTTTATTCCTCATTTTTAGTATAATCCCATTTTCTATTCCCACTCTTCTTGAATCAAACCAAATTAATGTAGGTCAATTGTGTTGATTAATACTACTACATAACCACCACAAAAAACAGACTTTCCACCGACCTAGAAATGTGGGAATATCCCCTGTTTGTTTGCCATTTATTCCTCATTTTTAGAATAAATCATACAATTAGTGGCCCCCACCTGGCCCTTTTTTTTGACCGGCCTCTCAAGATTTTTCTTCCTGCAGGCTTCCAACGGTTGGATTCCTCATTTTCATAGGTTTTGATTTACCCAAGATTTTGATCTTTTGGGTAAATCAAGATAACTTAAAATTAGTGAAAAATAGTTCAAAATAATCAATTTTTGTTGTGCTGAAAAAAGAATTAGTTACGGGAAGAATCGGTTAAGTGTTTCGTAAACTTTTGTTTTAGAATTGTTGTATGTTTCAAATTCAATATTTTAACGTTTGGTAAGTAAAAATGATTTTTTTTTGTACCGGTATCCAATTTCCAAAATGAAAATTGATCAGGATGATGTTCTTTTATATTATTATATTTATTGTGGTTAATATTAATATAATTATTACAATATTATTTTAAAATTTAATTTTACTTTTGTAACAATATGCATATTATCAAATATTTTTCTAAGACAATGTAACTATAGTTATTTTAAAATGAAAACAAAGAATATGTATTCAATCTCAAATTTTATAAAACTACAAAATAAAGACAGTCTAAATAGTGTAAAAATTATTCAAATAAATTTAATTTTTTTTTTTATTCATCATATTTGCAGCAGCAATTTGGTTTCTCGATTATTTTTGGAATATTATTAAATCTTGGATAGAACAAAAATTAATTTAATTGTTAAGATTGAAATTATATTTATAATAATTAGAAAAGCTCAAAGCAGGGAAGCTACCATTTTGATCTTCTCAAAATCTACTGCTAGATGGAATATATTTTTCTTTCATCGGTTTTTAAAATTTATCAAACAACTTCTGATTTTAGACAAGTCAAAAGTTGGATTCTAAAATTATTTTGAGGCATTTTAAAAAATGTCCAAAATTAAGGGGGTAAGTTGAAAAATGTCCATATTTTTTAAAAATGTATCAAATTGTCTATTATACCCTTAATGATATTCTCGACACTTTAAATGTCGTTCTTGACATTTGATTTTTTTTTTCAATTTGTCACGAATTTCGAGAAGTACTTTCATGATAAACTACATTAAAATAATATTCTCGACATTTCAAATGTCATTCTTGACACTTAATTTGTCTAGAATGACATTTCATTTCGAACATGACAATTCTCTACATTTGAAATATCGAGAATAACATTTTGCAAAAATGTCCACTTTTGGGATTAGTGTGGAATTATAAATTGTTAACAAGGATATTTTGGTCTAAATTATTTCAAAATAGACATTTTTCAAATGGACATGTGAAAGTGGACATTTCTTGAAATTTTCTCAATTTATTTTTAAACAATGCTTATATGTGTGGGGGGACACACAATAATACTTAGCCCCTACTTGATGGGGATTAAAATTAGATTTTTAGTAAATTTTGATAAAAATTGATAAAATATATGATTGAAAAATTGTGAATCTCATGAAATGTGTAATTAAAATTAATTGTTGATTTTGACTTAAATTAAAATATAAATTTTAATACTTACCAAAATTGGGCTTAATCATAAATGTTATACTAGGATACCAATATTTATAGGGTGACTGTAATCACAACATATTTTTATTTATTGCACTACATTTTATTGTAATGAATGTATCTAACATTTTTTTTTAAAAATAATTATGTATTTAACTTTTTTTTTATCTTATATTTATCTTCGACCTCTATTAGTTATCGCATTTTATCCTTAATAGCGGACAAAAAATTCATTAGGGGATGAAAAGGCTTATTTGCCTATCATATTTTAAATGTAAGAGCATAAGTATGCTCCATTTCAATAATAAGAAAACAAGTTTTAAATTTCAAAAATTGAATTTTTATTAATTTTTATTTATGATTTAATTAATTAATTAAATATTTAATTATTTAAATATAAAAGGTCACAAATAAATACAATTTGGTCACAAATTTATTTATTGGTCACATATTATCAAAATAATTAGTTACAAATTATTTCGAAATCACAAATCAAAATTTTTATAGGTCACACTTTATTTTCGAGGTCACAAATCAGAATTTCAACGTCACAAATTATTTTACGGCCACGATTCAAAAATTTCATAGGTCACAATTTGTTCACTAGTCACAAAACAAAAATTTATAAGTCACAATTTATTTATCAGTCACAAATTACAATTATTATAAATCACAACTTGTTATACAATCAAAATTTATCAAATTATCGGTCACAGATTAATAATTTCTTAGTCACAAATTATCTTTTTCATTAGCCACGTATTGTTTATTGGTCACATTAATACCAATTTAATGGTCACAGTCAACAAAATAATCTATGACCACCACCAACTCTTGCAACCACCATCTCACCGCTACCTCCAGCAGCACCATCACTACCATCGTTGCCAAAACCACCACCACCACCACCACCTCCACCTCCACCTCCACCTCCACCTCCCGATAACAACACCACCCTCGATAACCCCATCAACACCATCTCACATCACCACCACAACCACAGTTGCGCATCATCGATGTACCCACTGCCAAGACCATGTCCACCATCACAGCCAGCGCACACACACAGCCACCACACCACCATCGCAGCCATCGAACGGACTGCAACACAGCCACACACACCATCACCGTCGCACCCACAGTCACGCACCATCGTCGTGCCACCACAGTCGCACCATCTCCAACGCTGCATACACAAATCTGCCACCAGATCCACCTAGAAAACTGCCAGACCCACCCACAGCCGCGCACTACCGCCACACCATCTCCAACGCCATACCCACAAATTCGCCACCAGATCCACCCACAAACCCGCCACAAGACCACAAATCCCAAACCCACCACCAGAGAAGAAGCGATGTTCACGCCCCTTCACCGTGTGGCTCTCCGATGCTGCGAGCGATACCGTCAAACGAGGCTCACAGCGAAGCCAGTGATCTACTTCACTCGTCGCTCCCAGTGTTGTCGCCAATCGCGACACAGTCGCTGCTCACGACGGCAGAAATATTTTGAGAAGATTATTTATCTTTTAAGTTAGTCGCTGCTCAATTTAATTTAACTATGAGCTTAAATTTAATTCGTTAAATTTTAATCATTTTTTAGATAAAACAAACATGAGCAAAATCTGACACCTTTTCCGTTTTTGTTTTTACTTAGTCGAGGATTGAAAATTTTGAAATGCATTTCCCTTTTCCCCTCAATATTTTTGTGGGCTGTGATTGCAATTCTAGGACTCCAATTTTTTTACGTTTGCGCCTGAATAGTGAAAGTTAGATGGAGCAATGTCGCGGAAAGATAGAAGGTTCAAAGAAAAAGCAATAACTATTCCTATGGTATAAACATCTATCAATCTTAGACAAAAGACCATAACGACACAATAATGTAGTTGAGGCTGGAGATTTTATTAAACCGTTAATAACAATTTAATTTAAGGGTAATTAGCAGAAATAGTCCCTATCGTTTGCGTTCATTGCTAAAATGGTCCCTATTGTTTCAATTTTGACATTTACATCCTCATTTCATACCTTTCTTGTGATAATGGTTCTTTCCGTCCATTGACGTTAATTTCACCGTTAGAATTACTGTTGGCTTTGATAAAATTATTCATAAATTCATTAAAATTACTTTTTTTGTCTTAATTTTCGGGCTCAATTTGGGATATCAAACGAAGTCGAAATATTACATTTTTATTATCATTTTGAAGTACTCACGGTCTAGTATTTCACGACGTTAATGGTGTACGGAATGATAAAAAAAATTAAAAATTGTAGCGTCAATTTTTTTTTTTTTTTAATTCTTTGACGTTAAAAAATTCAAAAAAAATTTGACGTTAAATTTTTTTTTTTTAATAAATGCAAAAAAATTTTGACGTCTTTTTCAAAAAAAAAAAAAAAAATTTTAATTAAGTTTTTTAAATTTTTTTATAAATTCAAAAAATTCAAAAAAATTTTGACGTCTTTTTTAACACACGCGTTTGACGTCCGTTTAACTATTTTCGATATTCATTTAGATTATTCGATATATCTATGATATAATTCTCGAAATGAGATTCGAGAGAATATAGAAGATTTATGGATTCGACTAGCGTACAATCGTCGAAGAATTTTTAAAGTTAGCTTGTTATAGAAAATTTTGAAATATTAATTTGGAACGGCCTACTTTGACGCTCCGTAACTTTTGCTACGATTGGCCGTTTCGCACACCATTAACGTCGTGAAATACTAGGTCGTGAATACTTCAAAATGATATTAAGAATGTAATATTTCGACTTCATTTGATATCCCGAATTGAGTCCGAAAATTAAGACGAAAACTTAAGAAAATTATTGAATATAATAATATTTTTAACGGTGAAATTAACGTTTATTGACGGAAAGGACCATTATCGCAAGAAATGTATGAAATGAGGATATAAATGTCAAAATTGAAATGATAGGGATCATTTTAGCAATGAATACAAACGATAGGGACCATTTCTGCTAATTATCCTTAATGTAATATTAGTCAAAAATCCAGTACTTCTTGACTTTAATTTAACTATGAGCTTAAGTATGTCACGGCCTATGATATAGATTGATTAGATTGATAGTGTCTTCAATACAATAGTCAATTAAGTGAACGTTATTATTCAAAGTAATACATTAGTCAATTGTTCGAACTAAAATTAGCTGACAAGTCAAATTAAATTAAGTGAACGTGAATTTATATGATTGATTGTTGTTTCTATTAAAGATTAAACTAAACTAAATAAATGTGTTCTTTTTTAAATAACTTTAATTTTAAAAAAGATAATGAAAAAAGACATGTACATAAATGTTGGCCGATTTTTCACCTTACAAAAATTAATTCCGGATTTTTCACCCCAAGTATCAGTTACATTCTTGTGGTATTCAATATTCCTCTCCTTTGGCTTGCAGGTTCTTATCAGTCGGGAAGAGATTACAGGTGATGATATTGAGTTTATTTGAGTTTTTTGCGCGTAGATAAACAATGCAGTATATACGGTGATATGTGGGTAAAAATTCTCAAAAGATGAAAAGGTAGAATTTCTTAATTTAATAGATCGATAATTTTGAATCTAACTGTACAAAGATGGCAAATTTATGTACAAGATATTTTGTACAATATATCTATGTATACTTAGGTCCCGTTTGGCAGGGCTTCTGCTTTCTGTAGAAGCAGAAATATGGTTCACATATCAATTGAACCAAAACCTTGAATTCAATTTAACTATGAACTCAAATTTAAACCAATTAATTCAAGAAATATGTATATACATTTTTCTGCAAAACCACCTCACCACCCTTTTTAGCAAAACAACCACCAGAAGCGGACATTTCACAAATTCTCCACCATTTGTTGCAAGAATCAAATCACATGAAAAGGTTTAGGATTCTCAGAACCAAATCTCTACGATCTAGGTTCTGATTTGATTCTTGAAAACGGATGGAGAAGGGCTGGTGAAGTGTCAATTAGAGGTGTAAGCGGTCCAATTTTATCAATTTTTGACAGATTTTCAAACCAAACCGTTTAGATCGGTTTGAGAAAAATCCAAACCTAAACTAAATCATTTTGAACGGTTTGATAAAAAAAACAAACCTAAACCTAACGGTTAGGTCCGATTTTAAACCGTTGATTTCGTCGTATATTTTTTTGTCTGTTTACTTTTTTGCCATTAATTTATTAAATTCAATATACATTTATATCTTATTAGCAATAAATCTAAAACAAACTAAATATATCTACTATTGAATTTAAACTCAATTTTATTTGATGTAACATGAAAAGAAGTACTGGAGTCAAGAATCCACTCATGCATATGGAAGCTCATAGACAGGTTTATTTCAGCCGATTCAGTATCTAAGAACATGTCAACCTCACCAGGTTCATCTCTTTGGACAACAACGTTTGCCCTACTGTGTTTACCACCCCTCTAATCTCTCAACTTGTTCTTCTCTTTTTGGCAGTTATTTATGAAATGTCCTAACTTCCCACAACCTAACACTTCTTTCCCTGTAACTTAGATCTACCTCTCCACTTTTTTTTTTGTCACCACTATTTTGCTAATTTCTACCCCGAAACTGAGTTCTACCTCTCATTTGGTGAATCTCTCCTGCTTTTCTCTCATTTCTTTTAACTTTCATTTCCCTCTCCTTAGCCTTTAAGGAATCGATAACTATATTGGATGTAAGAGTTTCACTCCCATATTTGATTGCATTCTTGATATCCTTATAACAACTAGGAATAGCATTTAAAAGAATAATAGCTTTATATTCATCATAAATCTTTTCACCACAATTTGTAATATCTTGAACCAATTTATTGAAAACATAAAGATTGTCATCTAAATTTTTTGAGGGATAAATTTTGAAACCGAAAAAAACTTTCAAGTAAGAAAAGTTTGTCGGACATGGATTGTGTCAAATAAAGATCCTCAAGTTTTACCAAAGTTTTTCGACAGTGTCATTTTGCCAACTTTTCGTGAAACAATATCAGATAAGTGCAAGATAATAGAGGTATAAGCAAGTTCGTCAAACTCATTTTTCTGATCCTCAGTTACAGTTGCAGACTTGCAACAAAAGAATTATCAATGGCTTTAGAAATTTTTTGTTGTACTAAAATCTCTTTCATTTTTTGTTGTCAAATAGAAAAATCACATTTACTGTTAAAGACACCCAAGTCAAAATTTTGTTCAGACATCTTAACAAACAAGACATGTAGCATATAAACAACCACGCATAGAATGTCCTATAGGTCGAGTTATACACTATCTAAATTCCTAGAATTGTCGTGAAATTCAAATTTCGGTTTCAAAGAAATTTGCGAGCGAGTAAGGTCAAAAGTAAGAATTCTAATAATAAAGAAGAGCTCAGCAACAATATGTAAAAATTAAACAATGATCAATATAGCCATAAAAATGATAATATCACAATTTAGGCAAATAGTCCTAAAATACTAGCATTAGGGCGTGCATGGAAGTAGTGGGGTGGTCACAAAGCAAGGAGAAATCGATGCTACAGAAGACCGAACCAAGTAGCCAAGTCGTCGGCTAAGGTGCCGGCAAAGGTGAGGCACAGAGGCCTCATAGAGAGAACCTACGAAGGAATGCAACAAGTTCACAGAGAAAAAGAGCAGTCGAGTATTTCTCATGAAAAGAGGGGTTAAGGACAAACCGTGTGTATGTATTGTATAATTAGGGAAAAGGCACAAATATATACAATACACTTTGGATCTAATATGTGGGTTGAACCCTAAATGCAATGTTCAGTCCAACTTCTTTTGTGGTTACTAGTTGTGCGTTATTGGGTCGACTATATTAAGTAGTCTCAATAATAGGTTCCAAACAAACCATATGATTTTAATTCGATCCGATGAATCATCGTCGCCCTAAATTTATTTGGTATCAAAATACCTATCAAATAGTATTCCCTATAAAAGCTATATCATTGTTCCAAAAACATTAGATCATATCCTAAAAACTATTTTTTACGGATAGAGTATCCAATGTTCTTTTACTTCTAGTTCAAGTGTTGACAATGTGAGCCTCAGTTGAGTTGTTTCAAACTTTTTATTTTCGTGCTGCGTGTGTGTTACACTAGAATAACAAAAACTTGAGATGAGCAACCTTTAGAATAAGAAGTTTCAAGTTGGTTGGCTTGACTCGACTTTGGAACGGTACTAAGTACGCTATCTTTGTTAGTTGAGTCACAATCAATGCAATATTATCGTCTTTTCACTCTTTTTGTTACTTTTAGTAAAAGAAGAAAAAGTAAAATATTGTTACTATTTTACGATGCAAGTGGAGGAAGTGGATACATTAACCCAACTAGTGAGAATTTATGATTCATTCACTAGGAAACTTGAAAAATGTCCTATTTGATGCCGTATCATGATATATGGCGGCAGCTCAAAGGTATTGAGTGAATGGAATTGTTTGTGGATAGAATAGCTATCTTTTTGCACTTTGGCGTTCATCTCTTATAGACGTGGTTAAAAGTGTACCTTTATTTTTTAATTCAATTCGTTGAGATTTACATTTTATAACAGATTCTCTTCAGTCCCTTAAAGGTAATTATATATTTTTATCTCTCTATTAATTTTTAAAATTATTATTATTATATTTAATATAGCTAGTTGAAAGTTCATTATATAAATGTTTTATATTGCGTATTTATTATTATTTATTCTAATTTTTGTATTTTATACTCTTTACAATTATACATTGAGTTTAGAAAATTAAACTAACACTATCATAATATTAAAAATCCAATTTTATTTATTTATTTATTTGCATCTTATGTTTAAATCTTAGATTCTTTTAGTTTTTTTTTTGGTTAAGTCCTTGTTTGGTTGATTAAAATATTTTAATCTAAATTAAAGTCAACAATTAATTTAATAATATATTTTATGAGTTCCATACTTTTCAACCACATATTTAATCAAATTCTATCAAAAACTATGAAAAATTTAATTATAATCCCTACCAAACATGCTAAATTTATTACTTCTGTTGACACATAAAACCAGGCATATTTAAGCGAGCTCAATTAAGTTACCCAAACAATAGAGCTTAATTCGAGAAGAGAGCAAAATTTAATTCGAAAGGCAGGTCCAAGCGAGACTACCCAAAAAAAGAGTCGTGCTACAGCAGCCCATAATCACTCAAACCTGCTGGACGTTGCTCAGCTGCGCGAGACGCCCTAAACCTGAGCGAACATTACAGCGATGTCGCTCAATTGCGCGAGACACCCCAGAATTGAACGAGCATTACAACTACTCGCATTCAAAAGCAACAATTATTAAAACGGTTAAGGGGAAACCTTATCACATCCTCCTATTCGAGAATAACGGTTGCGATCATGGAGAAAGTGAGGGGTTTCTGGATGGAGTGCTTATCATGGAGAAAGTGGGTGGTTATAGAGTAACAGGCGATTTTCAAACAGTTCTACGAAGGATACTACACATGTGTACAAAAGAAAGAAGAGAACACAGAAAGAATGACCGAACAAATCACTCTCAAATAGAGAATATGTAATTATATTTCCTTTAAATCTTTCATAGTCGAATTTTAGTTACTTTGTGTGCTTGTACCCCTTAGAGACATTTGTGTCTTGTGAATTGTAATCTTCGTAATTAAACACCCCTCGTTGGGATTTTGTCTCCAGTGGTCGTTGTTCCTTACACAATCGTCGGATCCTTCTTTTAATTGTTAGCGTTTTCCGCGCCAAAAAATTTGGCACACCCAGTGGGATACGTTTGGTATTTGAAGATACGACAAGCAAAACGATATGCCTCCTAAAAATTCTGACTAGGAGCCAGCAAACCAACGGCTAGTCCAATCTGTAATCGAACAATTTGAGGAGCAGCAAGGCACTCCAAGAATAGATGGACATAATCAAAGTCATTATGAATCAATGACAGAATTGAGTCCCCGAACCATGTGTGCATTGCTAGGTAAACTCACTCAAGACGTCATTGAACAGGTAAACTTGCAAAACGTTCATGTTATATAAAAGTTTACTCAAGATGAAAATGTACACTACGACAATATGGCTAAACAACTTAATACGTTGAATGAAATCATGAATAAGTTAGTCAGCCAAATTTGTCAACCAATTATGCCAAGTATAGGAAATCATTTCTAATCTAGGACGATTGTGGGACATAGTTCCCCGATACCAAGCCCGAATCACGGGACAGACCCACATTTTGGCCCATCTACTTCAAATAAAGGGAGTGGTGGAATGGCCAATTTGAATGGTGGTAATGGAGTAACAAACCTGGGGGGTAACTCGAACGCCAGAGACAATGTTCAAATCAATGGACAGAGCGCCCCACGTGTCAATGATGGAGGAAACACTCAGTTTAATGGCAACAATGGTCTGAATAACGGTGCTTACGCCGCAAACCAAGGACCAAATGCTAGGCCTCAAGCCATTCCACCAATAAACCAACCTATAGGGGTCCCATATGATCCCAACGTTCTGTTGATGAATCAAATTATGGAAATAGTGTAGGACCAAATGACTTTTGGGACACGCCCTATCATTAGGCCGACTTACACAAAGTCGTACCCTGATTGGGTGGACCAAGCGTATCCGTGGCCTAGAGGGTATAAAATACCTGAGATCTCATTATTTACTGGCCTGGGAGAGGTTTCCACTCTAGAACATGTAGGGCGATTCACATTACAATGTGGAAAAGTAACTGATTACTACAAAGTAAGACTATTCCCTAGTTCGCTAACAGGAGTAGCCTTTTCATGGTTCATCAATTTGCCAGCAAATTCTGTCCAAATATGGCAACAACTAGAACAATTGTTTCACACTCAGTTTTACAAAACTGAATCTGAAGTCACTTTAGCCGATTTGACGAATTTGGCAGAAAATGGCAGTGGATGAAAATCCTTTCCCACAGCCACTGGGTATGAATATGATGGCAGCTGGCTTCAAATATAAGTTGCGAAAGTTCAAGTTGGTCCTAGATGATGGGAAAAAGGATTATAAGTTGCACATCAGCGTCTTTGAAAGGATCAAACAGGAAGAAACTGGAAAAAATGAAGACATCCTGTGTTCCAGGTGCAAAGGAGAAATAACTGAACATATGGAAGAGCCACGAATATGGCATCACCAACATCGCCAGCATCGTCTTGACATCAATCCTGGCTTTTGGCCCAAAGAAGGACGAGGTGCGTCAAGCTATAGGAGGCCGCATATTGAGAGGCAATTCAGGCCAAATAGCAATGGAAGGACATTCAGACCACGACCTCGTCGACCAAATGTATGACATTCCTTCCAGTACAATGCAGAAAGAGTCATACCATTTGATGAGATGACCAAAACTCAACAAATGCGCTTTCAACAGAACTATGGATGAATGATGAGACAACAGCAAGGGTCGTCATGTCCCAAAGCACCTAAACTGCTCGAAGTGGCCAACAAAAACATTCTCAGCATCTTTAAGGGTGATGAAGAAACTGGCACTGGCGAATCACTGGGAGAACTGCCAGAAAGTTCTTCTGGAAGGTCAAAATTCGAGCGTGAAAAGAAAGATGAGGATGGAGAAGATCCGAATCAACCTCTCACCGTTCAATTTGACACATTACCTCCTGTGATGACTAATAACTACATACTAGCCAATGAATTCAAAATGTAGAGAAATAGTAGAGGAGGGAAATGAAAGTAATGAGGAAGAAGCATGTCTGTTGGAATATGAAGAAGGCCAGACTTCCCAGGGAATAGATGATGAGGAAGAAAGTGATGGCATGACCGACATTGAGGAGGAAATCAATTTAGAAGAAGAAAGGAAGAAAAGAGGAGTGTCGAGCAACGAATTATTTAAACAACTCCATCAAGAAGATGTTCACGAGGTAGACTTCCTGGGCGAACCATCTGGGCGTTCTTTTGACTTCTACTTGATATACGAAACGCCTAAGAGAAAGGTGAGAGTGCCTTGCTCCGAGAAATATGGGTCACCTCCAAGAATATTGCCCTCTCCTACCGGTTGGATAGCCGAAGAAGTAGTATCAGAGTAAAAGGACAATCCAGGGAAAACCCAGGAAGCAGTAGCTCAGTGTGAAGTGTTACACATGGACTTGTCGCAAGGAAATAGCTCAATCAAGGATCAACAAAAGGTAGAGATATGTACAGATGAGAAAGTCATCTTTAAGAGGCCCAATATTAAGTTGACCAAACACTTGAGGCCGTTGTATGTAAAGGCTTTAGTGAATGGCGTTCATGTAGTAAAGGTGTTCATTGACAATGGAGCAGCTATAAACACCATTCCATCAAGGATGATGAGGAAGTTTGCAAAAACAGAAAGCGACATGATCCCAACAGAAGTTATCCTTACCAGTTTCAATGGAGGAGCAACTTTAGCTAAGGGTATAATGCCACTGGATATAACTGTTGGAAGGACTACTAGGACCACAGTCTTCTTCGTGATAGATGGTCCTACTAGTTATAATGTATTGTTTGGAAGGGATTGGATTCATGGGAGTCGTTGCATACCGTAATCGCTCCACCAGTGCCTCGTCTTCTGGAATGACAAAGGCGAAGCAGAAGTGGTTCAAGCAGACCACAGGCCTTTTGTTGCAGAAATAAACTCGGTAGAAAGGTTCATGTATGAAGGGAACTATGGGTCTGTTAGGATAGTCCAAGATGGTGAAGAAGGTTAGATCATCGCGCAAAATGAAGAACCATTTTCAGTAGACACACTTACTGAAATGTTTAATCAAATGAGGTCAAACATAGTGGCCCTTGAAAAGCCAGCAATTGGCAAAAGAATAACCTAAGAACTTTAATGAATTGTCAACCAGAAAAAGTGGCTGAAATTCAGGCCTTCAAAGCCAGATTAATGGCTTTCAATAAAGAATGTAAAGAAAAGAAGAAAGAATAAATAGCATTCGAGACGTTGAGAAACAAGCTGATAATGTTCAAATTGGAGCAGAATATTGGCCGAGAAGTCAACAAAGTAGATTGCTTAGAAGAGGAAGCACTGGCAGAAAACCTGGATGATGAAGCAAAGAAGATTGAAAAACTTGTGCACGCTCAAGCACAAGACCCTTTGAGGAAGGTGAACATTGGCGACGAAGGGGAAGATCGCCCAACATTTGTCGGCCAGATGCTTAATCAATAGGGTTGGAACTGTTAACAGAATTGGGAATAAAGAATGTAATCGTTAAGGGCGATTCCCAACTGGTGATCTACCAACTGACTGGTGATTTTAAATGCCAAAGTGAGTTAGTCATAAACCAATACGAAATCGCCCAAGAATTTTTGGAAGAATTTGATCAAGTAGAACTTCAATATGTTAACAGGACATTTAATGATTTAGCGAACGAATTAGCCCAAATGACATCGGGCTATTCAAAGTTGCTAAATATGGAGTCCATTTGTAAATATGGAATAATATTGCCCGTAGTAAAATGAAGGGCGAAGAAGATTGATGTTCATTGCATACAAGATGGAGATGCAATAAATTGGAGGGAAGAAATAAAAAACTTCTTAAGAAAACTCGAGAAAGGGAGTGATAGGAGATTGAAGTTGCAATCTGTAAACTACGCACTGATAGAAGAGGAGTTGTTCAAGAAACGCTCAGATGGGCTGCTATTGAAATGTGTAAGTTTACAAGAAGCTAAGACAATCATGGTTGAAGTGCATGAAGGAAAATGTGGGGCTCATCAGGTTAGCCAGAAAATGAGATGGCTAATTATAAAAAGTGAATACTTTTGGCCCAAAATGGGAGAATTGCGCGTGCAATATGCAAAGAGTTGTTTGGCCTGCCAAAGACATAGTCCAATACAAAGGGAGCCAGCAAGAGAAATGGTACCCGTTATCAAATCGTGATCGTTCAGAGGCTGTGCGATAGATCTAATAGGAAAGGTTTACCTCCCGTCGTTCAAACAACACACTTCTATAATAGTAACGATAGATTTCTTCACCAAATGGGTAGAAGCAATACTATTAAAGGAGATTTCCTAGAAGAATGTCATACACTTCGTTCGTGACCATATTATATACAGGTTTGGGATACCACAAACACTAACGATGGATCACGGTACTTCCTTGAATGGAGACCAAGTGAAAGAGTTTTTGAGCGATTTTGGAATTAAGCAAGTAAACTCCATACCTTATTACGCTCAATCTAATAGTTAGGCAGAATCTTCTAATAAGGTTCTAAAGAATATCATAAGGAAAATGATAAGTGAAAATGCCAGAAATTGGCACGAATGCTTGAGTAAATGCCAGAATCTTCTAATAAGGTTCTACAGAACGTCACCACGTTCGAGTACCAAGGTGACTCATTTTCAGCTTACTTACGGCCAGAGGTTGTGCTGCCCATGTAAATTAACGTGCAATCAATTAGAGTGGGCTTGCAGAGTAATTGGGATGATGATGAGCATACTGAATCATTAACTTAAAGCTTACTAGAGTTGGACGATTTAAAATTGGACGTCCTAGATAGATTGCAAGTCCAAAAACAAAAAATAGCCAAGTTTTACAACAAAAAAGTCATAGCCAAGTCTTTTAGTTTGGGCGAGTTGGTTTGGAAGACAATATTTCCTCTGGATAGTAAGGATTTGAAATATGGGAAATGGTCGCCCAATTGGGAAGGACCTTATAAAGTGAATAACGTATTGCCTGACGGAGCTTACCATCTAGAAGATTTGGACAGTACGAGGTATATAAGATCCAACAGTAAATACTTAAAGAAATATGTTCCTTCCGTATGGGAAGACGAACGGGTAGATCAACCATGAATCATGTAGGCAAAATAAACTGGACGATTGTGTTTAAACGAGATACAAACAAGATACGTCCAAACAAAATGTGTCTCTATTCATCACAAACAAAACATGTTGTTAATTATCACAAACAAAAGAATGCAAATTACAAATATAAGTCGCAGACAGAAGCAGGCTCTTAGAACATTCTACCTATCAACTATTACACAAAAAGGGAAGATTGACCACCATTGCCTTCCTAGATATATAACTACAATGACGGCCAGAGAAGCATTTTCAACAAGCGATTGAGTCACAACTCCCCATGAATCGTGGGAGGAAGGGTGTTGAGAAGACATTTATTTGGCCGGAAAGTGATCGGATTTAAATCGTATGCCGCAAGCGCACGGACCGTGATCAAGTAGTAAAGTGGACCTTTAAAGTCCGAATGTCGATCCCTCAATGAGTGTTGTTTTCAATTACGAGTATATTGTTTCAAATTTCCGAAACAAACACACACATTAAAATTTGAATTTAAAAAGACAATAAACAATAAAAACACAATTTTCTATTTAAAAAGATTAACTAAAACTTTGAAAAAGTGGAAGATTTGATTTGAAAAGGATGTTGGAATTTATGATTTCATTTAACCGTTATTTCATTAATATCAAGCCAAATATGCGTTTATACAAATTACCAAAATAATCAGTCAGACCCGATTTTTCAATTTTAAATTAATATCCTCTTTCGAGCGATATTAACCCTAATTGATTAAATTATACCACATATTTCTATGTCGATACAAAATTAATCAATTGCATTAAATTTCTGTGAAAATACTCAACGGGTCACCTAGGGTAGGTATATATTTCTATATACCTAAACGCGTATAGTCGGAACCATACAAACCCAGGGAATTGATTATTTCAGTCTAATATGTGTAACTATCTTTCAATAACTACACATCCACCTAACCACAATATCTATGGATATCAAATAAATATTGCAAGTTTAAACATAATAATCAAAACACCAATATTTTGATAACAAATGTATTTAACAATTCAAAACATGATATTAATGAAAATAGGTTAAACTAATACATAAATTCCAACAATAATGATTCAGTTCATCATTCTAACAAAATAACAAGAGATTATCTATTACAAAACATTACAAACATAGGATATATGATTGAAGAACACAAAAACTAAAGATAAAACCCTTGTAAATGGATTTTTGCACTTCTTCAATACATTTCTCCAAGTATTCTTTGTGTAATCTCTTGTTTTCCACCACTTCCTTCAACAAATTAACCTACAAAACACAAAATAAATTAAAACTAAGTTAAATGGAAAGAAAGAGAGAGATTTTCGAGAGAGAGAGAGAGAAAAAAATGGAGAGAGAAGTGTGTGCAAAATGTGTGTGTAACAATAGACCAAAGTAGTAAATATAAGGGAGGGAAATAATACAATACTAATATAACTTAGATATTATAGGATATTTCGTGAGACAACCAAAATATCCAACATTAAAATAAGCCAAAAATAATACCAAAGTTTGACCAAAAAAATCGTGCAAGAAAATTAGACCGCCATTGAGTTTTAACTCTATGCGGCCGCATAGTTCAATCCTATGCGGTCGCATAGGCAAATCAAGAAAATAGTTTGACGTCTATGATTAACCTGTGCGGTCGCATGGTTAAAACCCATGCGGTCGCATATTTTAAATGATTTTGCAGCTCAGGTCCTTCAGCCTTCTGGTCCAGTGTAATGCAGTCCTTCAACTTTGATTTAGTGCAATTTGGTCCTCAAACTTTGACTTTTATTACATTTCAGCCCTTCCATAATTGCACCTCAAGTCCTTCATCTTTTAGACTTTTGCACTTAAGTCCCCAGCTTCACAACTTTGTTCATTTTTAGTCCTTTTTTCTTCTTCCCTATAGGGTTTTAGCTTACAAAAGTACAAAATACACAATTATGCATAGAAATTAACTCAATTTTATCAATAATAAATTAGAAAAAGTGTCAAATAAGTGTATAAAAACACACTTATCAGAAAGCCACCACCTTCCCAAATGCATAGCTGCAATGATAAGCAAATGGCTAAAGGAGCACTCTCAACAAGCTATTAGCCCACTTCTTGCAATCCATCTGAAGGTCACACGTGGAAGAGGTGCTGAGAAGACCTTCATTGGCCAAAGAACTTTTCCTATATCTCCTATACCAAAGAGGATGTCAAGCCAATTGACAAATTTGAAGAAAGATCGAGTACTTCATGTCTGGTAAAAATGGGACTAATCGATCTCCTGAACTGATCATTTGAATGCCAGACAGTGGCAACAATTTAATCCTATGAAGAACAAGAATCAGAATGACGAATAAGACAAGTTCGCAATTTTATAAGAACCTGAAGGCGAAGAGCCATATGCATGCACAATGGTCGGAATTGAAGGTTCAAATCTCGAAGGAGGAAAGTCGGAATGCTAAAAGTTCTATTCCATGTGAAAGTGAATCATGCAATGAATGTGGCACAATAAATGCCAAGCAATATCAACAATTAAGACAGGCATCAAGTGAAAAGTTCCGTTATGAAAACAATTCGAGAACAAAATAAAGACTTCATTAATTGGCTGTAGATTACATAATTGACCAACAATGGCTATCGTCCTAAGATACAAGATAAAAGTCAGCTTAACTATAGACCACCCCAATATGAACGCATTTGTTCTCTAAGCTGGTCCCATTCATCGCGCTGTTTTTGGGAAGCAGCAGGGAGCTCAGTTGCAAGTTCCTCTTTCACCTCCAATTTCACGTAACGCTCAACCAGAGACTTACTTCGCTCAACTTCTTGAGAGGCAGTACACTCATTGGCATCCAACCTAGCCTGGCAATCGTCCATCCTTGCTTGAAGTTCCTTCATTTCTGCAGTAAGCTTCATCATCAGAGAATCTTCAACCATAACCTCAGAAGAGATTTCTTTCAGAGTGCCTTTGGAGTTCTCAATTTCACCAAACAAAGACTCCCTTTCAGCCACGGCTTGAATGTATTGGAGTTTTTGGGTTCTCAATTCCACATTCTTAGCCAACAAGAAAATTATCTCTGAATGAATGAGCTTCAGCGACACCTTCAAAGAAGGAGAAATTCCAAGCGAGGAAAGCTTAAGCGCTTGAGCCATCTTTGCACCCAAAACCTCGATTTTATCTTTCTGATCAGAGGCACTGGTTTTGGCAATGCCCATATCCATGAAAGTAACATACTCCAGAACCGATTGCTTGAGAATGTTCATATTTTCTTCTGAGAGGGCGACAAATGAGACGACAGGGTGGCTGCCTGAAGAAGAACGAGAAGCAACGAAGCTTTTTGCCTACTCCCAAGAAGTAAACAAGCCTTGGATGGACCGTAAAATAGCATCAGCACCAGCAACTCTGGGACGTCGGAGAGCATCATTAGTTGATCTAGTCACCTGAGGAGACTCCCCTTTATCTGAGTGAGAAGATTTCCCCAGGACGATATGCTCTGCAGGTACTTCTGCCAAAATCAGGCTACATTAGTGTAAGGTTCGATGATACAGATGAAAGAGCAAATTATAAATTATGTTACCTGCCACTTCAACACTGGAGGGGGCGTCGTCGTGACAAGATGGAAGATCTTTACTTAGCTACACAATCACATGCTCCGGACCCGTAGGCTCCTCAAAAGTAACCTTCTCATCAGACGGCTTGGCTGAAGAGGCTTCAACAGAAGGTGCCGGTGCAGGAACCTGTGAAGACAGGATCTTCAAAGAAGAGCTAGAACCCCTCTGCGAAAATTCGGGGAATAAGTTAGTACATGGAAGATATTTCATACATAAACAGAAACAGACATTTCTCTCAAGTTCAAGTACCTTCCCCTTGGTGGCAAGAGGAATATCATCATCATCATCCTCATCGGTCAAGATTAGCCGAACTGGAGTTGACCGTTTTCGACTAGAGGAAGTGGTAGTTGTTCCTGCTTGAACGGATGAAGGGCTAGATGAAGCAGGACGTTTGAATCGGGTAGATGGAGAGGTAGGACTCCTGACCGATATGGGCAAAGCAAGGATGAGAGAAGAAGAAGAAACTTTCGACCTCTCCAAAGAATGAAAAACGTTGTTAACATTGACTGCGAACAACCTTTGCTTCACAGATGGCCAAAATTGTGCAAAAATGGGTTGAACGGCAGAAATGGAATTAAAATAAGCTCAAGAAAAGCCGATCATCAAAGAAGCATTACGGGCCTCAATCGCCAATGTCTCCGATTTGTTGATGACATGGAAACACTCAATCAAATTTTTGGAAAAGCAGGTAGAAACAGGCCATGATTGGCCAAAACCCAATTGACGGAAAAAAAATTGGGGAGCGTATATCTCAACCCCCGCTTTAGTATTTGTCCCTGTTAGAATGTCATGAAACAACTCCTTACCAACCAAAAACTGAGCCCATACAGGCATAAAGACGCTCACACCGTTCATGGTAGGAGGATGCTGTACAAAAATGGGAATCTAATTAACAGGAAAAGGGAAGAAGGAAGGAATAGAATCCAAAGTATAAATAATGAAAAAAAATCCCTGACAGACAGTGTAATAGGACTCAGTTGGTTGATGAGTACCCCGTAACAACTGATCGACCTATCAAAAGTCGGTAACATGCCAAGTCTTGGAAAATAGGCTCTCAACCATAATTGAGCGAGCCACAGAAGCCCACTTCCAGTGGGAGATGCTCCATTCTTTAGTTGGACTTGAAGGGAAGCCATACCTCGATAAAAGGTGGCCAAAAAGAAAGAACAAAGATTTAAAAGCCTACCACGCGCTAACTCATTCGCGATAGGCAGGTAAGCCGAGGAAGGTTTAAGACTAGGAACGCAGAGAACATATTTACAGAGTCAGACCAAAAGAAAGGCAACCAAATCAGCATAAGAGGGTTCGCTGGCACTAGAATTATTATATATGCTTAGCATGGTCGAATAAGAATCGGTAAATTTCTTATCGAATTTCGGGGCAACACCGGGAAAAATGGTGTCGCTCAAAGGTGGAAGGTTAACCAAAGCTCCAACATTTCTCAGAGTAATAGACACTGGGCCAAATGGAAAAATGAAAGCGTTGTATTCAGAAGACCAAAAACTCAGTGCAATGGGGAAAAGTACGGGATCATAAATTGGGGGACGAAGAGTAATTTCCAATAAATCAGAAATTCTTGCACGATCAAAAATTGCCTTGTGGGACCATGTTTTATCAAACGTGAATGCCAAAAACGGAAAGCAGAATCAATCTTGGGCCAAGTACGAATACCTCATTCGCGGATTGGCTTTAACGGAAAAAGGTTCAAGAAATGAGGATTTTGAGTGCAGGAGAACAACTGGCCCACTGGTGCCGTCCCTACAGAATCAGCGTCGTTGAAAGAAGGGCCCAAGTAAAACTCATGACGATCAGGATCACCGGACGAAAGGAAGGCTGGGTTGACATACGGGCGTACGAGTAGCTGTTGATATTCCTCGAAACTGAGAGAGTTATCTGAAGCACTTGAGAAAGTTGCCATTCTGCTCAAAAGACGTTTGAACAAGGAAGCAAGAAGGTGAACAGTAACTTTCATAGATGAACGTGATGATGCGAACGTGGGTAGAGGGGCATGATGGAATGGCGTGTCCTTTGGTTTATAGGGGCTGCGAAATGTTACGTTTTGGGCCAAAAAGGGTCACCGCCGAAAGAGGTAATGATTAAAGTGTCCCCGCCCTTTTGTAATCTCAAACGTTGAGGACAATACGAAACTATGAAGAAACGTCGCGGATTGGCTTTAACGGAAAAAGGTTCAAGAAATGAGGATTTTGAGTGCAGGAGAACAACTGGCCCACTGGTGCCGTCCCTACAGAATCAGCGTCGTTGAAAGAAGGGCCCAAGTAAAACTCATGACGATCAGGATCACCGGACGAAAGGAAGGCTGGGTTGACATACGGGCGTACGAGTAGCTGTTGATATTCCTCGAAACTGAGAGAGTTATCTGAAGCACTTGAGAAAGTTGCCATTCTGCTCAAAAGACGTTTGAACAAGGAAGCAAGAAGGTGAACAGTAACTTTCATAGATGAACGTGATGATGCGAACGTGGGTAGAGGGGCATGATGGAATGGCGTGTCCTTTGGTTTATAGGGGCTGCGAAATGTTACGTTTTGGGCCAAAAAGGGTCACCGCCGAAAGAGGTAATGATTAAAGTGTCCCGCCCTTTTGTAATCTCAAACGTTGAGGACAATACGAAACTATGAAGAAACGTTGCGGATTGGCTTTAACGGAAAAAGGTTCAAGAAATGAGGATTTTGAGTGCAGGAGAACAACTGGCCCACTGGTGCCGTCCCTACAGAATCAGCGTCGTTGAAAGAAGGGCCCAAGTAAAACTCATGACGATCAGGATCACCGGACGAAAGGAAGGCTGGGTTGACATACGGGCGTACGAGTAGCTGTTGATATTCCTCGAAACTGAGAGAGTTATCTGAAGCACTTGAGAAAGTTGCCATTCTGCTCAAAAGACGTTTGAACAAGGAAGCAAGAAGGTGAACAGTAACTTTCATAGATGAACGTGATGATGCGAACGTGGGTAGAGGGGCATGATGGAATGGCGTGTCCTTTGGTTTATAGGGGCTGCGAAATGTTACGTTTTGGGCCAAAAAGGGTCACCGCCGAAAGAGGTAATGATTAAAGTGTCCCGCCCTTTTGTAATCTCAAACGTTGAGGACAATACGAAACTATGAATATGGCATAAGATTGATAATAAATATCAATTTTGCAATACTGGGGGGTAATTGTTGACACACAAAATCAGGCCCATTTAAGTGAGCCCAATTAAATGACCCAAACAATTGAGCTTAATTCGAGAAGAGAGCAAAGCCTAATTCGAAAGGTAAGTCCAAGCGAGACTACTCAAAAAAGGAGTCGTGCTACAGTAGCCCATAATCGCTCAAACCCGTTGGACGTTGCTTAGCTGCGCGGGACGCCCCAAACCTGAGCGAGCATTACAGCGATGTCGCTCAGCTGCGCGAGACACCCCAAAATTGAACGAGCATTACAGCTACTTGCATTCAAAGGCAACAGTTATTAGAACGGTTAAGGGGAAACCTTATCATATCCTACCATTCGAGAATAGCAGTTGCGATCATGGAGAAAGTGGGGGGTTTTTGGATGGAGTGTTTATCATGAAGAAAGTGGGTGGTTATAGAGTAACATACGATTTTCAGGCAGTTCTACGAAGGATACTACCTAGGAGTATAAAAGAAAGAAAAGAACACAGAAAGAAGGATCGAACAAATCACTCTCAAACAAAGAATATGTAATTTTATTTTCTTTAAGTCTTTCATAGTCAAATTTTAGTTACTTTGTGTGTTTGTACCCCTTAGAGGTATTTGTGTCTTGTGAATTGTAATTTTCGTAATTAAACACCCTTCGTTGGAACTTTGTCTCGAGAGGTCGTTGTTCCTTACACAATCGTCTGATCCTTCTTTTAATTGTTAGCGTTTTCCGCGCGAAACAACTTCAATTTTAGTTTGTCTATTAAATGGGAAATCAACATTCATAAAAATATGACTAATATTAAATAACTATATACAAAGGATTACAAAATAATAGTTTTAAATTTAAAATAATTTTTTTTCTAAATTAAACTTAATTAAAAAAAAAAAGAAGAAGTTAGAAATCAAATATAATCATATTCATATAAAGTATAACATAAGGGAGAAGGATAAAATGAGAATTTTATGTCAAGATAGGAGAGTTATTAAATTTTTGGAAAATATTATTGTTCTATTATTTATTGTCCCACATTATTTTGAGGTATTAAAAAATAGATCAAGTGAAGAAGAAGAGTGCCATAATATCTCATCTTGATGAGAAATCGTAATCCTGATAAAGACATTGCTTATGAGTCAACTTTTCATTTATGCATAGTGTTACAATGAGTAGGAAGACAGTTATAGAGGTAAAACTTGACATCAAAAATAAAATTGAATCTCAAAGAATTGAAGGAATAGTCCATCCGATAATAGAAAATTATACTCCTACCATCTCATAAAAATAATTTTATTTTCATTTTTACACAGATTAAAAAATATAATTAATATAGTTAGAAACATAATTTTTCTTCCATTTTTTCTAATATACCCTTACATATTTGAAAACTTAAAAATTAACTATACTCGCAACAAGAAAAGTGATCTATAATTTGAAGTGACGAAAAAAAGAAGAAGCAAACTTATCTTTATGGGACTAAGAAAATAATATATTAGGCCCCGTTTGATTAACATTATTTGTAGAATAAGAATGAAAAATTTAGTCGTTATGGGTCCCATATAAGATATGGAAAGTTAAAAATGGTGGCTGAATGTGATTGATAACGATCATATTTTTTATTTTTATGGAAAAAAAATAAAAATCAAATGGGGTCATAATAAATATTATTGTATGAATCACAAATATACCAGGCAGGACCACATGTAGAGCCAATGAGAGCTAATACATAATGCTTCAATTTGTAGGAATTATGAACATACCACATATGATCAAATGTTGAGTCAATAAAAGCTAGTATATCGGATGAGCAAATGTTCCAAATCTATTAAATAAGAACTTTCTCAAGGTTTGTATTCGACGTTAGTAGGTGTTTCTTGTCACTTGAACTAAATTATAAAAAGAAATTAAAAAAGGAGAAAAAAAAAAATTAAAGAAGAGGAGAAAGAAGGATATTATAGGGATTGGATATTTTTGTCAATTTCAACCCTAAAAATCCACTGGGCAAAAATATTTAGCAATTTTTTTAAACAAAAATTACAAAACTCGTCCCAAATAGTTTCAGAAGCGGTTGTACCTCAAACCTCAGATGCAAGCACAGACAAGAAACGCAGTTACCTATTGCGCCTCCGAAGAATTTCACGGCGAGGTCACACACTCTCTCTAAAGTATTTACCGTAAATTCTCAGCTGTAATTTTCCACGCTTCATCTTCATCGTTAATGTTATTTTCAAATGTTTAGAACCATGCCTTTTGAGATGGTATAATGAATTCGATGTTATTATTTCTAGTTGGGAAATTTGATTTGCAAATTTTTTGGGCAACTGTTCACTCTGTTTCAAGATCATTTACTGAATTTATCAGCTTTACTATAATAGGTTCCTTTTAAAATTGAAATATTAACACTTTCTGGTTAGAAAAACTGGATCTTTTAGATTTAGCTACATCTAGGTGTGATAAAAATTGTGAATTTTTGGTGGTTTTGCGTTGCACATGAAAACACATCGGTACTGCATTTTGCATTTGATTTGATTTTAGTTATTTTTACGCTGTACAATAGAATGCTGATTGAGATTTTTATTTTTTCAATGGTGGAATTTGGTTTATTTAGTCTTGTTGATCAATCTATTTCAAGATCATTTACTGAATTTAGCAGCTTCACTTTAATGGGTTCCTTTTAAAATTGAAATATTAACACTTTCTGGTTAGAAAAGCTGAATCTTTTAGATTTAGCTACATTGAGGTGGATAAAAATTGTGAATTTTTGGTAGTTTTACGTTTCATATGAGAACACATTGGTACTGCATTTTGCATTTGATTTGATTTTATTTATGTTCACGCTGTACAATAGAATGCTGATTGAGGTTTTTATTTTTGATATTTGATCTTTTTTAATGGTGGGATTAGGTTAATTTAGTCTTGTTGATCAATGGACCAGAGGATTGATTATGAGAAAAGATTGCACACTGTATCAGATTATTCTGGATCTGAAGGGATGAAAAGAAGGAACCCAAATGATGAAAAAGAACCAAATGGCATTGGACCAGACGATACAGTTTACCGTTATTTGTGTTCATTGAGAAAAATTGGGAGCATTATTGGAATTGGTGGGGATATTGCAAAGCAATTGAGAGCAGAAACCCATGCAAGGATTAGGATTAGTGAGACTATCCCGGGGTGTGATGAACGTGTAGTCACCATTTATAGCACAAGTGATGAAACAAATAGTTATGGGGAGGACCTAGTTTCACCTGCACAAGATGCCCTTTTTCGGGTGCATGACATGGTGGTCACTGAGGAGTCGCCTGTGAATGGTGCATTTGAGGAGCCTCTGCATGTCACTTTGCGCTTGCTTGTGCCATCTGATCAGATAGGTTGTGTGATTGGGAAAGGAGGACAAATAATCCAGAACATACGCAATGAAACTGGTACTCAGATCAGAATTTTGGGTAGTGAGCATTTGCCACCTTGTGCTCTGAGTTCTGATGAACTTATCCAGGTAGTGAACCATTTTCAACTGGTATTCTTATTTTCTTTTACTCATTTTCCACCCACTATATTAATTTCTTTGTTGCTTACAATAATTAATTTTTGAAATGGTTGTCAAGAATTGTACTTTCAGTATTATGGTTTATCTGGTGGGATCTTGAGAATAAGCATGCAACATAGTTTCAGACCTGTTAGAATTAATAAGATGGTTTGTTTTGCAGTAGCTTGTCTTAAAAATATACACAGAATCCATAAAATTTTTCGTGATGTCTAAAGATGGTTAGTTTGGGTTTCATAATATGATGGTGAAATTTCTCCTGTGAATGATATTACATTAATCTCTTATTTTTGCTATGAAAATGAAAAGTATGCTCAGGGTTTTCTGATGCTTGCTTTTGGTTGTTTTGAGTGAAGAGTGGTTGGAAAACTATCAGTGATGATTTTTACAGTTAGTACATGTTCAATTCTCAGATAATCGGGGAAGCTACTGTAGTGAAGAAAGCTCTATACCAAGTTGCATCTCGTCTTCATGATAATCCCTCAAGGTCACAGCATTTGCTCTTGTTGACATCCAGCATTTATAGATCTGGAATGGCATTCAACAATCCAAATGTTGGTGGCCCTCTTATGGGCATGACTTCGTCAATGGGTCCTTATGGGAGTTCTTATACTGCGAAGGAGTTTTCACTTCGTTTGATTTGTCCAACTGAAAATATAGGAGCTGTGATTGGAAAAGGTGGTGTTACTATTAAACAAATAAGACAGGAATCAGGGGCATTCATTAAAGTTGATAGTTCTGGTGCTGAAGGAGATGATTGTGTTATATCCATATCAGCAAAGGAGGTGAGCATGATTTTATCCAGTTTTTACAATCATAATTAATAAAAACCAAGTGAGGATGTTTGTGTTGACCTGAGTTTTTGTATCTCAGAAATTTGATGCTCCTTCCCGGACTATCGACGCGACAATGCGGTTGCAACCACGGTGCAGTGAGAGAACAGAGAGAGAGTCAGGTGATCCTGTTCTCACCACGCGTCTTCTTGTACCAAGCTCTAGAATTGGATGTCTTATTGGTAAAGGTGGGGCTATTGTGAAAGAGATGAGAAATACTACAAGAGCTAACATCCGGATTCTTTCTGATGTACATTTTCCCAAAGTTGCATCTGAAGACGATGAGATGGTGCAGGTTGATTACTTTGTTTTTGTGCATGTGTGCATGGCTGTCTGTCCATCTATATGCCATCCTGTCTCCCTGTTTCCTTGTCTTGTCTCTGCGTTTTCATTCTCATTCATATAGTTGTCACATTTGAAAAGATGTTAGAATGATTGTAGTTGTCACATTTTCATTCTCATTCATACATATGATGCTGACCAGATTACTGGAGACCCGAATGCGGCTAGAGCTGCCTTACTACAAGTATTGATGCGCTTGAGGACAAACATATTTGAGACTCAGGGAACTTCATCTGGATTTCCTACACCTGCTCCATATCATCAAGCATCGCCAGACATGTCTGATGGCCCGAAATATATGGGTCGTGATAATAGATCAAGAAATCATGGATATTCAACCTACTCAGGTGCTTATGACCCCAAAAATTTGCCACCAGATGAAAGTTATGGGAGTTATGATTCTTCACAGGTACCGTCTACCAATTTGTTTTGTAAGATTGAATGTATTCTGATTCTCATAATTGGAACCACATTAATTTTATAATAATTGATAATGTGATATACATTTTTAAAAAACATATATTTCTAGTATGGAACTGGTACACCAAATGTTTTCTTTAGCATCTATTCAATTGCCACACAAACTTTCACCTGTTGTCCCCAACCTGATCCATGTTCAATGCTCTAGATTGTCGGTGAAAGTGATTATGGAGCATATGGTGTTTTATTCATCTGGTCATTCTGGTGTTTCTGGGTAAACTTTTGGCCCTCCTAAAATTTGTCCTCCCCCTCCTCAACCTCAACATATGTAATCTTTTATCGTTTTCTTCAACTCTCAATCTTGCTTGAAAGGATTGGTTAGATCTAATTATTTCATCGAAGCTCATCGTTTGTGACCACTCTTACCAGGTTATCTAGGCAGAACCCAGTTTCATCAGAAAAATCTTATGGTTATTAGAGTTTCTGGCTGTCAAGGCATGGAGGTGATACCTGGATTCCTTTTTTCTTGTTCAATCTTAATATTATAACATACAAGCCCATCCTCTTTGTGCTGCACGTTTACCCTCTTCTTGTTAAGTGACTAAAAAGCATATATTTGTTTCTAATCGTCGTCCCCCCCCCCCTCTCCTCTTTCCTTTCACAGTTCCATTAATACAGTTATGGTGTGTGATGCCTGAAGCTAGCCAATTGCCATTTTAATGATGCCTCCAGCCCAGGACCAGAAGACCTGATCAACGAGACATGAGAAAATCTTATCTATTTTTGCCCTTAGAATTTTTTCTTTCTTTTGATATCACAATTGGTGTCTTGTAATGAGAGCTGTTATGTTGATTATGGTCTTGTACTAGCTTGAAGTTTTCTACTTTCATGAAGTGATGTAGCTTTTAGAAGTTCTGTTCCAGTGAAGTGTTGCATATTTGTAAAACTTTTAAACACGGTGACTAGTATCGTTTGCTCATTTTGTTTCACCCCAGCTTTAAAGATCTGTCTTCCCATGATATCTATGTTTCTATACACGACGTGTTTCAGTAGGCAGGCTTCTCAATATGAGTTCTCTTAGTTTGGTGTCATATGTTTACCTGCTAATATAATGCTGTCTTACTCCAACTGCAAAATTTTGGTTCTCATGTAAGTTTTTCCTCTATGGAGTTTGCAAGCATTGTGAAAGTGCTCTAAGTATTTTCCTGTGCTTCTGATATCACCACATTTTAGTACAATTTACTTATCATTAATTACATTTGCACACTACAAGTGAGATCTTTTCAGGTCTGAAGCCTATAAATTCACTTTTGTATTCATTGAGCTTATCTACTTTCAGAGAGGTATAATTCAATATGTTTGTGGATATTTGTGATTTAATATCTCGCTTGCTTGTTTTTAAGTGAAGTGAATCATTGCTCAATCAGAACATGTTTATATGATTTTTATTTGGCAGGATTGACTGATAATTCATTGCTTCCAGCATTTACTGTAAGGTAAGCATTTCTGTCAAATGAATTGAATGGGATACGAGGTTGTAAAATTCTCATTGGCCATGAAACATTTGAGAAGGTGAGCTGTCTTTTGTTTCCTTTTCTTAGTTTTTTAATTTGATTAAAAGAGATCATTTAAGAGAACAAACTAATTTCTGAGAGAGCGTTATACTTATTGCTTCTGAAAATTAGGGGTTTTGCTGCTTTGCTTTGGAGACATAAGATAGTAAGATGGAATGATGGATTTTGCCAAAGAATAAAATAAAATAAATCAAATGAAGGGATTCATAGACCTGATTTTATATTATTAGGTTGCTATGTACTACTTTACCTCTATGCTGGGTACAACAATCATATACTTTGTAAATTGGTTCTATTTATCAAGTAAACGAAGGCATAAAAGGTTTTAACTAAAAAATTGATAAATAATTTTTTAAAATAGATAATTTGTTTATAGGTCAAAGTTGTTGGTAAGTTACTTATTTCGATAGTAAGGTAAAAGTGATTTCCAAAATAAGTTGTTTTTCTTTTACTTGAAAATAAGAAAAGTAACATAACTGAACACTTGATAAAATAAAAAGTTGCCTAAACCTTAATGCTCATTGAAAAAAGTACCAGTTTTCTTGTAATTTGTTAATTGTGCATGTTAACTAGATCAAGCACCTAACGCAGTGGGGATTTTTAAGGTGGTTTTTATGCTTCGTCAAACTGAACCTTTATTATTAATGAATTCAATATCTATTACCCTAGTATTTGAAACTTCATTAGACAAAATTTCTTGGATTAGGACCCAAATCAGTAGCCACTGGCATGTCAAATTCATTTGCTCAGAGCTGACAAGTGAATTTTTCATAAATGAGTGTTAGTAATTTATGAGCACGAAATCTTTGTTTGCTCTAGTACTCAGTACTTAGTCAAATAACCTCGTCTATTAGCTTGAACAAGGAAAAACAAGATAGGGATAATTTATTTATACTTGCATCATCACGGCTTGCCCGGATAAGTAGAGAAGGTAGAAATCTGGAAAGATGTGTTTGTACTTTGTACTTTTTGGGTTGCTGAGGGAATCAAAAGTATATTGTTTCAGGTCAGCAAAACCTATTCCACATTGGTATTTTCTGATTGGGGAATTACCTAGGAAAATACAAATGTGCTTATGTAAGTTAATTTGTATAAATTCATCATTTTGCCTTGGACACTTTGAACAGTTGAATTATACTTACAGTTGAGAAATCACTGAATTAAGCGGGGAAAGATGAAGGCAGGAGGCGCGGTTGAAGGTGGTGAAGTAACAAAAGTACCAAGAGGGAACAGGGTGATTGCCATAATAGACCTTATTCTCAGAATTCTGGCCATTTTTGGAACATTGGCAAGTGCTGTGGCAATGGGAACAACGGAGGAAACTCTTCCTTTCTTCACTCAGTTCATACGATTCAGGGCTCAGTACGATGACATTCCGACCTTCAGGTTAGTTAATTGCTCATATTATGTTGTTTAATCAGTGTTTTGATTGCGGCTGGTTCAACCAGGAGCACAAAAAACCTGGTCTGGTTATAGCCTAAAAACCATTCTTAGACAACCGACCTCGAACTGGATGAACCAGCTACAAGTTCTCTGAATTCCCTGTATGCTTATTTTATTTTTAATTTACCTTTCATTTGACCTCTTTTCTATCTTGTCAACCATTTGATGTTTGACCTTCTATCGCTGGTTGGTCTTAACACATGGGTTAATATTAATTATTTCATGCGATTTATTATAACTATAAGAGATTGACCCTTTTTTCTCCAACTGCTGCAAAGGGCTTTTGTGATTGTAAATGCAACGGTATGTGGATATCTAGTCTTGTCTCTAGCCATTTCCACCTTTCATATTTTGAGAAGCAGAGCAGCAAAGACTAGGGCAGTGCTAATCTTTTTGGACTCGGTAAGAGAGTTATTCTTCCCTTCTCACTTATACAAACTCATTCGCGTTACTCAGATGCTTTGAGACTTTAATTCGGCCATAGACCTATGAAACAATATACATTTTGGGCAACATTGAGATTGCCAGATGGAGAGCTCGGAAATAAGCCTTCACCTTCCACCTAATCTTACAATAGATCTGTTTATCATATAGAGATTCTTCGTTCCTCTGCTCAAATCAATTGGATATAAATAGGAATACAGATAATTTTATTAGATTTCTCACCTATATACCAGCTTGAGCTCTTAGAGATTCGCTTTATCATGCAACCAAAGTAGACAGGAGTCCTTAATATTTATATCCTATTCGTGAGAGAGCTTTCATCTCAAACAAACAAGTTAGAAGAGGGAAAGTAAACCAAGACTATAACACGGCCGTTATAGTTTCTTTGGATCTTGAGTAGAGTCACAAGGAATCGAAAGAGTGGTGAAAAAAGATTCATAAAAACCGTAAACGGATTTCTAGCAACCCAAAAACTAACATCCTAAACCTCAAAATGGTGCAGATAATGCTAGCTGCAGTAACTGCTGGAGCCTCCGCAGCAGCAGCAATTGTGTATTTAGCACATAATGGGAATGCATCAGCTAACTGGTCTGCTATTTGCCAACAGTACCAAAACTTCTGTGAGCGCATTTCTGGTTCTCTTATTGGCTCATTTGGTGCAGCACTTATTTTTATTCTGCTAATAATTCTGTCAGCCATAGCATTATGTAGACTCTGATGACACTCAAATGGATCTACTGGGGTTGCCTCTACCTCTATCTGATGTGTAATTTTATATCGAGTACTCAGACCGTGTAATGTTATCTTCTATAATACTACTCAGTGCTATGTAATTCTCTCTATCAAACATGATGTTTCTTTGCGACATCTAAAGTTGTCGACAGAGAGAATCTTTATCGAGTGAGACTACACATAGAATCGAACTCTACGAAACTAAAACTCTCGACTCCATTAATATATATTCTACGAGTAGGCAAATTTGAACATTTTTAGCAATCTATTTCGCATTACACACTTGTCACCCTTTTACTACAACAGTTACCTTGAAAGAAATTCTATCAACCATTATTACTAGACAAGCATATAAAAGGACTCGGAAACTTTTAACAACAAAGTCATTATGTTTTCAACTTCTATCAATTTGCATGTAATTTTCTTTAATTCTAACCTTCGATATTCATGCGAAAATGCAATAAATTTTCTTCAAAGCAATCCACTTTCTCCACTATGATACAAACTTCATATGCTGCTCTGAAAAAAAATTATGGATTTCTCAGTTTCTGCTAAGATCTTTTCCGTTTCAATTCGTTACGATCTGCTACTTATCGTAACATAAGTATCAGAAGAACTCGTCTGGCAAATGCATCTTCTTGTATTATGCTAGCAAGGCGACAAGATCGTCGATCGATTTCAACGTCTTCTCGTAGAATAGATACGATTCATACACCTTCGGAGTCCGAATGTAATAATCAAACTGTAAAATCAATCACCAAAGTTTAAGTAAAAAGATAGCGTACCTTCGTGAAAAGGGTAAAAAAAAAAAAAAAAAAAAAAAAAAAAACGTTGTTGAACACTATGAACGTATATGGTATGCGGTAATGGATATGATTGGATCAAGTCTACCTTACCAAACGAGTTATACATGTAAATAACTAGGCATAGACTAGCAACTAACCTCGGCCATGTTATCGATCAACTCATTCGCAGTTTGAACATAGGAATTTCGTCGGCTTTGAGGCACCATTGTCATGGCAGTTTTCATATCCTGTGAAAGATAAGCTTGCTTTAAACGTATGTAATACAAAACATACCTCCATGACATGGTTTCCAGCATGCCCCTAAGGCTATGAAGTCCTTCGGCAGTCTGTCGAATTCTTGCCACCGAATCTTCCGGCGACAATCCAGGCTCGAAGAACCTCTCCCGGAGAAACGACCGTGTACCCCAATTCTCGGCCAGTGCCATCGGGGTGGCATGGAGGCCTAGAGCCACCGAAGTTGCTAGAAATGACGTTAAAAAACTTCGTCGTTGGGTCGGATTTTCTTGATCAGATAAAGTTGCTTGGATTCTTGGAAATGAGCGGTGATTTTGTAGTTCATTTTTGTGTGCAACGGTGATTTGAGATCGAAAAATGGTTGTGGAATTTGAGAAGATGAAGCTCATGGCTTAATTTATGTAGTTAGAATTTGATTGTGTACATGGAAAATTGTTGTGTGAAGGAGAAGTGGAAATTGGAGTTTTGGAGCAGGTAGTGTGGATTAGTTTGTCGCACTTTGTTACAACTTGGACCTTTGCTTTTGGTGACATGGTATTCATTATCCTCTTGTTATTTATTCATTTATTATTATTATTATTATTATTATTATTATTATTATTATTATTTTAAAGAGCCCACATAGACCTATTTTATTTTATAATATATTTAAAAATATATGTACCTATTTTATTCTATGTTACTGTCTTATCTATTTATCAAATTTTAAACTTTCATTTTTTTTTTTTTTCCTCTTAAATTTCATTTAAATAAGATAAATAGTTTTTAGTTCGAAGAATATTCATTTTTTCATTTTGAAACAAATGATTGCAGCTCAATAATATTTTAACGGGAAAATAACAGTAGAGGTCCCCAAGTTTTGATTACTGTTGCTTTTTGATCCTCAATCTTTTCAATTTGGTGGCACTTGAGCACCAGTGGACAACTCTACCCGTCTTAAATTAAAGAGACAAAATTCTCGTAAAAAGACAATTCTAATATTATTATAAATAAACAAGACTAAATACATGACAAAAAAAAAAAAAAAAAAAAGATAAATGAATACAGAGAAAAGATAACAGAAGTAATTTTCCCCTCACATCGATGCTAAACAAGCTTTCTTTTAAAACTTCAAAAAATGGGATTACGTATTTTCCTTGTTTGACTAATAATACTTTTAGGCTTTGTTTGATTCCCATTTTCATCAAAATGCATTTTTCTCTCTTCTTTTCAACCACACATTCTTCGTTAAAATAATATTACATGTAAATTAAAAAAAATTCTTAATTTTTCAATCACACATTCTCCATTAATCTGCAATTCCAAAATACATTTTTTCATAAAAATGGGGCTCAAACACCCTCTTAGTAAATTTTGATAAAAGTTAATAAAAAGTGTTGTTTAAAATGAGTTTTAAAAAATATTATGGGGTCAAATAGAGGCATTACTCATTGATGATCAATATAAGAGTTTGACAAATGATTTATTTATTTATTTATATTTTTAAGAAAGTGTGGTTAAAAAATAGGATAATTTATGGCTCCCGTGAAAAAAAAAAATCTCTCCCATACAAATAAAACTATATGTTGATTTTATTTTATTTTTTTGCCCTTTCTCTTATTATTATTATTATTATTATTATCATCATCATTATTAAAACCATACTGCATTGACAATCCCTGAACGTTCGCGGATTGTCGTGGCAGCCCTCTATTGGGCGTGGGGTGGGGTGGGGGGGCACCTGTGGTGACGTCCAGGGATTGTCACAATGGTTTTGCCCTCATTATTATTTTAATATTTTATTGCCATATAATTTTTGTTCATTAGGATTATCCTTTTAGATAAAGAAAAGATTGTTAATCATAGGGATAATATTGTCCATTCAGACATCAATTGCTACCAAATTAAAAGATTGAGGATTTAAATGCTTGGATATTGCAGATTGGGGATCCAAATGTTACGCTTGTCAAAGATTGGAAACACTTTAGCTATTTTCCCTATTTTGAAAATGAATTTTCTTTATAAGAAAAAGGAAAAGATAAAATCCAAACTTAAACTTTATTCAACGCCAACATTTTGAATTTTTAGTATTACGGTAAGAGGCATATAAATTTCTAACTTAAAACATAGTATAAATGCTAAGTGTATGAAAATGAAATATATATCGTATAGAAGAAATATAAATTTCTAACTTAAAACATAGTGTATATATATAGAAGAAAAACTGTTTACTTCATAGTGCAAATGACCTAAATTGATTAATTTTGTAACTATATTTTGAGATACGAGAAAAAAGGGAAATATATATTTAACTCTTGTTTGATCCCATTATTTTCAAAATATATTTTTCTCCATGTTCTTTTCAATCACACATTTTTCAATAAAATAATATTACTCTTTCTATCAATCTATTATTTAAAAATGTATTTTTACCCAAAAATGGAATTCAAACAGACAGTTTCGTATCTTTTGATAATATTTTCAAATGTATTACAAGTGTACAGGGATAAAGTGGGAAGTCCAAAATAAATTTAGAGTGATTATTACCACAATAATTTTTATTTATTGCACCATATTTTAATTTAAATTAAACTCCTCGATTTTTACTCGTTGTAACAATTATTTTCTTAATTTTTTCGTTAAATTCTTGTCTTTAACTTTTCATTAACTAGTAAATCTCGTATTTTATGATGATTTATGTTAAAATATTTTGTTTCCATGCTTTGAAAAGAGAGAAAAATATTTTTTTTTTCTTACTTTTTTTTAAAAATTGATAGAAAAATGAGTTGTTGTACACTATTTCAATTGTCTTTTTTTGAACATAAAGCGTTATCAAATAAAAAATGTGTTAACTAATATAAAGTTTGAGTATAAAAATGTCATGAAAAATCGTTAATGAGATAAATGTTATAATGAGTAAAGATTGGAACCTTAAGTTTAATTAATATGTGGTGCAAGAAATAAAAATTGTGGTTTGAATATAATTAACCATATATTTTTGAACATTGTTATATGTACATCAAACTTTACATAATGAGTTACATAATGCTACATGTCACTCTATCATTTGTCAATTTAAAACACAATCAATTTTTTCCCTCCACATCGTTTTATGTAATATCTTATGTACCATTTTTATGTATAAATAGCATAATTCAATATTTATACTACATTTTTTAATAGGATGATTATATGCACACAAAATCTTTTATAAACACACTACATTTTAATTATATTAAAGGTATTTAACTTTTATTCATTGTCATATTTATATCTGAACTTATTTCCATCATATTCTAATCTTTAATCTTTCATCATATAACAAATTTAATATTGTCCTTAATCACAGTTTTTTTTTTTTTTTTTTTTTTTTTCCAAAAATACTATTAGAATGCTTCAAAATGAGAGGCAAATCATTTGTCTATCATACTTTAATAGTCCAAAAGGAATAAAAAATTTTGGATCACTGTTGGGAGGTGACTTTATTGAATGAAAAATTGGAGTAAATATGAAGTTTACGACAATTATGGATCCTTCCTTGTTTTGAAAATTACGAAAACTTCCATGAAAAATGCAAGATTCGACCCAACTACGTATAGAAGGGGATAATTAATTTTAAATGTAAAATTAAAAGTACTAATTAACAAGCAACAAGTCACTAGTTAATTATATATATATATATATATATATATATATATATATATATATATATATATATATATATATATATAGGTGATTAGTCAGCCAAGTCAATTTTCCTATGTTTGAATACCACAATCACATAAAGCAATAATCAAAGCAGTAAATAAAGCGATAAACAACCGGTAGGGGACGCGTCCGGTTGGGCAGAAAAATCTTCGGCCGACTTTATCACGTGGATCCAAACCATTTCGGTTTTCGACCCTAGCATGAAACTTGTCCATGACATGTTAACTTCGACCCCATATGCCCCGTTTCCCGAGCATGCATTTGTATGGATTTATGGGTCAACTGGAAATCTTTCCCTTTCCTTGCAGCTAGCTGATCAATGCATGGCAACCGCCAACTTTATAGATATGTATGCATTGCAACAGGAACTTAATTAGATCATCTTTGTTGCTCAAACCCTCGTATATGAACTTTCCCATCTCATCAACCTGGTATAGTAATGGTCTGCAAATAAACTCCACCCAATGCCTTTGAAACTCTGTTGCCTCCTCGGGAATCACAAAGTCAATCTCCGGTATTGAAGTGATATCCAAGCAGAGGTAGGGCTTGTTAATTTCACCCCACAAGTCGATGCTCAATGCCTGGATTAGGTGGTATTCCAATAGGCTCGCTTTCATGGATGCCAATATATTCAGAAACCTGCAAAACAGAAATAACAAAACTAGGGAAGGGATTGTTAGTTCTCACTAATGCCCTCTCAACTTCACTTTTATTTTCCTGCAAGCTCTCTTCTGGCTTTTCTTTTCTCTATAAAGACTCACTTTCTTTTACCTCTTGTGGCTCCACTTCATTTTTTGCCATCTCTCTATTCTCATTTTTTTTTTCTATCTCTTTCTCACTCTCATTTTTACTCTCTATTTCTCTTCTTTCTGAATGTTCTATTTCCTTACTTCTCACTTTGAGTTGATCTGCAAGGGACTGTTTTAGTGTCAAGTCAACTAAAGTGATTGTTTCCCCCCCGTCCTGAAGAAACCTATACCTGTTCTTCCCCACATCATAAACAACCTTCTTCTCATACCTTCAAGGCCTCCCAAACAAGTTATGAAAAGATTTCAACGGTACCACATCACACACCAAACTTCATCACCATATCTCCCAAGTGTGAAGTTTACTAGAACTTGCTTAGTCACATTTACCTCCCCACACTCCTTCAACCAAGTCATCCTATAAGGTCTAGGGTGTTGTTGCAAAGGTAATCCCAATTTTTTAACCATAGTGATGCTAGCCAAGTTTGACATGGGCTCCTTATCAATATCTCAACTACATACCGCACTACCCACAAAACACCAAGTTTGGAAACTAAATCTCTAATCATAGTCCATCCTTAACGTGGGCGTAATCAAGAAGACTCAAAAAAAGAATTGGAGAATTGGATGAGGGAGAATTTAATTCAAGAAAGTGGTTCTTAAATTTGGATTGGATTGAACAGAAATAGATTTTGAATTTAAAAAAAAAAAGTATGATATTTAGACAATTTCCAATAAATAAAAAAAGAATTTTTTTTTTAATTTTCTGACGTGAACAGTACCCATGAATAGTATTTTTTTTTTGACAAATTCAAGAATTTGACTACGAGAACGACAAAAAAAAAGAAAGTTGATTTGGACTCAAATTGATCACAAAAACAATTGTTGACTCTTTTTTTGAAAAAAATTGGATCAAAGACTCAGAAAAATTATTGGATACAAGAACACAAAAAAATGAAAACAAATACTCAACAAGAAATAAAAATAAAGATAGAACCCGAATCTGGAGTCCGAGTTTTGACACCACTTGATGAGATTTCGAGTGGGGGAATCTCATGGAACTCGCGGAATGATTTTGAAAACGTCAGGAAAGTCCAAATTCAGGTTGAAGACTATAAGATCTCAACCCGAAAATTATTGAACCAAGCAATCAAGCAATAACGGAGTTTGAAAGACTTCTTGATCACAAAACCAACAAACCTCGATTTGCGAACGCCACAAAGGGTGCCTAATCCTTTGATAATTTCTAAGGGTTGAACGCCACAAATATAACAATTATATTTGATAAGTTCGAAAGGGTGTTCATTCAAGAATAAGAGAGAATCTCAATTTAATTCATATCAAAAGTTCATGTTTACAATGAAAAATAAACTTATTTATACTAAAGCCATAAACCCTAAGAATTGTGAAAAATACGAAATCAAAAAGTCCTAAAATAACAAACTTGCCTAAAATAGGAAATCTAGAAAAAGGGAAATAAATCGCGTGAAAAACAGTTCTACCGAATGACCCTTCCTGATGTCCGGTACGATGCGTCCGGATGTACAGAGAATTTTACCGGACATCTGGTAGGACACGTCCGGTAGGCCATTGCTCGTCCGGTTGGGTAGGAAAATTTTCGGCCGACTTTATCACGTAGATTCAAGTCTTTTCGATTTTCGCCCCCAACATGAAACTTGTTCATTGACATGTTAACTTCGACCCCATGTGCCCCATTTCCCGAGCATGCATTTGTATGGTTTTTTGCGACAATGTTAACTTGAATTAGCCTTGACCGAGCCCTTTGCATTTTCTCCACGAACTTTGCACTTGCGTTCGACTTTGGCCTATCCCGGATTATATCACTATGTCTCTCCCCAACGATCCCACAAGTCATGTAATATATATATATCAAATGAAAGCACAGTGATGTCTTAAACATAATATCTATGTCACTCCCCAACGACTTCATAAGACAAGCAATATGCAGATATATCAATGACACTTAATGTCTTAGAAAAATAGTATCTATGTATCTCCCCAACGACCCCAACAGACATGTATCAAAAGCATGCAGATGTATAAGTAACAATATCTATGTCACACCCCAACAACCTCAAAAGACAAGTATGCAAATGACAATGTAGCTGCTCAAAACATAAGTGTATCTCCCCCTCACTATAAAATTTCTCACCCCTTTTTTTTTACAAATGTCAAAGGGATCAAATAAAATAGGAGATAATAGCAAAGCATACAGTATAAATAATAGCTCAAGTGAAATGAAACAAAATCACTATATCATTAACTAGAGGTTGGTACAAAAATGTGAATACATCAAGTGCCCACCAGTACTCTAGCTAAACAACATAACTAGCTCTAAGCTACTGAGCATGAGTATCATCCTCAGTAGAGGCATCTGAAACGTCGCTCCTAGCATCCCAATGATCTCGCATCCATCGTAGGCGACGCTGGCAATTTGTAACCACGCCGCTCAGAACAGTAAGATCTACTCGAATCTAGGTCGTCTCAACTCGATGCTGGGTCACCACAGCTAGCAATCGAGCCTGCTGGCTGATCAAAGTAAACATCTGACCCATCAAGGCGGCCATGGGATCAACCGAAGAAGAAGGAGGAGGGGGACAGGACCCAAAGAAGTGGAAGGAATATCAGTAGGAGGGACAGTCGAAGGATCACTAAAAAGATCACCTATAGGCACAACTGGCACTGTCGGGTCAGGCAGGCTCAGTAGGAGTCGAAGAAGATGAAGCATGCGATCGACTCTGAGAAACAGTGGCATGACCAATGGGTCAACTAATCCGATGAGAGGGTCCGGTAGGAAATGTGACCCTTAAAGCGGTGACCAACCTATGAATGAGACAATCATAAGGAAGACCTATCCTATGACCAGGAACACGAAATGTCCGCAAAATATGCTGGAACTGAAAAGTAGGAAGGTCAATCGAGTTACCATGAATAAGGGCATAAAGAAATCTAGCCCTATCAGATGGAAAAATCGAGGTATGGATGACTGGCTATAGGTTCGTGCACATAATGTGCAACAAAACTTGTCGATCAGCTGGAAGCGATCCAGTGCAAACCGTCGTGGAACCCTCAATAAAAGGGGTGCCAAACAGTGTAGAGTACGTCACTGCATGAAATGGACCATTCTCAGCCGACAGATATGGATAAATAGGGTGAAGAATCCATGGAATATGAATAAACTCAGCCAAGACATCAGGTGAAATCCTAATAGTGCGAACTCTAAGATAGACCCTAAATGTGGGATCACTACCAATCTCATGAATCTTCGCATAGAACTCGCGACGAAGAAGGTTAGACGGAGACACTAGACCAGTAAGAATGAGATCCCAACCCCGAGAAGTAAAGATAGTAGAGATATTAGGGGAAAGGTCAGATAAGATCACCTCACGCTCAACTAAAATTGGGCGGCGTGAAAAACTAAGAAGTAAAGACCTCATGAGCAGTCTCGGATATGAACAGGCTCGACTGTAGGAATATGAGTCACAGGGCTGCTGTGCTGCGGTCCTAGATCTTTTCGACGGCATCTGAAACATGGTTGCAGAAAAAAAATACTTCAAGAGATGCTACAAAAAAAAATACAGACCACAAGGTACAACAATGCAACTAAATGCATGAAAATGTGTGAAATGATGCACAAAATAAGCATCCACGTAAAATGATGCAAAAATACGGTGAAACATGTAAAATAATGCAAAAATGCGTCAACACAAGCAAAAAGATGCAAAAATGAACATAGCACGTAAAACGATGTAAAAATACACTTGACACGCAAAACGATGCACAAATGTGTCTTGACATGCAAAACGAGGTAAGAACAAACTAATGCAAGTAAAACAATGCAAAAGTGTCAAAAGTACCAAGAAAGGATTGAGGACGTGCAGTGCGTGACGTGGTGTAGTGGCATCAAGGCACGAGTGCAATGATGTCAAGACATGATGCAGTGACGTCGTGACGTGGTGCAATGACGTCAAAGTATGGTGCATTCATGTCATCCAAGCTAAAACCAATGCAATTCAATCCCAAAACGAGGTATCAAAGCATAGACGTGTTCATGGCACGAAAATGACTCGTATGTGCAAAAGTGTAGCAAAAAACACACGAGGGAGCCTAAGAGGCATTATATTGAACAGGTTGTGGGCGTGCAAAAATCATGATATTTAAAGCAAGATTCAATGCAACCAAGCTAACCCATTATCCTATTATCACAAACAACAAATCCATCATCTAACTACATCTCATTCTCCTTCAAATTTGACACTAAAATAGGCAAAATGAGCTTTTAAAAACAAGTTAAATGAGAAATGGAGAAATCATGAAATTCGAGCAAAAATGTGAAAGCAATTGATGTAAATCCAACAAAGGCATATTAGCACATTCAAAACTCACGAATTCATATGAAGAATTAAGGTAAATAACAACGAAACATGAAAAAACCCCAAAATTTTTGAAACCTAGTGTTTTAGAATTTTACCTTTGAATTTTTGCGAAATTAATGAAGGAAATGATGTTAATATTGTTCAAATCAAGTCCCAATTCGACGAAATGTAGTTGGATACACCAATTTTATGATTTGAAGATCGAGTGATGAGAGAAAATCACGAGAAAATGATGAAAATGAAGCTCTCGTCGCGTAATATAAACAGGTGTCGCTAGAGCGAGGGTCAAGCGAAACTCGAGCGAAAGTAAACTATAAGTGTCGCTTGAGCGAGATTCAAGCAAAATTCGAGCGAAACTCCAAATTTCAAAAATAGCACCAGAATTTTGAAAAAATCATTTTTAAGCATTGTTTTGTAAATTTGACAATTCTATCATCTTTCTGAAAACTTTCAAAACTAACACTACCCTTTTTTTTCTTTTTTTTTGTTAAATAAAAATGGCATGCAATTCAACATGTTGGTCAACTAGAAAATGCAGTTGATCACAAATATGACAATTTTAAGAATATAAGTGCTGCCCTACACACATAGATCAAGTTTAAACAGAGTAAATTGTATATGTGACTCACGTGTGTGACGTGTCACTATTTCCAAGTAAATCAGGCTCCAAACCTTAAACTTGTGAGAAGAGACAAGCAAAATCATTGTCAATAGATCTATCCTCTTACTTATAAAAGTCAAACTTTTAAGCACATTAGGACCTATATATGAAGTTCGTTTGCTAATATGTCAATTCTTACTTCCCCTATCTTTGAGCATATATATTTTTTCAGATTTTTCAATTTTGAACCAGCTCAAAATATATTTATTTTCAATAGCTCATAATTTTTCATCTTAAGTGCATGTTCTAATTTATTGAGCAACTAAGATGACCCAATAGCGAGCTTTAGGTCAGTTATCTCAAGTCAGATGACCATAGACACTAGATATAGAAATACCCTTCAGACTTAATTGCTCGAATCAAATAACTTCGAAGAAGAACATTAAGATATGAATATTACAATTTTACAAATAGGGGGCATGAATATGAACTAGAGTCCAACACAATTAGTCAATTCATGTTCAGGGTCACCCTATCAACAAGTGGCACCCATCCCAAGTCTCACACATGCGGTCTAGACCTATTTACATGGTCATAGTGTACAGTGCAAGATATACACGACGAGACATATACTAAGTACTTCATAAAAACTCAAGTCATGTGATGAAAATTGGACTATACATCTAATCAATGCATATTCGATCTCAACATGCATTATCAAATGTAACATACATGATGCAGTAGTGTCCACACAAACAAATATTTTAGGTTTTTCAATTTTTCAATATTTTTGGATTTTTCATATTTCAAAAAGTATGAAAAGCACATACAAAGAAAAATAAAATATCAAACACACAAAACAAAAACAAAAATCAAAACAAACAAAAGCAAGTAAACGCACGCAAAATATAGAATGAATGCAACAATGCATATAAGATATATACAATGCGCGTCAATTCCCATGAACGGGATCAGTGGGGTGCATAAGCACCAGTGGCGTACCGATGATCAAGATCAGATTTCTTGACCCACGCCTTCCTATTATTCGAGGTAGAATTAGTCAATTTTGATATCATCTCAATCAACTGAATAACCTGATTGGAAAGATGGTTGACCTGACTAGGAATATCCTGATTTCTCTCCCTACGCACAAACTGACGACACCCCGGCCTAATGTGACCCAAAACTCCAAAATGATGACATGTGGGCACAAACTCGAGCTCAAACATATGAGGTGACTGATATTGATTTTGAGGATCAGAGTTCCTAAGAGACTTACGAGTCTTCTGTCCTAAGATGCGCTTACCTTTAGGATCAGGATTTTTAGCAAAGTGTGGCTGAGTGGAAGTCGGAACGAAAGAAGTCTTAGAGGTACTAGCAGCATTGGACTTGTTCTTGATATAACCTAGACCTCTCCTATCGCCTGCATGCTTGGTTCATACCTAAGATGCTAACTAACTTCTTAGTCCCACTAGAGAAAGCCTCGAGTTGTGAGTTGAATTTTTCTAGATCAAATGTGAGGGTCTTAACAGTCTCTTCTAACCTTTCATTCTTACTCATCAACTCACTTAGGTTTTTGGCAGAGTCTTGACATTCACTAGCTAACTTCTCTTTCTCTCGCTCTAACAAATCAAACTTCTTAAGAAGTGCATGATTTAGCTTCTTAATTTTGAGACTCTCCTCATATAACTCCTGATACACTGTTTGAATGTCACTCTCCCTATCCGAGTCATCAGTAAGGTCTCACTAGAGTCATCTGACACAACTTGTTTATTAGCCTTATTAGATCTACTCTCTACCTGAGACATGAAGGCCATGTACTTTCCTACCTTCTCACTATCTGACTGCATACTAGGATCACTATTACTAGACTCATCATCAGAAAGTGCAGCAACTAATGCTTTTCCACTATCCTTCGCCAAGCTCCTCTTAAGATTAGGACATTCATTCCTATAGTGCCCAATTCCTTGGCACTCATGGCATCTAACTGATTGAAGCTCACTACTAGACACTTTACCACCACTTTTATCATGTTTATCTCTCTGAAACTTCCTAGGTGGACTCCTCTTCCTAGGCTGTAGTTTTCTGTCTATTCCTAAAGGCTTGATTAAACTTTTTCACAAAGTAGACTATCTCCTCACCTTTTTGGGACTCAACATCACTAGACTCTGAATCATATTCCATACGGGTGTTCAAGGTAATTGATTACTGTTTCTTAGGCTGTGCTAAGGTCAATTCATATGTTTCGAGGGATCCTACGAGTTCTTATATCTTAATACTATCTAGGTCCTTACTTTCTTCAATAGCAGTTACCTTAGGCCTAAACCTTTCAAGTAGGGATCTAAGAACTTTTCGAATGATCTTAACTTCTGGGATCCTTTCGCTTAGATTAAAACTATAGTTCAGAATATCGTTCAGTTTAGCATAGACCTCATCAAACATCTCATCATCATTCATCTTAAGTTCCTCAAACCATATGTCAATATTGGTAATTTGGAGCTTTTAACAGTTTTAGTACCCTCGTGAGTTGTCTCCAAAATATCTCAAACCTCCATAGCATTCTCACACATAGACACTCTCCTAAACTCTTCAGGAGACACAGCCATAAACAAAGCATGAATACCCTTGCTATTCCAATTGCACTCAACTAACTCCTCTTTGGTCCAAAGAGAAATATGAGTAGGAGTAAGTAACTCTTGATACAGTTGTAGAGTGAGCTGACCAACTATTTTTCACACAAAGCCATACGCACTCATCTAAGACTCAAGAAATGTTCTCATCCTAACCTTCCAGTATGCATAATTGGTTCCATCAAAATAAGGCGGTACAGACGGTAATTAACTCATTTAGACTTATAGATATGGGTCAGGACACAAATTCAGGCTCTGATACCACTTGAAAAATGCAAGATTCGACTCAACTACACCTAGAGGGGGGTAATTAGGTTTAAATGTAGAATTAAAAATACTAATTAACAAGCAACAAGTCACTAGTTAATTAGTTAATTATCTAGGTGATTAATAAACCAAGTCAATTTTCCTATGTTTCAATACGACAATCACATAAAGCAATAATTAAAGCGATAAACAACACGAGAATTGTTCACGAATAAACCCAACGTGAGAAAAACTCTGGGCGCTTTGCCAGTTAGAAATCCACAATAAACGTATTGATAAACTTACAAACCACCATCAAAGTTGACAACACAAACTTTCTGATCTCCTGTCTGAAGTTTGAAGCAACTCTCCTGGAATGTACACACGAACACCAAATCTAGTTCTTCTTTGTAAAGCAGTCCTCCTGAAGTAAGCACACGAACTCCACTTCTGACCCTTCACGAACGTTTATCTCCTGCGGATCTTCAAGAAGAACCCCTCGTTCTTCAGTAATCTACCTTGATCTTCAAACCTTTGACAGAGCTAAGAGAAAATTCAACCTTGGTGTTTGATTTGGTTATTTTGATGTTTTCGACAAGGTTGACGCATACAATATGAAGGGATTGAACTTTTTAGATTTGATGTAGGATGTTTGCTCTTGAGAGAATAATATTCAACCTTCTTGGATGGAATAATGCGGCGCTAGTATTTATATCTTGGACTGTTTAGGAAACATGGGTCAAGTAAAATTCTCGCAAATAAAAAATTAGGTACCTAGATAAATACGTCGCTCGAGCGAGAAGCTCTTTCGCTCGAGCGAAGGGCATGTCGCCCGAGCGACAGTGGGGTGAAGGTCGAGCAATAGATGTACTGTTTCATCCACTTGAGCACAAGTCCGACAAGCAGCTAGCGAAAAATCGACGAGTTACTTCCGTGTTCCAAACATAAATCTCCAAACCCTAAACTAACCTACCAATTATGAAACTTTACAATTTAGTCCATACACTTTATAATTGTTCAAGTTGGTCCTTTTGTATCGTCAATACAAAATATAAAACTAACATTCCCCTTAACATATATATGAACAAACTAAAATAGATCTAAAGTATTAGTGATTGTTTAATAGACTTTGCTAAATTTTATTAACTTTTTAAATGATCTAACTTTAGTTTTAATAATATATTTCATGGGACTCATATCTTTTATTAAGGTCCCGTTTGATCCCCATTTTCATTTTCATTCTCATTCTTCTACTTATTTTCAATCACACATTTCCCATCATATCACTATTTCAAAATTCATTTTTCCCAAATAATCTCTATCAAACACACTCTAACTTTTCAGTCACACATTTTCAGTCACACATTTCGTCTAGTTTTATCAAAAAAATTTCAAATAACCCTTACTTAAAAAAGGGAGGGGTAAAGGACTTTTTTTGGGGGAAGAGGGGGGCCACCAAATGTTCTTCTTTTTTTTTTTTTTTTTTTTTTTTTTTTTTTTTTTTATTTTTAGTGTTATGATGATAATAATAATTTTTATGAAATTATAGTATAAATGTCAAGACTTTTGAAAAACTCTCTTAAGCAATAATAAGAAAGAAAGAAAAAAATATTGTTTATATAATAAGTATTAATGAAACAAAAATTTCAATTGCATAAAGAGGTAAAATTTGTACTATATATTTACTATTTGCTGACAGTGGAAAGTGATATATATATATATATATATATATATATATATATATTTATAAAGAGTTTGTGAGAATACTTCAAAATTTTCGCTATCTAAATTTATAGAATATGTTATTTAAAAATAAATAGTCTCTTGAAAATGTTCTTAATGGAATTTTTTTTATGAAGGAAAATATGTATTTGTAATTGTTAGAAACATCATGGATTTCTACCACTGCAACCTAAAATTTTAAAATTCTCAATTATTAAAATCTTGGTATTATGTGAATCAAAAAGTTTATATGCTTATTCTTTAACGTTTTAATATCTGTTTTCTCGTGCCTCGCTTACCCTTCAAACAAGCAAAGTTACATTTGAGATATGGCTTGGGTAAATATCCACATGCAAAATTCAATTTCTAAATATTTCTCCATTATTTTCAATTATAATGGAAGGAAAGTAAATTTTTTGAATAATGCGTTGTTAAAAAAAAAAGGAATTTTTTAGATTTACGTGTAATATTATTTTATTGGGGAATGTGTGATTGATAAGAAGATAGAGGAAAATAAATGAGAAGGAAGGTATTTTAGTATGTCTTATTCCAAGGCTTTACAGCAATATATATACAAAGTCAAAAGGTGAAATAAAAGGCAACACATCTATTCTATATGGAAAAGATATCATCTATTCTAGGGAGAATATTATACCAAATATACATATGCCTAATACCCCCCCTCAAGTTGGAGCATGGAGGTCCCGAATGCCCAACTTGCCGAGAAGAAAATCAAATTGATGTCGACACAAAGCCTTGGTAAACACATCCGCTAACTGACCATGAATTGAAACATATGTAGGTCGAATAGTACCATTAGTTACTTCATCCCGAACAAAATGGCAGTCCACCTCGATATGTTTGGTGCGCTCATGAAAAACTGGATTAGCCGCAATGTGCAAAGCGGCCTGGCTATCACAATACACTTTCATGGGGTTCGCATGCGCCACACCAAGAGCAAGAAGCAACCCTTTCAACCATTTTAGTTCAGAAACGGTGGTGGCCATAGATCGATACTCTGCTTCAGCCGAGGATCGCGAGACAGTATGTTGCTTCTTAGTCTTCCAGGAAATAGGCGAGTGTCCAAGAAGAATATACCAACCAGTCAAAGAACGACGAGTGAGTGGACACCCCGCCCAATCCGAATCATACCAAGCAGATAATTCCAAATCACATTCGGAAGATAACAAAATTCTAAGTCCTGGGTTATTCTTTACATATTGAACAACACGGAGGGCAGCAAGCCAATGTTCCTCACGTGGCTGTTGCATAAACTAAGCCAACACATGCACACAATAAGAGAGCTCAGGTCGCGTAACGGATAAGTAGATGAGTTGGCCCACCAAACGCGTATACTTTTCAGGGTCAGATAAGAACTATCCCTTCGCCAACGTCAACGCCTACGCCTGATTTTGTTCCATCGGCGTTGAGGCCGGCTTAGCACCAAGAAAACCAACTTCGGCGATAATGTCCAATGCATACTTTCTCTGACATAAATATATCCCTTGAGGGCTCCGACCCACTTCAATGCCCAAGAAATATTTCAGGACGCCCAAGTCTTTCATGCAGAAGCAGTTACTTAAATAGTCCTTGAAAAGACAAATAGCTGTCGAACCGTTGCTATAGATGATAATATCGTCAACATAAACCAATACATTGACTGCACCCTGCCTTGATGTAAAGTGAAGAGAGAATAGTCCGAGCCAGATTGCTGGAAACCATAGTCTTTCAAGGCACCTACCAACTTTGAGAACCAACACCTGGGAGCTTGCCGTAAACCATACAAAGATTTCTTCAAAAGGCAAACCAACTCCAACTTATCAGAATGGAAACCTGGAGGCAACCGCATATACACTTCTTCATCTAAATTCCCATGTAGAAACACATTGTGCACATCCATTTGATGAACTTTCCCAGTTCTTGGCGGCAGCCACTGCTAGAAAAGCTCTCACCGTTCCCATTTTTGCAACGGGTGCGAACGTGTCCGTATAATCAATTCCTTCGACTTGACGATTACCAAGAATTACCAGCCGTGCCTTGTATCTCTCAACTGTTCCATCTGCATTGTACTTGATCTTATACACCCATTTGCAACCAATAGCTCATTTGCTGGGGGGTAAAGGTTCCACAATCCAAGTCTTATTTTCCTCCAAAGCCCATATCTCCTTCTTCATTGCGTCTCTCCATTTTTCGACTTTCATAGCTTCACCAAATGATGTGGGTTCAATTCTTGTAGTAATAGCTCCCAAGAAAGCACGATGTTGAACAGAAAATTTATCACAATTCACATAGTTAGAGATAGAGTATGGACTACCTGAGGATTGCTGATGGCCGAGTGAGGAAATTGAGGGGCTGTCCTTCAAAGTTTGCACGGTATGTAGTATGTGATCCCTTAACCGAACAGATTGATTTTTGCTCCTGTGTCCGCGTCCAAGTAACTGAGGTTCTGACCTCACATCGCTAGGATCACAGTCTGAGTCGGTTACTATATCAGTTGGGGCCCCACCATCATCACCATTAACATGGGTTATCACATGGTTCTCCTCCTCATCATCCGCCAACTCGGCTACATGACGTGGATGTTCTGGGAGAAGTTCGTCGCCAGTTTCTCCAGGACTCATATCCTCTTCTAATAGGGAGGGAAGATTATTGTGTCTTCGCTCAACATCTTGTATGTCAAGTGGATAAGGGAACTCATGTTCGAAAAACACAACATCCCTCGAGACAAAGATCTCTCCAGTCTCCAAATCATACAAGTTCCATCCTTTCTTTCCAAATGGGTAACCTACAAATACGCATTTCTTACTTCAACTAGCAAATTTATCTCCCCCCTTCTTTGGTTATGTGCATAGGCTAAGCACCCAAATACGTTCACATTGTTATATGAGGGAAGTTGTTCAAACAATAATTCATAAGGCGTTTTACCGTGTAACAACACAGATGGAGTCCTATTAATTAAGTATGTAGCCGTTAACACACATTCACCCCAAAATTCAATGGGCAAGTTTGATTGAAATCGCAAGGCCCTAGCTACATTAAGGATATGACGATGTTTTCTCTCCACTCTACCATTTTGTTGGGGAGTTCCCACACAAGCAGTTTGATGTATGATCCCACATTTTTTAAAATAATTCGTCAAACACAAAAACTCCGTTCCATTATCGCTGCGCACAATCTTCACAAATTTATTGAATTGTCTTTGAATCAAAGCTAAGTAATTTTTGCAAAGTTTGAGCTACTTCAGATTTGTCCTTCAGCAAATAAATCCACACACCACGTGAAAAATCATCAACAATAGTCAAAAAATAACGAGCGCCACAAAAAGTAGGAGTTTTGTAAGGTCTTCACAGATCACAATGAATCATTTCAAAAATACTAAAAGTCTTATTCTCACTTAATATAAATTCAGCACGACTTTGTTTTGCTCGAAAACAAATCTCACAACCATTAACATGTCTTCTACTATCCTTATCGACAAATGGCAAAAATCGAATCACCTTACTAGAAGGATGCCCCAACCTTTGATGCCAAACTTTCTCATCATCCTTCTTTTCTTTCTTCATTGCCTTTGCTGACTCCAGACCCTTGAGATAGTAGAGCCCCTCTCGTTCCTCACCCGTTCCAATCAGTATCCTCGTAGTGCAGTCATGTACAAAACAAGATTTATCAGTGAACTTTACAATACAATGTGATTCCTTCGTCAATTGAGATACTGATAATAAATTGCACACCAAATTAGGCACATATAAGACATTGTTTGATGTCAATTGTTTATCCAACACGACACTCCCTTCTTTCTCGGCCAAAGTTATATTTCCATCAGGTAACCGGATCGAACATGTATGAGTTCTGCGCACATCATTCAACAAATCAATGCTACCTGCCATATGGTGTGATGCTCATGTATCAATTATCCATTCCTCTTTCTTACCATTCAACCTTTCTATAGGCGGCTCCTTCTGTGCATTTAATAAGTTCAGCAGCTGATGCTATTGGTCACCACTGAGTCCATTTAAGCTGCCTTTTTCTGACTCGGTGTGCTGGTTTTGCGAGGTAGCTGCTGCAACGTTGGCTCTCATCAATCCACCACCTCGTCCCTTAGCGCCCGGGTTGACACCAGGCTTGCCTCCTTGCCCAAGTCCAATTCCCCGCTTGTTTCCCTTAGGCCGGTCTCCCCACCAATCGGGATAGCCAATCAGTTCAAAACACCCGTCTATGGAGTGTCCAGGTCGTTTGCAATAAGGGCACACCTCGTCTTTCTTTTCTTTGTTTTCCAGTCTGCCTTTCGAGATCACTGGAAACGCCATCCCCTCACTTTGTTGTTCTTTCTTGCGAGTCATGTTGCGCACAGATTCTTCTTGAACTATCATTGCATAGGTTCGATTCAGAGTTGGAAGAGGATCAGTGCTCAGAATATGAAAGTGCACCGTCCTATAAACTGAGTTGTCCAGCCCCATCAAGAACTGATGCAACTCTCCTCCTCGCGCCTTTTATTCAATTTGTTTCCGATTTCACAGGTGCATCTCCCACAACCGCATGTCTAATCTGCTCATAGTTTCCCAAATCTTCCCAAATTAATTTCAATCGGCCATAATAATCCACAATTGTCATCCCCTTCTGTTTTCACTCGGCCAACTCAGTTTTGAGTTGATGAATACGGGGTCCGTTGCTAACAGAGAACCGTTCTTTGAAATCATCCCAGAGATCCTTTGCAATCTCCACATAGGATATGGTTGATCTGAGCTTTGGCTTGATGGTGTTCAAAATCCACGACACCAACATGGAGTTAACTGTCCACCAGTCTTCAAGTTCAGATGAATCTCCCGCTGGCTGTTTCGCCATCCCATCAATGAAGCCAAACTTCTTTTTTGCTCGCAAGACAGTTCTAATTACCTTCGCCCATTCGTCGTAGTTTTCGCATTTCAACTGGACCCGAGTAATAATGGTTCCAGGGTTGTCATTGGCCGAGAGATAGTAAGGAGATATTAGGATCTTTCCCGTCCCATCTCCTTCTCCTGCCTTCTTTCCATCGTTTCCAGTCATTGCTCTGATACCATGAGAAGGAAGGTATTTCGTATGTCTTATTCCAAGGCTTTATAGCAATATATATACAAAGTCAGAATATTGGGGTGTGTGACAGTAAATTAACCTTGATTATGTCTTAGTAGCACTAGTGCTTTTTCCCAAAATATTGGGTCAATGATTAATTGTCATCATTTTCTCAACTATAAGTTAGATTCATTGTACTTCAAAGGACGATAATACTACCCTTTTTTAATTAGCATATGCCAACGACAACCTGATATTTGACCAGTTAATTTTCTAGTAATTATTTTCAATTTTCAATCGTTACATTCTTAGTACAAGGAAGGATATGATACGAACACGTTTCTAATTGATAAAAACAAGCTTTCAACTAGATTGTTATTCAAACTTCAGCATCAGTGATGGACATGCCCAAAAATTCGTCCGTTGAGGCTTTTACAGATAGATATTCAAGGTTGGAAAATCGATTGATGAAAATCAGGTTAGTAATATTTAAAAATTCATAGAAAGTTTTGCAAAGGGAAATTTATGCGAAAAAAGACTTAATTTGACACAAAGGGAAATTCGTTATATTATATAACATATCAAAATCAGATAACACAAACCTGAAAGTATTTTAAACTATGTCCCAATTCACACCTCTATAGCTCCATTTTAGCAAATTAAAAGCGTGGTTTCTACAGTGATTGCTGATATCAATTTGACAATATTTTTCTTAATACATTGACAATTTTTTGCCACTTTTTTTGTAAAGTTGCTACTTTTGATCATCATCTATTTCTTATTATTTAAGACCATGTTTGTCCCTGCAATTCGTACAGTTCTGGATTCACAAAAGTTGGCTGCTGCACTTTCCCTAACTGATATTTCTCTAATGTGCTTCCATTACTGTTCACTGGCGCTTGGTTAATATTGAAAGTCGCATTATGTGAAGTATTGTCACTGAAAAGTTGGGAAATTGTTCCCAAATAATCAAATTCCCATAGATGAGTTAGAGAAGAAGGCCTTGGAAATTTTAGGGTTTGTGGTTCATTACTAGCATCATTAGCAGTAGTCACAGTTTTGGTGAAAGGATTCTCTGCAATTTTTGCAGTTGCTCTTCCCAAATTCTTCTTCTTGTAGATTCTGCATAGCACCCAATCATCCAACTGACACAAAATAGGCAAACGAAAACTAATGTTATTAGGTCAAATCAATATGGTCAAAACTCAGACATGATTTAAATGTAAATTTCTTTCATATAATTAATATACATTTTATTATAAAGAATTGAGTGCTTACTCTCATAGAACCATTTTGCTTGAGAGTTGGTTGTGATCTTGATTCATTCAAGCGATATTCGTGCATAATCCAATCAGTTTTGATGCCTTTTGGAGGCCTACCCTTGTAGAATACTAGGGTTTTCTTGACTCCAACGTTTCTTGATCCACTATAAATGGCTTTATCAGTTCCTGTGGCTTTCCAATAACCAGATACAGCTGCTCTATTTGGCCTCACCCCATTTGGATATTTCCTATCTCGAGGGGTAAAGAAGTACCATTCATTTTCTCCAAATACTGCCTTTTCTGCACCTAACATAGCCATCAATTAAAATCACGAAATTATGATTGATCCTCAAGTATGTCAAGATTTAAGTAGAATAAACGAGTACTTAAACTGTCATAGCATGTACGGTGGCTTGGACGTCTAGTACTGTGTGTCAAATATGTTTTTGGAGCATGTTATTAAGAACATGTTTAGCATGTGTTGCTAGACATAAATGGACACTAGTAATGTGTAATTAACTTTACCAAACATTCTCTTGTAATATAGGAACATCAAGTCAACAATATCAAGCGAATGATGAAACATTTATAGCATGTTTAGTATGTTGGAGTAGAAATGCCGTCATATGTTTGATATAACATTTTTGAAAACGATTTAGTGAACCAAAAAATATTAAAACAAGGTGTTATTGAGTATGCTAACCGGGCAATTCCCACGGATCGAATTTGTAAATATCAACTTCTTGGATAATCGAAATGGGGCATGGCCTGGAGTCAGCCTGGTTTCGAAGATAACACATGATTAATTCTTCATCAGTTGGGTGGAACCTAAAACCAGGAGGAAGTTCAGAACAAGTTCTACCCATCATTTTCTTGAAGAATTTCAAAACAAGTAGCACAAAGGTGAATTAAGAGTGTTTGAAATGTTTGCTAGGAGATGGATTCCCCTTTTATATTAAAAGGATTTTTGTCTTGTTCTAGGATTATATATATTTATATATATACATGCATGCATGTGTGTGTGTGTATAAAATATATTCATATTTAAATGATGCCATGCTTTGAGGATTAGGTGAAATGCTTTATTGCGGATAACAAGCGTATATCCTCTTGCTAAGCTTTCTTGTTTGTTTGTGCTACTTTAACAAACTTCTAAAATTCCACCACTTTCAATTATTAAATTTTCTAGTCAATATTAGGGCGGGAGAATTTTGGACTTTTGATACTCTTCAAACTTCAAAGTGATAAATATGCTCATTCTTCTTGTAGCAAGGCAAATTAACATAGTTAACTAATTCTGATTGATAACTTACAAATTAAAGAATAAACTATGTTAGAGGTTAGAACACATGCTTCTCTAATGTCAGTTTGGATGAAATTCGTCTAAAGAGAATTATGTTATGCACTTACAAAATGATGATGAGCGGTGAACCTAGAATTTTGGTTCCGCAGGGCGATACACAAAATGAGCTAAAATAAATTGTGAAAGAAATAAAAAAAAATCTGAAAATTTCAATTTTAAAAAGCCCAATTGAATGTTTTTGAAAATTCAATGAGGACGGCCAACCTGCTCGACCCTTAATGGGTATGCCTCTGATGATGATTATAGAAAATAACAAATTTGTTTTTACATTTTACTGATAATGGATAAGAACTCTACTTGAATTATCTATAAAAAAATTTATTTTAATAACATTAAATAAAAAAAAATGTGATCAATAAAAAATTTGCTAATATTTAGAGGGTGTTTGGTGGGGATTAAAATCAGATTTTTAGTAGATTGTAATAGAAGTTCTTGAAATGTGTGATTAAAAAGTTGTGAGATCCAAGAAAAATATTGATATTGATTATTTGATTTTGACTTAAATTAAAATCGGTTTTCAATTTTTAAAAAAAAAAGAAAAAAAAAAAAAAAAAGCCCCTTCGTGAATCATTCATCACAAGTAACTATCAAGCACACTTAAGAAGATGACAAGTGGCCTCACCAAATAGGGATGGACAAAGATAAGATTGAAAATGTAGGCGTGATTACAGTTTGTGGTTGTTATCCTTCCACGTCATAACTATGTTTTTATTGGAGAAAACCATGGCCCTTGATATCAACTTAATTTGGAATCATAATCTAATCATATAAAATCACACGTTTTGGGATTTCATTACTGGATTAAATTATCTTGGCAACACGTGCCGTATTTGAATTGTATTCTTTAATAAAATATTTTGAAAATATAATTACCGAGTTGTTAAAAATACATCGAGAAATGTTTTATTTAATAATAAGATGTGTTATATTGAGATGTCAAACTAAAATGCATTAAAGAGTCGAGGATAGAAAATTCAAGACATCAGATTTTAACTCTATCAATTCCTATCTTTTTTAATTATTTTTATTTTCTTCGAGCATTTTTAGTTGGATTTGTAGTAATTGGCTAGAATTCACCGAGTCTTTCTTTTTTGTTTTCTCAATTTTTAATTTCGATCGTGGAAGACTTATTTACGGTATTGTTTGTTTGTTACCATGATTATAATTACATGAATTGTTTTTTAAAAAAATTAAAATCTATAATTAGGTCTTGGGATATGAAATAATATAGAAAATTATTTTGAGGTGGAAAGGAATAAATATAATATTTAAGAAATTGTTTAAAATCAAAATTTTATAAAGGAAGAAAGAAAAGTTGTTTAGGACATTAAAAAAAGAAGTTATAAGTAAAAAGTCTTGCGAAAGACGGCTTAAAGATTACAATAATTGAGAAAATGTACTTCGAGAACCTTGACATTATTGACTTGCAACAGAGAAAAACAAAGTTATGTCTTTGATCACTCCAAAGAAAATATTATCGTTCTTTCAACATTCTCATTATAACTTAATTCAAGAATTGTATTTTCAATTTTTACATTGTAAAATATATATATATATATATATATATATATATATATATATATATATATATATATATATATATTTGTTTGATTTTGATAAAAATCATATTTGTAGTAGATTTTGATAAAATTTGATGAATGTGTGATTAAAAATTTAATTAAAATTGGAAGTTCCATGAAATGTGCAATTGAAAATGAATTTGGAGAGAGAAAAAAATGAGTTTTAATTAACGAAAGTACTATATGTACATAATGATGTACCAAATGCATTACAATCCCCTCACATGGAGAGTGACCCACACACAATAAAAAAATGCTAATATGTAAAATGCTAAATTCTTTCTGAATATGTAAAATGCTAATATAAATAAGACTAGAAAGTGAAGTTTTAACATTAGATTTCGAAATGAGCATGACCTAATACCTAAAACAGTGCTGCTACTCAAACAGGGGTCATGACAGGCTCGATGATAGGGCGCCTATTTGGTGCTCCCTTATTGAAGGGGGCGTCGATGGGCGCCTGGGCCTGTCAAAGCCCCTGTTTGAGCATCATTATTCTACCTAAAAAAAAGTTATGTTGACTATGATCAATTCTTCTTCTAATGACTAATCTTATCCTAATTAGTTGTAATTAACCAATAAACTTCATTAAGGAAAGAAAGAATCAGAGAATTCCATTGATTGGGTTTGGAGAATTTCTTAGCTTATCTTCAAAGGAACCAACAATTATTTTTTTTTACCTTTGGGATTATGTATATGTCACATTATATTTGAAGAAGGGCAAAAGCCTTAATTGATTTATACCCATTTTTAACTTTATCAAACTTTGATTTTTATTTCATTTTCATGACTATTTTTGGTTGCAAAATGCACCCAATTTAATTAAAAGCTAAGAATGGGCATCTCTTTATTTATTTTGTCAAAACCAAACTGCCATGTGAAAAATTGTTTCTCTAGAGAACTTGTAGTTATTTTTCAGAAAACGAAAACCAATATAAAAATTGTTTGATTCGAGTGTATATGTACGAATAAAAAATTATTTATTTTAAAATTTGAAGGGAAAAAGAAGAAAATAGGGTTGTTGGACTCTTTTCTTCTATTCCCTCTTAAACTTGAGAAATAAATCAAACCATTCAGAATTTTTTAATTTTTTTATTTTTTATAAAAAACTTGAGAACTAGATCAAACCAACTAATATGGTTTATATCTAATTACGTTTATTTGATTATTTAAAAATAATATATTTCCCAAATGTAATGCAAAGTTGGTAAACCATGTGACAATGTTAATTATCTCAATTGTCATTAAATTTTAAAAGTTGTTCAAATAGCCATTGTTTTTTTTTTTTTTTTTTTTTGATACCCAGATATTCCAGTTTAGCCAGCCTAATTCCTGGACCTCTAGCCACCGGCCCCTCAGCGACTCGAGGAGGTAAACCGCGGGTTATGCTCTTGTTGGCTCCCAGGTTCCTGCACCGCTTATACTCCTGACCCTAAAAGAGTTCTCTTCACTGTCTTTTAGTCATTGCCTTGCCTTCGAGATAAATCTTCATTCCAAGACTTGTGCCTTCCAGGAATCGAACTCTCCACGCTGGGGTTACGAGCCCACCAATGCAATTGTTCCACCAACTCGGATGTGCCCCGGGGGGCAGCCATTGTTTATATTACCTCATCCGTCACTTCATCACTTGATGCTTTAAAATTTAACGGACTCGATGAACTTAACAAAATATTATCTCTTCTGTCATACCATTTAATTCATTAACTTTTAAATTTGCGAGTGGTGAAGGGGGGATGTGATAACATTTTTGTTACTTCACTGGTGATTCAAAGAACTTTTAAAGTTTAATAATAATTGAAAAATAATTGAGAATTTTTTTGTCGTAAATTGAAGAAGTTTTAAAGTTCAATGATAATTAAAAAATATTTAAAAAAGGTCTCGTGAAAATTGAAATATTTAATCCTGATTTAGCTATAAAATACTTAACATATTGGTCGCAATATGAGGTCAATGTCAAAGAAACATTTTCTTGACATTATATTCAGTTTAAAAATGCAAGACTTGGAGAATGCTAGAAAACTCTAAAATACTAGAATTTGAAAGTTTTATAAACAGTTATTTGCATAACCAACATTTTAAATTAAAGATCTAATATTAATTGAGATTTGTAACAAATACAAGCTCAAGCTCTTATTAATTGAACCAATTCATTTGGGTAAACATGGTTGAAAGGTTTAAAGATTGGCACCTCATTTTCCTCCCTTCCAAAAAAATAAATAAATAAATAAAAATTGAAACAAAAAGCTCTCGTTAACTTATTCTCGAAATGGACTTCATACCATGTTTTTGATGAGCGTATCAAAGCCTTTTTTTTTTTTAATAAATGAGATAGTTGCAAAATTGATTAAGTAGCACTAAAATGAAAATTGCTAATATCGTAGTACTCTTTATAAACTTTCGTATTCTTTTCGAGGGTGTGAGATATCACATTTGTCCTATCACATTTTTCTTTTGTTGCACTTGCATCACATTTTAAGTTCACTAAACATCTTCATCTTTTAAGGTTGATGAGTAACATTCTTCTTTTTCACTAATGGTGTAAACAACTAAAATTGTGTCATTAGTCGATGAATTTATACCTCCGTCATGCTTTAAACACTAAATTTTAAAATGCTTATGGGCACTAAATTTTAAAATGTTGTATTGCATCACTCAATTACAATGTTTCATTAGTTACTAAACTTTAAAATGCTTGCAAGTTATCATTGAAATTTTGTATGTTGCACTTTATCACTCACTAAGCATGTTTCATTAGTTACTGAACATATAACTCCATCAAGCTTTAGTTTCATAAGTCACTGAACATATAACTCCATCGCTCTTTATTCACTGAATTTTAAAATACTTTCGAATAGTCACTGAACTTTACTTATTGAATTCAACTATTCAAAAATTGAAAATTTTGAAGTATAGGAATCATACACAAAAATGACGCACTTATTTTCTCTTGAATTACCTCGTGACAACTCTAAAAGATACATATGTTAGCCTTGTTTAATATTTTTTACTTTAAATAAAAAATTTCAACACTTTTTTGAAATCTAATTTTTTATTTTCTTTATTTGAGCCTACAATCTCTATCGAAATAAAGAAATAATTTCTCTATTTTATTTCCTCAACATAAAGGAAGATTATGATCTAAGTTAATATTTATATCAATTTGAAGCTAACATTTCTCTTTCCCGTTGAACATGGCTTTTGACTACTAGAGAAATATTATCTTCTTGAGAAATATTAATATTTTCGTCTTAAATTGAGAGTCTTATTATTTATTTTATTCTATTTTCTTGATTTAGGTTGAATTTCATAGAAAATCAATTTTAGTCAGAAAACTTTATGAAGTTCAGTGACCACTCAAAAATATTTTAAAATTCAGTGGGTACAGCGTGATAGAGATATAAATTCAATAACTAATAAAACATAATGAGTGAGTGATAGAGTGCAACTTCTTAAATTCCATTGACCACTCGAAAATATTTTAAAGTTCGGTGACTTATGAAATATGACGAGCGAGTGATGGAGTGTAACGTGTTAAAGTTCAACGATCATTAGGAAGCATTTTAAAGTTCAATGAGTTATAATTGATGTATAAGTTCAATTACTAATGAAACATTTAACTCAAACAAATAAGTGAAATTTTATGAAAGTGTACTGAAATTGTTGAGTGCAAGCCCATCTTACAAAGCCAGGTTTATAATCTTCCTGTTTTGGTGATTACAAGAATAATAGAAACCATTTGATTTGATTCTTCTATCACAAACGGCAACCATAAAATAAATGAAACACAGGAAATTATTAAATTGTCTAAGAATGAATCAGCTAACAAAAATACTAAACAATTCAAATATTCAATTATTATTGTTCAAGAAAACTTGGACAATCCGTGGCAAAGAATGGATACGAAACATACGTAAAAGAATTACACAACTTGCTTAAAGGTCCGGTCGAGGTAAAACCCAAGATCATACTACTTCGAGTTAACTAAAGCAAAATCTTCATTGCTTGTTTTTTCATCACCTTCCCATAAATCCCTCTTCCAAATTTCATTGCCTTGTCCATTTCCACCACCCCATTATACCCACCCACCCCCATCATCTTTAATCCTCCATCCATGTACAATTTCACAACCCTTTCATCACTCCCAATTGCATCCACAATACTATCAATTACATTCTCAAATGAAGGGATTTTTCTTCCCCACTTCCTCATCAATTTTTCTGATTCATACACTTTTGAATAGGCTAACCAATATGATGTTCTCAAGTACCCTTTTGCTCTTCCCCTAACCATCCACTTCCTCATACTTTCCTCCAATCTGTACACGATTCCACCCATATCGAATAGTCCTTTTCCGAGAACCATTTCGATTTCCCTCATTTCTTGATTGGAGCAAATACCGTCCTCGAATATGCACCTCTTGCAGCGACAAGTGAATCCCCAATTCCCCGCCATTTCTCTCCGGTTGCTGAGAGGTGAAAGCACGTCGAAATAGGCAAATGTAAGCTCTTCACCCGCCTTCAAGTCTCTTGAGGCGTGAACTACGACGTGATCACCGATGTGCAAGCGCCTTACATTGGGATGACAAGAATGATTAATGAAGGAAGGCAAAACCCATAATCCCACACCTTGATAGTCAGTGTTTCTGCCTAAAACTTTTGACGAAATTGCATCCTCAAGAATAGAATTCACATCTAAAATGCTCAATATTTCGCCTAGATCGAGCTGCTTCTCAGAGGAAAAGCTGCAATTATAATCTGCTTCAGGTCTAAACAGACTTATCTCAGGAACATCCATACTATCCTCATTTTCGCCAGTCGATAATTTTGAAATCAAACTGTTAATTCTTCTGCATTTTGTGGCAGAGTCAACCACTTTATCAATGAAATTCTTCCAAATAACTAATTGCACATTTTCACCTGAATCTTGGGGAAATATAGCCCTGTCAATCGCAATAGCCTTGGTGACCAGTAACAAAGTCCCACTTTCAATGTTCTTCGTTGCAAATAGGCCTCGACCGCTTATGTCAGATTTCTTGATGTCCACTGCACCCACATACTCTGCTAATTCTGGGGCTTTTCCACGAAAACCACTCAAAATCCAATCAGACACATCGAATCCACCAGTTCTTGAAAGAAACTCAAGTTTCTTGCATTTTTCCAAGTACCCATTTACAGTTTCAGAATTCTCATTAGCCTGAGGATCTAGGTTTGCAGCATTGAAACACTCCAATGCCACACCATAATTATTCAAATTCAGCAAAATCTTCCCCTTGCAAACTAGAGTCTTGAAATGAGTGCTTTCAATTCTCAGTGCTTCATCACAATCCTCCAATGCTGCAGAGAATTCCTTCAGCCGGAATCTGGCCTCGGCTCTGTTCGAGAAAGCCAAACAGATGGATTTTTGGAGCTTCAAGAAGTTGTCTGAATCAAAATGGGGTGAATTCTTGTAAATGTAATCTTGGCAGAGAGTAATGAATTGGGAACTAGCTTGAATAGATTCTTCATATTCTTCTCTTAGAAGAAATTCTGTAGCTTTGGATCGAAGATTCTGCAATTTCTGCCCTTCATGATCCACTTCTTCCATCAATTCTGGATTTTCTTGTTCTATTTCTCTCATTTTGGTTTATTTCTTGATTTCTCCTATATTTTGTTAACACTGCGTATACTGTATACGAGCCTTCTTGGTTTGAATGATGAGTAAAAATTTGAATTATGGAAGTGTAACGGTCGAATTTTATTAACTACCCGTTTAATTCTCCGTGACCTGTGGTAACGGTTATTTATTATATTTTCCCCAATAACGGCTATATTGGACAGTTTTTTTATTTATTTAGTTTTACTTTTTCTTCTCTTTGGTCGCTTTTTCCTTTTCTTTTTTGTTTTCATTTTCTGTGTACATTTAAACCCGTATTTTTTGCAAATGCTATATGTACACCTCACGATATACACAATGCATTACACCCCCTCACATGAAAAAGGGTCTACGAATATTTTATTATGTGTGGACCTCCTCCATGTGATAAAGGTGTGATGCATTATGTACACATAGCATTTCCTTTATTTATTTTTGGATCTTTTGAAATTTGAAGCATTCAACATCAGATAGCCAAGAAGTTCCAAATTTAGTTTAGTTCAAATGCTATATTTTTTGTTAAACAATATATATAATAAAGGTCGTAAGTTGTAGTTCGTGTTGCTTTGTGTTGAAGAATGATAACAGTGTATCCCACAAGCTTGATACACAGCTTTAACTGCATTGTATGATCTTATTGTTGAGAATTTGGTTGTTCAGAACCAACAAATAACGTAAGTGGAAAAAATGGACATGAGGGGCGTAAACTTGGCCTAGGGTGCATAGGCCAAATGACGTTGGGATCGCATAGGCCTATACTGAGAATTGGAGGCCTTTAATTTTTTGAAGCATGCGACTGCATGGAGTTGTACCATGCAGTAGCATGATATTAATTTTTTGGCCGTTGGTGACGATTTTCTACCATTGATCATTTGAATTTGGTGTCTTTTCAATATATTTTTGGTACTAATTCGAGCATGAAGTCAAGGCATATATATAGATGAACCATGTTCAATAGAATATACATGAGAAATCATTTGATATCAATACACATTCACAAACAAGATCAAATCCTTCTTCTACTCATATTCTTACATTTTCTTATTGTGTTTCTCAAAGTTTTGGTAGTAATATTTTGTGCTTCAATATTTCTGCTACAAGACTTGATCAATCCTTTAAACCATTTGTCGAAAAATCATTTAGCATCTCAATTTAACCGGAGAGGGGGTAAATATTGTTCGAGGACAACGATTACGTGTTTGGGCCTTTTATTCTTGAAGTTTGTTCCAGATTTTGTTGCTGTTCTTCAGGTTGTTTTCTTTTCTTCTCCAAGTGTTTTTCAACAATCTCAAACAATAGTTCTGCGATGGAGAGTGAAACAACGATGGCTACTACAAAATTGACGAATCAAGACTTAGTTCGGTTGGATCGTTTCGATGGCAATTTACAAGATGACAAGATAAGTTAAAATTTCTCCTTATTGCATTGAAGATCTTCTGCATCCTTGATCCGAAATTGGCATCGCTACGGAACCAATGGAGAGACGGAAGCTGTAAGAACTAAAAGACAAAAGCGCCAAGAAAATGAATTGATATGCCGCGATGATATACTCAATGCGTTGTCAGACCGTTTGTATGATCTATACACGAACATAACATCGGCGAAAGAAATATGGGATGCACTAGAAAGTAAGTACAAAGCGGAGGAAGAATGTACCAACAAACTTTTAATTTCTAAGTACTTTGATTTTAAATTCTTGAAAAATATTCCACTTCTATCCCAAATATATGAAATGCAAATAATTGTCAACAAGTTAAAGACGGTAAAAATTGAAATCCCAGAGACCTTTCAAGTGAGGGCAATCATTGCAAAAACTCCCCGAGACATAGAGAGGATACCAGAAGAAGATCATGTATAGCTCCTAAGATTATTCTTTAGAACAATTGCAGAAACATTTTTGAATTGAAGAAGAGTCAAGAATGCGTGATAAGAGTGAAAACTCTTATAAATGCACTTTCAAAGCAAAAGCAGTAGAAAAAATTGAACCGCCAACAAAATCCAACAAAAGGAAGCCTTCAACGAATTTCAACAAGTTCAAGAAGGAGAACAAAAGAGGTTGTTTTGTGCGTGAAAAATCTGGTCACTATGCCAAAGATTGTAGACATCGGAAGCAAAACAATTTCGAGGGTAAAGTGAACTCCATCAAAGAAGACAAAATTGTGGCTACCATTAGCAAAATAAATGAAATCCGAGGAAAGGTTCCCAGATGGTGGTATAATACTTTTGCTACAGTGCATGTATCATATGATAAATCTTCCTTCAAGACATATCATGAAGTTGATGGAGACCAAGAGATCCAGATGAGTAACGAGGTTCGATCTAAAGTGATTGAAAAGGAAAATGTGGATATCATCTTCACTTCCGACAAAACTATTACTTTAACCAATGTACTACATGTTCCCGACATGACTAGAAACTTGGTGAGTGTAAATCTCTTAAGAAAATCGAGTATCAAAAGTGTGTATGAATCCGGTAAACTTGTATTATCCCTTAACAAGAAATTTGTTGGAAAAGACTATTCTTGTGAAGGAATGGTCAAGTTATGTATTATTGACAAGCTGAATGATAATAAAACAAATTTTGCTTATTTTGTTTATTTATTTTCATTATGACGTGCTAGATTAGGACATATTAGTAAAAGTACTATGAAACGTATGATGAAATGTGAATTGATTTCATATGATGAAAATGATGTTTTTAAGTGCAAGAGTTGTGTAGAATCTAAAATGACTAAAAGGCCATATCAAAGTGTAAAACGAACTTCTAGTATCTTAGAGTTAATTCAGCCAAATATTTGTGAATTAAATGACATGTTAAATAGAAGAGGTAATAGGTACTTTATAACCTTTATTGACGATTGCACTAGATATACCTATGTTTACTTAATGAAACATAAAAACGATGCTTTTGATATGTTTAGGTGTATAAAATGAAGTTGAAAATCATCCAAGTAAGAAAATAAAGACTTTAAGGAGCGATAGAGGTGGTGAATACTTCTCTAGTGATTTTAACCTATTTTGTGAACAACATGACATAACTCACCAATGTCCTGCACCTAGGACACCGAAACAAAACTATTTGGCTGAAAGAAAAAATAGAACCTTAGTTGAAATGATAAATATCATGCTTCCTACACTAAGTTGTCATTTAACTTGTCAGATGAAGCCTTGTTGAGTGCATGTAGAATATTAAATAGAATTCCTTCTAAACAAACTAATGTTTCTCCTTATGAATTATGGAAATGAAGAAAACATAACATTGCATACTTCAAAGTGTGGGGGTGTTTTGCTTTTTTTAAGAACACGAACCTTAATAGGAACAAGTTGGGTTCAAGAGGCATTAAGTGTGTCTTTGTTGGATATGCTAGAAATAACAAATCATATAGATTATTGAACTTGGAGACCAATGTGATTATTGAATCAAGTGTGTAGAGTTCTTTGATGATTCGTTATCTTCGAATAATGAATTGAGGAAAAATCTTTTAGTTATCCTTAACTCAAGTGGAACACGAGACGAAACATCTTCTAAAGATGTTGATGAGTTTAGTGAACCACAAAGAAGCAAAAGAACTTGGATTATGAAGTCCTTAGGATCGGATGAAATTGACTCTCAACTTATTTCATTTTACTTAGTAGAGGAAAATGAGGTGAATGTTGTAAGAACAATTCCCTTTGTTCTACAAGTGGAAACTGAACCTAAAACGTATAAATAAGTTATGGCTTCATGTGATAGCATCTTTTGGAAAGATGCAATTAATGATAAAATGGATTCGATAATATCAAATAATATTTGGGAGCTTGTCGATTAACCACTGGGGTCCAAACCTATTGGGTGTAAATGTGTGTTCAGGAGAAAATACAATATTGATGGTTCTCTAAACACTTTTAAGGCTAGATTAGTAGCCACAGAATATCGAAAAAGATAATGAATTGACTATTTTGATACATATGCACCGGTAGCTAGAATAACATCAATTAGGATATTTTTTGCACTAGTTTCGATACATGATTTGCATGTTCACCAAATGGATGTCAAGTCGACATTCTTGAATGGGGATCTCGATGAGGTGGTTTATATGGAACAATCTGAAGGTTTTGCTCTACCCGAAAATGAACATAGGTGTGCAAGTTAGTAAAATCGTTATACGATTTAAAATAGGCACCTAAAAAGTGGCATAAGAAGTTTGACTTAGCTATAATTTCATTTGGTTTTAAACATAATAGCGTAGATAAATGTTTATACTAAAAAAATGTGTGATAATTATGTGACGTTTATATGCTTATATGTTGACGACATGTTGATTATGAGTAATCACATGGACGAAATAAAAGAAACAAAGTGGTTACCAAGATGAAGGATATTGGACAGGTGTATACCATTTTGGGTATCAAAGTCACAACGACTAGTAGGGGTTACCATTTAAGTCAATCACATTATGTTGAGAATATGATAAATAAGTTCAAACATTTGAACATAAAGGAATTTAGTACCCCAATCGATCCAAATACAAAATTTGTAAAGAATGATGGAAGGTCAATTGCTCAATTGAAATATGCAAGTATCATTGGGAGTCTTATATATGCAGTTCAATGCACAAGACCAGACATAGCCTTCACAATTAGTAATCTTAGTAGGTGTACTAGTAATCCGAGCAATGATCATTGGAAGACTATTGGAAGGGTTATTGTACATCTAAAGATTACTAAGGAAATTAATCAAATATATGAGCCTTAGATATGACTACATAAGGAAATTAATCAAAGATGGAACAATTTTCCTAAATTATGTTAAGTCTATTGAGAATCTAGCGGATCTTTTCACTAAACATCTAAATTGAGATTTAGTAACATCCACATCGAGTAGAATAGGGTTGAAACTCTTAAAATAAAAAGATTCACCAATGATGGCAACCCTACCTGTCATTACTCAAAAAGTATTCCACGGGTTCAAAGGGCAACAAGTCATTCGACATGTGGATAGTTTCAACATTATTCAAATCCACGATAACCATATCCTACTTAAAATAATGCTGGTTGTTATTGTAGTGAGGGTTGAGCTTTAAAACTCTTAATGAAGTTTAGTACTAAGTACAAGTATCTCTAAAAGTAATAAAAATACTGAAAGATTTTCACCTAAGTAAACTTCGAGGTGATGCCGCCTCAATAGAGAGTTAGAGTTTTTTCTCTTAAAAGTTTGTTGAAAATGATAAGCACAAGGCCATAAGAGCGCTAAGCGAGTTTGAGGAATTTGAGAACACGTGATTCTTGTGTGTGTGTTCTTACCAGTATTGTCACATGGAATAACTGGTTTAAAACTTCATGTCACATTTGATTCCGACTTTACTTTGTAAGAATTACGCTATGGCTAGATTCAAATCGAAAGATATATAATCCTTAGGCATGAGTATCGTTTACGTTGAATATGAGACTTGTTAATTTTAAACAAGTGGGGGATTGTTGAGAATTTGGTTGTTCAAAATCAATAAACAACATAAGTGGAAGAAATGGACATGAGGGGTGTAAACTTAACACCTATGCGATCGCATAGGCCAAATGGCGTTGCGGTTGCATATGCCTATACCGAGAATTGGAGGCCTTTAATTTTTTGAACCATGCGACCGCATGGAGTAGTACTATGCGGTCGCATGGTATTAATTTTTCAGTCGTTGGTGATGGTTTTCTATTGTTGATAATTTGAATTTGGTGCTTTTTCAATATATTTTTGGCACTAATTCGAGTATGAAGTCGATGTCTATATATAGATTAGTCATGTTCAATGGAATATACATGAGAAATCATTTGATATCAATACACATTCCACAAACAAGATCAAATCTTTCTTCTACTCATATTCTTACATTTTCTTATTGTGTTTCTCAAAGTTTTGGTAGAAATATTTTGTGCTTCAATTTTTCTGCTACAAGGTTTGATTAATCCTTCAAACCATTTGTCAGAAAACCCTTTAACATCTCAATTTAACCGGAGAGGGGAATAAATATTGTTCGAGGACAACGATTACGTATTTGAGCCTTTTGTTCTTGAAGTTTGTTCCAGATTTTGTTGCTGTTCTTCGGATTGTTTTATCTTCTTCTCCAAGTGTTTTCCAACACTTACCTCATTGTATTTTTATATTTCATCAATTATTAGTACAACTTGGATTATTAGTAGTTTTATACCCAGGTTTCCCAACTTACGTCAGACTATATCCTGGACCACCAGTCACAGGCCCCTCAGTAACTGGCAGAAGTAAACCGCGGGTTATGCCCAAGTTGACCAGGGTCTGTGCACCATTTATACTCCTGGCCCCAAAGGAGCCTCCTCCATGATTATTACTAGGGGTGGGCAAAAACCCGACCAACCCGATCAACCCGACCAACCCAACCCAAACCGATCGGTTTGGGTTGGTTTTTTAAGTTCAATTGGGTTGGGTTGGGTTGAAAAATTGAACTTAAGGTTGGGTTGGGTTGGGTCTTGGGTTATGAATTAAAACCCAATCCGACCCGACCCAACCCGATGAATTAAAAAATTAATATCTAAGATGAAAAAAATAAATTAAATAGACATAATAGTAAAGATAAGATAATGACTTATAATATATAAATGTCAATTTTCTTCACATAGACCGATTCGCATGAACACTATTTAAAATGCAATGTCATTTGACGTTAAAATAAAAATTAAAGACATGATAATGAAGTGATTAAATTTCAAAAAATTGTAAAAAAGAAAATGCTTCTTAAATTTTAAACTTATTTATACATTATTTTTAGAAAAAATTCCTTATATGTGTGTTTAAAAAGCGTAGATTTTCAAATAATTTCAAATTCTAAAAAATTATCCAAATTTAACAAATAAATCGAATCTAACTTTGATTGGGCCGAATCCCAAACCGACCAACCCAACCCAACCCAAACCGATTTTGATCGGTTTGGGTTGGGTTGGGTTTAAATCAATAATTGGGTTGGGTTGGGTTGATTTTTTATCAAACCGACCAAATTGGGTTGGGTTTGGGTTGGATAAAAAACCGACCCAACCCAACCCACGCCCACGCCCAATTATTACATCACCAAACTGCTCCAACCAATAAATGGTTATTACAACACTCAGCTGCTCCAATCAGGAATCGAACTTCCCACGCTGAGATTACAATCCCCACAATGTCCATCCTTTGCCAATTTGGATGTGTCCTGGAGGGCTAGTAGTGCTATTTCTTAATGAAAAGATGGTTGGTTGGGCTTTAAATAAAATAAAAAAAAATATGCTTACTAGTATTTGAGAACTTGCATTAATAGTGCCTATGTTTAGATTCACGATCATATATTTTGCACATAAAGCAAGCTTTAATGATTAATTCTTACACCATTTCATACTGGATATGATGACACTAAAAATTTGATTTCTACCCCCGCTCTATGATAATAGACTTGTTTTCAATTTTGTACATATGAAGAAAAAATAATTAGAAATATAATTTTTTTCACAGTTTTCCTAATATACTCCTATATTAAATAAGATTAATTTATATTTATTGATAACAAGTTACATCATAGTTATAAAACCCGGCCTAAACCGACCAGTCAGGCCGGGAAATTGGTGACTCGGTCTCTTGTCCAGGTCGGGTAGATTAATTTAATAAAAATGCACATGACTTAATCAAAAACTGACTTTGACCAAGAAAATCGCCGATTTTAATATAAAATTGCTGACCCGGTTTACCAATTTTCAAAATTGCCTTTTAAAATTTTGGGGGTCCTTGAAATTAAAGCTTGGAACTCCAAGAAAAACGATTAGTTCCTCACCATTGTAGTAGAGTACTTTAATAATTTTTATGTGTAATAACTTACATGTATGCAATGAATCATTAAAATACTTTGGTCCAACTTTTTACTTTATTATATAGACTTAAATAATTAGTAAAAAATAATTAAAAAATATAATTTTGCCTCCAAATTTTTTATTCTTTTAATTTTTTTTATAAATTTTTATTCAACAACCCACCGGTCCAACCATTGACCCACCGATTCAACCAGTAACCCGAAACCTGTACCTTATTCAGGTCAATGTCTGGGTTAGGTTTAATAACTATGAGTTACATTGACAATTTTGTTACAGTGATAGACTCAACGATAAAGGAGGCACGTATTAATATACCCTGCCACCCTACTCTGTCACCCCCTCCTTGTCAGCAATTCCAGTCCAGCGAGCATAATTGTTATATTAAATAAGAAAACATTAGAAAACCAAAAAATATCTATACTTTCAACAAGAATGGTAACCTCTAATTTGGGATAGAAAAAAAAGAAAGAAAAAGAAACCAAGCCTATTTTTATGGAACAGAAGTAGTGCTGTGTAGTTTAATTCGAAAATACAGAAACTCTACACTTTGCTCCTATTTCGCAGCCAAAACTTCTAATCCCTTCTTTGTCCTTAACAACAAAAAGCAAGCCAAGACATAAATATTGCTATTATTACATGTTTTACAAATGGATCAACTTAGTTGTAACTTGTTGGTTCATTACTTCTTCAAGAAATACATTCCTTCTCTGAGTTCTAGCTTCTCCTCTGCAACTAAACCGGACAAGAAGCTTTGCAACTGTGGGAGCGATTTGTCATAAGGAGGGTCACCTATACAAAACATCTGCAGCAACATATCTCCGTCGATTAGTAATGCCAATGTACGTCACTTGCAAATTACAGTTTCTTGAGTGAGATGAAACCCCAATTACCTTGAGAGTATTATGAATGCGGTCCAATGCCATGCTGCCAAAATTGGTAAGCATCCCCGTGATAAATTTCTGCAACCAATTTCCCATTATTGTTCAGATTATGCCAGTATGTGATGCAAAAAACATGGATCTCATTATCAAATTAGCATAAGCTAATATCAATATCAATATCACTGAATGCAGTTCAATCTCTCGTCCCATTACATTTGCAGCAGAATTAGAAACATAAACTACACCAGGATATACTAAGCCTACCAGATTATTGTTGGGAAACCTTGCACACATGTTCTAAAAGACAAAAAATGTTAAATTTTGAGATTTATTTGAGAATAGAAACTACTTGTATCCTATTGCAAGTTTCTTTAAAAAAGTGGCCAAGGCTCTATTGAATCTGAATTGTATATTCAAAGTACCCCTAAGTAGGGCTGCAAATGAGCCAACTTTGAATGTGTAAACCTAGCTAGCTTATTGCCTTGTCAAGCTGAGCCAGCTCAAGTTTGTTAGTGAATGTCACATGCATACGGTGAAATATTTACATTGGTGGTTACCCATAAAGAATGTTGATATTCTCAGATCATTCATATCCTATTTATTTGTAAGTTCATATACCATGCAATGTTTGGGACTTGTACTATCAATATTGCAAAACGAAAAATAGTTTATAGGTACAATATCATATGAAGTTGACTAGGGACATTTATGCAAGATTGTAAAAGAACAATTTTGGTTTCTGACTAAAATTGGTCTATTATCAGGGGAACAAAGTAGAGGTGTAAAGGGAAAATTAACATGCAATTTGGACTGGTTTCAAAATAAATTCACTTACAATTTAATCAAGAATATGTGCGATGCATGTATATTCAAACTAGTGTTCTACAATTTCTACAAGAACACTGAGAAACCATTTTAATGTTTTCCATGTGACGGGAAACAGAAATAAGAAGTTTCATCTTTTAAACATTCATTGTGAGCAAAATAAACATCTGTATGACAGCAACTTCAATAGAGAAATCAAAGAAAAGATGATGGCATACATATTTTGAAAACCTGATTTACATGTAACTAGATTTGTATGTAATAATAACACGAGGTTTGACATTTAACAAAAAATCCACGTTCTTGGCTCCCATATTGGGACTATATCTGAGATAATCACAAATAATCAAACAATAACCTGACTTTGATTAAATCACTTTCTTGTAAAAACAAATTTCAAAACAATCACCAAAAATAGTCACCAAACTAAAATTTCAACCCCAAAGCTTGTTTAATGAATTTAAAGGATTTAATCAGGCTAAATAATCTAAAGCAAACATAGAAAATGAAGAGATTTTCTGAAATTTCAAAATATTGACGTAACTTTCATGTTCAATATGAGATGACCATAAAGAGAGTAATCAGATAAATGTGAAACCGAAGAATAAACATAACTCAAAACGATATTTTTTAGCCATATTGTCATTATTTCAACGTAGAGAACTTATTGATGCACATATAAAAAGTGAAAAGTATTTAGATGATATACCTCATAAACTGTCATTTCTTTGTGTAGTTGATCCTCAACAGAGGCTACTGATCGCTCTCCATCCTCATCAACCCCAAGAAGCTCTTCACAGCTCCCAACATTAGCTCCAGTCTTTCCACTGTCAACCAAGGCTTCAACCAAAGTAAATTTATGGTCACTAGAATCTGCTTCAACTGATTCAGCAAGAATTCCCTGATTAACCAAGCAAAGGAAATTGGATAAATAGACTGCCACCATCCTTTCCCTGGGTGATTTTTAAAATACTTAAAAAACGGTAAACTTCTACTGGCTAGAACAATCAAAAGACACGTGACATGTTTATTCAGATGTGATACTACATTTTGGTTATGCCAGAAAGAAGTATAAGAGGGAAAACCAAAACCGACTGCCAGTGAGTTGGTTGCGTAAGAAGTGGGTCAAAATGCGCTTTTTCAAGACTAAATGAGTGAAAATCAGATACCATGGAAGGCCATGGGATCTCAATTTTTTATGAGACACATAATCTTATGTAAAGGAGAAGTCATCACTACTAATAAATTCCAGAAATAGTAAAGTGCATGGTGGTAACCTTGCTTATCCAAAAATTTATTCTCCTATTCAAGACATCCACAGGTACACCAACAGCAGAAGCAAGATTCTTGGAGGTCCAACTGAAAACATGAGATAGAGATTATAAGCCTGTTTGAGCCCCATTTTTTGCCGAAAATGAATTTTGGAATAGTATTTAGATGGAGAATGTGTGGTTAAAAAATAAGAAAAAAAATTTAGGTTTGCGCATATTATTATTTTATTGAAGAATGTGTGGTTGAAAATAAAAGAGAAAAATGTATTTTGGAAATAATGGGAACCAACAAGGGCTATACCACGTGATTAAATCATTGTGTTCATGGCAAAACAAAAAAAAGGTCATTCTCTACTTCACCTTGTTTTATCTTGAAACTGCATGATAATAGAAGCATGAAGCGGAGTGACCGTAAACTGTAGCACTCTATCTTCAAATTCAAGCTCCAACTAAAACAAAGAGGCAATCCAGAGAAGTCAATGATATTTGAGCAAAGTAAATAATGAAAAAGAAAAATATCAATGATACATGGGCTTATATAGGAAAGGAATTTGATTACTAACGGTGCAAGAGTTACAGATATTATATTCCTTGACAAATTTTCATGACTGAAATTTCTCAATATCTAAAATTGGACCTATCACATTAACACATCCATTCTCATTTTGAGTTAACTGATATAAAGAAATGCCTCACATAACATAATGTTAATTACAGTTATGTAAGACTTTTTCAGCACAGTTTAGTCATCTTAAAATCCAAGTCAAGGAAGAAAATCTGTCTCAGAAAATACTATTATGTAAACTTTGTAGCAACTAACCTTTACAGTACCAAGATTTTTCTTCCAAAGGAGCTTACGAGGGGTCTTAACTTCGTGAAATCTTTTAGCATAATCACTTAACAGCTGGTCCACTGGCTCAGGCACATTAAGTGCCTCATCCTGCAACAGCTCTTTAAGGTCATTCACAAAGAAACCCATTATTGCTCCATAAACTTCAAACAGAATAATCAAGTAACAAAATAGACATTTGATATAGGGAGCAATATGTGGTAATGATATGTTTTTCTTAGGAATATAGGAGATAGTATTCACAACCAGAAGATACGAGCAAGCAGTAATTACAAATAAAAAGTTTCTTTAGGAGCTTTAAACTTTTGATGCCAAATACAGAATACAGAGTTTCGTATATAGATGTTTAACAGATTGGAATGTCAAGGCACTACTTCGAACATCTTGATAACATTACAATTTGCTCCTGATGGAACCAGCAAGAGGGAAAAATGAAAAGCATACAATCTACCTGTGTGCATGTCCTTTGCTAAACCTTAATATATATAGCCGTACAAAATGCTATGATGATGAGTATCAGATTTAAATTGTAAACAATGTTATATGTGTTTTCATTACATTGAACCATAGCACAAAATTGTGCATTTGTTGTGCGAGGTGGCAGTGGAGTGTTGGAATAACACAGTTTGACACTGACAATATACTGAATAAATGATGCAACATGGAAAGTCTATTCTAGGCGTAGAAGAAATTAAATCAATTAAGGTTTATTATTGAATACAATTACAAATATCCCTCTTAATTCTTTCTTCTCATTCTTCTTTCTTTCTTTTATTCTTAATTGATCTTTGTTGCTTGCGTGTGTAGTCAACAAATACCTTAGTGCAATAAAAAAGAAGAAGAAATCTATAACACCCTGAATTCTCTCTACTAGCCGTTATTATTGAACCTAGGACTTAATCATAAGATTTAGGGACCGGAATAAGTGCTGACTGATAGTTGAGGGACCAAATTGAAATTTTCACAAATTGCAGCTTTAGTAACTCTTGAATAGCTTTTTTGGGATAAATATTCTCTCTTTTAAATCATGTCAAATAGATTTCTTATGGTATATAGATACATTTTAGTATCTAAGTAATTAAGTTACTTGCTTAAATTCGTGGAAAAATTTACTTGACTAGGGCTAAAAAGACTAGGAAACTATCAGTTTCAATAAGAGATTATTAGAGTTACCAGAGGTCATTAACCTTTGGTCAATCTTTAATAATTTTTGCATATGCAGATGCCACCCACTACCAATTCCCTCTTTCTCTCCCTTCCTCACATTTTTTTCTTTCTTTCTGCTTTCTACTACTAAGTCACACACAGCACGTTCACACCACACATTAGTTTTCTTGGTTGAAGAAAGGTCAAGTGTTAAACCAAATTTGTGACTAATCCTTTTAAGCTCCAAAGTGTGTTATGTAATTTTGTCTATGGTGTTATATTTTTTGGGATAAGAGGACCGGAGTTTAGCATCACTGCACACAAAAAAATCTTTAACACCTAAATTCGTTATTTGTCTTGTGCCTTCTTTATGTCACGATATGATATGATTTCATTCTGAAATTTTAACACCTAAATTCTCATGGCTTGCGAGCAGGATTTAATAATTACGTCTATGAAATTTATTTTTGATTTTCTTTAAGTAACTTTTTGAACATCTTTTCCTCTTTAAGTTAAACTTATCGAAAACATAACTTTGTTTAAAAGGTGATTTATTATTATGAATTTTTTTTAATCATTATCTTTTGTTGTGTCGATAATTCCATACAATTTTACTTTTAATGTTACAACAAAAAATTGAAGTTTTAGTGACACTTGGGAATTTAAGATCCGGGGCATCCCATCCTTAGCCTTGCAAGCCTCTAAATTTTGGGGTTTGCTCTTGAAACTATATTGGTTAAAGTTCATCTATCACATTCACATACTGTGTTATGCTACAAGATGTGGAAAGGAAAGGAAGAAGGAGAAAAGAGCATGTGAGAACACTATTCTATATTCTTAAGCATGCGTATTTGTCCCAGCTCTCAAATACCAAAGTGTAGTTCAACAAATCACATAGAAGGTAAATTGTAAAACTAATTTCTCAAAATGCTTCATTTCTTTTGAAACCTATAATTTATAACGTTAATGTGCATAATTTTCTTTTTTGACAGCGGATTGGCTAGTGCCAATATAGTTAAGGAACCTACATACCTGGATGGGTGGCCAGAAATTTGTCGAGATAATGGTAGCATTAATATTATCTAGAGACATCTCATGCTCCCGTAAATCATCAGCTGCATTAAATTTGCAAATTCTAAACATTTAACTTCAGCAAATGTATAATCTGAATTCATAATTAATCTCAGAAAAAAATGCGGAAAGAAAATACACTAGGTCTTCCTCCAATCCTGAAAATCTAAAACAGAACGATTGCAAAAACCTGGTTGAGGTCGTTGCTTGATGGTTGCTTTTATATTTGTATTGGTCCTTTTGGAATCAATTAGATCATTAAGCATTATTTCACATTTCTGCATGCTGATCTCTCCGAAATGAATCTGTAATCGAGAACAGAACCCCAAACATGAAGCTATTTTAAGCTTAAAAGATCGAAAGTGAAAAGAATTCCAATATGCAGTGAGAAAGCGTTTTATGAAATACCTTGAGAAGTTCTAAAGTACGTATTTCTGAGTCAATATCATAATCCGATTTGTTCAGAAGTTTTTCAGCCAGCATTACACGATATTCATTAATAAGCTGATCCTTCGAACCAATTATGCCAACAATCATACCAAGAATATCAACTTTCCTTCGATACCTACTACCCTTTAAGGGGTCCGCCTCTAATGGATCAGGCTCCCAACTTAAAGGGTACATATCATTGGAAGAAAATATCAGAGCCAAAATTATGAAAGCAAGAATTTATTATATTTTCTTATTTTAAGATGTCAATACATGATAAATCATTTCATTCAATCTATTATATAATGGTCTATATATAAACTTCAGCCTTCTCTTTTCAGGCAAGTAAATACCTCTGTGCATTAATCCATGCTTGTTTGTCATCAGTGTTGACATCATCATCAAGGCCAAAGTTCTCTTGATTTTCTTCATCTCTATTTAATTCTTCAAGAAGACTATCTCCAGTGCTTCCTGGTCCACTGGGATTCCCCCCAGCTCCATCCGTAAGCATGGTAACAATGCATTTAATTGTATCTTTCCTCCCTCTCAAGTATTCCCTAATTGGTTCACCTACGGCTTCAAGGAATACTCCTGCAGGATCTATAGTTCGAAGGGCTTTGATAGTTGAAACATACTGGTGCAATATATCATTGGTGGAGGCACCAGCTGTAAGTAACCGATATCTTAATGCAGTGATGAATGAATCAACAAGTTTCGAGTGCTGTCCGGTATACTCAAGACATTGTTTCAAGTCTTCAATAGCGGGAGAGCTGTAAAATTAAGAAGATAATTGACCATTATGATCATGCACACATCAATTATGCATGAGGCCCCTATATATTTGATTCTATTAAATTAAAAGAAACCTGATGAAAACAATAATAGTGTATCTCCCAATTTCTTGGAAGTTATATGGCAGGTTCCTCAGAGAAGAGGTGTTGCCTAGTTTTATCTTTAGTAAATTAGTTAGTATTTTATATAGTGCCCAGATTATTTGTGTTCTCTCTACAAAATTGGAGTCTTTGTGTAGTATAGTTCACGAATTAATTTGGTCAAATCCATGTTGAAGTAGAATAATCTCAACTGCTGTGTTGTGTAGTATTTTTTGCCATTGCTCTAGTCAAATCAAGATATTCAGGAGTCCAGAAATATGGTGTGAACTTCTCGATCTAAAGTAGAAGTGGAACTATATGTTTTCCTGCTGGTTGGACACAATTTTATGGTGAGATTTCTTTAATAATTTTCTAATTGACAGCCTGTTTGAGCCACATTTTTTTCCTCAAAATGCATTTTGGAATAGTTTTTTTGATGCAGAATGTGCGGTTAAAAAATAAGGAAAGTTTTGGGTTTGCATATAATATTATTTCATTGAAGGATGTGTGGCTGGAAATAAGAGAGAAAAATGTATTTTGGAAATAATGGGGACCAAACAAGGTCTAAGACTGTTAAGGTCTTGGACAGATTATAAGGTTTCTTTGTTGAGTTCTCTTTCTACCTCACCATATCCCTATTCTTTTATTTCTTATTTAAGGAACCAATCCTCTCTCCCTCCCTCACACATGTATTTTACTTCAACTGCTGATAAAACAAGGCAAGAAAAGGCCATTAAAATTCAATCAACCCTTTGAAAGTAAAAAACGATATAGGAAAATATGATTAGCCAAAATATTGTTTATCTGTGAGGCTGCTTCATTATGCTTGATCAGTATCTCAAAATGCATCATCTAAAGTAAAGTATATCAAAATTACCTGTCTGGATAATCCACAATAATTTCAAAAAGCTTGGCAATTCTTAGATCTTGCAAGGTTTCATAAGCAAAATACTCTAAGCGCAACTGCCATCTGACAAGTCCCTCAGAGGGAGTTCCAGTTCCATAATAGTCAGAGGATGGATAAGATGCCAAAGGTGATTTAAGACCAGAAGAAGGGCTTCCATTACATTTAGAATCACCAAGGTAAGCAAGAAGGGCATGCAAGAATTGGAGTGGCACAGCCTGCATAACAAAATCTCCCAATTTCAGAGGGCATGTGTTGAAAAATAATTATGTCCTTTGTTATCAAAGGTGAATTAGTAAAACTTCAAGATGATTCAGAGAGATGGAAATCCATAAACAGAATAAAAAATATCCTTGTACTTGACGAGTTTAAGGTAAATATGAAAAACTGAGAAGCAGATTATGCCTACAAGAGCTACCTGTATCCACTGTTTAATGGACTCCAAAACTGAACTCCTGTAATCATCACCAGCCAGCTCATGTACTTTAGTCTGTCAAGCAATTAAAGAAATAAAAAAATGTTTCTAACTGTAAAACAAATGGAAGAATATAAAGCATAAACAAAGGGAACATAGTATATTCAGCTGAAAATTCATCATCCAGAAGTTTTCAAAATATTGTTGTCAATTAGTAGAATTGAAATCAAAGATCTCAATGATTCCAAAAAGAAAAGAAGAGCGTATAGATCTCAAAAAGTTACAAAGAATGACAACACAAGAAAAACAAGAGGCAATCAAATGCGCTGAATGCCAATGAATTGATATCAGTAACGCAAAACCTTCAATAGGAAAAATATAGCAGACGCATAGGCATCTTCAGCCATTGAGGTAAAGCCAAGATTCCTAAGATCACGAACAAGCATCCCGATGTTCTTCACTAATTTGTTGTTCCCCAAAAAATATTCCATGGAGGTGGGATCCATCAATATCCATTTTCCCAGTTCTGCATGATAGTTTGCTTTTCTCATCCAAGTCCATTTCATCTTCTGCCCGCAATGCATTATCGTCCTCATAGCCTGTAGCCATGATTGTACTTAACTCTTCCAGTCGTCCCTTAAAATACCAGTGAAGTACGTCTGAGAATATTATGAAATAGGAGTGGCCATGGTTAAATTAATATACACCTTAAAGCTACAAGAACATCATCGTGTATGAAGTTTCCTTCCCTACCCCCAATTTCAAGTAGTGTGGCTGGGAGGAGGTGAGGGACTGAATAGCAAAAGAAAACAATTAACATTAAGAAGTCCGATGGTTACCAAGACCAGAAAGAACGAATGAGAGTGTTACATCTGTATTTTACATGGGCAAAATTCAAATGGAGATGCAACACAAGCCAATACACTTTGTAGTTGAGGCGTTTTGTTTGAGTGAAAGAAAACACAAGTCATGGTGTGAAAAGCTAAAATGACGTAGAAGTCCAATCCCAAAATCAGAATGCTTTCTTCAAAAATCTGCAGTGTGGAAGAAAACAGCAATAACCAATAACAGAGAATTTCGGCAAATTAGTATATGCCCTTTTTCATTGAGCTGTGGGAAACTTATTAATAAAACAACAAAACGAAATTGTTTTAGTCTAATTATAGAATACAAAAATAATAAAATAAAAGACAAATACACTGTAAAAAATATTATTATAACTAAAAAATATAATAAGACACATCACACAGTCCAACAATAGTATGTACCCTGCATCTGCATCAAAAAAGCATCATGGAGAAATACATGTATTATATTGATTTTAAGAATTTACAACAGCAACCAATAGACTCATCCACAGACGTCAAAAATTGAAGACACGGAAGTGAAATAATGACCATCCACTCCACTAATCAAAGAATATTAACTCACAGGGTCACTATTAAACAAGTGTACCCGATGATTTAGGGAACATGAATAAAAAAACTTTAACATGAGCATGTGACTGATATGGGAAAAACATACCTGGAAAATGCCGAGGAAGACTGGCCATGAGGACTGAAGATAATGTTAAATGATACTTCGAGAAAAGATGGTTGAACTTTGCATCTGAACTGATTTGTCCATCTGACTTATTTTCTCTGTATGTTTGTAAAGCATGAACCAACAATGATAGGCACTTCTCCTGGTATTGTTTTTCAGATGATATCTCTTCCAAAGCATTGTGTAATACTTGCTGGATCTCATCTTGCTGATCCTGTTTCAGTATTTATCATCACTGCAATCTTATTTGAACCAATAGAAGCCTTAACTAAAGCATCTAGCATGGAGCACCTTCTATTGACAAAGAATATTTGTTTCAAATAAATAAAATCAAACACATTGGTGATTAGTGCTAACAAACATTCTACTAGCATAATGATTTTTCTGTGTTCTCAAAGTATTCACGAATTAATGGCAGCTAAATTTTAAGATTGTGTAATACTAGTTTTATTACAAACTGAGAATTCAAATGCAGGGGTACATCAAATCAGCAATGTTGACGGTCATATTTCAGACTCCAGGCTTGTAGTATGCTTAAAAGTTGAAACAACAACGAAATTTACATTCAAAAATAAACTATCTTAATTACAAGAGAAATATATAAAGTAACATATCTTTTATATTCTCGAATGACCTATTCTTGACTCCTTTATCATCACATTATGTTTTATCTGCAACTTGTAAGAATATTTGTTTCTATGTCTTCTGAATACAAGAATTTATATCAAATTATATGACAACATCTAACTGATTTTCAAATTCCTTCTGGATATTATACCCATCGGCATCCTGGCCTTCAGAACCCCATACATAATCATCAATAATCCTTCTATTAAACTCATTGCGTTACAGTTATCATTTTAACTAGCTCAAATAAACTTTTTTAATTAAACATGGTTGAACGGAGAAAGAATATAACCAATACACAGATAAAAATTTGATACCACAGCGATGAAGAAAATTTTAGACTAAATTTATGAAACTGAATTTAATAATTTCAACAAGTGATGACAAGTTGCAAGGAATACAGTATTGTTATAATTGTTATTAATTAGAAAGCAAAGGCAGCATTGCATCATCACACGTTGAAACCTACACCACTGTGTTTCCTTTCTTTTCCTTTGGGTCTAAATTAACTAAATGATATCAAACATAAAAACGCATTGCATACTAAGGCATCACGTGGATATATATACCTGATCATTCATTTCTAGAACTGTGAGATCACCATAGGCATCAAAATGCCTCCAAAACCTTGATGCCCCATTTTTCTCAAAAGTTTCCTATAGCAAAAAATTAAATAAATAAATAAATATTAACTACAAGTTCTCAGCAAACAGAGGAACGCACATATACATGAATGCAGAGAATTTATTGTTCTTACTCACCATTTCTCATGCATATAAACAGTGCCCTCTCCACAAAATATCTTCTATTTAATGATGAAGGCCTTTGAATTAAAGGTGTCCTTATTTCTTAATATATTTTTTTTATAAATTCCTTTTGACCAGTGGTCAAATTAAAGAACATTTCAATCAGTTCATTATTCCTCCCTCACCATGGAAATGGCAAAGAGAAATCATTAAATAAGCCCCCCCTCCCACAAAAAAAAAAAAAAGAATTATTTAACATTCAATTGTCTTACTATTTGTCTGAATTTTTTCAAAAAAGGGTTCAACTTCGCCCTCAAATTTAAAAAGAAAATAAGTGACCAGTAAACAACACGGTCTTGAAGATAACTACTGGACTCAAAAATTATGTAGAATAACTAAAATTTTTACAGAAAATTAAGTTTCATTTTCAATGTCTTCAATTATTGGTCTTTCACGTACCTTAAATGCTCATTTGAACTTAAAAATGTTCGATTTCACTCTCAAATTATAAAAGAAAAGGTATATAAGCTAATCTCTAAGCTTATTTGTTATGGAGGAAGCACCTGGGGAAAGAAAAGCAAAAGGAGCAAAGGAGGAAGAAGGCAACAGCAACGGATCTAATTGATTTTGAATATCAAAACGGTGTCGTTTTACTTTTTTTTTTTTTTTGTAGTAAGCTAAAGACGTTTTTTACATTTTATCTGCTGGAAAACACGTTTCTTACTGGTAGTATATCTACCTCCATGTACCTAGGTGAAAGGGACTTTTGAGAAAAATTCAGTAAAATTTGTTGAAGCTTTCAACAGTATTTCTCTCCCCTTCTTCTTATTTTCTCTGTTTATTCTCTTCCCCATTCTGTTTTGCCTTTAATTTGTGGAAAATAGCAGCTAACCCAGCTGATTTCAGTTCATTCGGGAGCTACGGTTGTGAGAGGTTACAGGTGGAACTCCAACCGTGACAAATTGGTATCAGAGCGGGCGTACTACTGGGTGGTAGAGATTATGGACACAAGGGCTAAGGCAGTTGATGAACATATGAAGAAATTGGATATGGAAGTAGCTGATTTGGGTACAGCTTTTAAAGCTGTTACCAGTAGGCTTGAGAACAAGCTCGAAGCCACAGAGAAATCCCTCCAAGTACTAGGTCATAGGCAGGAGAGAATAGAGGATGCTGTGCTGGATTTGAACCAAAAGTACGAGAAGGTTGTTGCATTTATGGCTGAAATTTCTGCTGACTTGAAAACCCAACAGAAGAACAAAGTGATAGAGGAATCTATGGGTGATTTGAAGTCTGGGAGTGTGACTCATACACCAGGTAGTAGTAGTAATGAGGCTAGTATTATCACTAGAGGTGAATGGAAAGGGAGCACTAGGCCACCTAAAATCGATTTCCCTCATTTTGGGGAAGAAGGTCCTAGGGGGTGGTTGAGAAAGGCCAGGAAATATTTTCAACTGCACCAAATACCAGATGAACTCAAAGTGGGTGTGGCAGAAATGTATTTGAAAGGGAAGGCTGACATTTGGTTTGATGGATTCATAGCCAGTCACCCGGGGGCTAGTTGGAATCTATTTTCTGAGGAACTATGCAAGAGATTTGCAGGAACCACTGGAGAAGAAATAGTGGAGATCTTCAGCAAGATCAATCAAACTGGATCCATAGATGAATATAAGGAGAAATTCGAAGAGCTCAAATCACATGTAATGTCAGCTCTACCGCATGCCCCTGAATCTTATTATATTGCCGTGTTTACTAGTGGGTTAAGAGGGGAGATTAAATCTATGGTGAAAATGATGAAACCAAACACCCTGGCTAAAGCTTTTGAAGTAGCTAGCCTGCAGGAATCAACCATTCAAGCCATCAACAAATACCAAAAACCTAGGAATTTCACTCCTAACAAGTGGAACCCTTACCCTCCAAAACCACCTGAAGAAATCAAACCCAAAGACCCATGGCAAAAAACTAATAAACCACCAAATAACTATAAAACTATCACACCTACTGATTTCCAAACCAAGAGGAACCTGGGATTGTGCTACAAATGCGACGAGAAATACACTGTAGGGCATGTGTGTAAGAATAGAGCATTAAATTTCATATTGATGGATGAAGAGGAGGAGGGTGAATTGAAAGAGAAGAGAGAATCTGAATCTGATGAAGAGGAAGTTATGGAGATATCTATCAGTGCCTTGGCTGGGAATCCAAGGCATAAAACTATCAGAATTCCTGGAATTTTAAGCGGGAGGAGGATATCTATCTTAGTAGATAGTGGAAGCACTCATAGCTTCCTAGATGAGAGGCTGGCTAAAGAGCTGAACTACGCTATGGAAGAGACTACAACCATGACAGTGAGAGTGGCTAATGGTGAAAAGTTGGAGAGTAGGGCTTTGGTTCAACCTCTGGTTTGGAAGGTGCACAATTGGGAGTTCCAATATAAGATGAGAACCTTGAAGTTAGGAGGCAGTGATATGGTGCTAGGAGTTAACTGGATGAGTCAATTTGGGCCTATCATATTTGACTTCAAACAGGGATATGTTCAGTTCAAACATAAGCAGGAGGAAATAATATTAAGAAGTGAAAATACAGAACCTCAGGTGATGATGATGGAGGTGGAAGAAGTACGAAAATTATTTACAAGGCAACAATATGGAGTTGTTGGGCAATTGTATTCCATTACTGAGAAGGAAGGAGAGGAAATCCCAGCTCAAATCACTGAAGTTATCAATCAGTTTTCTGTGGTATTTGAGGAGCCAACAGGGCTGCCACCCCTTCGAACTCATGATCACCACATACCTCTGAAAGAGGGGGCTCAACCCTTTAAGATAAGGCCATATAGATGCCCCTTCATCCAAAAAACAGAGATTGAGAAACTAGTCAAAGAGATGCTGGATAGTGGAATAATCAGGCATAGCAATAGCCCCTTTGCTTCACCAGTCCTCTTAGTCAAAAAGAAAGATGGGTCATGGCGATTTTGCGTGGATTATAGACAGTTAAATAATCTTACTATCAAAGATAAGTTTCCCATGCCTCTAATTGATGAACTTTTGGATGAGCTTGATGGATCCAAATTCTATTCTAAGATTGATCTCAGGGCAGGGTATCACCAAATCAGGGTTACAGAGGCTGACATCCATAAAACCGCTTTCAAAACCCACCAAGGCCTATATGAATTTAAAGTGATGCCTTTTGGCCTCACCAATGCACCTGCTACTTTTCAGAGCCTCATGAATGAAGTGTTTAAGAACCAGTTGAGGGATTATGTATTGGTGTTTTTTGATGACATTCTGGTTTACAGTCAAGACCTAACCTCCCATTGCTACCATCTCAGATCAGTACTTGAAATTTTACAGAAGCACCAGTTATATGCCAAGGGATCTAAGTGCAACTTTGGGCAAAGACAGGTGGAGTATTTAGGGCATATTATCAATCAGGATGGGGTGGCAGCAGACCCTATCAAAGTTGAAGCAATGAGGCAGTGGACTAAACCAATGAATATCAAGCAATTAAGGGGATTTCTAGGCCTCACAGGTTACTATAGAAAGTTTGTCAGAGGCTATGGAATCATAGCCAAACCTCTCACTGACTTGCTTAAGAAAAATAATTTCCATTGGTCAGAAGCAGCAGATTCAGCTTTTGTGTCATTAAAAGAAGCAATGAGCTCCACTCCAGTGTTGGCTCTACCTGATTTCAGCCAACCTTTCATAATAGAAACTGATGCTTGTCAAAGTGGCGTAGGAGCTGTGTTAATGCAAGGTAGAAGGCCTTTAGCCTATTTAAGTAAGGCAGTGGGAGTCAGGAACCAGGGACTATCTATTTATGAGAAGGAGTTACTAGCCTTAGTAACTGCAGTATGTAAGTGGAGACAATATCTAGAGGGTCACCACTTTGTGGTAAAGACTGACCACCAATCCCTCAAGTACCTACTTGAACAAAGGATCACTACCCCACTCCAACAAAAGTGGCTCACCAAACTCCTTGGCCTTAGCTATGAAATTGTTTATAAAAGAGGGGTGGATAATGTTGTGGCAGATGCACTCTCAAGGAGGCACGATGAGAATCTAGATTGTTCAGGTATATCAGTAGTCACCCCTGCCTGGATTGACAAAGTTATTGGAAGCTATAAGGAGGATAAGGAAGCAGAGGAGAAGATCCATTCACTGTTACTAAATCCAAAATCTGAACCTAACTTCACTTATGAAAATGGATTGTTGAAGCATAAAGGAAAAATATATATTGGAGCGGGAAGAAACATCAGATCGAAACTAATTCAGAACCTACATGGTTCACCAGAAGGAGGCCATTCGGGTATTCATAGTAGCCTTTATAGAGTGAAGCAACAATTTTTTTTTGGCCAAGAATGAACGAGGAGATTAGACAGGTGGTGCTACAGTGTGAAGTGTGTCAAAGGTGCAAGGGAGAACACGTACCTTACCCAGGTCTGCTACAGCCCTTGCCTCAACCTCTGCACTCATGGAGTCACATCAGCATGGACTTCATTGAGGGATTACCTAATTCAGGGGGAAGAAATACCATCTTGGTGGTGGTAGATAGATTTACAAAATATGGACATTTTATGGCCATTACACATCCTTTTACGGCTTCATCAGTGGCAAAACTCTTCCTAGACAATATCTACAAGTTACATGGGATGCCTCAAAGTATAATCTCTGATAGGGACAAGATCTTCACTAGCAAATTATGGCAGGAACTATTCTATCTATTAGGTACTAAACTTCATTTCAGCTCTGCCTACCACCCTCAAACAGATGGGCAAACTGAAAGGGTCAACCAATGCTTGGAGATGTATTTGAGGTGTATGGTTTACCATCACCCTAAAGAGTGGGGAAAGTGGTTGGCCTTGGCTGAGTGGTGGTACAATACCACATATCATACTTCTATTCGAATGACCCCGTTTGAAGCTTTATATGGAATGAAGCCCCCTCAATTGGCATTAGGGCCCTATCAACAGTCTAATGTAGCTGCAGTGGATGAATTGCTGCAAGAAAGGTACAAAATGGATCAACTACTAAAAGAGAATTTATCACAAGCAAATGCTCGAATGAAACATTACGCTGATCAGAACAGAACAGAACGGTCCTTCGAGAAAGGGGATTGGGTTTTCCTTAAGTTACACCCTTATACCCAGCAGACAGTAGAACGTAGACCTCATCATAAGCTGGGTGCTAAATACTTTGGTCCGTATCAGATTGTCAAGAGGATTGGGGAAGTGGCTTATCAGTTGGCCTTACCTGAGAGCTCGAAGATTCATCCAGTATTCCATGTGTCCTTGTTGAAGAAACAACTTGGAGATAACATTATACCTGTATGGCAATTACCAGAAGGAAACCTGGCCTCCCAACAGGATCCTCAACCTCTTTCTATTTTGCAAACTAGAGTGGTACAACGCAAGAATCAGTTGGCAGTACAGTGGCTTATACATTGGTCAGATTCATCACCAGAAAATGCAACTTGGGAAGATGCAGATTGGATCAAAACCCGCTTTCCTATTTGTGGACCTTGGGGACAAGATCAAGGTGAGAGGGAGGGTTGTTATGGAGGAAGCACCTGGGGAAAGAAAAGCAAAAGGAGCAAAGGAGGAAGAAGGCAACAGCAACGGATCTAATTGATTTTGAATATCAAAACGGTGTCGTTTTACTTTTTTTTTTTTTTTGTAGTAAGCTAAAGACGTTTTTTACATTTTATCTGCTGGAAAACACGTTTCTTACTGGTAGTATATCTACCTCCATGTACCTAGGTGAAAGGGACTTTTGAGAAAAATTCAGTAAAATTTGTTGAAGCTTTCAACAGTATTTCTCTCCCCTTCTTCTTATTTTCTCTGTTTATTCTCTTCCCCATTCTGTTTTGCCTTTAATTTGTGGAAAATAGCAGCTAACCCAGCTGATTTCAGTTCATTCGGGAGCTACGGTTGTGAGAGGTTACAGGTGGAACTCCAACCGTGACATTATTGTACAGCAAACTGAATATATACTTCAAATTTTCAGGAAAAAAATGAAAAAGCTCTCATATAAGGGGGAAAAAAAAAGTACCGTGACCAGGAATTGCAAGTTGTAGTGTTGTACTGACTCCCAAAATAAAAACCTAAATCTAATTTCAAATTGAGTTCCTTATCATATTTCCCAGTAAAATTCAAGCCAAAGAAAGTTGAATATACCTCAAGAGAGCCAAGGAAGTGTTCAATGACGAGAGAATCCAGTCCACAGTTGCAAAGATTCTGCACTTGCTTCACAAAATCCGAGGCGAACGATAAATCGCCATTGCCTTTGAGAAGTGCATCTGTAGATAAGCAAAATCCTTTCCAGCTACCGTCAATTTCTCCAATTAAATATTCATTTAGAGAGTCCAAAACCGCTAAATTACACATCTGCGACGATTCCGAGTCATCCACTGCCTCCATTTTTGAGAACTTGCAAATATTTTTATTGGTATTCAACCAATAGAACCCTAATTCAGACCGTAGACACAGATATACAAATTTACATTTGCCGCCATATTTTACCTACGTGGAAGACGGAATAGTGACGTGGCCGTAAAAATTGTCTAGATGTTTATCCAATTGCGCACGTGGCTTTCCAAATCAGGCAAACACACCTCATCAATTAAGCACCACCAAACCCTAACCCCTGCACCCTCAAATTAATTTCATTTCACCTCGCCAATCTCACTCTGTTAATTGAAAACCCCTGCAAATTGGAGCAAAGTCTGAGAAGAAATTCCCCAAGTGGAAGAAGACTAGAATGTCTTGAGAAAATATTTCACTTGGCTCAGAGAAGCAAAACTAAAGATGAGTAATCCTTAGTTCCATTTCGCTTGTGGATCGTAACGTTGAAGTCTTCTTTGACAGGTTTGAGGACGGAGACCTCTCGAGTTTGTAAACCGTTGCCATAAATTTTACATTCGAAAAATGTATTTTTCTGTCGTAAAATTTCGAAAATATTTGATGTCACACTCCATCCAAAAAAATTAATAAAATAATATAAATTATATAGAAAAATTTGTTGAACAAAAATAATAAATGTTAATGAAATAATTAAAATATTAAAAAAAAAAAAAAAAAAAAAAAGAGTTAGACCCCTCTTTTTAAGACGCATGTATGACATACTTTTAACTATTTTTTTGTGTATTTGGATCATTCGATATATCTATAATATAGTTTTCGAAACGAGTTTCGAGATAACATAGGCGATTTGTGAATTCGACTAGTGTACGATCGTCAAACAATGTTTAAATTAACATGTTATTAAAATTCTCGAAATATTAACTTGGAACAACATACTTTGACGAGCCGTACAATTTGCTACGATTCATCGTTTCGCCCGCCATTAACAACGTAAATGATATTGAGCACTTTGAAATTATATTGAAAATGCAATATTTTGACTTCATTCAGTATCTCGTAACGACTTTGGAAATTAAGACAAACTACTTGGAAAAATCAATGGTAAAAAAAAGGATTTGTCCAAAAGTTGAGGAGTCAGGTGACCCTCCATGCCACCCCATGTGTCCGTCACTGGAGATAAAGAATCATCAGGTCCATTTTCGAAAGCCAACCCCCACTATGCTCATGTTTTTCACATCACTTGCTAATGCATATTCCAAAGTATTGATGCCTCCCAAAAGATATGCTAACATGGGGAAATAGTGTTACTGATATGACGACTATCCTGGAATGCTAATTGCATAGGCTCGAATGTAAATAGTTACACAAGTAGGCGAGGCAAAAAATTGAAGAAGCAGGAGCGACTATAGATGCCAATGAAGTTTCTACCGATGGATTTGCCTAAAACTTTGGGGATCGATTTTTGGGAAATTTCATTTCACTTCACTTCATAGAGACGCATTCTTCAGTTCAATTGAAGTTTTTATCTCACGTGGGGAAGAAGGCGTTTCAATTCCCAGTTGGGGAAAGGGCGCGTTTGGCATTGTTGGAGTGGAGCTGATTTGCCACTTGGCTTAACATTTGAAGACATTTAACTCATCATCTCATTTTTCCGTTCGCCACGTTCCATCTGATGAATGATGGAGTGGATGGAGTAAAGTTTGGTGACCAATGGGTTTCTTTTTAAAGTTTGGTGAATAAATCGTGAAACGGTGCAAAATTTAATGTTCATTGAAACATTAATTTCAAAAAATCTATGGCAAATGCTCTACATTAATTTTATAGGCAATTCTTTAATTTGTGTTAATTTGATCATCCCACTTCAATTTGCCCAGAATTAAGTTATTTTAGTTTTTTCTTGAATTAATTGGACACTTCAACTTATGTCAGTTAGGTCATTATATTTCACTTTAAAATTATTTCTTCATTTATATTGAAGATAAATTATGCTCTTGTTTATATAAATTAAAATCAGATTTTTAGTTGATTTTAATGAAACCTGCGGTTGAAAAATTGTAGATTCCATAAAATATGTGGTTAAAATTAATTGTTGACTTTAATTTGAGATTTTAACTGAATTTTAATCCAAACCAAACGGGGCTATATAAATCATTGAACTTTGCATCTAATTACGACTAATTCACCCAACTTCAAAACATAACTCATTAGTTATTATACTTGACATCATGTTACCCTTTCATCTCATAAATGAATTTCATCTCTTTGCTATGATGGATATGAACACATGGCTAACACATATCCAACGTGACAGCGTTCCTTCATCAAACCCATGTAGCCCAACAAAACACTAGTCTCTCAAACACGTGTCCAGCTTTTAAAAACACGATTTTCTTCATGCTAAGTTCCCAAAAATTTCCCAAACCCCAAATTCAAAATCACAGTAAGTAATTGAAGACTCGTTTCTTTCTTGATTCCAACTCACAATTTGAATTGATCCGTAATTGTTTCTCCAATTTTTCCTAAATTTTTAGTAAACCCTAATTACTATTTCATTTATCAGAAGACAAAATCATAAACCCTAAACCAATTGCTCGCTCTAAAAATGCAATCATCTTACTCATCCCATAATGCAGATGGCACATTGTGCCATTGTGGTCAATTTTCGAAGGTGAATACGTCTTGGATGGAATCTATCTCGGGTGGAAGGTCTGGATGAGGTTGATTTTATAGCTGCCATGATGCTTGTGATTCCGCCTAGATGGATCCTTCAATTGGTCCACACTATAGTCTATACTGAGCGGTATGCTCCCAGACTCTTGACATCAAGGAGGCAAAACTCACACAAATGCACAAGATATACTTGTTTAAGTTTAGGTTTCAAGCATACCTTATATAGTTTTATCATTACAAATATTAGAAAGAACAATTCGAAAAACTCCAGAAGTTTTTTCGTTCCAGCCACATCGAGTTACTTTAGTGAACTATACAACAAATGTGTTACCACATATTAAGAATCTCTCTAAATCATCACTCACAAAGTCATATTTATCTCATCAAAAGAACAAGAAATCTTCCAACCAGAAGTTAGAGAATGAAGAACCAAGGGCGGATTTGACAGTTGGCTATAGCCCACTGCCAGCTAAGCCTAGAACCTACAAAGATTTTTTTTTTTTTTTTTTTTCAATGGAAAATGGTTTTAATTTTAGTGTTTAGCCCACTAACAATTAATATCACTTGGCAAGTCCAGTCCAATTCTTAAAACTAATTAGAGGGTGTTCTCTTCGTATTTCAGTTTTGTATTTTGAATTTTGAATTCGTTTTGTGTTTTGGGTGTCCATTTTAAAATTGTTGAAAACTCGTTATTTTTGTCCTTTTTAAAAAATATTTCTCAACCCATATTTTTTGAGTTTTGGCAGATTTGTGAAGAAAACAGTCAAAACGTAAAAAAAACTGTTTTCTGTTTTCTTCACAAAATTTTCAGCCATTTTCAAAAACTCGTTTTCGAAAATGGGAAAAAGAATGCGTTTTCAATGTTTTGAAAAATCAAAAATAAAAAAGTCCAAAAACAGCAAAGAGAACGCACCCTTATTTTTTTAATATTTGGCCCAATTCTTAAAACTAACTTGGCAATCCTAACTCAGTTGATTCCTCTATTTTATTCTTTCTTCAATACTTCGTTGTCATTCGAAAATCTAGAAAACCAAATTAAATTCCCAAAAATTCTTAACCCTAAATATTTTCAATCACCTGGACTGGAGGCTGGAGCTGGAGCCGCTGACCGCCGAGTCGCCGTCGCCGACCAACTACCACTCCGGATAAATGCATTGTATTTCTCCGTTTCATACTTGGACTTTTTCAATTTTTCTCTTTCATTTAAAAATTTCCTGCTTGATCCGCTGCCCATTTACTTTTTGAGATTCGAATATGATTAAGTTTTGACGAATCTTTTGCTTTGTTTCGTCCTTTTCTGCTTCGTACAATTTCTTTAGCTTTACTGCTTCCAGCCTTCCACCATCTTTGTGCATCGAAGGGAAAATAAGTCTACATAGAACAAAACCATATTTCTTAATTAGCTCTAGTCTTTCTTTAACTTATTATTATTATTATTATTTCCTTAAATCACTTATGAGTTATGTCCTTAGATTTTTAAGAATAGCAATTAGATTCTATATACTAAGAATTAAAGAATGGGAAACAGATTCATAAATAGAACGGAATGGCAAAGGATGATTTGTATAGCCGACTGGCCCGACTCCATTTTTATTGGGAATTAGGCAAGGCCTAGTTTTTGTGGTCATTGTATCAGGTATCGAGCTTTGTTCTTAAAACTTTCGAACCAAAATATTCCAACAATTTCCCACTTTTATAGTTCATCTTCACTTAACAATAACTGATATTTAGAGTGTGTTTGGTGGAGATTTTAATTGAAAAATTAGTCGTTAGTGGGTTTCATGCGTGAGATGAAAGTCAAGCATAATGACTATATTTTCAATTAAAATTAGATTTTAATCTCTACCAAACAAGTCCTAATAGTTTAATGAACATTAAAGGGCCTTATTGGTACGTATAGCAACCTGACCAAGTGAATTTAAGGACATTAATTGACTGTAGCTACTGTAAGAATATACCACATGCACATTACTATATTTCTCGTCTCATGGAGTTAAAATATTATTTATTTTTGGTTAAAGACACTCTGTCATTGGGATATTAGAGCGGATTCCTACTAATTATTCTGTTCTTATTAGGACTATCAATAATTTACCACAATTTTCGACTTTGATATGGAGTTGCGAAGAACCATGTATAAAGCATATAGACCGAGTTAAATTTGGCTAATATATGTTCAATTTTTAGATGAAGTGTAAGATATCCCATGGAATCGTAGTTGACAAAACTCACATGTGAATTGAGTTTTTCAGTGTAGAACCAGATGATAAAAATACATTTGGGTAATATGTGAGGAAGGGTGAATAAAACAATTAAATGGAAGAGATTTGAAAATACAGAAATATATCTTAATTACTTTTAGTTATTTGCAACGGGTCAGTTTATATCTAGTTTACTATTTAATGGACTGAATAATTTATAATGACTAAGATAAATATTTCTTAATTACCATTGAAATTTAAAATTACAGTTACTCGCAAGGAAACTTGTAAGTCAATGGACTTGAATGACCTGGCAAATGGAATTTTCACCCTTGGCAAGTTTTTTGATGTCAGTGTATGCCACGTACCAAAATTATGACTATCGTGCGTTTTCAAGATTGTAAGTGATGGAATGACGAAAGTGATAACTTTTTTTGTAAATTTAGTGATAAATTGATGCATTTTTAAATTTCAATGGCAACTGAAAGGGATTTTGGAAAAGTCAAGTGACAACTCGACGAACTCTTAAAGTTTAATAAAGACTTGAAAACATTTGGACAAGTTTAGAGAAAACTAAGATATTAAACCTTCCCTATTGTCAAAGATATTTCAAGTCAAACGGTAACATGAGCATTATTGCTTTTTCTCGTGTAGCTATGATACCATCCATAACACTAGAAAAAGAACCACTAAAGAAGATAGTGACGAAAAATTCCTCACAAATCAACCATACATCTGAGATTAATCCCACTTCACTTTTTTTTAGACCATCTGCACTATTGTCAAATGTGGAACAATTAAACCTATAGTCAACATTTTGAATTGACGGGATATCTATATGTTTATATATATTCATATCTTCTAACTTTTCATTCTCGGTCTCTCAATTAGGGTTGACAAAAAGTTTCACTGGAGTAGATCTCTACAGCGATTTGCCCCCAATTCAGCATGGATCCCTTGCTTAATTAGATTAAAAATTAAAAGTAAAATTGGATTGCATACGCAGCAGTAGAATCCCTTTCATGTCATGTACTATCCCCGCCTTCTAAGAGGTAAAATTTTCCGACAGGACAAGGACGATAATATTGCCCCAACCATCTCATTTCGTTGTCATCCCTACTTTGGATACATATAGCAACTCATTAGTAAAAGTTATAAAAGTAAACTCCCAAAGATGACTCTATGATCGAGTTAGATTCAAAATCATATTATGTTATATGAATGTAATAGTTATCAAAGCATCTAGTTAAACCTACATAATTTAAGCTCCAATAGTTAACCACGGTTAGGCCAATCCAAGGATGTACATTATAGTTATTAGTCTCAGCTCACTCCACTAAACGTGCAAGATTGCATTGTCAAATTATATAAATTTATAGTATAATCCTAATATTTAGAGACACATATCCTAACATCGTTATTTATTCACTACACCAAAAAACACATTTTGTAGCGGCCAAAAAATGCTGCAAAAGGTCTTTTATAGTGTTTTTCGTGCGTTGCGGGAGTCGGTGTTGCTGTTGAGGGAAGAGATACGACAACGTTTATTCATCGTTGCTAAAAAATCTTTTACAGCATTTTTTCAATGTTGCGATAGGTTTTTTTGCAACGTTGTGATAGGTTTTTTTGCAACGTTGCCTTTGACCATTTTGCAACGTTTTTCCAACGTTATGGTAGACCATTTTGCAGCGTTTTCCTAACGTTGTAGTAGATCTTTTTGCAACGTTTTTTCAACGTTGCCTTTGACCATTTTGCAACGTTTTTCCAGCGTTGCGGTAGACCATTTTGCAGCGTTTTCCTAATGTTGCGGTAGATTTTTTTGCAACGTTTTTCCAACGTTGCCTTTGACCCTTTTGCAGTGTTTTTCCAACATTGCCGTAGACCATTTTGCATCGTTTTTCCAACGTTGCCCTTGACCATTTTGCAACGTTCTTCCAACGTTACGTTAGACCCTTTTGCAACGTTTTTTCACCGTTGTCATAGATCTTTTTGCAGCATTTTTTTAAAATTGTGAATTCTCATCATTTGGTTTTGGCAACGTTCCGAAAACGTTGTCACTGGTCATTTTAATGTTTTTTTTAAATTAATTCGCATTTTTTTATATATGGCTTAACGCTACCGAAAATCATGTTATTTGATCAAACAAATCGAATAATAAACTAACAATTCACATAATAAACTTATAAAATGTTCTACACATTCTCTTTTCCAACATAAAATTTAGGAGACTACAAAATATGTACCACCAAATTGTATGAAATGACCACAAAATAACAGTTACAATCAGAGGTGAAACCCTCATTAGTGGATTTGTAATGTAGTTGAGTGTGTCCTAGAGCAAATCTTGTATGAAGGTGTGCAGATAGTACAAATCTTCCTTCATTGTTAGAATCATCAACATAGACTCTGTAAGTAAGCTCATTGCTGAATTACATGTTCTGAGCAGTCAATACAGATGCAAGAGATCCCATTTGAACTAGCCCCACCCCCAATCATCTTGAGCTACAACTTGTGTTGTATAGTTGAGAAATCTGACCTACCTGACAGTATAAACAAGACAAAAGTTTAAAAAAATTGAATGTTCATTGGAACTATTCTTGTCTGAAATGAACAAGCAGGGTTGCAGTGTTTGTGTCCACTATGCTTCACTGTTTTCTAGTCTATTGGATATATATAGATCTAAAATGCTCCAAAATCTCAGTTCACACTCTTAGCTGCTTTATTGAAAAAAACTTCACATAAACGACATGCAAACTTATCACTAAGTCTTTAAATTAAACCATCCAAAAGATACTTCATATAACTAAATAACTAAAAGGACTTCTGTATAATACTCTTTGCCATGGGATCGATAGACTTCATGAATATCAGCAAATTTTGGTAACTTGCTGTGCAGACACTTCCAAATGCAGGATGTGTTTTCGTCCAACATGTGCTGGCAGGCATGAAATGATAGCCTATGATCTTGCTAACATACATCAATGAAGTTTCCTTTTCCACAAAATATAACCAACCCATGAAGAAGTAATGTCAAATTTAGATAATGTTATTAACATGGGCAGAAAAACTTCAGTAAATTTAATCTTTTTTTTCTCACAGTGAATTTGCTGCCTTCATTCCAGTGCTTGCTAGGTTACAATGTGGTACAAAGTTGTAACAATAAGGAGCATAACTTTTGGCAAGAAGAATGCATTTATTAATTGTACCGATGCATTCTAATTTCATTAGAAATCTGAAACAGGTAACAAATAGTGCTCTCTGTGGTGTTTAATGAGGGACTTGAATTGATATTGACATATAACAGGATGCCAACACTAATCTGCAAAACATTGAAGCATATTCTTGGATCTAGCCAAACTAATTAAGAATAGGATGTTGGGAGGCTTCTTACAGTAATATGAGCAAAACAACTGCAAATGAGTATCATTTGGTGCTAGCTTATCATGCAATCAATCATAATCCAAATAAACACGAATAAAGAAAGCATACACTAAAGAATGAAAAACAAAGAAACTGAGGCTTCCATTTCTGACGACTTGGAAAGAAGTTATAGAACCAAATGTTTTTGTATTCGGTTTGGATCATATATTTCAGAAAAATAAAAATGCAATTCTATTGAGATTAAAATAAGAACTAAACCTGCTTAAACGATGAATGATCTCCTATGTCAAAGGAACCAAATAAAATGACGTGAAGGCACAGGTAAGGGAAACAAATTAAACCTTACACCTCTGTTCAGTGTTCTTCAAAATATTACTGAACAGATTCTGAGTTTGGTTCTAGAATATTATCTAGTAATTATATTAAGGTATTGTGTTTTGTTACAGAATAGTGTTGATTTTTTCCCTATTCTTGTAAATGTCTTCCCAATTGAATGTGAATGTATGTCCATACGACTACAGATTAAAAGGATAATGATGAATTTTCTAATCTTACAGTGCAAATCTTGCTGGAATTTTTTGTGGGTTTTGGCTGCATTTCTCCGCAGTTTGTGAGTGAATTTACAAGAAACTGGAGGATTAACATACTTTGAGTTTGGTTTCTCCATGATCTCTGATTCCTGATTTTAAGGTGTAGAAATTACTATTATAGAAAGGTGTTAACATGCCTTGTTTCATCTTTAACTGTTGCCCTCCCATTCTCCTGTTTTCTAGAATGAAGTTAATCGCCAAAAAATGATTCTATTTTTTTGACAGACTGTTCATTTATTTCTGTTGACATAGCTATCAAAAGAGGCAAATTAGAGAAAAAGTTGGTCTGCCTTGAGGTAAAATCTTTAAATAGACTGACAGGTAATTTGCCTATTTGAGTTTAAGCCCCGTTTGATACACATTATAATTTTCATATTCATTCTTCTACTCATTTTCAACCACATATTCTTCAATAAAATAATATTTTCTATCACATCAATAACTTTTCATTCTTTTTCAACCACATATTCACCATTACATTAACCAAAAAAATACATTCTTTCCAAAATAATGTGCATCAAACGGGGGCTAAATCAATTTGGGTATCAATTCAGTTCTCACTTATTAGTGTTATATTTAAGGTCATGTGGCCACAATGTGATCATTGTAATTGAAGGTTTTTATATTAGCAGTCATCTAAGTGAGCTTAATCATTTATAGTCATTTACTGAAAAAAGAAAATGCAAACACATGTTTTCCATTATGAAAGGACTGAACAGAACCTGTCCAATTTGAATTTATATGGAACCAGATGAGCTAAAAAAAAAATGGATGCAATTTGTAATTCATATTTGAAGCATTAATACCAAAAACAATGGATGCAATTATTGAATCAAAGGCTCTATTATACAAATGAGATCAATACCTCACCAACTTTAATTCCACTAGATCCATTCCCTTGTAAAATCTTAGCTATATATCCTTCTTCCATGCATTCCATTTCCACACTTGCTTTATCCTGAAAGTATAGAAGGGATATTATTATTAAAATAGAATATCAGGTTTACAAGATAATATGGAGAACCATATTTATTTAAGAACAGACAACAGAAAAGATCAATCAAACAAACCATTTCAACTTCACAAAGTACTTCACCAGCTCATGGCCAATGCATAAAATATAAATAAGCTCAAAGGTTGACATTGAGCACTATTAACTTCCTAGGAAACACAGAGCCCAGGAAATCTGAAGTATAGGCTGCAAGTTGCTAACTGTTGGAAAAACTGAGTTTATGGGTTGACTTTGGCACGGATTTTGAGTGGGACCCGGTTGTTCAATTTGGAAGATGAAAGTTGATTTGCGTTCTCCTTCGTGAGTACATCGAAATCATATACTTACTTGCCAAAGTTGATACTCGGGTGAATGAGAAATTGAGGCTCAAAGTGTGCCACTCAAAAGGGAGTTTATGTGGGAAAAATGCATTTGTCCCACATAGGAAAAAGATGAAAAAACTCCAAAGGTCATTGCCATTAATGGTAGCCTAGCCTATAAATAGTGGCTCATTTTCCTCATTCCAACACAAAACAAAAGCAAAAGCTTTCAAGTTTAGAATACATAAGAAATTCATTTGCATAGAGTTCTGTCTTTTCTGCATTTCGGTCTTGGTGGTGGTGTAGTTCAGGCACTAGTTCAGTTCGCCGGAGTGGTTCCTGTGGTGCTCGGAAGCTACTGGTTCTACCGTTGTATCCTGGGAAACGGACGCTTGTTGTAAACCTCAAGCACAAACGGTGAGGGGGCGAATCTGTTTTAAGGAAACTGTGTGCAACACAGGCCTCGGGTTAAAAGTTTTCGATTCTATTACTCGTTCTGCGATTTCTCTTTGTTCATGTTTACATTCTGTACGTGTGTAGTATTAAGCATGATATATGTATGTTGAATTTGCGTTCATCGTAGTTATTATATTGATAAACGGCATACCTAATTTCGCGTATACCGGATTTCTGTGCAACTTACCGGATTTCTGGAGTACCAACAGCATATACGGTATTTAATCTATTAATACCGGATTTTAGCCTATTCCGGTCGACCAAAACTCTAGTTCGGTTGATCAAACCATAATTTTCGGTCGATCACCGCTCAGTCGGAACTTGCCTGAATTTTGTCTGATTAAATAACAAGCTTAAAACATATTATTTTTTTTAAAGACAAGTTGATATTTAGTTTATTGGAAACTAATTTTTGTGTGTTTCATTTCAGAAATGACAACCGAACCAACCAACATGGATGTGTCCCAAGTTTCCCAAACTGTGGGTATGGGTGCAGGGCCTAGCTCTGTTGTGGCTCAGACTGTGGCTCAGGTGCCAAGTCGTGTTGTGAGCCAACATGTGGCTAATGTTCCGGTTAACCATGGGAAAAAATCAAAAAAATTCAATGGCTTGAATTTCAAGAGGTGGCAGTAGAAAATGTTATTTTACCTGACCACCTTGAATCTTGCGAGATTCTTGACTGAAACTGCTCCAATACTCAATGAGGGTGAAGGAGATATTCAAGTGATCAGTGTGGTTGATGCTTGGAAACATTCAGACTTTCTGTGCCGAAACTATATATTGAACAGCTTAGCAGACTCGCTATACATCGTGTATAGTAGTATGAAAACTGCTAAGGAGCTATGGGAGTCGTTGGATCGAAAATATAAGACTGAGGATGCCGGGGAAAAAAAGTTTATTGTCGGCAGATTCTTGGATTATAAGATGGTGGATTCCAAACCAGTAATTAGTCAAGTGCAAGAATTCCAAGTGATTCTTCACGAAATTCATGCCGAAGGGATGGTTGTGAGTGAAACTTTCCAAGTGGCAGCAATTATTGAGAAATTGCCCCCCGCGTGAAAAGATTTCAAGGACTATCTGAAGCACAAACGAAAGGAAATGAACGTCGAAAAACTGATTGTTAGACTTCGAATTGAAGAAGACAACAAGGGTTCGGAGAAGAAGTGGTTCAGTCCTGATGTTGCTAAAGCCAATGTGGTAGAGCATGGTCAAAGCAGTAATGCCTACAAAAGTAAGGCTGGGTCATCCGGTGGCAAATGGACCAAGCAAGGACTAAAAGGTGGAATTTCTAAAAAGAAATTTCAAGGAAAATGCTTCAACTGTGACAAAGTAGGTCACAAGTCTTCGGAGTGCAGAATGTCAAAGAAGAAGAAGGAAGCAAATGTGGTTGATTACAAGGCAAATGACGTGTCGGAGATGAATCTCGCAGCTGTCATTTCTGAAGTAAATATGGTGGGTTCTAACCCGAAAGAGTGGTGGATTGACACTGGTGCTACAAGGCATGTGTGCTCTGATAAAGAGACGTTTAATGCTTTCAAAGCAATTGACAATGGAGAGAAGTTGTTCATGGGAAATTCAGCAACTTCTGAAATCAAAGGACAAGGGAAGGTGGTTCTAAAGATGACTTCAGGGAAATAGTTGACTCTTAAGAACGTGCTATATGTGCCGAAAATTCGCAAGAACCTAGTGTCCGGGTCGCTTTTGAATAAGCATGAATTTCGTATTGTATTTGAGTCAGACAAAGTTATTTTGTCCAAAAGTGGAATGTTTTTCGGAAAATGGTATGTTTCCGATGGCATGTTCAAACTAAATGTAATGGTTGTTAAGCCAAAAATGAATAAAGTGAACTCTTCTGCTTATTTTCTTGAGTCTTCCAATGTGTGGCATGGTAGACTAGGACATGTTAACTATGATTCTTTACGTAGACTAGTTAACTTGAATTGCATACCCGCGTTCCATGTTGATTCGAAACATAAGTGTGAAACTTGTGTTGAAGCAAAATTGACAAGGTCGTCATTCAAATCAATTGAACGGAATACTGAACCACTTGATTTAATTCACAGCGACTTATGTGATTTAAAATTTGTACAAACGAGAGGTGGCAACAAGTATTTCATTACTTTTATCGACGATAGCACAAAATACTGCTATGTGTACTTGCTAAAAAGCAAGGATGAAGCGATAGAGAAATTCATTCTCTATAAGACGGAAGTTGAAAATCAACTTAGCAAGAAAATTAAGGTGTTGAGAAGCGATCGAGGTGGTGAGTATGAAGCACCGTTTGTTGAATTATGTGCACAACACGGAATCATACATGAAACCACCGCAACAAAATGGCATTGCTGAAAGGAAAAAATCGCACCTTAAAAGAAATGATGAATGCAATGCTAGTAAGTTCTGGGTTACCTCAGAACATGTGGGGGGAGGCTGTGTTGTCAGCAAATTACCTTTTAAATAAGGTGCCCCGAAATAAAATGAAAAAGACCCCGTATGAGTTATGGAAATGAAGAAAGACTTCCTATAAATACTTACGAGTGTGGGGGTGTCTCGCTAAAGTGGCTATCCCAACACCAAAGAAGGTGAAGATAGGCCCGAAAACTGTAGATTGCATCTTCATTGGATATGCTCATAACAGTAGTGCTTATCAGTATCTTGTGTATGAATCGAAAATCTCAGATATACACAAAAACACGATAATGGAATCGAGAAATGCTTCGTTCTTTGAACATGTATTTCCGTATAAGTCCAAAGAAGAGGCAAGCTCTTCTAAGCGGACGTATGAGACTATGATTGAAGATAGTCAGGACCAAGAACTAGAAGAGGGGGTTGAGGTTGAACCAAGACGTAGCAAAAGAGAAAGAACAAAAAAATCTTATGGTCCAGATTTTCTGACCTATATGCTAGAAAGTGAACCTCGAAGCTATCAAGAAGCTGTAAACTCCTCAGAAGGACCTCAATGGAAAGAGGCCATAAAAGTGAAATAGATTCCATCTTGCAAAATCATACATGGGAGCTAGTGGATCTTCCTCCAGGAAGTAAACCACTAGGCTACAAATGGATTTTCAAACGAAAAATGAAAACAGATGGAACTATTGAAAAGTACAAGGCCAGGTTAGTAATAAAAGGTTACCGACAACGGGAAGGCTTTGATTACTTTAATACATATTCTCCAGTAACAAGAATAACATCTATTAGGATAATACTTGCGATTGCTGCTTTGCGGAATCTTGAAGTACATCAAATGGATGTTAAGACTGTCTTCTTGAATGGAGATTTAGATGAAGAAATCTATATGGAATAATCCGAGGGGTTTTCATCTCCAGGGCAGGAAAAGAAAGTCTGCAAATTGGTGAAGTCATTATATGGCTTAAAACAAGCACCAAAACAATGGCATGAGAAATTCGATAGTGTCATGATGGAGTGTGGATTTAAAATCAATGAGTGTGATAAATGTGTTTACGTCAAAGACACGAAAAATGGCTATGTCATTTTATGTCTTTACGTTGACGATATGCTTATTGTTGGTAGCAACGATAAGATGATCAAATCCACCAAAAATATGTTAAATTCAAGATTTGACATGAAAGATATGGGTTTGACTGATGTTATACTTGGAATCAAAATTTCAAGAACATCAGATGGACTCGTTCTAAGCCAGTCACATTATGTGGACAAAATTCTGGAAAAGTTCAGTAATGATGATACTGGCATGGCTAGAACACCGATAGATACGAGTCAACACCTATCCAATAATAAAAGTGAAAGTGTTTCTCAAGTAGAATACTCAAGAATCATTGGAAGTCTGATGTACTTAATGAGCTGTACAAGACCAGACATAGCCTACACAGTTAGTAAACTAAGTAGGTATACGAGTAATCCAGGAGCTGATCATTGGAAAGGAATAGTAAGAGTACTATGGTACTTAAGATTGACTCGTAATTATGGGTTGCATTATGCCAAATATCCAGCGGTCATTGAAGGATATAGTGATGCTAATTGGATATCTGATATGAAAGACTCAAAATCCACGAATGGATTTGTGTTCATATTGGCAGGTGCAGCTGTTTCTTGGAAATCCTCTAAACAAACAGTAATAGCTCGATCCACTATGGAATCTGAGTTTATAGCTCTAGATAAAAGTGGTGAAGAGGCTGAATGGTTACGCAACTTCTTAGAAGATATTCCAAGATGGTCAAAACCTGTGCCAGCAATTTGCATACACTGTGATAGTCAATCAGCAATTGGAAGGGCACAGAGTAACATGTATAATGGTAAGTCTAGACATATACGTCGTAGACACAATACCATAAGGCAATTACTTTCAACTGGAGTTATCACTATTGACTATGTAAAGTAAAGGATAACATTGCGGATCCGCTAACCAAAGGGTTAAATCGAGAGTTAGTTGAGAAATCATCGAGAGGAATGAGACTTAAGCCCTTGAATGGATAAGTCAATACAAAGGAAAACCCAACCTAGTTGACTGGAGATCCCAAGATCTAGGTTCAAAGGGACAACCTAATTGTAAAGACTTGATGTAATCACTATGGGGGATATTACCTCATGTCCATTCCTATGATGCGACAGTGATGCTCGTGAAGTTGGAGGATAAGCAATTGGCTTTTAATGATTCTTATGCATCGAAAATCGAGCCGAGTAATGCGGGTTACTTGTAATAAGAAATCACCTATGTGAAAAAGAAGTGGGGCCGCTTCCAAGGGAATTATGTGGGGCGCAATTCTAGTGATCTCTCACAGAACCAGGCGTATGTTCATGGCCAAAACGAACATAATAATGAGAACTGAAATGTGTTAGGAAGAATCCTATGTGAAGTGTATCATCGTTTACATAAATGACAGAACAGTTCAAGGACATCGCGTCTACTGGTCAGTCAGTAAAGTAAATATGCTTTCACAATGGAAGGTTCAAAGGGTAACACCTACCTATCCTATGCAGGTTTCAACTGTTGAACTATATCACCAAGTCGTCGTGTGTCACATTCATAAGTCGTCATGTGTCACATGCATGAGTCGCTCCCAATTTTCATTCATGTGGGGGATTGTTGGAAAAACTGAGTTTATGAGTTGACTTTGGCACGAATTTTGAGTGGGACCCGGTTGTTCAATTTGGAAGATGAAAGTTGATTTGTGTTCTACTTCGTGAGTACATCGAAATCATATACTTACTTGCCAAAGTTGATGCTCGGGTAAATGAGAAATTGAGGCTCAAAGTGTGCCACTCAAAAGGGAGTTTATGTGGGAAAAATGCATTTGTCCCACATAGGAAAAAGATGAAGAAACTCCAAAAGTCATTGCCATTAATGGTAGCCTAGCCTATAAATAGTGGCTCATTTTCCTCATTCCAACACAAAACAAAAGCAAAAGCTTTCAAGTTTAGAATACATAAGAAATTCATTTGCATAGAGTTCTGTCTTTTCTGCATTTCGGTCTTGGTGGTGGTGTAGTTCAGGCACTAGTTCAGTTCGTCGGAGTGGTTCCCGTGGTGCTCGGAAGCTACTGGTTCTACTGTTGTATCTTGAAAAACGGACGCTTGTTGTAAACATCAAGCACAAACGGTGAGGGGGCGAATCTGTTTTAAGGAAACTGTGTGCAACACAGGCCTCGGGTTAAAAGTTTTCGATTCTATTACTCGTTCTGCGATTTCTCTTTGTTCATGTTTACATTCTGTATGTGTATAGTATTAAGCATGATATATGTATGTTGAATTTGCGTTCATCGTAGTTATTATATTGATAAACGGTATACCTAATTTCGCGTATACCGGATTTCTGTGCAACTTACCGGATTTCTGGAGTACCAACAACATATACGGTATTTAATTTGTTAATACCGGATTTCAGCCTATTCCGGTCGACCGAAACTCTAGTTCGGTTGATCGAACCATAATTTTCGGTCAATCACCGTTTAGTCGGAACTTGCCTGAATTTTGCCTGATTAAATAACACTAACTTCCGTGATGAAGCAAATAAAAATTTTCCATTTTATCGGGCTAATAACATCACAATACTAGTATCTAATTACAGTCAGTAAAACCTTCCCAAGCATGGTTTGCTTGCTAAAAGAAAACAATGCCAAATAACATGAGCTATCACTTCAATTGCAATAAAGTTAAACACAGTCACTACCAAAATTAAAAGTAAAAATCGCTAACTTTAACATAAATTATAGGGATATCAAACCTCAACTTATGTTTGGCTTTAGCAGTCCCAGTCTGGGTCAATGCAACCAGAGGCCGAATGCCTCCCTTCCTAAAAAGCAATCCTCGATTCCAAGCACTCTCCGCGCAACTTTAACAAAGTCAAAGCTGAAACTCCTTCTCCTTATCACTTCCATACTCAATAGTCTCCACTAGGACGGAGATCCCACCTTCTTCAACTACTGCCTCGCATCCCATCTCAATCACGGCCAAACAGCTCAACACCACCATCGTTTTTTCAACCAATCCCGTTACCTTTGCTTTCACTCTGGAAAATGGAAAGAGGTTAAGAGGGGTAAGCTGCATACCTTGAATTGAAGAAGCGAATGGGAAAATGGAATACGATTAATTCACCCTAAGTCAGTGATTTGTGGGAGATTGCGGTATGGTGGATAGAGCAGGAAGAAACCGAAGCAATAGTTGAAGATTTCGACGACGGAAGACAGCTAGAAGATTTCGACTGAGGTCTGAACGAAGGAAGACGGCTAGGGTTGAGGAGAATGAAAGGAAGATTTCCAACGTTACTAAAATAAGAAGTCGGGTTAACCTGGTCCACAATTAAAAAAATTGGTCCAACCTAATTCGCCTAACCCTCCTTACTTTTCGTAAGGTTTATTAAATGTTGCGAAAATGATCTTTTGCAACGTTTATTAAACGTTGCAAAAGTGTATTTCAAAATATTTATCGAACGTTGCAAAATGTTGCCTTTTGCAACATTTATTAAACGTTGCAAAAAGTTGATCTTTTGCGACGTTTAATAAACGTTGTAAAAAATCAAACGTTTCTCAGCATTCGTCAACGAAAGACACTTTTTGCAACGTTTATTTATAAAATATTGCTAAAACTTAATTATATTAACTAATAGCAACATTCACTTATTAAAATGTTGCGATAGACCTCTTTAGCAACGTTTTTTCACCGAATGTTGCATTTTATGTGTTGCAAATGCTCATTTTATGTGTAGTGATTACTCGTCTAACAGAACCTGTCAAAATAATTATTTCAGTACAAGGAGTCTCGTATGAAACATAATCGAACACAAATAGGAATTAAATTCAGTATGTGCTGGGCCTTGGAGGGTGAGGATAGTTATACGACACAAGTACAAGTCTCTATCAGTCCAAAAACATAAATTAGCATGATATTTTGTGTACATATGGGCCGATAAATAATACTAAAGAATTCAAAGTTACACCGAACATTATAAAACGCAACTTCGTTAAGCAAAACATAGTTATGAAGAGTATTGAATTTTGCATCCATATATACACTACGGACCACATGTCATTCCACGATACCACATCTTCTTATTTTCTCCTTTTGCTAAGTTAACCTAAGATGAGGCATGAGAAGGTGGAGTTGAAGGAAGGATCATGGGCTCGAGATGAAGACAAAAAGCTGCTGGGTTTCTTTGAAGAAGATGGCAATGGAAGCTGGCCAGTAAAAAATGGTAGCATTTAAGTTTTATGATGAAATTTCAGCATCTCTCTCTTTAAATCGTACTAAAATGTATATTGTCTAGAATAAGTAGACTTAAATCGAGTATTAGAGTGTTGTTGACAAAATTTAGAGTGGACATGGGTCATGTTGAATACGAAATTTAAATAACTGATTTGCTATATTTTTCTTAGTTGAATCTTTTAAATGAAATGATTCGAGAAAAATATTGTATTTCGTGTCAAGAATGTGTGTTGAACATAATCTTGTTTGTTGGTGATAAGTGCGTTTTACACACTTATTTAGGCTACAAAACATGGCTAATTGTGAACATATATGTTGAAATATGGCTTAATTAGGTACAATTTGTGTTTGTAGGACTACATTGATGGATGGAACGAAAAGTATGGGAAAACGAGCAAAAAATGACTAAAACGGAAGAAAACGAAAGTTTAGGGACCAAATTGAAATTTTTTTAAAGTGGTCCCGAAGATCGAATCGAGCATGGAGATGGACTAAGTACAAATTAGTGAAGTCATGGGATGAGTGAAGAAGGAAAAACAAGAAGTGAAGCCAAGATAGGAGAAAATGAAATTTGAGAACCAAAATGAAAGAACTTGGAAGTTATTCCTTCCAAGTGGTCGCCCAGACCTATGCAGGGAATTCAGAAGGCGAATTCACCAAGCCAAGCGGTCACTTGGTTCATTTCTGGTGCGAGAAATTTAATTTCATTATTTGAATAAACTACCTATGAAAACGTATCTTAACATCATTTATAACCTTAAACACGTCCAAAATAGAGGGTTATGCATATTGGGAGAGGAACTAACCATTGGAGAGCAAGGAAGAAGGAAGAACGCGAAGATTACTGCAAGATTCGATCTACACCTAGAATTGAAAGGGGTGATGTCTTTTTCAATTAACTTTCTTTGTTTTCTTAATTTTATCATGCTAGGCTAGATTTCATTGTGTTAGGTGAACGATGAACCATGTGATGTGATGTTTCAATTTCCAGTTTTATATCTTTGACGTTAAAACGTGTTTTGAATTGATTATATACATTGACTTGAATCCATAATTATTATGCATATGATTATGTGATTTGTGGTGGTTTATTTCATCCATTCGAAAGAGGAGAAATAGATTAGACATGGTATAAATTATCGTAGAGTCCGATAGGGGATAGAGATATACCGATATGCTTTACGTGAATATCTAAGTGTTCATAAATATTCATGTATTTTTGTATATTTGCTTCCGTCATAGAGATATAGTCGGTGTCGTATATGAAAATATGTTCAAACTTAATCGAAAGAGAGTCTTGAATATAATAAGAACATTGATTCGTCACAATTCAAATGTGTTGTCAAATTGTAGAACTAGGATTGAAATAGATTGTTGTATGAGGATTTGCAAACCTAGTACGCCTTTTATTTGATTGTTAGTTCAACTTGCATTTGATTTAAATTGTTTTTAGTATAATCCGTCTTTGCATTTAGTCAATTCATCCATATTTGCATAAGTAGCTTACTTAGTTTAGTTGTTATATAGTTACAAAATCCAAAACAAAATTCTCGTTTCGGTTAAGGTTGAAATAAGTACAGTCAAACTATTAAATCTATATGTGAACGATACTTGGACTTAAAATTCACTTTATTACTTGAAACGAATCGTACACTTGCGGTACTATAAGTCGAACACATTTTCGCGTGTTAGTTGGTTCGACATTTATAGGGTAACAGAAATGTGGAAGAAATCGTAGAATGAGGTGGACATGTGATTCAAGACCTGATACTAAGAGAGGAAAGTTCTGCTTGCAAAAAGAGAACAAAATTCAGTTCCAGTCTCTTCTTGGAAACAGGTAAATAAAATAATCTAATTATGCCAAATTTTGCACAAGCACTTTTCTTTCCTTATATATATATAATGCCTTATCCAAAAAAAAAAAAAAAAAAAAACCAGCATAGAATGTGCGGCTACTAGTAATCTAGTAGATGTAACAATAAAATGAAGATTCATGCACTTGAACATATGCCTATCATGTATCATTGCCATTAACATTAAATATTTAGGCTATGTGTCGAACAATGAACAACCAACTCATCTAAAAATTTCAATTCTCTGAAGTATTTCATTGATTACACACTTCCTCGATTCAAGCCTCTCAGTCTGTATTCATTTGGCCTTGATTCTTGTGGAGCAAAAGTGAGATTAGTTGCATGACCCTTCTACATTCTCGGTGTGCCTATGACATAGCACCTAGTGATAAGGGCTCCTCCATCCCCTTTTTAAAACTCTGATTCATATTTTTCATAGATCTTTCTTACATAAAAATCAAAACAAATATAGAATCAATTTTTTTTTACCACTTTTATGTTATGGATTTAATTGTTCAAAAAATAAATTGCACAGCAATTTTATTGAGATATTCTTTTTAATTTTTGGTCAATAATTTGGTTTACTTATTCTTAAATAGGTGGCCAGCCAAGAGAAGTGGCACTGGCAATAAGATAAAAAATCAGTTGATGAAGCAACTAACCAGAATGAGTATTAATCCGGTGAGTCATAAGCCATACACCAACAATGGTGGCTCTATTCGTTCCAAATCTGCCGTCAACCTTAGCCACATGGCTCAATGGGAAAGTACTCGGCTAAAAGCTGAAGCTCGGCTCGTCCGTGAGTCCAAACTCAATATATCTAACCCTTTCGATCTTCACCGGCTCAATAAAGTCCCGGCTTAGCCGCCATCTCTGCCTCCGCCAATCCTACCGCTGTGACTAGACATATCAAGGTATGGCAAGAAGCATATACAAATACATATCCCATAGAAACTATCAAAATTTCTAATGCATTTTTCAACTCAACGAGAACCCTTGAATCTTCTACGTCTACATTAAACCATATCAAGAATTCTAGCCCGTGTAGTGTTCAGATCGTGGGGACGAGGAAACTAAACCAGTATGCAGAAATAAAAGATGGAATGGAGAATGCTATTTAGGTCCATGACACTGCATGACCTAATGATTCTACTTGTATTGAAGACTTTTCCTTGAAAGGCTCCGTACAACTTGGACCGTTGGATAACGTTGTTGGCTGCTATGATGGATATAGTTTTGAAGAGAATGAGAATTACTGGGACGATGACGTATTCAACTTGGTGAGTTCCCTTTTGGGGTCGCAGGTTTTGTAGAACCTAGACTGCTCGCCAGCTCATAGGTGTCTGGGGCCCGCATTTAAACTTGCTCAAGCCAAATCAAGGACAAGGTCGTGGGCTAAATGATGGGCGCGTGAGCTTGCCTAAAGATGGGGTTTTTGCCGTATTTACTAGCTTTGTTTTATGTCTAATTTAATTTTATTTAAATTTTTAAAAATTTTGAATTTTCTTATTTAAACATAAGGACTCGTTGAATCAGCTTGACTTACACAAACAAAGTTATAATGGTTGGCTTCTTGGTTAATGAGCCCAGCCAAGCCTAGCCACGAGATTGAGCCTGATGCATCTAGTGAGCCAAACCAAGCTTGGTTGGCCATGGCCCAAGTTTAGTTTGATTTAATAACGAGTAAATTTAATCAACAATCACTGAACTTTAATTCTATTACTACTTACTGACTCATCTTTCACAGGTTACCCAATACTCACTCATCTTTCTTTATAATTACCCATTCACCACTCATTTAATTTTCATCTCTCCAAATGGATGGAAAATAATACGTGGCAAACATAAATTAAACGTGGCAATATATCCCCGTTAAATCTGTACAACCTGTAATTTCTCTTCAACCCATTACACATTTCTCCTCTGAATTTCTCATTTGAAACCACGACTATTCAAATACAAAACCATCTTCTTCAAAATCGTCCCTGAAATCGTCAATACACTTGGGCATTATTCTCTTGTCTGAAATTGTCCCTCAAATCGTCAATATATACACTTCGCCTTCATATGGAATACAATTGTATGGAAGATGCACTATTGGAGGATGAGCAAGAGAGACCAAAATAAGGTAATTTTTATTATTATTATTTTGGTGTAGTATTATAATCAGATGAATATGTGCAAGAAGTAACAATACAATATAATTATTTCGTTTTTATTCTATTCCACTTTCTTGGATTCTGTATTAATGTTTCTTAATGAAGAAAGTGCAACACATATTCTTTTATGTATTAATTAAGAATATGCCTCTTGCAGGAAGTAATAATAAAATATATTTTATTATTACTTCCAGCAAGAGGCATATTCTTAATACATAAAAGAATTTGCGTTCGAATTTCTTTTGGCTCCTAGATTGTATTATAATATTTGCATGTATTAAGAATATTGTTATATTTCCAGTAATGAACAATGAAGATAAAGAATTGGTGCATGTTGAGTGTTAGTTAAATGACTCGGATGATGATGTGGACAATGGTGGTTTTCGTTACCAGATAAATGCACCTCAAAGAGTTGAGGTTGGTCTTAATAAGGACCTCGAATTTCAAACAGCTGGTGAAGATGATGGTGTAGAATTGGCTGATCCATATTATGCATCTTCCGAGGAGTTGTATACTGATCATTTTTCAGGTGATGAAAATAATTATCGTTTCTCACTTATGATGCTGAAAGGAAGAGGTTTAATCCACAACTAGAGGTTGGGAAAGAGTTCAAAGACATCGAAGAATTTAAGAAAGCAGTTAGAAATCATGGAGTTGTCACTAGGCATAATTTGAAGTTTAAGACGAATGATGACAAGAGAGCACATGGAGTGTGCAAACAAAAAGATTGCAAGTGGAAGATTTGGGCTTCATGGAATAAGAAAAAGGGGTACGTACAAATTAAAACATTCATTTCACAACACACGTGCTTACAAGACAGAATAAACCGGCATTGTATAGCTAAGTACATTGTTGAGAAGTACTTAGAGACTTTCAAGGTTGCCCCTGATTGGAAGTCAGAGCTTATTATTAAGACCGTGAGAGATTACTTGAAATTACTAATCAATAAAGTTACTACATGGCGAGCTAGAAGAAACGCAATGATAATGATTGAGGGTTCTAATGAACACCAGTTTGGCTTACTTTGGTCTTTTGCTCATGAGACTTTGAGAAGCAATCCAGGATCCACATGTATAGTTACCATGCATGAGTCAAAGTTTCAAGGGATTTATATATGTTTATAAGCTTGCAAACGAGGTTTTATGAGTGGTTGTAGGCAACTTTTAGGCTTAGAAGGGTATTTTCTGAAAGGGAATTTTGGCGGGCAGATGCCTGTTGTAGTGGCACTAGATGCTAATGCTTGCATTTACCCAGTAGCATACGCAGTAGTGGAGGCTGAGAATACTAGAAGTTGGAGATGGTTTATTAGTCATTTGGGTTAAGATTTAAGGATTGTGAATAACAATGAATGGACTTTTATGACTGATAGACAGAAGGAATTACAAAAGGTCATTGAGGACTTGTACCCTGATGCTGAACATAGGTTTTGTATGAGGCACATGTATACAAATTTTTTTAAGGCTAATTTTAAAATTTTAGCATTTAAAGGCTAATTTTAAAATTTTAGCATTTAAAGGCTACTTATGGAAAGTTGTGAAGTCAACCACCGTGCCTAATTGGAAGTTTTAGATGGATGAACTTGCGAAGGAGAGTATGGGTGCATATGAGTGGTTAATGAAAAGGGATCCAAGTGAATGGAGTAAGTCTCATTTCTTAACTAAGGTAAAGAGTGATATAGTGCTTAACAATCTATGTGAAGTTTTCAACAACGTGGTGTTAGAGGATAGGGAGAAATCAATCCTGACCATGTTAATTGACATGCATATCAGCTGCATGAAGATGATACAATCAAGGAAGGATAAGATGAGAAAAGATAGAGGACCTTTGTGTCCTAAGATCCAACACAAATTAGCCAAATATGTGGAAATAGCTGAAGAGTGTGTAGTGGACTGGTCTGAGGGCCAACATTTCTATGTGAAATGTCCTACCGGAGAATATGTGGTTGATTTGTCAAGCAAGAAATGTGCATGCAGGAGATGGGATTTGACGGGGATTCCATGTGGGCATGGGGTTGCTGTAATACTAGACAGAGGTGATAATCCTACAAAGTATGTGCACGAGTGCTATACAGTGCAAACCTATCTACAGTGCTATGAAAACATTGTTAATCCTATTAACAGTAAGAAATTGTGTCCAGAAGTGAATACTCTCCAAGGGGATTTATTCATTTAATGTACTCCAAACAATACAAAGTTCATAAGCTAAATTACAACTATTACAATCAACATTAGCATTTACAACTATTTCCTTAGTAAGAAGTTGTTGGATATTTGCAATAATTTCACCTTCGAGAACTTTGACTGAACCAAGGCCACCTTTTTCTTCAAAATCAATTGGCAACAAATACTGATAAACTGTGACTTAATACCAGCAGATGTACATGCAGATCATTGTCAATTAGGAGAATGATACTAGTAGAAGCACAGGCAACAACAATAGTTACAGTTGAAGTAACCACGTCACCAATGGTGAATAAACCGGAAAATCCAACGTCTAAAACTTCATCTAACTGAAAGACAATATATGTGTATGTTAAAATTGCAGCAACAAGATAACAAAATGCAGTAACAGGGAGAGAGAGAGAGAGAGAGAGAGAGAGATGAGGAAAATGGTGATGGCTAGTGGCGGTGTATGTAAGGCGATGTGAGGCGATGGCCAGTGGCGACGTCGATAAGGAAAAGGGTGGATGAGAGATCGACGGAGGTGGTGGTGGAATGGAGTGGAGCTAAGGGCCGGTGTCTTGCTAATTGGAATTTCTGGTTTAGGAGGTTTGCAATTAGGGCTTGCAATTGGGATGGGATTTTGATTTGAGGAAGAGAAGCGTGTTTGGTGGTAGCAATTTCAGTGACATGGACATGGTTAACGCGGTTGGCATGCCATGTAGGATTGTTAATGGGGATATATTGCCACATTTAATTTCTGTTTGCCACGTATTATTTTTCATCCATTTGGAGAGATAAAAGTTAAATGAGTGGTGGATGGGTAATTATAAAGAAAGATGAGTGAGTATTGGGTAACCCGTGAAAGATGAGTGAGTAAGTAGTAATAGAATTAAAGTTCAGTGATTGTTGATTAAATTTACTCATTTAATAACTTAAGATGTTAACATGATAGGTTAAAATCATTGGTAGAAACTAACTTTACGATAAATTTCATACTAGTCATTAAACTTTAGTTTGTTCCAATTTGATCACTAAATATACTCTTTGTTTCAAGTTAGTCACTGAACTCAATCATTTCTTACAATTTCGTCATTTGATTTATGTTTCTCACAAGAATGGCTTATTCACAAGAGAAACGAGAGCTAGCTACTCTAATAAATCTAATCTTGCCTACTCAAGCTAAAATTAGTCAAGTCTTACTGGTGATTACTAGAGAAAACAACATGATAGTCTAGTTGGCAACCTAGTTACTAAGGAACGAACATCGAAAGGGGGATCATATTCACAACAATAAAATTGTGAAAATACAACAAATATTACCCATTGTTAAAAATACTAAAATTGTGTAGTCTAATCTGCATAGTAAAAGACCCATATTTAGAACAACGGTATTGTGTAACTGAATACCATTATCCTTAAATCAATTTACAACCGTTTTTAAACAAATAGTGTTGATCTTCTTGTTATTACAGATAATTGTTTTACACATTTAGCCATTTTGGCATTATATGACAATGCTTTTTAAAATAAGTCGTTGGCATTATATTACTATATTGATATCTTTGCTCCTGTTGCTCGCTCAGAAACTATAAAATTGATTATTTCTTAGGCTACTCAAAAATAGATGGAAATTTCATCAAATGGATGTGAAATCAATTTTCTAAATGGATATTTTGAAGTAGAATATTAGATTTAACAACCATTTGGTTATAAAGTAAGGGGGAAAGAAGATATAAGTCTTAAAATAGAAAAAGACTTTATATGGACTAAAACAAGAATTGAGAGCATGGAATAGTCAAATTGACAAGTATTTTCAAGAAAATGATGTCAAAAGGTGCCCACAAGAACATGATTTTTATGTCAAGATAAACAAAAATGGAGATATATTGATAATATGCTTATATGTTGAGGATTTGATCCTCACGGGAAATAATCCAAGTATGTTTGAAGAATTCAAGAGGAGTATGACAGAAGAATTCAAAATGTCTGATCTTGGATTGATGGGGTACTATCTGGCATAGAAGTGAAGCAAAGTGTTGAAGGCTATGCAAAAGTGATGGTCAAAAAGTTCAACATGCAAGACAATAAACACACCTTTTGGTTTAAGTTGTTAAGAATTGATGATGGAGAAAAGGTAAATTCTACAACTTCAAGAAACTTATTGAAAGTTTGGGATATTTGACATGACAGCCCGACATTTCTATAGAGGTGGCCTTGTTAGCTGTTACATGGAGTCACAAACTATTACCCAAATGAAGGTCGTAACAAGGATTCATCGTTATATTAAAGGTACCATTGATTATGGTTTTTTTATTCATCCTCTAATCATTTCAAGCTTATTGAATATAGTGATAGCTATTGGGTCGATAACTTGAATGAAAGGAAAAGCACAACATGATTTGTGTTTTTTATGGGAGATACCGCTTTTACTTGGAGTTCAAAAAAGCAACCAAATGTCACAATTTCTTCCTATGAAGTGGAGTATGTGGCTGCAACTTCATGTGTTTGCCATGGGGTTTGGCTAAAAAAATTAAAGAAAGAATTCAACATGATACAAGAGGAGCCCATGGAGATTTTTGTTGACAACAAATTGACGTTTTCATTAGAAAAGAATCCCATGTTCCATGATCGAAGCAAACATATTGATACAAGATATCACTTCATAACAGAAAGCATAACAAGAAAGGAAGCAGAGTTGAAGTATGTAAAGACTCTATATCAAGAGCAGATATTGCCACCAAATCATTGATCCATAAAGTCTTTTTCAAGCTATAAGAGATGCACTCAGATTGACCAAATCAAGTTTAAGAGAGCAAATTGTAAAATAATCTAGATTTGGTCCATTTTAGTATTTTGATTTAGGCTTATTAATTATTGTAATTAAATGGGACATAAGCCCATAACTTGAATAGTCTATGCTCTAGAATAAGTTATGCTCTAGAATAATCCACTATCTAGAATGGTCTTTTATTAGTGAGTATTAAGTGGATATTAGTAAGTAGTTGGAAGATACATTTATTTGGACTCTTGAGAGGTATGTAGAAGAGTCCGTTGAGCACTGTAGATATAGGAGCTTCCTTGTCCTTTGTAACAAACTAATTTAGATGTATATAATACAATTTTCATTTTTTAAATAAAAGGAGGGCAGGACCCCAAAATTAATGAGAGGCCTCGCTTACGACGAAGGAAAACTAGCAACACAAAACAAACAGATACCATAGCTAAACCTTAGGAGAGGCCCATGAGGTTGACGTCTCGGGCCCAGCAATTTAGAGGGCCCAAAAAAATATTTTGTTTTCTTGACCACTAAATGTTTTCAAAACCTCTCATTCCCATAATTGTCCCCAATAGGCCGTTGTAGTTGTACATAGGTGAGAGACTCATAGGTAAACCGTAAATGTAAACCTTTTTTTCCAGCAATTTCCAATATTCCATAAGTAATTGCAATGCTTATTTTATTCTTTATGTCTTTTGAGGTTTATTTTTTTCTGCAATTAATCTGTTGCTGGGAATGTTCGAGAGTTAGCCAATGTTGAATGTTCAGATTCTAAAAATGGAGATTAGTTTTCTTGAGGTGAGTTGGAACTTAGATAGATAATATGAATTTTCTTGTCATTTAGTCTTCTGGTTGTATAAACTGATAAATAAGATTTATAATTGAATGAGACTTTAATTGGAAAACGAAGTGATGAATTTGACCATTGACAATTCCAATTTTCCATATAGAGTACTAAATTATCATATTTCATTGTAGGCTTGACATGTGCTCAATTTCTAGTACTGCCAAGGGTTACAATTGTTCCCTTACAAATTTGTTTCTTAATTATATTCTTTAGGTGTTTTTTATTTGTTGCATTCACAATGTTATTGAATTTTAAAATTTGATTAATTATGGTTAATGACCTTGTTCATACAATGCTTTGACAACAAATTATATCTTTTAATCTTTCTTTCTTACTAATTTGAGCCTCTTTTTACGCTCAAATTTCAGTTAGCATTAGTTGTTGAGTGACTTGCGTCAAATAATATGGCTCATAAATATGCGTCTGGAGCTTAAAAAAGAAGAAGAGAGAAAGAGCAGATCCATTAATTCAAAGTCGGATTGGAGATATAAATAAGTGCTTTAATGGCAAGAAAAAAAAAACATAATGAAGGAACAATAGAATGATGAAGATAATGTTCAACATGAAGATTAAAATAACGAGAATTATTTTTCATTGAATTTTGACGATCCGAGAAATTGAAAGGACATTCACATTGATCAAAATATGATGGACTTTTTAGTTGAAATGAGTCCAAAAAGAATTAATGACATCTTATTTTCAAAGATAGTCAAGATAGATATTTTGAATAATCACAATATAAGTAACGAATAGCAAATGAGCAGACAACCAATAGAAAATGGCTAGTGCATTCAATGTCTTTGGACAAGATCTTTTGCTTTTGCTGCAAATTGTTTAAGACAAAATGATGAAAAATATCGGTCAATTAGGTAATGACAGATACAAAGATTGACATAATGTATATCAGCATTTTACAAAACATAACGTGAATAAGGAGCATATAAGTTATATGACTAGTTGGATGGAACTAAAAAACAGGTTTTAAACAAAACATACAATTTCAGAAAGCATACAATTGGCCATCAACAAATAAAGAAAGCATTGGAGACAAGTATTAACGAGAATAATTGTTATTGTGAAAAAACAAGTTAAAAATAATTTGACATTTTGAGGAGATTATAAGCAACTTTACGTTGAGAACAATGAATTTTATTTTTTTTCAAATGATGATAAAAATGGTTGTTGGGTATGATTCAATAATGGAATAACACATAGATCAAGACTCATCTCCGATCAACTATTTCATAGCAAAGATTGAATGGATTGACCATATTATTCTTGGAAAAAATATGGTTGAACAACTCGACTACTTAAAATTATTTGATATTTTTGCATCTAAAATCGCAAGACAAGTTGTATTTAAGTGATCATTTAGATTATTTTCGCATTGCTATTTGATTGTTATAATATAAATATTTGAATATTTCATTTTACACATTGTTTTATTGTGGATTTTAAGTTAACAAATTTAGTTTCGTAAAATTATTATAAATAGAAAAAAAATTAATTGCTTGCTACAATTTAAGAGCCAAAATTTTAATGATCGCCTCAGCCCCGTTAAACTTAGGTACGGCCTGATAGATACCAACACTTAAAGCTAGGTTGACAAACCTGAAATCTTAAGGAAGGTAACATATTTTATCTCGGACGTACTTGTGCTAGTGGAGGCAAGGAACACATATCCCATAACTGCGATTAGTCCTCGTCTCACCTTGCCTCACTAAGACGTCAGCAACTTTGTTTCTCCCTATGTGATAAATCGTGAAGTTAAAGCCTATAAACTCCTCTAGCAACTCCTTCCAAAAATCTCAAGCATGACAAACATTACAAGTGCTAAAGGAGATCCATTGTACCACCGCAGACGACTAATTCTCTTTATCCACGTTTTCGTATCCCAACTCTTTGTAAGCTTTCACTTCTTAAAGAAGGGCCCTCAGTTCCATTCCATTGTTTTTTTTTTTTTTTTTTTTTTTGATGACCCAGGAACCCGCAGTCGCTACTGGCAGAGCCCCGACCACTCATAGAGCGGAGGCCCGACCACCAGTGCGCACTGGATAAACCTGGGGGCTGGCACAATACCCGCAAATCATACCAGCCGGGTAAATCACCTCAAATGAGGCAGTGGATGTCTCAGGGAGGATTGAACCCTCGTTAAGAGCCACTTGGTTTTCCAAGCATACCCTTTTGACCAACTCGGCCACACCCCTTTGGCTCCATTCCATTGTTTTTGCACATACCAAACGTTGTCGAGAAGGTAATTTTGACAGTTTCATGCTCATCCCTCACTATGCCACTTCCTGTGCACGTTTCTGGGTAAACCATATAGCTCCATCCACATTAAGTTTTACCCAATTTCCTCCACGGCACAAGACGAGGTCGTCACGCTTGTCTTCTTTTTGGTGGCACTCCCAGAGCAATCAAAATTGCATGGTCTTCCCTTGTGTCCGTATGAAAGTTAAGAATGGATTTGAAGAGCAATCGAGTCCAATATTTAATTGAAAGTTAGACGGCTTCACTTGTTTCTGACACACTTGCCTTGAACCTCCTAGCCCAAAGTCTCCAAGTTATCAAGCTTGGTATCAAACCGATCAAAGTCACACATTGAGATGATCATTTTGTACAAGCAAACTAAATGTGCCTCTCCATATTTTCACCCCTATCCATTGAATACCCAAGGCCGAGGTAGCTTTACTCCATGCTTCCTTTGCTATATCGCTTGAGTAAAGGACGTGGTCCAAATCATCTTCTTTTCCTACTACATAAAAATTACAACAGGACGTAGTGTTTATCCCTATTGTTTGTATGCAATTATCCATAGGAAGTCTATCAAACTAGGCTTTCCATATGCACGCTATCACCCTCTTAGGCAGTACCTTGTTCCATATCTAATCATCCATGAAACCATCTCATCTCTCACCCTTAAGATGTCCCAAGCACTAGATGTGGAAAAATTCCATCTCTGTTAGGCTCCTAAATGAAAATATCTGACCCTTTTTTGTTAGTCGCTATGGTCTAGATAAATTCACGTGCCTTTGTCTCTCCCACTTTGGTTACTAGGAGTTATAGTCCCAGCGGTTCATTTTCCAACGGTGTCTTACTTGTAGCTTTTGTTCTCGATGCTACATACATATGCACTTAGAGGACCTTTCGATAAACAACGATCATACCAAAATGAGTACCTTCCGTTGTTAACCCGAAGCTTTACATGGTCGTAAACATCAGGAAATACCTTCATTACCGACCTCCAAAAAGGGAAACCGATCTCTCGATCTATAGACAGCACTTGGTGATCTTGCTCTATATATTTCACTTTATAAAAAATTGGTCCACTAATTACCCATAGACATTAAACGTCAAGCAAATTTCATATGCATGGACCTTTGTACCTTCTCAAAGTTGCATAAGCCTAAGTCACCCTCTTTCATAGATTTTGTTACAACCCGTTTTATTTAGTTAAAAATCAAAAGTTGACTTGTCAAAGTCTTAGTCAAATGGGGACTTAAATGAAGTAAATCATTTTCTTGGGGCTTATTTTATAATGAAAAATATTTTGAGAGTTTAAGATGGATAAAATTTAAAGTTGGGATTTATTTTTCTAATTTTGGAAGTTAAGGATTTAATGTGGTTTTATATGAAGGTTGGAGGAGTTGATTGCAATTATTGGTATGATTGGAGTACATGTGGCAATTGATTAACCATTTCCCCATTTTTTTTTTTTCATTTGATATATCACACACACATACAGAAAGCTGAGGAAATGGGCAGCATGAAGTAGAAAAACCTAGAAACAAAAGGAAGAAAAAGAGAAAAGAAAGAAAATAAGAAGAAAAGAAAGAGAAGAAGAAGAAGGAAAAAGAGGTAGCTCAAACTTGATTTTTATTCCCCCTTCTCTTTATTTTTTTTCAAGAGGTAGAGAAAATTTATGTTAAAATTGCTAGGGTTTAATTTGTTGGTTTGGTTTTCAGATTGAAGAGAATGAGTGTAATTTCAAGCCAATCTTCTTGATTTGTTATACTAATTGCATAAGGTAAGAAATATAATTTTTGGGCAAACCCTATAATATTTATTTGGGGTTCTTGAATAAGTATTATTAGTAGAAATGATAGTGTTGTTGGAAACATGAATTTATGGAACAAGAAGAAAAATTAAGTTGGTTGAGCTGTTTGTGCTAGTTTTCACTAGATTAAAAGGGATAATTATTTTTATGTTTGGCATGAAAGTAATTTCAATAAATTAAATTTTAAGTGAATGGACTCAAGGTAGAATTAGTTCCAATTGTATAGGAAATTGAAGAATTTATTCCAAGTAGCGAGAAATCAAGTTCTACTATTCCATATTCTAATATTCAAGGTACTTGGTATGGTAATTGTTGAATTGATTGTTTTGTATCGTATTTCAGATGGTGACGAAGAGATTGGAAAAGCTTAATCCTAGTCAATAGCTCGTCTTGAGTGAGTGAAAAAACTTTTTTTTCATAAATAAGTATTTATTAAATTTATATTAGATTTGAAAGGTAATTATTTCATATAGTTAGTTAGTTTGACAACATGATTTTTAGAATAAAGTGCAGTAAGTTCTTTTTAAAGTTAAATTTAGTTCAATTAAATTATTTTAGTTGCATGTTATATTCGTATTACTCCCTCCGTATCAATTATATAGGTTGAGTTTCCTTTTTCTTTTATCCCAAATATCTAAGCTTGTTTCTTAATGTAGAATATTTTGTTGTGTTCATTTATCAATATACCCTTATTAAATTCTTTTCACTTAATATACTAACTTCTTGAAATCATCCAAATACACACATTTCCCACTTCTTGAAAACATGGAACAACTCTCATTTCTTCTTCTTCTTCTAGTAGTGATTATTCAACTTCTTCTGTGTCTTCTCATTTCTCTTTCTTCTGTCATTAATATGTTTTCATAGTGTAAGATCAGATTATGGCTTTTAGGAGTTCTGCACGCGTATGACCAGAATTTTAGAATTATAAAATCTCAAAATTTTAGAATTTAATGGTTTTGCCAAGTATATCGGTATTAATCGATACATGACTAAGGTTATTTTCGGGTGCCTTTTTGGTGTGATTTTTCAGTATTATACAACTTATCAAATTTTAGATTACAGAATTTAGTTTATTTAGTTTAAAGACTAAAGATTTCAACTTATAGTACTATAAAATGGTATTTTTGCTCATAGTATTGATGTTGGATTTATTATATTTGTTATACTTTACAGTGATTTATTTAGAATAAAGAGTAAATTATTTTATGATTCCATTAAACTTTAATCTTAAAAGAATTACTATATTTCAGACTTTCTTAAATTTGTAACAGCTAAAGTGTTTTCAGAAAGTTTGCATAAATGGAAGTGTATACTTATTTGCGAAATATTCACTCACTTAGTTACAAGCTCATATATTTTGTCATCATTTTTCTTATCAGATAGTAGTTGAGTTGAGCAGTATTGGAGCATATTGATTTACTGAGTTGAGCCACACAGTCGTTATTTGTATGATTCAGTTTATATAGTTCATATTTTTGGGATACATACATCTTTTGTCAGGAAATGTATTGATATCATGGGATCAATGCATGTGTGTGTGTGTGTGTGTGTAGTGTATTGGGAGTCTTCTGGCTTGTATAGAAGTGTAAATTTCATTTTAGTGCACTTTATTTTGAATAGTTTGTATTTGAAGGCTGGTATGCCCTATTTTAAATTACATATACATGTTTGAGAAAATTGATTATTGTTCAGGTAATTTAGTCCATATTTGAAAGGAAACTCTGTCAAAATTCTTTTAAAAATTAGTCGTAGTCAAAGTAGGTCCAGGTTGTCTTGGTGGTGGGTCCGGCACTTAGTTGATATCTATCATCGGTGCATGGCACATATCGAGTTCATTAGGGTGATTCGGGACGGGTCGTGTCAGGTTTGATATCTTGGCCCAAGAGATCCACTTCTTCTTGACTTTTCCATTTTGATTCCCTGACAAAAAAAGTTGGATGTAATCGAGTTATGTTTGTGAAAAATAACATTTGGGACATTAAGCACTACAATGAAGTATTTTGTCATGCATGATAAGACGTGTCTTATCAAAGTGAGTCTCTTGTAACATGAGCTTAACCCTCCAACCAACTACTTTTTTTCCAAATTTTCTCTTTCAGCGATTACAAAGTTGTCGCAGTTTGTTTTCCAATGACTGGACGCACAACGAAATACATTATTGGGAACTTGTATTCAACAAAACTATTCAACCATGAAAATCTTCTTTTCCATGTATAGGTAATTTCATTATACACAAAATGACTAATTTGAGCTACCCCTACCAACTTTCATAGACCTTTAAAACCTTCATCAATCCCCGAATAGATATTTTGTTGCCGTTGGAAAAATTAGCAAGTTGTCTGCATATAGGAGATGAGATACTAGCGGTGCCCCTGGTTGATGTGAGCAGGAGCTGATACAACCTTCTTCAAAGGCCTTACGCAAAAGCCAAGTAAGAAATTTTTGCACGATAATGAACAAATAGGAGAATGAAAAGGAATCACATTGTCTTAGACCACAAGTAGCTTTAAAAAAAATTTATATATACCATTTAACATAATAGAAAACCAAGTAGATCTAATGCAATCATTCAACAAGTCACAAAACTGATTAGAGAAATCCAAGCCCTTCAAAACCTCTTGAAGAAAAGATCAATCTACGTGGTCATTGGCCTTTGACATATCAATATTTGTCATTATATTACCACCCATGCAAAACTTGTTCAAAGAATGGGCCATTTCTTGTGCTAAGGTGATGTTTTCAAAAATGCTTCTTTCCAGTGTAAAAGCACCTTGCTCATTCAATTGCATGTGGTCTAAGAGAAGGCTTTGTAAATCACATTGCACAAGACTTATCGGCTTGAATTTATCAAAGATTTTTGGATCTTGAACTTTTGGTATGAATACTATATAAAATGTCGAGGAGAATCGTAGAAGTTGATGACCAGTAAAAACCTCATTCCCTATCGCCACTACATTCTCCCTTACAATCTCCCAGCTAGAAGTGTAAAAAGCTACCCCAAAACCATCTAGCTTAGGGATACTTTATTAAGGAATTGTGTAATAACTGCACCCGAAAATTTTGGGTCTAATTATCAAAACTGAAAATTTAGGGGCTCATTCAAGGGTTAATCCACCTTCTAGAACCTTGTAGAAAACTTAGTATAAATACAATTCTCCACATGTTTTTACCCTTTGATGAATAGTTGAATGATTGGTCAATCCCTTATATAAAACCCATGATTTATGTTTTTTGTCTTATTCATGATTGACCTAAGATAGGGTAATTGTAGTATAAATGCATAAAATCCTTGATTTATGCTTTTGTCTTATTCATGATTGGCCTAATAAAAAGTAATTATAGTGTGAATGCATGTTTATATATGTAATATTCACATGAGGGATGAGGGAGAGATTCTTGCTCATTTCACAAAATTCAAGGAACAAATTGTCAATGATAGAAATAATAGCGTACCACCATCATGGATTCTTTCCTTAATGATGCATGCCTAGTTTTGTTATATTTAAAGCCCCTTATTCACACTCACATGCTACCACTCACTTTTAGTCCAAATAATATACACACATACACACACATAATCGAGGTGAAAATTGTAGAGGGATCAAGCAACTTCATTCAATCTCTACTACTCTCTCTTTCACGGTAAGTACACTACCTATGTTTGAAATGTTATTGTAGATGCCTGTATCTTTTCTATAAAGTTAGGCCCATAATTGTGTGATTAACTTCACATTAGGCCCAATCAAGGAAATATAAGCCCAAAAGATAGTTCAATATATGTTTAAAGGTAAAATGATGTTTATAAAATATTTTCTTAAAAACGATCTGATGAAGATTGGACGGAATGCAAAATATTTCATTTTATGGCTAAAGTATACTTCAAATATTTTTAGTCTCCTTGGAGACCCATTTCTGACATAGAAAACATTCGAATTGGAAAATGATATCTGAAGAAAAGTTGTAACTCTTTGAGTTAGCTTTCCAACGCACTTTGAATAACCTCAATCGGATATCGGGATAAAAAGTTATGATATAAATACTAAAGGCTATGCAGCATTGACCGAACTTGGCTGCAATGCACGATTTGAAAATTAATGGCCACTACTTGCACAACTTAATTACCCTATTTAGTATGACCTTTCACCCACCCTAAATCTCACCTATAAATACCCTCTTCACTCATTTGATTTTTCACACCAAAAATACTTTCAATTTGCTTTCATAGTTGAGAGAAAAATAAAGAATTTGGGAGAAAAAAGGGAGGTGGTTTTCAAATTGTTTTCCAGAAGTTTTAAGTGTGGGCAAAAATATTTTGCAAGAAGGTTTTTGTGATTTCAAAAGGTGTTTTCAAACAACAAAGGAAAGTCTAAACGTCCAAACTTCGTCAAAATTTTTCAAAGTTCATCAAGCATCAAATCGAGGTAGGTAGAGGTGCATAAAGTTGTTATACGTATTTAAGTTATAATTTCTAGCAAGTAATATTCTATGTTAAAGGCTAATGTTGTGTATCAAATGGTATCGTCGGTTCAGCATATGCCTTTCATGTCAAATGATTTCATCGGTGCGGCATACATTTAAAGGTTAATGTTGTGTGTCAAATGGTATCTTCGGTTCGGCATGCACCTTTCATGTCAAATGGTTCCGTTGGTACGGCATACATTTTCATGTCAAATGGTACCTCCGGGTACGGCATGTTTTTGGAAGTTCTAATGTTAATTGTTATGAAATGCTTAACTTAATCACGATTGCACCTATGACGCCTATGAGTTTTCAACTCAGGAGTTTCTACCCTATATCTACAGATTAAATGTTGATACACCGGGTTGGATGATGGAAGAGATGGAAGGAGATGCAATAAGCCTATGGGAACCCGGTGAACAAGTGATTTAGATTTAAAGTCTTTAACGTTTTAAATGTTATTTCCAACGTTATTTCTTTTGAGTATCTTGAACAAGTCATGATTTCATCAAATAAATTATATTTCGTTATTTTGGAAAGTTATAAAGTGTTTTAATTCAATATCCTTCAAAAAGAATGTTTGTTAAGATTTAAGTTTCGACTAAGATATGCACACTTGTTACTAAACCACCGATTAAGTTAAGTAAAGTAAGTAGCGTTCCGGTCCACTAGGGGTCGGGGCGTTACAGTTATCATGTTATAAACCTCAAGAAAATTGTCATGGGTCACATACGATACAAAATGATTATTATGTTAAGGGGACCGGAGTTTAGTAGCGCTACACATAAGAATTCTTACCACCTATGTTCGGTAAAATCCTTATGTCTCCATTATGTTGAATATGATTAATATGCTTCTTTAAATTATACACAACAATAATTCATGGTGTATTTATTGAGATTTTTATAAAATCTCACTCTATGTTATTCCCCCCTTTGAGGCAATTAATGGTTCGAGGCGGTCAGCGTGGAGATGACAATGGGCTAGGACTAATAAATTATTTCGTGTTTAAAATACAACTTTGAATTCTAATTTAGTTGTTATGTTGAAATTTTACTTTTTGCAGTTATATGATGAAATTTCAATTTATTTACTTATTGAAAAATATAAATATTTATTTCGTGTTCTTATGAAAGGATTTGAGTTTTATTTAGTGACACCCGAATAGTCAAGGATTCGGGCTGTCACAAATTGACTTCAAGGTCCCTAAAATTTCCTCTTCTGTTGGGTCTTGGTAAGAGTCTCGTTCTCTTTACTCGAGATAAGAGGCTCCAAACATGAGAAGTTAGTTATTTGCTACGAAAGTACAAACTGCAAGTGCATAGGTCGTGTTCAAGTAATAAAGTGGACCTTTTGAGTTCGAATTGTGAATCCCTAGAGGAATGTATACTTTCGATTGCATAACTTTAATCAATTTAATTCAAAAAAAAAAAAAACATACACAATTAAAAATATGATTTGGATAATTAAGAAAATAACTAAGGAACTATACGAAAAAAAATCTTGGAAATTTCGAAGGAAAACGTAATTGGGATTCATGGTTTCGCTTAACCGTCGCTTAATTAATTTTTCGTACGCCCATTAACAAATTACTTATTTACGATATTAGACCGAATTTTTCAATTTTAGTTAATTACCTCTCTCGAGCGAAATTAACATTAATTGATTGATTTAATCTACTATATCTTTATATCGATTCAAACCAAACAACCACATTAAATCGTTGTGAAAATAGCTCATTGTGTCACCTAGGGCTAGGGATATATCTATATCCCCTACACAAACCTAATGTTTATATTATTTGGTCTCAAATGCACAATTTTCTCTCAAACGATATACAAATCACTAAACATAATCATTCATTGGCCACATAAATGAAAATACAATAATAACAATAGTAAAAACACATGAAAATAAATAACTTAACTTTAAAAAGAAAATATTAAAATTAATTAAAAACTAGGTTAAGTTAATAACATAAATCCCAACACAAGAAATTTAGCTCATGTTAAATCAGAAGTATAATATTTATAACGATGCATTACAAACATGGCAAAATAATATAATTGTGAAAATACAAAGATATAGATAAAATCTTTGTGACGATTGACTATGATTTTCCCAAATATTTATCTCAATCTTTAAATTTATTCCCCTTGTGCTCTTGATTTACTCGAAAAATTATCAAGAAACATAAAAGAAAAGGAAAGAAAGAGAAACGAAAAGAAAAGAAAAGAAATTGAAAAGAAGAAGAATGAAAACCAGCCAGCAGAAAACCTCCGAAGCCAGTAGGAAAAAATCCTTTTAAATTCAAAATCGTATTCAGAAATTGCACTATTGCAGCATTGTTCCCTGGGACCCCAGGTCAAAAAGCGGCCCCTATGTGTCGAAACAGTGGCGCCTAGGCATTGGGTCTCTGTCCAAAGCCAAGCCCTTAGATAATTGCATGTCAGGTCCATCAACTTTGTTCTTGTACAATTTGTTCATCAAATTTTGAATTTTATATCAGTTTTGCCGTCCATAAATTGCAATCCAAATTCTCAACTTTTGGCACTTGTGCACTTTGGTCCTCAATTTCATAATTTTGCACACTTCTAGTCCATTTTCCTCATTTTTGCTTTGTTCTCTTTCCAGGAGTAATTTTTGGCCTACAAAAAAAATGTTACCTAATTGTGAGTTGAATTTCATTCATTTAATCAATTATAAGCATATTTAGGTATTAAATAAGTGTGCAAAAACACATTTATCATCAGGTTGTTAGTTTTGCCCTCCTTCGATAAAAAATCATAAAAATATCGTACTGGCCCATTATGGACCTCTTGTGGCCAGCTTAAAACATCCTTATTCGAAAGGTGCATGCCTATAATATAAGAGAATTTCCTTGTTTGATTAACAAAAGCATGAAAACTTTGGTATTGTGATCCTTTTGAGCTAAGTTTTCTTCAACTTCTGAGTTACCCTTATCTTTTCACTTTTTGCCAAGCTTCCAATTTAAGCTTAGTTAAAATATAGTCTTCCTCCATACATTGTTGATGCCCCATTTGCAATTGACGCTCTAGAAATTCCATCCGCTATTCTAGAGATTTAATGATATTCTCCACGTCCAAAAATATGCTTGTTCCACAATCTCAAGGCCACTTTCAATTTCTTTAGTTTTCTAGCCAGTCTAGGTAGCCTTGCTTGAGCCACCTCGCCTTTCCATATGTTTACCACGTAACTGTAGAAAGTATTGTTGACAATTTGGAATAATTATCTCCAAGTTGGTTCTCCATCATTCAAGCTCGTGATTTGCCTCTACTTTTAGCTATACAGATTGATTAGAATTATTAGTGTCACTGTAAATATTTGATTATATCTCAGTAGCTATAGTTTCCTTATATTGATCAATTATGGTCCTAAACTATAGGATCCAAAAAGGTTGCTGTATACAATGGCTATTTAAGCTACTAGAGCAGCAGAAGAAATAATAATATATGAAGTTTTTCTTCACAAACCTCTTATTTTAACTTGGTATCAGAGCGTGGTTTCGATCACCACTGAACTCTCATTATTTTTTTTCTTTTACATCATGTCGAATGTTAAAACTGAATCAACGCCAATCATTCATGTTCAATCCGAGAACTCTAATTTTACAACCAGCGTCATTCTTACCGAAGTCAACTACGATGTATGGTCCCGAATCATGGAAATGCAGATTGCGGGACGTGAGAAACTTGAATATCTTATAGGTGAAATACCTCATTCGAAGGTTACTCATACTTCCTATACAAAGTGGTATGCTGAAAATGAAAAGGCCAAAAGATGGTTGTTGACTTCTATGTCACCACAGATTATGAAGTGCTATCTTAGACTATCTACTGCACATTAAATCTGGAAGGCTCTTGCCAAAGCTTTCTATGATGTGTCAGATGAATCATAAGTCTTTGCATTGAATCAACGGGCGTTCTCTACCAAATAGGTTGGTCGCTCTCTTTCCACCTATTATGGTAATCTGGTGGAAATCTTTCAAGAGCTAGATCATCGTGATAAGATTGTTATGAAAGATCCCGAAGATATTGTCACCTACAAAAAGTCAGTTGAGAGGCTACGAGTGCATATCTTTTTGAATGGATTAGATGCAGAATTTGAACAAATTCAAGGTGAGATTCCCAGGAAGGATCCTGCACTTGATCTTGAAGAAATGTATGCATATGTTCGTCGAGATTCTATTTGCCGAGCAGCACTGAATGGTGAACCTGGACACTCAGAATCATCTACTATGATAGCTAGTCGAGTTAAGTCTCAACAAACACACCCAAACACAAATCGAACATCTGGTCTACCAAATCCTACTACTGACCAAATTCGTTCATCTGGATCACAAAATTGTAGCTATGAAATAGGTACCGCATGACCAGAATGTTTTTGTACTCATTGTGGTGAAACTGGACATACTAAGTGATGGATTGTAGAAGACAAAGAGGAGGGAAATTTACTTAATTGATTACTCAAATTGATAGCACACAGCTAGTCTATTACAGCAACTTGACATTAGACCAAACTAGACTTATGTGGTTATGGTGCGGTTATAGTATAGCCAAAAATTTGGTGGTGCGATTATGATTTTGGCCGAACCGACCCCAAACCGAACCGTTGTCATCGGTAATCGTCTTCAACACTTTACTAAACAATTTGTTTCCATTCTTCTCCAATTTCTCAAAATTCACCACCCACTCTTCACATTTACTTTCTATAATTCCATTTCAACATTATTTTCCAATAGCCTCTTTTTATTTGAATTCATGTTTCTTCGCATTTTTTTCTGCTTGTTTTCTCTCCAATCTTTCATGATTGGTTAATATTTATTTATAAATTTTGAAAGCAGTTTAGTCAATCTATAGATTTGGAGCATCTTCAAAAAAAAAAAAAAAAAAAATCCTCTGTATTTTAAAGAATCAACACTTAAAATTATGTTCTAAAAAATTGTTCAAATTAGCATTTCAAAATAGCAAGAGGGTTTGGCTCTCCAAATTTGGGGTCAAACTCACTCTCTATAATTAAATGCATTAAAGTATTTAAATTTTTAATGATGAAAAATAATATAATAATTTGGAGGAACACTAGTAAAAGATAAAAAGAAAAAGATAGGAGTAGTAAAATTAAGTATTAAAGATAAATATTAAATAGCATGTTGAAGTACTTATAAAATTTTACTCTCTAAATTTATATGTGCTCTCTAAAATGCTAAATATGCTCTTTAAAATAAAAAGTTTAGTGGAGATATTCTTGCCGAAAGTAATGGTCAACATCATTAATGAGTTTTTAATTGGTATTTTAGACCTTTTTCAACTTTGCACCATTTTGCATCAAACTAAAAATTATATCCAACCTATTACATAAAACGTTATACCAAATGAACAGTATTTAATCATTTTCTTCATTTTTTTTATTCTTAACAATTTATATAGTTGAAAACTTATTTATTTATTTAATTTACTACTATATAAATTACTACATAAATAATTATGTTTCGTTTACGAAAATATTAAATTCGTCTATAAATTTTAAAAATATTGTACAATTAATAAAAATACCACAACTAAGAAAATATTAAATGATATTAAAAAAACCTAATGCATTTCAAATCTTGATATTATGATACAACAAAGTCGACTTAGTGTTGTAATTTAATTATCGGAATTCATATACTCATTCCACAAATGTTCAATTAATACATTTCAGAGTGCAATGTCAGTATCTTTATCCTTGATTTATCTATTATGAGCAATGAATTCTTGAAAACGGTGATTTTCGTCTTCAACCAACTTAACTTTTGGAGAATGCCTTCCATCCAAAAAAGAAAATTGGCAATGATAGAATATAGAGTGGAGAACAAAATATTAATGAATGATTTGAATTTGATAATAGATCCAAACCTACGTGAGTTCTTCCAAAATTAACAAGCAAGAATCTTGCAAAAGAGAGCTTAACAAGGTAAATGATCCAAAAGTTTATTCTGGTTCGTTTGGTAATTATTTTGACGACATTGGAGGATTTGGAAGTGATCTACTAGATTACTAAGCTATTCACTTGTTTTATGCATCATTGAATGATGTATGTATATGTCTGCTGTTATAGTTTAGTTTTAATTTTAAATAATCATGTTTCTTGCATTTTAAAACTTTTTGAGTATTTTTATTTTAATTCATTCCTCAATTATTAGTGTTTACAGGATTAAAGTTTATTACAAATAATAATAATTATAATTTATTTATAATGTAAAATGACACAAATACCCTTGCCATAATTTGGCGCTAAATGAAAAAAAGACAAAAGAACTTTTATGAAATATGGTACAAAATGGTGCGAGTGAATAGTGTTGTTGCACCAAAATGGTGTAAAATTTGGCGTTGGATTGAATTGACATTGCACCAATTTTTTGTGCAAAATGGAGAAAAATGGTGTGTTGATGTTAGGATTGGAGTTGGCCTTACAAACTTTCTACGTCAACTCTATTGTAACTTGGTTGATGAGTTTTCTTTATTACTTCATCCGCAGAAAAATTATATAATACCTAGACATAGTTTTCATAGTTTTTTAACAATAATATGTTTTTTTTTTTTTAAATAATAAGGTATTTTGAGTTCCTAACTTTAAATTTGACAGAATTGTATTGATAAAAATTAATAAAAATTAAATTTTTACTCGTTTGTTGTATTTCTAATTCCCACGAGTAATGTCGAAAATCAACATAATGGCCTGAGCCTCCCGAATGACTTTGTTTTGTCATATTTGCCAATTATTTGAACTCGGGAGTCATACTGAAAATCTAAAATCTCCTTGCTTTCCTCATCAAATTTCAATATTTTGTACTTCCAAAAAAGGAGTGATAAAATATATTTTGCCAATGCTATACCTTTCTTGAGAAGCAATGTTCTTATTTTCTTTTCTTTTCTTTTCTTTTCCTTCTAACTTTATGTCAAATCACACCCCATTTTACTCAGCTTTACCTCTCTCTAGAGCACTTTATTCCCTCTCCCTCTCTCCCAAATTGGTATAAAAGATCGTCCTATTTTAGTTTGTGTTCATTCTACTTTAATTTGCATGGAATTCTTATATTCTATTTGCCAAGGGCAATGTTGTATGCAGTATACACACCAACAAAAAATGAGTGCTTTTAATCATTATTGATGTTAAGCATCAGTGTAAGTAACAATTATATGATGTTAAATTATAAATTTATTTAAATACAAAATTATATGGCTCATTTAATTACCTAAACTTATAAAGTGTAATCACCTAAATTAGTGCTCTAGCCTATGTTTGATTCTCAATTTTTTTTTTTTTTAAAACTCATTTTCAACCACACAATTTTTCATAAAATAATTTTAAATGTAAATAAAAAAACTTTTCTTTCTTTTTTAACTACATATAATTCAAAAAAATCACTATTCAAAAATAGATTTTCGAATCAAATGGGGCTCAAACTAGATAACTTTTCATATAAAAAAAGGTACGAAGGTAGGGTAGATGCAGGGGCGGAGGCAGGGGGTGTCCTGGACACCCCATTTTTCTGAGAAATTTTTTTTTTCTTTTGGATTTTTTTTTTTTTTTTTTTTTTTTTTTTTTTAAATTAAAAGGAATGTAGAATGGTAACTTCTATTTTATTACAAATAAATTTGTGAAAAAAGTTAATTTTATTTCTTCAACTTATTTTAGGTTAATTCTCAACTTATTAGTAATATTTACACTAATGTACTATCCGCAGAAAAGGTAAACGACTCAATTAGTGAACTTTTGTTTCCTCTCATTTTTTTAGTTTCCCCGAACCCCCATCGGCCCCCACCCCTTTACCTATATATTTTCAAATTTGAACCCCCCATTTCTAACAAGCTGGCTCCGCCACTGGGTAGATTCAAATCCGAGTGTCAAAATATTATTGATTGGTATACTACTATACTTCCAAACTTGATATTTCAATTCATTCCACCAATCCCATCAAGCTCCACTTCTCTCCAGCCATGGATGCTGCAAGCACAGCAACAATCAATTGTCTCACAAAATCAACTAACTTAACTGCCTTAACCCCAATATGGCCTCAGACAATACCACAAATTTTGAATCTTAATTTCTGTAACAATCCCAGCAACAAAAATGTTTCCTTATTTCTCAGGAGCTGCTCCACAAAACCGAACATCAATAGAGAAAATGAAACAGATGAAAATTTGACTGTTGAGCCCAGTTCACATTCAAGAACTCAAAAACAAGCCAAGCCCACTTCGATTCAATCCCTTTCTTCTTCACATTCATCATTTTCGAGAGGTTTAGTCTTTGATTTGGGTACCAAGAATTCTTGGGACAGCCTTGAAATTGGGTCACCTGTGGTGAAAAGGTACCTAAGTGATGATGAAGAGAGGTGGTACATGTGGTACCATGGGAGATCTGGTGAAAACCCGGGTTTTGAATCGATCGGATTGGCAGTTTCAAGCAATGGAATTCACTGGGAGAGAGGTGGGGGGGCTGTTAAATCAAGTGCTGATGTGGGGTTGGTGATGAATTGTAGTAAAGATTGGTGGGCATTTGATATACAGAGCATTAGGCCTTGTGAAATTGTGATTATGTCTAGTACAAAGGTCAGATCAAAAAATGCTGTTTACTGGCTTTATTACACTGGATTTAGTTCCGAAAATGTCGAATTTTCAGATAACTCTTTGGAATTTAGTCTCAAGAATCCTGAGAGGGCGCACATTGTTGGTGATAACAGTAATGAAAATGAGGGCAAAACCAAGATTTTTAAGTCATTGCCTGGTTTAGCAATGAGTCAAGATGGAAGGCATTGGGCTAGAATTGAGGGGGAGCATCATAGTGGAGCACTGTTTGATGTGGGATCAGATGGAGAGTGGGATTCTTTATTCATTGCCTCTCCACAGGTTGTTTATCATGGTAGTGGTGATCTTAGGATGTATTACCATTCATTCGATGCAGAAAGTGGACACTTTGCGGTTGGCATTGCCCGGTCGAGGGATGGAATGAGGTGGGTGAAATTGGGGAAGATTCTTGGAGGAGGTGCAAATGGTGCATTTGATGAGTGTGGGATAGTGAATCCTAGGGTTATTAGGAACAAGAAAAGTGGTACATATTTGATGGTGTATGAAGGTGTTGCTGCTGAAGGTGGGAGGAGTATCGGATTCGCAGTATCTTCAGATGGATTGAAGCAATGGAGGAGGGTTCAAGATTTTCCATTGTTGAAGAAATCTCAAGAAAATGGATGGGATTGTGAAGGGGTGGGATCCCCCTATTTAGTGCAAATGGATGGAGATTTAGATGAATGGAGATTATATTACAGAGGGATTGGCCAAGGGGGAAGAACAGGGATTGGATTGGCAATTTCCCAAGGAGCTGAACTGGACAATTTCCAGAGATGGACAGGATTTCATTTTTGAGGCATATGTTCTAATATTTCTTGTCCATTTTCTTGACAGTAATTATGGGATTCTTTATCTATATTGGGTTAACATGACGGTACAAAAGAATGTTATTTAGATTATCATGTGCTGCTACAGTGAGGGGCTTTGTAGAGCTGGATTTTGATGATTTATATTTTAATTTGCAGCTCACAAAAAGGAAACATGCATCAAGTATCGACTATGTCCTCTCAAAGTGTGTTAAAATGCTGCGGAATAAGGTGTGACCTTGGATATGGAAGCACCGATTCATCTTGATTTCATTTCTTTGAAGTGGCATTTCATCATATCAGATTCTATAAATTGCAGAAGCATCTTTTAGTTTATCTTTCAGACTCAAACTAGTGAAGAAATTGTTGGAATTATTTTTAGGATCATTATTTGACTTTTGCTGAATAATGTTAGACTAATGTTATTTAGCCCAAACGAGATAATAATCCAATGGTTGAATTACTTAAACACACAAAGTGTATATCTTGATTGACCCCTCATTATGTGTCAAAAATTAGGTAGTTGATTGGAAAATGAGTTATCAAGATCAACGTACCAAAATCTGCTAACTCACATAGGTGTAAATCATTGTGTCAACCTTTATATATATATATAACATGGTCCTAACCCCAATCTACGCGATGCTAATATGGCATTAAATTATAAGTGGTCATTTAATTTCATTTTTCATTTAGTCTATCACTTAATACTACATAGAGTAGAGTTATAATGGAACTAAATAATATTATTCATAATGTTATGGGCCACAAATTTATTTGGGCCATAATGTGACAATTTTTAAAGTGGAAATTACACAATAGCCTACTTTTCAAGATCCATTTTCAATAATAAGGTGAAAGGTTTGGTTATACAAAAATCAGATATTAATAAAAATATTATAAAATATTTAATATTATGAAATATAATTAATTATATATATATATATATATATATATATATATATATATATACACACACACACAAACCCTAATGGCAAATTCACTTTCTCGCTACCCCCACGCCCAAACTCTCTCTCTTACAACTCGACTTTCTCTCTCCACCCAGCAGACCGGCGCCGATGACCGAAGTGAAGGAGTTACGCCGGGGACTGATTCTCTTTTCTCTCTTCTCCATGTTCGACACATCGTCGCTGTAGACCACTGGCGGAGGCACAGAGGCGATTTGTGGTGGCGTGGTGAGTCGTGTGGTTTTGGTGTGTTCGTGGCTGTGGTGTGTGTGCGCGGTTGTGTGTGCGTGCGATGGTGGCTGTTGTGTGGGAGTAGGTGCGACGATTGTGGTGTGTGGGGGCGGTCTTGGCTAGGTGCGCGACTGTGTGTGTGGTGCGGCGATTTTGCCTGAATTTGGCTGCAATGGCCGTTGATTCAAATCTGCCTAAATCTGGCGATAGTTTTTGTTGGTTCTGTGGTGGTCGATGGCGGTGGTGGCGAGTTGTGTGGTGGGGCAGCGGTGATGGATTTGGTGGTGAGTTTGTGAATTTTTTGGCAGGGGTGGTTGTTGTGTGGATGGAGAGGCAGTGGCGGTGTGTTGTGTGCGCGGTGGTGGTGGTGGTATGGTTTTGCTGGTGCTATGGTGGCAATGTGTTAGATTTGTTGTAGGTGATGGTGGTTCCGGTGGTGACGACAGCGGTTGTTGGAGGCTGTGGAAGTGGAGGTCTTGGTTGCTGAAGGCATGGTTAGTTTGTGTTGGTGGGGTGGTGACTGTGGCATTGGCAGGTGTGGTGGTGTGGGTCTACATCTGGGTGGTCGTGGTCGTGGTAGTGATCGTGATAGTGTGGTGGTGGTGGTGGCAGTGGTGTTGTGTTATTGTTATTGTTGGTAGTGTGAGTGTGGCGGTGGAGACGCCTAAAAAGGAATTGTGACCACGTATTGGTGGTTGATCTTGATTGAGATCGGTTTGTGACCATAAAATTTGAGAAATTGTGACTAAAAAAATTAGTCTGTGACTTATTAAATTCTGATTCGTGACTTCGGAGATAAATTGTGACCTATTAAAATTCAGATTCGTGACCTCGAAATTAATTGTGACCTAAAAATTTAATCTGTGACCTATTTTTTGGTTGACTGTGACTATTTAATTGGTTAATTTGTGATAAACAAATAATTTGTGACCAATGAAAAATATGAATCATGACTAAGAAATAGCTTGCGATCTAAAAATTTGTTAATTTGTGATCGATTATAAGTTGTGATTTATAATGTTCGTGATTTATGATCACTTATAAGTTGTGATTTATAATGTTCGTGATTTGTGATCGATAAGGAAATTATGACTTATAAATTTTTCATCTGTGACCAAGGAAAAAATTGTGTCTTTTAAAATTTTTGAATTGTGATCGTAAAAAAATTTGTAACATCTAAAAATTTCGATTTGTGACCGAAAAATAATATGTGACTAATTAAATTGTGAATCTGTGACCGATGAATAAATTGTGACCTAAAAATTTTTTGAATTGTAACGTAAAATAGTTTTTGACATTCAAAATTTTTGATTTGTGATCGAAAATAATATGTGACTAGCTAAATTGTGAATTTGTGACCAAATTATATAGATATATGATCTTAATATATTTAATTAATTAAATTATAAATAAAAATCTTATTTTTGAAAGTCGAAACTTATTTTCTCAGTATTGAAATTAATCAAAGTTATACTCTTACTTATGAAAATTACCCATTTTTAAATCTTTTTTCTTTTTTATAAAAGACTCAAGATTTCAACTTCCCTATTATGTTTAAACCAACCCTTTACTTGGATTGGATAACTCTAATATTAGCTGTGTTTTGTTATGCTTTCGACAATGGATACTTCGCGTAAGTTACATAGAAGTAAGGGCGTAACTGTCAAGTCATCATGAGCCGCAAACATAATTAGAAAGTCATTTATGAATTTTGGTATTCGAACCTAATCATGTGGGTCAAACTCAAGGGAAGAAAGGCACGAGCTCGATCAGGTGAAAGTACCCACACTTGACCTTGGACAGGGACGCTCGACCACTTCGCCAAGTTCTCTATGCTCAACCACGTGCTTGAATATGGGCAGGGCCAAACTCGGCCATGGGCTTCCAAGTCCAACCATTTTGTTTGAACCTCGAGCGTGGAATTATAGCAGCTTATCACAGAATCTAGCGACATGATTTGCAATTAAGTAAAAAATTGAGGGCGACTAGTGCTAAAAAAGATAGAAGGTAGATTAGTAATAGATTACAAGGGATGAAAATGCAAATTTCCTTTTTTTTTAATTAGGGAAACCAGATGGGTTTAAGAAGAGGTTTAAGAACTGCAGCAATGGCAGACATCTTTTGAGAACCTTAACAGTTAACGGGGTTCTTTTAAGTTTGACCCAATCAAATCATTCAAATTTCACTTTGACTTTAAAAAACATGAAATTTTCCGTAATGACCTCCAGGGCGTAAAAAGACAAAAAAAACCTTAAATATATAAAACAATTACTAAATATTGATTTGTTCAAAGACAATAATGCCCTTTATTTCACAAATAAAAATCAAACACTACGTAAATTTTCAAACTTGTTTGCTTTTTCTTATCTGTTCATTCCAACACAGATAAAAAATTCTCTCAACTTTCATCAGCCTCAACAATAAAATCAGGAAAATCGATGAACGCTGAAAGCCGGAATTTTTTTATATCAATCACTATAATTTCAGTAAGTACATTTTGCGCATATTTAATTTCGTTTTCATCAAATTAGTATACGTTTTTATCGATAAAATTTATTATGATGTATACTGTGTTAGTAGATTAAATTATTAATAGATCTATAAAGTTTTTAAGCATGAAGAAGAAAAAAAATTCATCTGTATCTTTCAGAAATTAGTATACGTTTTTTTCGATAAAATTTATTATGATGTATAATGTGTTAGTAGATTAAATTGTTAATAGATCTATAATTTTTTTAAGCATGAAGAAAAAAAATTCATCTGACGAAATGGATTTGATAGAAATTGGGATAGACCAGATAGACATCCGGCTGTTTCGGTCAGCTGTTTAAACAGCCGGCTTCTTTGGAAACAGCCGGCCGAAACAGCAGGCTGTTTTCACTTTTTTTTTTTTAATTCCACTGTTTTTTTTCCTATGATTAAATGTAAATTTTATTTCATCATACAGATATGAATGTAGTCCCGGTCTGTTACTTTGGTGATTTCGAACGAGATGAAAGAAATCGATGGATATGGAAATATACGAGCGAAATGCGTACTATCGCGATTGCCTTATCATCAAGTACATCATATGAAGAATTGTATAGTGATTTACAGAACAAACTGAATGTTGATACCTCTCAGTACGATATGGAATTGAAATTTATATTCATCCAGCACGAAGCAATTGTCATGGCACCTATAACGATTTATTCTGATGCTGAAGTAAATTATTTATTCCTCTAAACCAAAAGGAGACGACTCCTCTTTGCGTGACTTTAGTGATGAAGGATGTCGTCGAAGGTAATTTGAATGGAGAGGATCACAATGGTAATGATTTTTGGGCTACTGTGGAGATAGCTCGTGATGATAATGTGGTTATTCCCGAGACAGATGCTCCTCAACGTGATATCGTTGTTACGCACAGAATTCCATCTGTAGTTGAGGACAACGAAAATCAAAATGAATTTACAAATGAGGATTTGTTTGCTTCTCGTCAGAGACATGAGCAGGGTGGGACTTCAACGGTTGGAATGAGTGGATCGTCCTCTAACTCTTCGCGCGTGGTTCCCGATGAAGATGATTTGGCTGTCGGACAACTGTTTCAAACAAAGAAAGATTTGCAGGAATCTCTACACCTACTTGCAATAAAATACAATTTTGAGTTCAAAGTGAAAAAATCATCGCAGTCGTTGTTGTCGATCACATGCGTCGATGACAATTGCAATTGGCGTTTGCGAGCGGCGAAGATGGACACGAACGCGTGCTTTGTAGTTCGCAAGTATACACGGGAACATACTTGTGAAGTGGGAATTGGTCGAAGTGATCACAGACAAACCCGTGCTTGGTTGATTGGTCGACAGATAATGCACAGGTATGAGGACCCACGGACAATCTACAGGCCTTCGGACATCATTAACGACTACCGTCGAGATCATGGAATGATCTTGAGCTACCAGAAGGCCTGGAAGGCCAAAGAATGCGCATTTCAGGATTTAATGGGATCAGCGGAGGAGAGCTATGCTAAATTGGGCAGGTACAGCCACAACATGGAGAAAACTAATCCTGGATCGGCATATTTTATCGAGACGGAGGGCGATAATTGCTTCAAATTTTTCTTCATGGCTCTTGGACAGTCCATTCGGGGATTTCGAAATGCCATGCGACCCATAATTCTAGTCGATGGTACAACTCTGAAATCTAAATACGAAGGCAAGTTGATTATTGCTACATGTCAGGATGCCAATATCCAAATTTACCTTCTTGCATTCGGCATAGTCGATAGTGAGAATGATCAGTCTATGCGTTGGTTCTTCACAAAGCTGAGGGAAGTAATCGGGGAAGTCGAGTACCTTGCATTTGTAACTGATCGGGGACAGTCTTTGATAAATGATATCGCTGAAGTTTTTCCCGAGGCACATCATGGTTATTGCATGTACCATATACAAGGCAACTTGAAGACCAGGTTTCGGGGCAAAGGCATCGGGAAATTATTTAGAGGAGCGGCCGAAGCATACAGTGTTGAAGAGTGTAACAGGTTCAAGGAAGAAATAAGAAGTAAATCATTCCAGGCTTGGGAGTATCTGACAAAAATGGGGATCAAACATTGGGCTCGCTCACACTTTCCAGGCCGTCGGTACAACATGATGACATCGAACAATGCGGAGTCTCTGAATGCGTTATTCAAGAAGGATCGAGAGTTACCCGTCCTTGCAATGATTGAGAACATTCGTAACAAACTGCAGCAGTGGTTTCACGATCGACATTTTAAATAACGTAATTGTTCGACCATGCTAGCGCCAGCTCAAGAGGAGAAACTCTGTAAAGCTGCAGCTGTTGCGAGAAAATTTAATGTGGAACCACTAGATGAGTCGCGATTCTTTGTGAAATGTACACGTACTACAGCATACATGGTTGACTTGAGTGATAACACATGCACTTGTAATCAATTTCAGTTGGAGAGTTTTCCATGTCAGCACGCAGTCGCGGTGGCTATATATCGAGGTTTTGCAGCGAGAACATTATGCTCTCGTTATTACATGGCTGATTCTTGGAGAGCAGCGTATGCAGAGACTATATTTCCTCTACCTAATGAAGTTGAGTGGGAAGTTCCCGACAACATTAGCCACTTTAATACTGTTTCACCACCAGAAGTTCAACCGCGTGGTCCAGGACGTCCACGTACGTCTAGAATACCATCTACCGGAGAGTTTCATCAACCACATAGGTGTGACAGGTGCAGAACCGTAGGCCATACTCGTCAAAATTGTAACAGTCATGTTCCCCTAAGTGACATGTAAGCGGATGTACGAAATGAATAATATTTTTAATATTTATGTTATTAAAAATCCAATATTTAATTTTAGTCATCATCAAATTTAAAATTATTATTCTCGATATTCGTTAAATAATTTATTCTATGGTAATATTAATTAAAAATCGGTAAGTAAATATTAATTACAAAAGATTTATATTCTTTAATTTATATTTAATTATTTATAAGGTGTAATTGTTAATATATTTATATAACTAAATAAAGGATTTAATTTTTTTATACCAAGTTAAATTTTAAATTACAATAAAAAAAAATTAATTATATAAAGAATTTCAAATTACATTAGTAACATAAAAATGAAAAATTACAAATGATTACAATGTACATAAATAACAAAATTTTTAATTGAACAATAGCTACAAAATTACAAAGAATAAAAAAAAAAAAAAAATTTACGGGTCGCAGTTAAATTCCCATAAATCCGCTGCTAACCTATTTCTCCAGTTCTGAATCCAAGACTGGTTGATAGAATCAACTTTCTGAGCTATACGCAAAAACTCTATATACTTGATCATGTATATGCCGCAATCACCGCTGCAATTAAACAATAACTGGTTAGTAATAATAAATAAACATAAGAAGAAAGTCTTAAAATTTCAAAAAATAACAAATACTTACGATATGGTTGTTGACATATGGTTGACTTCATCCTTAATGTTTTGATTATAACAAACAAGATTAATACTGTTTCTAACAATTGATTTTGAGTGATGATAGTTCAATGTTAAAATCAATCAAGCATTATAAATTAGACTCGAAATGAAGTGAAAGTTAAGCATTCAAGTCAAATCATTCGAGACGAAAGCTTGAAAGATTAACGCCAAGAAAGATCAAGAGCATGAAAGACGACATCAAAGAATGATCAAGATCAAAAGCATGAGAGACAACATCAATGAAAAATCAAAATGAGAAGTTAAGAGCCAAACACCAAAGCAAGATTAAAGACTATGCATTCTAGATCATATGTAAATGTATAATACTTTGGTCTTTAGTAATGAATGACAATAGCTCAAAAATCATTTTGTGCACGAAAAATTATTTTTATTATCATTTGCATAAAATGTTTTAATCAAAAGTAAGATTGAATTTTAAATGAAAACATCCTTCATAGGCCTACATTTTCAAATCAATCAAAAAGGAAATTCTTTAAAAAAAAAAAAAAAAAAAAAAAAAAAAAAAAAAAAAAAGTCAAAGTCAACGGTCAACCGGACGTCCGGTTGACCAGGCGGACATCCGGTTCGCCAGCGGTCAAATTTTTAACCGTTCTGAATTCTGACCCACAACGGCTAGTTGGTCATCCGGTTCAGATCCAGTCGTCCGGATGGGCAGAACTATTTCGTTTTGATGGCTATAAATACCATTTCACTTTGCATTCATTACAACAACTTGAAGAGAGCTTTCTTGTGAAATATGTGAGTGAAAAATCTTATTTGAGCCTACATCTTTACATTCATTTCATTTATTTCTTCATAACAAAAATTTTGATTATTAAATCAAATTTCTTGATTCATTTCTTTCATTAAAGTTTTTCCATATCTCTTTGTGCTTAACTTTTGTTATATCAATCTTCAAATAGAGATATATTCTTGAAGAATGTATTTGCACTTATATTGTATAAATCTTTCTACTTCTTCATATTGAAAACTTTGATTTTAAATCAAATTCCTTGAATTAACTTCTCTTATAAAAGTTTTCCATATCTCCTTGTTCTTAACTTATTTATATCAATTTCAAAATAGAGATATTACTTGAGAATATCTTTTTGAACTTACATAGTATATATTTCATCTTAATCTTCTCATTGTGAAACTTTGATTGATTGAATCAAACTTGTAAAATCATCATATTTATCAAAGTTTTTCATTTATCTCTTAGTGCTTAATTTATTACAATCATTCATTAAAAGAGAGAGATATATATTGAGAAGATTCTTTGAACTTACATTTGATTTATATCTTCATCATCTTCTCATTGAAACACTTTGATTGATTAAATCTAATTTTTAATTATCATATTCATCAAAGTTTTTCATCTAACACTTGAGCTATCATTTATTACTATTCATTGAAGTGTTAGCCTCTCTTAGTACTTAACTTGATTGTATTATTTATTGAGAGAGGAATTCCATTGTAAAATCATTTTGATAAAGTGTGGGTCATATTGAGGTCCCGTAAAGCTCAATAATGTGGGTCGTGTTGAGGTCCCGTAAAGCTCAACATTGTATAAGGATCGGTGCTCCTTGTTTGTAAGTCACCGGAAGCGTTGTAAAGGGTTGGATTGCACCATAAGTCAATCAACATAGTGAAAAAGGCCTTGCTCGTGCCGGAGAGCTTGGTAAGGGGGACGTAGCTCATTGCATTGGATCGAACCTCCATAATTATATCGTTTGCATCCTCTCTCCCTTTTACTTATCGCTGTTATATTTGGGCTTATTATTTAAATTAATCTATTTAATTTTTACTTGCTTCAATTTAGATTAATTTACCGCCTTTACATTGTGTTCATTACTTGTTCTTAATTGGTTTTGTACTTGTGCGTATTTGTTTAATTGTTTTATTGGATATTACATTAAAACGTGAGTTAATTTTCGAAAAAGTTTTAATAACCAATTCACCCCCCCTCTTGGTTAGCTATTCTTGGGCTTTCAATTGGTATCAGAGCAGGCCACCATGTCTCCCGGTTGCAATCTTGCGGCGGCGGAGGTGACGCCGATATAGCAGTGTTCGCCCGGGACTAGCAGTGGCTAGTGCAAAGCCTGCCGTCGTCGGCGCGGGGACTGCGAAGCGTGGTGGTTTGTCATGGTTCCCATTGCAAGGAATGAGACTTGTCCCACATCGGAAGAATGAGATGAAGATGTGGGGTTTATAACCCATTGGGCACCCTCCCTTCTTTGGCTAGCTTTTGAGGGTGAGTTCTACCCGGTGGGTTGTAACAATTGGTATCAGAGCAAGGTGCTCATTTTGAAATTAAGATTCTACAATCTTGAGCAATGGCTAACCACATTTTTCAAAATCTCAAGGGATGTTCTACAAATCGTCCTCCTTTATTTAATGGTACAAATTATAACTATTGGAAGACTAGAATGACAATATTTATTCAATCAATAGATTATAATATTTGGGAAGTTATTGAATGTGGTCCCTATGTGCCTACAAAGATTATTAAAGTTGATGGAAAGCCGGATCGAATTATTCCCAAACCTAGAGAGGAATATAATGAAGAAGATAAAAGAAAATTATCTTTAAATGCTAGAGCCAAAAATATGCTTTATTGTGCTTTAGATAGAAATGAATTTAATCGTATTATTTCATGTGATTCCGCTTATGATATTTGGCAAGCTTTAGAAATTACTCATGTTGGAACTAGTAAAGTGAAAGAAACAAAGATAAATCTCTTAGTTAAGGATTTTGAAAATTTCTTTATGAAAGAGAATGAACCGATTGTTGACATGATCACTCGTTTTACCGATATTATTAATGGTCTCAAAGGATTTGATCGAAAATTTACTAATGGTGAACTTGTGAGTAAAGTGCTTAGGTCACTCTCGGAAGAATGGAGCCCATTGAGAATGTTGATAGAAAACACCAAAGATATCAACACATATCCATTGGAGGAATTCTATGGAACATTGATGACATATGAGCTAAATCGCACCGAGACAAAGGAGAAAACAATGAAAAGCATAGAAGAAGAAAAACGTCAAATTGCTTTTAAGATGGAAATAGATGAAAGCACTTCAAGCAAAAATGTGAATGATGAAGAACTTGATGATCTAGTTCTTCTTGTTAAGAAATGGAAAGGTTCTCGCAACAATCATCGATTCCAAAAGAAAGAAGAAAAGTGCGAAGAGAAGAATAGATTTATCAAAAAGAAAGCACTTCAATCAACATATGATGAAAGTGATGATGAAGACCATGAAGAATATGGAAGTCAAGAGGAAATTGCCAACATGTGCTTCATGGCTATTGATGATGAGGTAAATTCAAATGAAAATTGCTCATATGATGAATTATCTATCTCTTATGATGAAATTCTTGAAGAATTTGAAAAGCTTACTTTAAATCATTCGATGCTTAAAAAGAAAAATTTGTTTTTGGAAAATGAGATAAAGAAACATTTTAAAATTCAAAATGATTTTGAAAAAGGAAAAGTTTATTATAATTCTTTACTTAAGGAGAATTCCTATTTACAAGAAAAGATTTTAGATTTGACTCAAATTGTTCACAAATTTACTCAAGGCAAGAAAAATTTTGATTTAATGCTTGGTGAACAAAAATGTGTTTTTGACAAAGAAGGAATTGGATTCAAACCATTTTTAAAACAAAAGTTTTTTGAAAATTTCTTTGTTGAAGCCTCTACTTCCCCCATTTCAAATGTTACATGTAATTTTTGTAATAAAAATGGACATGTAGCTTTTAATTGTTCAATCAAAAAGAGGTTTCACTTTGTGAGCAAATATAAGTGGATTCCAAAGTCTACAAATACTAACAATCAAGGACCCAAAGTTGTGTGGGTACCAAAGAACAAAATTAAATTTCTTTTTGAAGGTACCAAAGAAAACAAAGAGCAAACGGTCTTGAGATAGTGGATGTTTGAGCACATGACCGGGAAACAAAGCTCTACTCTCAAAAAGAAAGGATGGAGTTCAAAATGAAAGAATTGAAGTTAATGAACACTCCAAAGTATTCATCAATCGAATTGGATGATCAAGGTATATTCGTAAACATAACAAAATATATGGTTGAATCTCTTATTTTTACTTAACCACCATTTGACTCGATTTTATGTTTAGTGTGTGATTATGTGCTAGAACTCTATCCAATACTCAAGAATCACACCTTAATTCTATAAAACGAATTTTTGATATCTTAGTGGCACTAAGACATTAGACATTTGGCATTCAAAGGCACCCCCCTTGATTTATTAGTCATACAAAAATTGATTGGCCAAATGGGTCTACTAAGCGTCTAGCTCTTGATAGACTTTCACATATTTAAAGAGGTTTGGATACTCTAGATGAAATTGAAATTTGTGACTAATGTGCTTATGTGTTGCATTATGCCTCCATAATCAAATTTTATGCCCAATTGTGCATGAAACTAGTTTTATGTTTTTGAAATGTGCTATGAAATTTGTTGTGGTCTATTATGTTTTGATATTCATTGTTCAATCTTTTTCAAAAGAATGATGTTGGTCATGATACTTTGAAGTGAAGAAAAATGTCTTCACATTTGAAAGATACTTGATTGTGGCATAAAAAAAAAAAATTAGATCATGTTCGCATGAGCACACTTTCAAATATTTTCAAAAATTGTTAAAGATATGCCACATTTTAAATTTAAGAAAATTTGTGATGCATGTGAATTTGGAAAAAAACAAGTGAAGAGTTCTTTCTAAGTTAAGCAATACTCTTCGACTACAAAATATACTCAACTTCTTCACATGAATCATTTTGGACCATATCGAATCATAAGCTCAAACTTGTTGATTATTTTTCTTGATTCACTTAAGTCCTATTTTGGAGCCTAAATTATATGCTTGAAGTGATCATGATAAGAATTTGATAATATTGATTTTGATGATTTTTGCTATGAACCTTATTTCTTGGCTCCTAGAACTCCTCAACAAAATGGTGTTGTAGAAAGGAAGAACAACACATCGCAAGAAAAGTCTAAGACTATTCTAAATGAAAATAGTTTGGTCTCAAATGCTAAAATTTGGGAATTATCAATGAATTTGAAGTATGTTGCTAAATTGAATTTATACTAAATATTCTCGTATGATTGATTCTATGTGCATAATTGGTTGGAATGTATACAAATTTTGTCCAAATGATCATGCTTTCATAATTTCATCACTTATGCTTTGATTATTATTTTACTATAAATGTGATGATTATCCTCTTATTGAAACTTGTATGTATGTGGCATCTTGTACTTAATTGAGGGGGAATATACTACTATGGTTGACTTAAAGTTTTGATCTTATATGCCATATTATTCCTCTCATATGTGCTAATTTTTGTTTACGCTAAAAATGGAAGATATATAGATGATTATGCATGAAAGGGGGCATTTTGAAAGAATGAATATATAAGTTACATGCATGTTGATAGGAAGAATATAAGTGAAAACGATAGGGGGAAATCTTTCGTTGTCTCCTATGGTCGTGTTTTGATCTTAAAAGTTATATCTTTTTGCTTATGCCAAAAGGGGGAAATGAAGTGAGATGATTATGCATGCTTTGATTTGACATTGAACAAATGGTTATTGATTTGTAAATGTTAGGGAGAATATGAATTACATGATAAATTTATAAATGTATATTCCTTAATCAATTGTTTAATCTTACCTTGCAAATCATCTTGTTTGTCATAATCAAAAAGGGGGAAATTGTTGACATATGGTTGACTTCATCCTTAATGTTTTGATTATAACAAACAAGATTAATACTGTTTCTAACAATTGATTTTGAGTGATGATAGTTCAATGTTAAAATCAATCAAGCATTATAAATTAGACTCGAAATGAAGTGAAAGTTAAGCATTCAAGTCAAATCATTCGAGACGAAAGCTTGAAAGATTAACGCCAAGAAAGATCAAGAGCATGAAAGACGACATCAAAGAATGATCAAGATCAAAAGCATGAGAGACAACATCAATGAAAAATCAAAATGAGAAGTTAAGAGCCAAACACCGAAGCAAGATTAAAGACTATGCATTCTAGATCATATGTAAAGGTATAATACTTTGGTCTTTAGTAATGAATGACAATAGCTCAAAAATCATTTTGTGCACGAAAAATTATTTTTATTATCATTTGCATAAAATGTTTTAATCAAAAGTAAGATTGATTTTTAAATGAAAACATCCTTCATAGGCCTACATTTTCAAATCAATCAAAAAGGAAATTCTTTAAAAAAAAAAAAAAAAAAAAAAAAAAAAAAAGTCAAAGTCAACGGTCAACCGGACGTCCGGTTGACCAGGCGGACATCCGGTTCGCCAGCGGTCAAATTTTTAACTGTTCTGAATTCTGACCCACAACGGCTAGTTGGTCATCCGGTTCAGATCCAGTCGTCCGGATGGGCAGAACTATTTCGTTTTGATGGCTATAAATACCATTTCACTTTGCATTCATTACAACAACTTGAAGAGAGCTTTCTTGTGAAATATGTGAGTGAAAAATCTTATTTGAGCCTACATCTTTACATTCATTTCATTTATTTCTTCATAACAAAAATTTTGATTATTAAATCAAATTTCTTGATTCATTTCTTTCATTAAAGTTTTTCCATATCTCTTTGTGCTTAACTTTTGTTATATCAATCTTCAAAGAGAGATATATTCTTGAAGAATGTATTTGCACTTATATTGTATAAATCTTTCTACTTCTTCATATTGAAAACTTTGATTTTAAATCAAATTCCTTGAATTATCTTCTCTTATAAAAGCTTTCCATATTTCCTTGTTCTTAACTTATTTATATCAATTTCAAAATAGAGATATTACTTGAGAATATCTTTTTGAACTTACATAGTATATATTTCATCTTAATCTTCTCATTGTGAAACTTTGATTGATTGAATCAAACTTGTAAAATCATCATATTTATCAAAGTTTTTCATTTCTCTCTTAGTGCTTAATTTATTACAATCATTCATTAAAAGAGAGAGATATATATTGAGAAGATTCTTTGAACTTACATTTGATTTATATCTTCATCATCTTCTCATTGAAACACTTTGATTGATTGAATCTAATTTTTAATTATCATATTCATCAAAGTTTTTCATCTAACACTTGAGCTATCATTTATTACTATTCATTGAAGTGTTAGCCTCTCTTAGTACTTAACTTGATTGTATTATTTATTGAGAGAGGAATTCCATTGTAAAATCATTTTGATAAAGTGTGGGTCATATTGAGGTCCCGTAAAGCTCAATAATGTGGGTCGTGTTGAGGTCCCGTAAAGCTCAACATTGTATAAGGATCGGTGCTCCTTGTTTGTAAGTCACCGGAAGCGTTGTAAAGGGTTGGATTGCACCATAAGTCAATCAACATAGTGAAAAAGGCCATGCTCGTGCCGGAGAGCTTGGTAACGGGGGACGTAGATCATTGCATTGGATCGAACCTCCATAATTATATCGTTTGCATCCTCTCTCCCTTTTACTTATCGCTGTTATATTTGGGCTTATTATTTAAATTAATCTATTTAATTTTTACTTGCTTCAATTTAGATTAATTTACCGCCTTTACATTGTGTTCATTACTTGTTCTTAATTGGTTTTGTACTTGTGCGTATTTGTTTAATTGTTTTATTGGATATTATATTAAAACGTGAGTTAATTTTCGAAAAAGTTTTAATAACCAATTCACTCCCCCTCTTGGTTAGCTATTCTTGGGCTTTCAATGGTCTGTCTCGCCGTAGTCGTGTCCCACATGATGGCTAGTCTGTCATGCACTCAAATATCCACTAGTCTAGCCATCCGGGGAACGATCATAGCCACCGGCTCGCAGATCTGCTCGAGCTGCATCTGTGTCAAGCACGAGTGATCGGGGTCATACACATACACCTTCGACTCGGGTAAAACGATCTCCAGTGCAATGTAGTGATGGTTCGCACAGACCGGAATGTACATATGTGTACAACCAATCCATGGCCTCCCCCGACCTTCGGTGACAACCCGAAAATCCAATCGGCCAAATAATCCGGCACTACATAGTCACCACTCTGATGCCTGAACGACTATTACTCAATGTCAATGGCCTGAAAGAACTCCATATTCATAATGAGTCGGCCTGGGATGCAAAAGGACTTCGGGAGTCGCACAGCTCGGTCACGCAGCATATCCATAATAAGGTCGATGTGCTGCATTAAGAAGTACATACATTAGTTCATCAATTCATTGTAAAATTATATACATATAATAAATAACTTCACTTACATCGTCGGCAAGCCAAGTACCAGACTGGGTGACGTCATGGAACCAGTTGTAGACGTTCTGGATCGCCTTTCTGGCGATCGTGCGGGGAACCCTGAATGTATACAACCAAAACATAATTAAACAATATGTAACGAGTAATTATTTCGCAATTCACTAACCAATTTAATACAATACTTACCCGGGCCTCCATCATCTCCACTCCGTCTCGAACGCCTTCCATTTGACGCTATCCACCTCCCTAAACATGTTCGGGACGCCTCCATCAATAAACGTCCTCCTCTTGGCCTCGACCGTGTAGGGAGAAACAATGTACTGTAACGGCATCCTAGGCCTCTTGCCAACCGCCTGCTCAACCACGTCAACAGAACGCTGAGTATGTTAAATATTTACCTGCACTGCTAGGGGCAATCCATATACATCGTACTTACGTACTGCCCCCTTGGGCTTCGAGTGCGATCGGGTGAAGACGTGGATGGTGTCATCGTAACACCTCCGGCCCCAAGGATAGCTGTTGAAGCCATCCAGGTCATCAACGATCTCTAAGTGGAGGAGATCGATCGCAGTCTTCTTATGGTGACACCGCAAAACGTTCTCCAGAATGTAGACCAATCCTAGCTTCAATCGATCTAGCATGTGGTCACATCTTCTGACTGCGTCGATCAACTGCGGCTGCAGCACCGTCCCCTGTCCGGGAAAGTAGGCATCCAGCAACCTGTTGCTTCGTCGAGCAACCTCCTCCCCACGTCAGCTGTAGCCCAGTCATCAGTGTAAACTCGGCTGGACCGAAACTGGCGACCTTGCCCCCGAGGTCGAAGTGGAGGGTATCGCCGTCGACAGGACTCAGCAATCGACATAATAATGCATCGATCATCTGGCCCGAAAACTGTATCTCACGCAACTCACGTAAGGGCCAAATGAAAGGCTGTCGCAGAATCTGTATGTGCTGATCATCCACCAGCCCCTCCACCATCGAAAAAGCATCAAAGCTACTATTCCAAGTAGCTTTACCCGCCATCCGCCTCAACTCGTCATCCAGATGATATTCCATCCTACAAAAATTCAAAATGAGTAATGTTACAACATTGTACAAGATATAATATAATAACGTATAATAACATCACATTAAGCAATCTGAATGACAACTACTACCAACAAAGACAAAGAACATGTTTAATAATTAATTACAATTCTTTGTACTTGCAGATTTTCAATTTCAAAAATAAAGTAAAAAAGAAATTACAATTTAAATAAAGATTTTTTATTTAATTACCAAATTAAATTTTTGGGACAAACTTAATTTAAATGAATAAATTAATTATCGGCTATTAATGAAAGACTATTAATATTATTGAATTAATAAATGAATTAATTAACCAGTATAAATATTATTGAATTAATATTGAATTACTAATTTTTAAATTTAAAAACAATATTTTTATATTTAATTAAAAATATTATTTAATGTTTTATTTTTAATTAATTTAAAAAAATTAACTCATAAGGAAATTACAAACAAATTATAAATAATTACGAATTTATTATTTGTTAATTATCAATTTAGTACTACTTATTTAATTACATAATTAAACATTTTAAAGAATAAGTAAATATTATAATTACATACAGAAAATATTTATTATTTTATTTAAATTAATAAATGAATTAATTAACCAATATAAATATTATTAAATTAATATTTAATTACAAATTTAAAAATTTAAAAACAATAAGAAAATATTTTTTATTTTTTCAAATTATTTAATTAATATTTAATTACCGATTTTAATTTTTTTAAACAATATTTTTTAATATTTAATAACAATTCTTTTTAATTACGAATATTACTTAATTTTAAAAATAAAAGAAAAACAAATTACAATTAAATTATAAATAATAAGTTAAATATTTTGGTGATTATCAATTTAAATTTATTTATTTAATTACATAAATAACAAAATTTAAACAAACTTAATTTAAATGAATAAAAAAATATTAAAATTAATTAAAGAATATTAATAATATTGAATTAAATTACCGATTTTTAATTTTTTAAAATTATATATTTTTAATATTTAATAACAATTCATTTTAATTACAAATATTATTTACTATTAAAAATAAAAGAAAAACGAAATTCCAATTAAATTAGAAATAATATATTACTTTTTGGTAATTACAATTTCAAATTATTTAATTAATTACATAAATACAAAATTTAAACAATAAGAAAATATTTTTTTAACATTATTTCATTAATTTTTAATTACCGATTTTTATTTTTTCAAATAATATTTTTTTAATATTTAATATTTAATATTTTACAAATAAAATAAAAACGAAATTCCAATTAAATTAAAAATAATATTGTAATTTTTTTGGTATTTATCAATTTCAATTTATTTATTTAATTACATAAATAACAAAATTTAAACAATAAGAAAATATTTTTTATTTTTCAACATTATTTAATTAATATTTAATTACCGATTTTTATTTTTAAAACTACATTTTTTACTATTTAATAACAATTCTTTTTAATTACGAATATTAATTAATTTTAAAAATCAAACAAAAATAAATAACAATTGAATGAAATTATAATTTTAAAAAAATAAATTCGATAATTTAATTCAATATTTTTTATATTCTTTAATTAATTTTAATAATTTTTGTATTCATTTAAATTAAATTCATTTAATTTATGTTATTTACGTAATTAAATAAATAAATGTAAATTGATAATTACCAAAAATTTTAACTTATTATTTATAAGTTAAATTGATAATTACCAAAAAATTTTAACTTATTATTTTTAATTTTTATATATGTAATTAAAAATAAAAGAAAAATGAAATTCCAATTAAATTAGAAATAATATATAATTTTTTTGGTAATTATCAATTTCAAATTATTTATTTAATTACATAAATACAAAATTTAGACAATAAGAAAATATTATAATTATATAAAGAATATATTTATTATTTGATTTAAATTATATTTTAATATTATAATTATATAAATAAAAAATTTTTTATAAGGGGCCAAACAGTATCAGTTGGGCCGACTGTTTTGTTTATCAAAATATAAGAAAAAAAAAAAATCAAAACAGCCGGGTTAACAGGCGACCTAAAATATAAAAAAAAAAATTAAACAGGCGACCCAAAATTTGGGCCTTTTTAAAAACAGTCGAGTTAACACCGACTGTTACCCGACTATTTTCGAGTCAACCCGGCTGTTTCGGGTTGGGTTGACCCGACTGTTTCGAGCTCTCCCTTACGCACTGGATCACCGGAAAACGTCATTTTCGGCGATTCCAAGCTCAACTAAGCCTAATCCACCTAATCTAAACCTAAATACCCAATCATTAACACTAATAATCAACAATTCAATTACTAAAATTTCAAAACTCATCAACCTCCATATATATTAAAATGAAACCGTAATCAACAATTTAAAAAAACTCACCTTGTGATGAGATCGAAGACCCTATTGACGTTGTCTGACTTTGTGATGATCGACGTGCTCTCCTTCCTCTGGTCGACGCCGACGAGTGAGTATTGACGTGCGATTTTTTTTTTATTTGGTCCGATTTGCTCTCAAGTGAAAGTGACGTTTGGAGGGTATTTTTGGTTATTTGTCTTCACTTTCAATCTTTTTTTTATTTATTTTTATTTTTATTTATTAAATCTGGTCAAAGATCCTTGTGAAAAATGAGACTTTTCAATAGGTCATTTACTACAATTTCCTCAACAGTTAACACCCTCAAACCCTAGCAACACTCCCACCTCCGCAGAGCCCCACAACATGTCTCCCCCGAATCCCGAGGAATCCAAACCCGAAATGCAGCCCACCCACCAACCCGAAATCCAAGAACTTCCACAAGAAAAAGAAACGGCGACGGAACAATTTTCAGAAGAATCAATTAATGAAGGGAATGGTATTGAAGAAGAGGAGGAGGAGGGAGAATGTGGATTTTGTTTATTCATGAAAGGGGGCGGCTGTGAAGACACATTTATAGAATGGGAGAAGTGTATCGAGGAGGGTGAGAAGAATAAAGAGGACATTGTGGAGAAGTGTCTTCAGGTGACTGCTGCTCTGAAGAACTGTATGGAAGTTCATGCCGATTACTATGCCCCGATTTTGCAGGCGGAGAAGGCGTCTGAGGAGGAGGCTGCAAAGGAATTGGAGAAAGAGAGATTGAGTAGCAAGGAAGACGGTGGGGAAGAATCTGGGTTGCAAAAAAATGAGGAAACTTTTTATATGGCTGAGAAAAAGGAAGGATCTTGATTTGGGAGAATTGGGGAGATCGAGCTGTTTAGAATTCGTACGTTCATTTTACAGATGGAAATTTTTAAGCTTTGGGAGAATGTTCTTGAGGTAAATTAAAGAAAAACAAGCTAGTTTCTGACAGAAAGTAGTATAATTTCCACTTTGAATAATTGTATCCTATTCTAGATGGCATCCTTTCAATGTATACTTTTGGGGTTTTTGTTTAATGACATTTATGAGCCTGTCATCATATTTAAACTTTAAGAAAATATACGATGACGTTTTTGAGCTTGTGAGTTATGTTTTCTATGACTTCAGTAATTTAGGTTATAAATTCAAAAGTGTTAAAAAAAATGCAATGCTCTCATGTTGTGAAAGTGGAAAAATGGGATTGAGGAGATTTGTTGCGCATGTAAAAATAAGTTATTCAATTCAGGTTGCTCTGCTGAATATGTATTTTTTTATTTTTTTTATGAAATCCAAATTGATGATTTAAGCGCTAGGCCAACTGGCCAAGGATAGTTTAATTGAAATTGCTGATGTTCTATTGTAAATGTTGAATATAATGTATTTGGCCCCCATATTTTTGTTTTTCAAACTTTAGTGATTGGTTGTGATGTAGTAAGCTGTGGTTTCTTGGCGTTGAATCGGACTTGACAGACTATTTTTGTTTGGTTCATGGTTAACAGAAAGTTGAATCTAATTCTAAACACTATTTTTTCTTTCCTTATGCTTTCATCTTTCAATGGGGGGGATATGCCAAGGCTTCTCGGAAATTATGTTGGGGCTGGATATTTCGTCCTGCCTCCACATCCAACTTTAACAGACTAGTCTAGATATGAAAAGAGAAGATAAAGATTATTGGAATAGGGTGATTACAGCTATAAACTTTAGACTATTATCATGTTTTTAGCAGGGTCTTTGACTAATCACCTTGATAATATTTTTAACAATGTGTTTTGCGAATGTGCCAAAACTCTTCTGGTATAATTCTTCAAGGATCATTATTTTGTCTCTGCTAATCTAGTAATCTCTGCATCCATCAATTGATAAAGCCTGGTAAGCTACTGTTGACTAGCAAACGAGGAGTAACAGAATAAGACATGCTTGAACTTGATCAGTGTCTGCAACTTGAGGTGTGTGCACATGTGCATGGATGCACTTGTTGTTAAGAAGGAAGCTTGAGAATTAGTTTTCAATTTTTCAAAAAAAAAAGGAATGGAAAAGGAGGTAAATTCTGTTGTATTAGCGGTTGATCTAGAAGCCAACAACCCTTTTTTTTATAGGCAGCATGAGGCACTTATTTACATGTTTGTACACAGTTCCATAGGAAAAGAAATTAGTGCTTGTTTGATTTTGCTAAAAATCAGTTTTTTAGTAGATTTTGATAACAGTTTATGAAATGTGTGGTTGAAAAGTTGATAAAAGTGTTGAATTCCATGAAATGTGTGTGGTTTAAAATTAATTGTTGACTTCGACTATAATGAAAAAAGTTAGAGATATAAGTGCGAAATTGAACAAAGATTGAGAACGTTCAATAAGATTAAAACGTTGTGTATTTAACAAAAATAAATAAAAAAAGGTACTGTAAATATAATTATCCTAAATGCACATCAAGATGGAATATTCCGGAGCTACATGAATGAGATCACAAAATAAAATTAATTGTTTAAAAATACGAGAAACAAATAAGCCTTATAAATTTTATGGACAAAAACTTTTATTACGTAAAAGATGTAAAAAATTAAGAGAATGTTTGAGGATATGACTATAATGAAAAAAAGTTAGAGATATAAGTGCGAAATTGAACAAAGATTGAGAACGTTCAATAAGATTAAAACGTTTTATATTTAACAAAAATAAATAAATAAAGGTAACGTAAATATAATTATCTTAAATTCACACCAAGATGGAATATTACGGAGCTACACGAATGAGATCACAAAATAAAATTAATTGTTTAAAAATATGAGAAACAAATAAGCCTAATAAATTTTATGGACAAAAACCTTCATTACATAAAAGATGTAAAAATTAAGAGAATGTTTGAGGATATGACTATAATGAAAAAAAGTTAGAGATATAAGTGTGAAATTTAGCAAAGATTGAGAACGTTCATTAAAATTAAAACGTTGTGTATTTAACAAAAATAAATAATAAAAAAGGCATTGTGAATATAATTATCCTAAATTCACACCAAGATGGAATATTTCGGAGCTATACGAATGAGATCATAAAATAAAATTAAGGGATAATTGTAGCAGCGGTCCCAAATCTATCTCTTTTTCGCAGACTTTACCTCAACCTTCACTTTGTGCCACCCATAATCTCAAACCTTTCATTTTGTTGCACCACAAAGACAAATGGATGGAATGACCATTAGTTGACCAAGAAAATGAAATTTTAACCAAATTAAAAAGGGTAAAATGGTAACTTCAATATTTTTCCACATAAAACAATTTTTTAAAAAAAGTATAAAGAACCCTGCTACTACTGTTCATCTTCCTCTTCCCCTCTCACATCGCATCGTCTCACACCATCCAACCTACTAAACTAAAATCAAATCAACCTATTCACCACCGAGTCGTGTAACCGTCGAGCCCGCACTACCACCAGCCATGCCAATGAAAACCTCCCAAGAGATCCAACCTCATATCGATTCCATCCCAGATCTGAAATTTTTCAAATTCTCTCTCAACCTCATGAACAATCGGCAGCCAAGTAAGGGTTATAGAGTTTCGATTCCCAAAACTTCTATAATGGAAGGCCTATTATCAGTCATGAATTCAGTACATTTTATAGCAATATCCGTCAAATCCAATGCTATGTGGAATTGAGTTTCTTCATCAAAACATGACAGAAATTACTCAGCAATTCTTCTTACACAAGATACAATATATAAGCCTTCCACAAAAAAAAAGAGCAGCACCTTGATTTTATTAACTCTAATGACTCTAAAAACGACTCTAATACATATGATGTTTCCGCTAGTCGTGCACAAGTTTGAATGTGAATTCTGAAATTATTAACACTCACGTTGTCTTGTCGAGAGTGAGGTAATTCCTCAAATTGATTTTAAGAGCGTAATTGATGAATTTAATTTGATCGATAAGAGCCTCAATGAATGTATTAGCACTCAATTTCTATCGATTATTGAAATTGTTGGGAATCTAGTCATGTGTTTTCAACGGAGCTTGAAGCTGTTTGGGGAAAATACACCGTTGGTTTATGGGTTTCATAGAGAAGAATTTGATTTATGGTTTCAGGTCAACAGTATGGGTGGTTGGCGATGATTGAGGTGTGCAAGATGATTTCTCTAGTTTCGATTTGATTGGGGTGAGGTGAGGTGGGGTGGGGTGAGTGGAATAAGATGAATTTATTTTATTTTATTTTTAATTATTTAATGTGAGAAAAATGTAAATCCCCCATTTTACCCTTTTTAATTTGGTTAAAATTTCATTTTCTTGGTCAACAAACGGTCAAATGGATAGATTTCATTTTTTTGTCCTTGTGGTGCAACAAAATGAAAGGTTTAGAACTATGGGTGATATAAAAAGTGAAGGTTGAGATAAAGTCTGCGAAAAATATAGATAAATTTGGGACCGCTGCTGCAATTATCCCTAAAATTAAGAGGGATTTGCTTAAAAAACCTAGTCAACAATGATTCTTGGTAAAATAACCTACATTTAATAATGTTTGATAAAATAATATTTACTCTATTTTATCATGTATTGAAGTCTTAAATAACATTCTTGTGAAATGTCTAAAATGTCCAATTTGAAATGAAAACTTACCAAATTCTTCAAACATATATCCAACTTTCATTCTCATTTTTCATACCCAATTTAAAATCAACAGCAAAATGACATGCTACCTTTTTAAATGACTTAATGTCATTTTAACTAATTTCATGTTTATTTCACTTTATTCACTCTTATCCACATTAACATTAAATAAAAAAAAAATTTAACTATATTTGAAGTGAAGTTAAGAGTCCATGACTCAAACGGCATGTTGTTATTATAAACGGTTCAATGACGTTTTAACTAATTTCGTTTTCGTTTCACTAGCTCTCTCGTTTTCACATTAAAATTAACATAGACAAGTTTTAACAATATTTTAGAGTGAAATCAAGATCTTATAATGTCATGTTGTCATTTTAAATGATTGGGTACCGTTTTAACTTATTCCATATACGTTTCATTTTATTTTCACTCGTATTTACATGAAAATGAACGAATGCATTTTTTCATTACATTTAGTCATCAGTGTCGATACAAAATTCCTGCGATAAAGATGAACACTATTATTTTATGAGTAGACTACATTAGATTTAACTATGAACTAAGGTAAGTAATTCAAATTCGGTTATATTCAAATTATGAGACAAGATACTAAATAAATTAGCTTATTTAACTTGTATAAGTCTTATAAGATGTTTTGATAATTGAACGACTAATTTTGGAGTGAAATCGACACTTCAATGAACCAAAATGGCATGTTGTCATTTTAAATGGCTAAGTGTCGTTTTAACTATTTTTGTGTTCGTTTCACTTTATATTCATTTGTATCATATGGAAAGAAACGAATACAAGTTTTCATTATATTTAGATACCAAAGTCACTACAAAAGTTAACGAGATGTAACCAACAATATTGTTTCGTGAGTAAATTACACTAAATGTCACTATGAACGAATGTAAGGAATTTGAATTCAATGATATTCTAACTGTGAGATAAGATACTCAATAAATTAGTACATTTAACTTGTATAAGTCATTTAAGATGTTATGAATGTAAGATTTTACTACATTTGGATATTTTACTAGTTTCAGAGTGAAATCGATATCCTGTGACCCAAAACGACAACTAGTAGTTTTAAACGTATGGATGACGTTTCAACTCATTTAGTGTTCGTTTCGATTCATTTACATATGTAGCCACGTGAAAGTTTAAGGATGAAAGTTTTAACTAAATTTCGATGTTGCGCTTGATACATTTGTTCAAACTATTGCGAGTCACTCCATAATCCGGTAGGAAACTGCACTACATTTGACAACAAAGAAACACATAAGTAGCAAGTATGATATCCAAAATATAGCACGTATAGTCTTTCAATGTGTACAAGTCATGTATGACGTTTCAAACACTATTTCACTAGTTTTGAAGGGAAATCAATACCCCGTGACCCAAAACGACGTCTAATAGTTTTAAACATATGGCTGACGTTTTAACTCATTTAGTGTGCGTTTCGATTCATTCACACTCGTAACCACGTGAAAGTTTAGGGATGAAAATTTTAACGACATTTCGACGTTATGGTCGACACATTTGTTCAAACTATAGTAAGTCACTTCATAATATAGTAGGAAAATGACTACACTTGACAGCAAAGAAAAACGTAACTAACATGATATCTAAAGCATAGCACGTGCAGTCGTTCAATATGTACGAGTCATGCATAATGTTTTAAAGTATGTTTCATTAGTTTTGGAGTGAAATCGATACCTCGTGACAAAAAACGTCATCTGATCATTTTAAACGGAGGGTTGTCATTCAGGGTTTAGGTTTAAGGGTATAGGGTTTAGAAAAAAAATGTGTAATTGTTCAACATTACAGGTCTTGTATGATGTTCGAAACATTATTTTACTAGTTTTAGAGTGAAATCAATACTTCTTGACCCAAAACGACATATTGTCGTTTTGTACGTAAGAGTGTCATTTAGAGAGTAGAGTATACAAACATAGCACGTGTAATGTGCAGATGAAATCGAGACCCTATTACCCAAAATGACATGTTATCATTTTACAAGTATGACTGTCGTTTAGAGTATACAAAACATAGCATGTTCCAATACTTGTTTCGTAGTGAAATCAAGACCCCATGACCCAAAATGACACGTCGTCATTTTAAATGTATAACTGTCTATTTTCAAACTGGGTGCATTCAACGTGTAAAACTGAAATCGAGATCCTACTACCCAAAATGACACGTGATCATTTTACAAGTATGACTGTCGTTTAGGGTATATAAAATATAGCACGTTTCAGACTGAAATCCACCTGTCACCTAAAATGGAACGTGCACATTTAAGTTGAAAGATGGAAGTTTTAACTACACTTCAACGTTACAGTCGACACATTTATCCAGTTGATAATAAAGAAAAACGTTATGCCTTGTCCCGCATGCGTTTTCGAGTGAAATAGATACCTCGTGACCCAAAACGGTATTTGATCATTTTAAACGTGCGGGTGACGTTTCTACTCATTTCGTGTTCGTTTCGATGCGTTCAAACCCATAATCACTTGAAAGTTGAAGGATGGAAGTTTTAACTACACTTCGACGTTACGGTTGACACATTTATCCAGTTGACAATAAAGAAAAACGTTATGCCTTGTGTCGTATGCGTTTTCGAATGAAATAGATATCTCGTGACCCAAAATGACATCTAGTCATTTTAAACGTGCGGGTGACGTTTCTACTCATTTCGTGTTCGTTCGGTGCGTTCAAGCCCATAATCACTTGAAAGTTGAAGGATGGAAGTTTTAACTACACTTCGACATTACGGTCGACATATTTATTCAGTTGACATGTATGATGTTTTAAACACCGTTGTACTAGTTTCGGAGTGAAATCGATACATTGTGACTCAAAACGGCATATGGTCGTTTTAAACGTGTTGGTGACATTTTCTACTCATTTCGTGTTTGTTTCGGTGCATTCTAGCCCGTAATTTCTTGCAAGTTGAAGAATTGGAAGTTTTGGCTACATTTTGACGTTACGGTCGGCATATTGTCGTTTTACACGTATGAGTGTCATTTAGATGATGAAGTATACAAAAACATAGCATGTGTAAATGTATGAGTGAAATCAAGACTTTGTTACACAAAATGACAGGTTATTATTTTATAAGTACGACTGCCGTTTAGGTATACAAAACATAGCATGTTTCAATACTTGTTTCATAGTAAAATCGAGACCTGTTACCCAAAATGGCATGTTGTCGTTTTACTCGTAAAAGTACCATTTAGAGGGTAGAGTATACAAAAATGAAATCAAGACCCTGTTACCCAAAATGACATGTCATCATTTTACAAGTATGATTGTCATTTAAGTATACAAAACATTGCTTGTTTCGTAGTGAAATTTAGACCTATTACCCAAAACAGTATGTTGTCGTTTTACACATGTAACTGTTGTTTTCCCTAAAACGGCATGTTGTTGTTTTACATGTATAATTGTCGTTTTCCAAACTGGGTGAATTTGCTTAGTTAAACGACAAAACATCCAAATTTTTCATACAAAAAGTAATTAGCATCCATGCACATTTTTTCACCTAAAATATAAAAAACACTGTCATCTAGACAAAATTAGCATCTAAGTCATATATCCTCCTACCACATAGCTGTGAAAAATATACAAAGAAAGCAATTATGGATCTAAATGCATAGCAAAAACTTCATCAGCTAGTTTCTTCCTCCAACATTCAATCATATCATCAGATATAAGTTTTACGTCTAATCCGGCCGACAAAATTTCTATAAATTTGATAGCGTATATTCCGCAATCTCTCATGTAAAGATTTTTGCAATAATAAATATATGTACTATGAAATCAATGAAAATATAAAGAAGATTCAATATAGATTATTTACGCATTATTTTGTTGTGGAACGTCTGTATGTCAACACCAATCAAACTGCTTCTGTGGATAGTCAAGTTTCTGAAGGGAACACTTCTATGAAGGTCTACCTTTAATACTATTTTCAATGGGAATCACATACTCAAATGAGTACACCATTTCTACAATAAAAAAAAATCATAAAACGATCATGCTAATTAATCAACGAACAAATATGAACTATTTACGATGATGTTAAGTGATACTTGTACAATTCATTTTCAAAAATATATAAACGGCAATGTGACATTTTCACAATCACAAAAATGACAGGGTGTCATTTTCAGAACTAGATAAACATTAGGGTGCCACTAAGAAGCAAATAGGAATTGACAGGTATTCTAACATAACCATGACAAGTATTCTAACATGAACTTAATTAATGAGGATGCATATCTTGAAAAATCTATATTTGGATAACAAGTGGAACTACATGAACCTACAAACTACATATTCATAAACAATAATTTATAATGAGACCAACTCCAAACTTAAGGCGCTCCCTCAAATCATAAAACAGATTTACAAGCTTTTCACAACATAGAACATTCTTCTTCCAGTTGACATGCAGCAAAGTTTCTCAATTTCAAATTTCAACAGTGAACGGTTGCCTATTTTTGTATGCAAAAGGTCCATATTCCAGGCATTTGCAACTATTAAAATATAATAACATAGGATCATAATAAACCTTTGTGGAATCAATAATCAAATTATCTCTATCTTATAATTTTTTCCAAATCCTCAAAGGGTAACATGTAGTAGCTACCTTAAAAACCTTAGCAACAAGGAAATGATCAAACACAAAAAATGTAACCCAGTACACCAACCACCACAGCACAAAACTGTCATATGTCACATGTTTCAAGGAGGCTAGAGTTTGACATGTTTCTTAGATACTTATGGAGTCGCTGGCAATTATTAGGAAAGACAATTGCTAAAACAGTGTATTTCACCACTTTTCTTGATTATTAGACGTAATAAGAACCCAAATCAGGCTTACAGGGCTAATGCTCATAAACCTTTTCTTTCATTCATCAATAGGACCCTGGACCCACAAACTTGGGTAGGTTTGATTATGTTAATAAGAAATTCCCATAACTCCTGAGTCCAGAAATAAGGTAAAATGGTTGTAGAATCTCATGAATGTATCAAGTAAGCCACACAAAAAGCAAATAATGCACTGAGGCTTAGAAAGTAAATAAGAACAAAGATATGAGCACAATACACACAATTACAATTGCAACATTCATTATATTCGATGCATTGTTCAGAAATGAACAAAGATACGAACAAAGAAGCGAAAGATAAAGAAATGGAATTTGACTAAGATCATATCAATTAGGCAGAGATGCTTCGTAAGTGTCATAATTTAAACTTAACAACCATCGTACTTTATTATCACATGAAGAGATAAAGAATAAATAAAAAATTACAACAGCATGCGGGTACTTGCAAAAGCTTGTTTTCTTTTGGGAAACAATTGAGTAAGAAGCAACCTTCAGTGAAATTTTCGTATTTGTTCATCAATTTTCATTTGGGTAATGACGGGAAAAAATCAATTCGAGTATGAGCGAAAGTCTTCATTCACTGATTCTTGGTTGGCCCTAATTAATCACTCTCATTCCCTAATTCTTGGTTCCTGACGATATAACTGTAAACTAATTCGCAATCAAATAAATTCACATGAATCTCTACTCAATCAATTAAGTTCTAAACAAATTCACAATCAAATAAACAGAGTAGGTAGCACTCACTCGGGTACTTTGTTTTTCAAAAAGTGAAACCCTGTTCTAAATATTACCAAATCCAAAAAAAAAAAAAAAAAAACTTTACTAAGAGATAAAATTAAAATCGCAAAAATTCACAAGTTCTTGCTAGCACTAAGTCAGTATATACACACAGGTTTTTCTAAAATCATAGTAAAAGTGGAAATAAATAAAAACTTCATACCCGAGGATAACCCACTACAAAATTGGATCCTAGAAGTAGCTATTCTCAACGGTGGATTTTCCCAAGTTTCAGTTCAATCAATCTTGGGAAATGGATGAAATGTTAATACCTAATTCCTCCTTTTGCTCAAGAAGATGAAGACAACCGATTTTCACTTGCATAAGGATTTGAGGATGAAGAAGTCGTGAAAAGAGAAGAAAGAGATTCGATTTACAGATTTGATTTAGGGTCCGTTTGATTGCAGGGTGGAAAATGGATGGAAAAGGAATTGGATTCCAGGGAGTTGAATTGCCTGGAATTGTTTTACCGGGAATTGAATTAAAGGTGTTTGATTGGTATAATTTTCCACCTTTCTATCATAATACGTTTGACTTTATTTTTCATGCAAATTGTCAATTAAATGGATAAATTTTTTTACCATTAGGAACAAAATATGTTTAGATTGCCAAAAAAAAATTAAAAAAAAATAAAAAAATAAATTTTTATTTTTTATTTTTACGTTTGGCTTTGTTTTGTATGGAATTTGTCAATTAAATGGATAATTTTTTTTACACTTTATCTTAGAATTTATTCCTATTGCTTAAAAAAAAAAAAAAAAAAAGGTGGAAACCAATTCCCACCTCTATAGCAAGTCATTGAATTCCACGGAATCACGCTTCAAGTGGTTGTACCTTGGAATTGGGTGGAAACCAATTCCATGGAAAATAAACGCTATCAAACAGCGCAAAAGTGGAAGTTGGAATCGAATTCCAACTTCCTGGGAAAATAAGGTGCTATCAAACACACCCTTAGGGTTTTGCCATTTTGGGATTCAATCAATTTGAGCAAAGTGGAATTGGGTTTTATGTGATTGAATAAGGGTATGTTAGGTAGTTTATAAATTATGATTTAAAATATTTATTTTAAAAATATTATTTTGGTCTAAGGCTAAAATTTCAAAGTGTATAATGAAAGAGGCTATTTGACCCAATTTCCACTAAAATTAACTTAACGTTTTGTGGGTCGATAAACACAATTATTAAAACTATTAATCAATTGCAAAAGAAAATAAAAAATTCCTCTCTCTCACACACACACACACACACACACACATTCCTCTTCCATGATTTTGCCACCGTCACTACAACACCAAATCAAGAACAATATTTTATTGATAATTGATATTCATCCAATCTGATAAATTATAATTCTGGAAAAGTTGCTCCTCATTTAATTTCTAAGTAATTTCCCTCGTGAAATTCACCGCTCTCATACCCACTTTTCTGTCCCTAGATTACCCTTGGTTTCTGTCTCTCAGGGACCCCAATTCTCTAATTAGCCTAAATTTCCAGTTTTTCAAAAATTCCTCACAATCAAATCACTCAACCCGAGTTAAAATCTCAATCTTTAATGAACCCACAAAATACTTGTGTAAATATACGTAAAATAATTGCGTATGTATGCATATAGGTTGTAAATAATCAAGATTAATTCTTGGGGTGTGATTTGGGGATGATTAGTTGGAGGTGGCGATGAGGGTTGAGGAAAAATTGTCACCATTGCAGGGGCAGATGATGCAGAGGACAAGAAGACTACAAGTTTGGTTCATTAGGGTCTGTTCTGGCATTTTAGTGTGGGCATGTTTGCTTCAGCTTGTCTCCTTTGGGGAGCTGTGGCACCCCCGCTTGCTTACCGGATTAGCTGGCTCCACAAGAATGTGGGTTCGTGTTGAAGACCCGTTGCCTTCTTCGCCCCCACCCCTTGTTCCAGCCAGTGAGTAACCTCCTTTAGCTCTAATTGCTCTTGCATAGGCCCTAGGCAGGATTAAATAGCATTGGAGAGTTTTAAGGAACGTAAAGAAGTTAAAATCTTGCTAATTATACTTTACAATCCTCTCTAGTACTACTTACTTAACATGCGCTTATTTATAAGATGGTACATTGTTGACCACTTGGTGCTAGTTGTGACTGTGAATTTCTATCTTAGGAGCATTTTCTTTTCTGGGCAATCTTTTTATGTTTTGAGTAGTTGAAGGATATTTGGAATGTAGAGTAATCGTCCTGAGTAAAGACTTCAAAAAGTAGGGGGAGCTAATCATAATTCCATTGTGCTATTCTCAGTGCTCTTTTAATTTCCTTTGAGGTGGTTGGAGATTAAATCTCTACGAGTTCTACATTAGGTAGAAAGTCAAGACTGTATGTGATTTTCAGTTCAAATTATTCTCGAGTGTGGGTAAGTTATTTTGTTTCGGCAAAGTTAATTGTTGTATAGTAACAGGGAAAAAGTGTCGAATTACGTCTGTTTCCTAACATCATTAATAAAATGTGATTGCATGTTTGACATGACTAGTGTTTGTAGTCCAATTAGTGATGTGAAAATTGATGCATTTCGATTTTATTTTGTATATGATCTGTAACTTCTTACCTCAACTGGATAAGGTTGTAAAATGGTCTTGGTTTTGGGAATTTTATAGAATTCTCACCTATCATTATTTTTAGAATTTGTGAAGCCATGACCCAGGATTAGCATTTACTGTGGCCATCCATCAAATATGGAAAGGAGTCAATTTTATTATTTTGCATTGAACAAAATTACATAAGGTCAATTGTCAATATAACAATGTTCTTCAGTGAAACGCTTATATTACGTTAAAAAGAGTGAGAATTTAAAATATAGTGTAGTGCTTCCTTATTTTTGTTCTTGTTTCCCTCACAACAAGACTCAGATCTTAATTTAGTTGTTAGATATATTGGTTTGGTATCTTGAAGTGCAATTTCGAATATGGAGAACTAACGAGGTGACCAAGTGAAATCTTGGATTTTGGCTAGGGAATGTGAAGTTTAAAGAAAAATTAAATAAAAGTGATTTTTCTGAATTTGTCTTACTAAAGTAAAAATATTCTTCAAAAGTTCTTGAAAACATTGATATTATCGAAAATGAAAATAAAATGAGGTATTTTCACGTTCTTCTCTGATTATCCTTGTAAAGTCTTCTTTTCTAAGTTTCCCTCCGCAAATATATAAGAAATGTTGAGAGACAGACATATCATCTTGTAAGAATTTACCATTGAAACATGACTCACTATTTTTTAAATAAACAAAAGTAATCTTGTCAGCTATTGAAAGGCCTTAAAATTATTTTCCTGTCTACTTTTGCATGCATTACACGCATAAGATAGTGTCGCATTTAAAAGAATTTATGAATGTACTTTTTGAACACCATAATATTTTGCAGGGGAATACACAAGTAATGGTTTTCTCAAAGTCTCTTGCAATGGTGGCTTGAATCAAATGCGTGCTGCGGTTTGTATTTATTTATTTTCTTATCCCTGTATGAATTACTAATGTCTATGTTCACTCTGACTAATTTAGTTGCCTACTTTTTAGATTTGTGACATGGTGACAATTGCTCGGCTTTTGAATCTTACTTTGGTCGTTCCAGAGCTTGATAAGACTTCGTTCTGGGCTGATCATAGGTATTTATTGCTATGGAGAAGTATTGAGTGTGCATGTGTTTGTACTTATATATATATAAATCTACATAGATAAAAGTTGAGTTGTTTTTGGCATGCAGCAATTTTGAGGATATTTTTGATGTGAAACATTTCATTGATTCATTGAGAGATGAGGTTCGTATTATTAAAAGGTTGCCAAAGAAGTTTAGCCAGAGATATCAATATCAACCGCTTGTAATGTCTCCTGTTAGCTGGTCAAATGAGAAATACTACTTGCAACAGGTTTGTTTACATTTTTTTTTTTTTTTTTAGATTTTCATATCGTGTACACAAGCATCTTGTGCATTCATTGATGATTTCATAGGCAATGAATACTGTTGCTAAATTTTTTAAGCTGATGATAGAGGTCATGACATGCATCAGAAATTAGACTATTTTGTTTAAAACAAAATCAACAAGAAATATGCTCAGGTTCTTAGAAATTCGATACGAATGAGTGCTTTTCTGTAGTTCAACAACGTAATTTCAGAGAGCTGACAAAGTGAAGAGAATATTTCAACAGTTGCTGCTTTAGGAGATATATCTGATCCTGTTTTGCTAGTGTTGGGTAAGCCTTTGCACTAAATACAGTTGGAATTCTTTTCTGATGCTTCAGAGTTGATTTTTGCAGATTCTGCCTCTCTTCAGCAAGCATAGGGTGATTCACTTCAACAAAACAGATGCACGACTGGCAAACAATGGGATCCCTATTGAACTTCAGAGACTCAGATGTCGTGTCAATTTCCAGGCACTAAAATTTACACATGAGATTGAGGCTCTGGGAAACAAGTTGGTTCGTATTATTCAAGAGAAGGGTCCATATTTAGCATTGCATCTAAGATATGAGATGGACATGTTAGCTTTCTCAGGCTGTACTCGTGGCTGCACCGAAGAGGAAGCTGAGGAACTCAAACGGTTAAGGTAATTGATTGATGAAATTGAATCATCATTAAAGATGGATTTGCTCAGGTCATTTTATTTTATTTTTATTCCTTCATCATGACAATACCAGGTTGTTTGTGCATCTTTCTATTGATATCAGTAAGTCCACACATGTGAATTGTTTGCTGACGTAAAAGATAGATTCCTTAAGTTACTCAAATTTAAAAAAAAAAAAATTCTGTAGTTAATAGAGATTATTGAAATTTTTTATAGTACAGATGAGATGTTGGATATGAAATATGAAGAGTTACCCACGTTATCTCTAGATGAATGAAACGCACGCACACACACAGCCATTTTTTTACCCTTTTCTTGCTTCCTGTTTAATGCTCGGACAATAGTAACTCTTAAAAGAGACCCATCAAGCCAGCATTGAGGGTAATGTGATTCCAAGTCCAATGAGGCTACTTACATAAACCATAATATTGGAGCTTTTGACTACTTACATAAACCACAATATTAGAGCTTTTGACTTATATATGTTACATTTTTAGGGGGACTAAAATCTTTAATGAAACACTTATTCAATTTTAATATTCGAAAGCAAATGTACTTGTGAAGTTTATCTATTTAATTGCATGATCTAATATGTGGAGGTTGCTACTTTGTTCTGAAATAAGCGCAACCTGCAATTATTCTTCAGCGTTATAGAACAGTTGCTAATTTTGAAGCTGAAACTTCATTACATTTTCAAAGCATCCCTTATTTATATGGCAGTCATTTGTAATATTAAGTAAATATTAATCTGAACAATATCATTTTGAAAAAACAATCTAAGAATGTTTTTACTATTTATTATAAATTGCTTAAATTCAACTACGTAATTTACTCAGGAACAAGAGCTACAATAATAAAGACAGTTGATTACAACGATGATGCTCAAATGATTTTTCAATTCTATATTTTGCAATGCTACATATTCATCTTTTACCACTTTTGTCCTGCTAAAGGAAGTTGTTTAGTTTTCTTGCTTACGTATTTCCTTTTACATTTCTTGACCTCATTGTTTGTTCAGGTATGCATTCCCTTGGTGGAGGGAGAAAGAGATGGTATCAGAAGAGAGGAGATCTCAAGGCTTATGTCCTCTTACCCCAGAGGAAACTGCTGCTTTGATTCTGCAAGCATTGGGTTTTGTTAACACCACACAGATCTATATTGCATCGGGTGAAATCTTTGGCAGTGAACGAAGACTTGCAGCTCTAAGGACGGCCTTCCCGAGGATTGTGAGTGCTGCAACTTCAACCTTCTTTCTTCCTTCCCTTCCTTTATAATATCGGGTTTGGAGGAAATCATTTAGCAGGTGGTGATCAATATTTTTCATATCTGGTGCAAATATGTTGATGGGGAGCAGAATACCTCTTATCGGGCTTCGTGCATAAAAGGGAGCAATAGCTAACCACCTGACTATGGTTGCTTTATGGGAAATTAGTGGTTTATCTTTAAATTTGTCTTCCAGCATATTCACCTGGGAATCTTAGTAAGCTAGTCAGGGGCATGGATGGACTATGGAGCTACCTTATGCCGAGTATGCCACTTCATCTGATTGACTTTGCATAGTAAAAGGATGGGCAATACAAAGTGGGAAATGTTGTAGATGACTGACTTTGCATAGGATTTTTAAATGCCCGTCTACCTGTTAAACCCGATGGTTATTTATTCTTTTTGTACTTACAGTTTCCCTAAATGTCATTGTCATTGTTGTTTTAGGTGAAAAAGGAAATGCTGCTAGGTCCAGAAGATATACGGCTGTTCCGGAATCATTCATCACAAATGGCTGCCCTGGATTTTATGGTTTCTGTAGCCAGTAATACTTTTATTCCAACTTATGATGGGAACATGGCAAGAGTCGTGGAAGGTCATCGTAGGTATTATATACAAACGTTTATATGGCATATTTTCTTATCTATATTGATTGACTAGCCAATATTTGGTTGATATTTCTAATTCAATTTGTTCCAGGTATCTTGGATTTAAAAAAACCATCCATTTAGATCGGAAAAGGCTTGTAGGATTGTTGGATTTACATCAGAATGGGACACTTTCCTGGGATGAGTTTTCAGTTGCAGTCCGACTGGCACATGAGAGAAAAATGGGACAGCCGGCTTACCGTAGGATTGCTGACAAGCCTAAAGAAGAAGATTATTTCTACGCAAATCCTCGAGAGTGCTTCTGCAAGAGCACAAGTTGTGATGACATACTAGGCCCCGGTATTGGTAATACGACTATTGTACAGTCTGATATGCCCCCAAAACTGGGTTTAACATAGATGTTTAGTTTTCGCGTCTCAAGTGATAGACACAGACACACAGTGATGGAGCGAAAGAAATCAAGCCATGTCAATAAGCCAAGGCTTGGATTGACAGCTAGATGTGGTCGAAAAGCTTTGCAGGAAACCCCAAAATTTCATCTGAGGTTGGAACATATGAATATATGATCTTGACAGCAATGTTCTGTATGTAACAGCTGGAAAACTATTGAAAGATACGCAGAAACTCGACTTAGAAGTTCCCTTTTTTGCCATTTAATGTCTTCATTCATTTTTGTTCATATGTATTTGTATTCTTCGTCTGTTTGAAACTTTTTTCCTGTATTATCACTTGATATCAGAATTATTTATAAGGACGTTGCTTCATTGTTTCTACCATGAAAAGTTGTTAGATTTGTGTCAAGATTTACCCTTATCCAATAGTAAAAAGTTTACATGATGAAAGAACAAATTCGGTCTACTTTGAGGGAAAGGGGTTGAATTTCAGTCTTTTAATGGAATTGATATTTGTTCCTTGTTTCAACAGGATTTGTGAATTTGATTCACCTCCAGCCCATGTATTTGCCCGGCTAGTGCTCAAGTTAGACGAGCAGAGGCCGGAAGAGTGGAAGCTTTCAACAAGGGCCGATGGATTGCTCTTCTGAGCTATCAGGTATGACCAATTCTGAGGGTCCCACCTTTGTGGGGTTGTCCATGTAGGTCACACAGAGTAACAAAGTGTCTTGTGATATTTGATTGGATGTATACAGATGTCTTCATCCATTTTTCGACCATGAAGTACGACCAAGCTCGTGAGTAGCTATTTTAAGTTAGAAAAATTCCCCTTTTTCGTATTCTCAAATATCCCAATAATTTATTCATTTGTTGAAAAATTGACTTTGAATCTAGTTAAGCTAGATCATTATTCAAGGTTGGACAATAGGAGTTAGGAACTTCTCGAGCATGCTCGATATAATGGATAAGATTTTAACTCATTTTTCTTCCTTAATTGTATTGAGAAAGAAATTGATCTACAAGTGACCTTTACCCTTTGTGATCATGATCCAATTATAACTGCCCTCTTATCTCTCTATCATTCATTCACAGTTAGGGTTGGGCATATTTTTCGAACCGAACTGAACTGAACTGAACCGGATCCGAATCGAACCGAACGGTACTTCATAACTGAAATACCCGAACGGGTATTTGAATCGAGAACCGACGGGTTCGGTTCGATTCTCGATTCTAGACCCAGAACCGAAGAATCGAATTTTTTTAAATTTTTAAATTTTTATATATGAGAAAAATTAAATTATTTTAACTTTTTAAAAATAAATTATCAAAGATAGAGTTGCATTGAAGACACTGAATTCTATGAGAGCATTGTGACAGATAATAATATATATATATATATATATATATATATATATATATATATATATATATATTTTTCTTATTAAATCTTATTAGTTGAACAATTTTTAGTTTATTTATGTTAGTTAATTGTGATTTTTTAATTTTTTTTTTTAGAGTTTCTTAGTATCTAGTATGATAAATCAAGTAATTGATGGTTAAATCAAATAGCTGGTAAGTACTACTGTATTAGCAATATTTTAAAATATTTTATCTTTACGAGTGTATGACTTCTAATTTATATGGATCACTGATATTTTAGTATTACTAATTTACTATGTACTTTTTGTTATTTGTATATATTGGTAAATTAATTTTATTGGACAACTTGTTATTTATATGTTATTAAATTGGAATACGTCAATTGTAAAAGTTAAGATTAAACATGTCAGACTGTAATATTGTTATAAATGTTAAAAAATTAATTATAGTATGGAACCGAATAGACTCGAACTGAACCAAACGGATCCGAATCCGAACGGTTCCAAAATTATATTTGGACCCGACGATTCTATTTACTTACTACTCGAAAATTTTTGATTTCAGGAGAATCGAATTGCACCGAACCGTGCCCAGGCCTATTCACAGCCATGGAAATCCAGGGATCAAAATTTACAATTTACAAAGAATGAGAGACCTTATCAGACAGGATATAGACACATTCTGAAGCTTTCAATGTGAAGTCATGGCTTAACAAGAAAATTAAACAACCTCCCGACTGCGAGTTTCTCAATACTTGGTTCTCGAATGACAGGCTAATTTCTTTTCAAGCATGGAAGTCAGAAATATTCCACAACCTTCAATTACCATCTGCATTCTGAGTAGTCAACTCAATGGACACTCCTTTTACAATATGACATTGCCATATGACCTCAGCCAATTCGCCTAAATTTCCAATGTACCTGCCTTTAGCACTTCGAATTTTCTGTTTCCCTCCGAGAAAATTCCATACCCGAACATTGTAGCATCGAATGAAGACTTGTTGCTGCTCCGATCAGGTGATTGTGTGTGCAATCCATTTACTAGGCAATGTATCACACTTCCACCTCGTACCAGGAGAACGAAATATGGAGCCGCTCTGGATTCATCAGCCATGTTAGAAATGGAGTCATGAGCTATAAGGTGGTTCTAAGTGGGGATGGATGCAAAAGTGCACAAGCTTCGACTCGTTGTGAAGGATATAGTTTTTCTGTTGAGACCTTTTCGTGAAGAAATTCAAAGGCAATTCTATGGTACCACCTTATCTAAAAACTTAAGAGGGTGTTCTCTTTACTGTTTTCGAGCCGTTTTCTGTTTTCAATTTTTCAAAATATTGAAAATGCGTTCTCTTTCTCATTTTCGAAAACTATTTTTTGAAAATGACTGAAAATTTTGTGAAGAAAATATAAAACAATTTTTTTTACGTTTTTGTCTATTTTTCTTACAAATCTGCCAAAACTCAAAAAATATGGGTTGAGAAATATTTTTTCAAAACGACAAAAAAAACGTGTTTTCAGCAATCTCAAAATGGACACCCAAAACACAAAACTCAAAACGAATTCAAAACTCAAAATACAAAACTAAAATACGAAGAGAACGCTCCTAATTTATTAGAGTGACAATAAATTTATTTATTTATACTATTGACATATATATAAATGAGCTTACAAGTTAACTAAAAGTAACTATTTGGAAAGTATATCTTTGTGCGCTTTTCAAGAAAGTTAAAGTATCAAGCAACTTTTAAGCATAAGCAAACATCCTTGCCAACTTCATTTTCCATGAAAGTCTCACAAGTGCACAATTTCCATAGATAGGATGTCTGGCCACTTCGATTATCGTGGCCGTGCATTGTTTTCAACAGCATTGTTAACTGAATTCATGTCAATTAACTATCCTTTTAGCTTATTATTCGTGTAATTCCGCAAATGTACGTAACATGACAATTAGTAAAATAAATTTTTAAGTTCAAATATTGCCACAGAGACTACCATCTACTACTGATTTTTAAACTGACTGAGCTTCAACTCAAATTAAAATGGTGACCAATTATTAAATTAAAGTGTGTTTTGTACCTAAAGTTTTAATAAACTAAACAAGGAAATCTAATGAACACGATTGAGAAGATTATGTGATTAGCTGGGTAGGATTTTCGATTTCACTTAGATTGTTTAACATTCATCTAATTCTAATTAATTCCGCCCCATATGTGCCAACAATCAAATTAGCCTAATATAGTTGGTGATCTCTTTCAAGTAACACTATTCTATTCATATATCCCAAGAATAATGTTATTTATACATAAAGAGTTACATACTAGTTTACTTAAAGATAAGGTATTAAAAAAATGATTTTTTTTTATTATTGTACTACATGTACATAAAAATAGTATATAAGGAATTACATAAAAGGATGTGGAGGGAAAATATTGGATGAAAAAATTGACTAGTTTTAACTGACAAATGATATAGTGACACGTGGTATTATGTAACATATTATGTAAAGCTTAATGTACATGTAGCAATATATTATTATTTTTTATTTGATTGAAAAAATTCTGACTTAATTGTATCTTATCACATATATATATATGTAAACTATTATGTGAACCATTAAGTATATGTAGCATAATCGATACTCGAATTTATTATATCTCTATGTAAATTCAAACATATAAACATTTTAACCTAGTGGAATTCTATATAGATTGTATAGCCTATAATTATCTTGATTTCTTATAATACATATGTTATTTATTGCACGAGTTAGAATCTCACATTGCCTCTCAATTTCCGTTCTATTCTTAAATCATTCAGTTGGTGTTTAAACAATTGACGCATTAAATACACAATGAATGATTAATACATATTAAACCGACATGAAGTCTTAAAAATGAACAAAAATGAAAAATTCTAAACTACGTCGTTCATCCTAACGTGAAAAGTATTTAGTTATTCATAATATTAAAAAATAACGGTTAAAATAGCATCGCCAAATTTAATTACAGTAAACAGTTAAATTCACTTCAAGCTATCGTTGATCTTCATCACACGAATCTCAACAATTTTCCTTCATTTCCTTCCTTGCGTGGTGTAAATCTCTCAGTATATTGGCGCCGATTGATTAATTTCCTAAATTTTTAACAAATATCGATTGATTATTGCACAACAAATCCGGAATTATTCTCTCTCTGCTGTTGTCGTCTCCCTTTACCAAACTGCCGCCAGTTTCCTCGTCCTATTTGAATTTCAATTCTCCTTCAGATTTCCTTCTAATCTACCGGCAGCTTCCTAGTTTAAAAACGAGTTCAAGCCCACCTTGAATTTCATTCCCATTGCAATTCCAAGGCCCAAGTAAAATAATATTTTCACCAAGGCCTAATTTTCCCAAATAATGCAATTTAGTCCCTGAGTTCATCGATTGTGAAGCCTTTGTCCTCTTCAATTTCCACTTTGTGGGATTTGACCCCAAACTTCAAATTTCATTCAATTTCGTCATTATTGCTTAATATTTGCTTCGATCTCGAATTTTCTCCAAACATAATCCAAAAATACAAATAATTAAGCATCAAATTCATAATAATACTAGCAAAAGCCAATTTCAGTGGCTTATATAAGTGCAAATTTTACCCTTATCACCTACGATTCTTACCAAAATCTTGATTAGTGTTGATTCATTAGCATACCCAATGAAATTTCCTCATTTACAAAACGAATGCTGTGGTGGCCATTTCCCAAGGAAATCTTCGTTACTTCAAGGTAAACAAGATCTTCATGAGTTCATATAAACTTTCAAGTTGGAAACTGTGAGTGCTCAAAATTATGAAGAAGGTGAATGTATTATGAAGCAAGAAGGGCTAGAGAGCAAAAATAGATTCATTATGTGCCTTTTTAAAAGTACATAAAGCATATAGTCAAGGCTAGACCTGTGTTTTGGAGGATCTTTGACGAACTTTAGATTTTGGGCTCATAAATCATAGTAAACAATTAATTTTTGGAAAAAATACATAACTAAGGTTTTTAGTTTATACCAATTCAAAAATAAGGTAATAGGTTTGAAAATTCAAAAATCAGGTTTCTATTAAATTTTATTTATGATTTAATTAATTAATTAATTAAATATATAAAAGTCATAAATTTGTACAAATTGGTCACAAATACATTTATTGATCACATATTATTAAATTAATTAATTACAAATTATTAAGAGGTCACAAATCAAAATTTTTATTAGTCACAAATTATTTTCGAAGTCACGGATTGAATTTTTAATAGGTCACAATTTATTTTCGAGGTCACAGATCAAAATTTTTATAGGTCACATATTATTTTCGAGGTCACAGATTATTTTCGAGGTCACAAATAAAAATTTTTACTAGAAAACAGACATTCCAAAATCTGTGCAATCCTCTCTCTGGAAAGAAGCCGGAAACTTCCAGCTTGAAATTGGACAAACTTCTAGCTTAATAGATTTTTTGGCGGTTGGAGGTGATGGACTAAGTTACAAATCTATGCCCCATGGTATGTATAAACTAATTTTTGACAAATTCAGATATGAACACAGATGACGATTGTGTGTCCCTATATTTGTGTACATAAATCTGTGACTTGAAATCAAATTTGTGACCCAGTCCTCCAAAACAGAATTTGAAATAGGAACACATATATGTGACCCCGTGATGGATATAAACAAAGATGTGACCAACTCAAAAACCACGACAAAACCACAGACCACCATCACGAACACCGCCAGCCACCATCACAAGACCGCCAGCAAAGCACGAAGAAACCAAGTCCGACGGCCTCAATCACCATCACAAACTTCGTCTGGCGACAAAGATGTGACCAACTCAAAACCCATGACAAACCACAAAACCACAAACCACTGAACACCGGCGCTTCATCTCACTTTTCGGTGGATAATTCACTCGTCCGCGACTCCAGATTCACCTAAAAAATATAACTATTTATCTTCATAAATTAGATATGTAGCTGATCCTCATCAAAATTTTCAACCTACTAGATTATGAAATTTCAAACAAAAAGAACAATTGGGAAGAATAAAAGGACCACAACACGCACTGTCATACATAGCTTTACAATTAATTAATGAATAGAACACAAATATAATATAGCCAAGTTATTCTTTGTTTTTACCTCCATTCACAATAATGTTCAAGAGGTGGAAAACCTTTTGCTCAGTCCAGCCATACTTAGATACTCTCAATTCAATTCTTATTAGTTGAATCTGCACACAGTAAATGCCATAATCAGCTTAAGGCTGATCATATGATATAGTCCTCATAACTTAACAATGCCAAGATACTGAAATAAATCATCAAGAAAGATTTTAAGCTGAAGCAAAATAAATACAAAATCACAAAAGTAAAAAAAAAAAAAAAAAAGTTACGATTTTCAGTGTATGACAGATAAACTTCCGTAAATTCTAAATTGTTGAACCAATAGGAAATAACAACTTTCACTGATTGTAGGTACAAAGCTCAACTCCCTTTTCCCATGATTATATGCGCAAAAGCATTGAAGGGTAAACACCTACTTGTTTCTTGGCCCATAACATTTTTATTCATTCACGACAAATGAATTGACTGAAGAATGGAAACTGAGATTATGGAAACTTTTGAGCATACAAAACCAAAATATTTTGGAATAGCACAAGTAGTACATAATCAAATCAGCAAATACCACTGACAAAACACTTCACATTAAATTTTACCAAATCAGCAAATACCATATTGGGGAAAATAAACGACTTACCAAATACCAACGATTCCGAAAATAGACTGCTACCGGAGGATGCCGGGATTGCCGACTCTGCCTTCGTCGGTCGGATTTCGAAGAATTTGTCACTATCGTATCGTCACTGCCATGGAGGAACCCGAATGTTGAAGGAGTGAAGCTGAAATTGAAAAGTGTTATAGAAAAAAAAAAAAAAAAAAAAAAAAAAAAAAAAAGGTACATCATTTTATTGGGCCCCTAATATGTTGGGCCGCTCATTAGGTCCGACTATTCATATAATCCTCTTTTACTGGTAGCCTTTCACCCATGGAATAAGGACAAAGTGTTATTTAGGTATGAAGGCTATAAATTGACTTTTAATATCAAGAAATGATGGTTTGATGATGGATTTTATTCATTATCTTGCAAGGCATGCTTTCCACATTGGCAATCTTCCCACTTCTGTTCCCAATGCGTCCGACGCTGATTCTCAACCCACACTAGGGACGCCCATCTCTTTGAAAGTAAAAGGAGGTGACATTATCTAATCCTTTCCTTTATACATGCTGTAAATTTCCTTTTTAATTTGATGTAAGAGTTCATTTTTCTGATATACTAATTTAGTGACTCCGCGTACAACAAAAAATGAAATGTTGACAACTAAATTTTTTCATATTAAATTTTGGGAATGAAAACCAAAAAAGGACAAGAAATTCAAGAACCTCTGATAAACAGGAAAATTGCAATCCATTTCTTTTGACGTGGCATTTTAAAAAATATCACTTTTTATAATCATTGCAAAAATATCACTTTTTGACTTTTTTAATCATTGTAGACAACTTAAATCTCATATGTGTATGTAATTAAGCCCCGTTTGATTTCCCTTTTGGGGAAGAAAATACATTTTGAATAGTTGATTGATGGAGAATGTGTGGTTGAAAATTAAAAAAAAAATTTGGATTTACGTGTAATATTATTTTATTAAAGAATATGTGGTTGAAAAGAAGAGAGAGAAAAATGAATTTTGAAAATGGAAATCAAACAGGGGCTTAATGTTGATTTGATAAGATGAAAAAGTTGTACATATCTCACTCTCTCTATTTTTCAAAAATCTTCTCAATTTTTTTTACAGGTTTAGAAATTGGTTCGGTAAAAGCAAATAAATCTTCATAAATTTCGATCTAAGGTAACTTCCAAATTTTGATTTCGATTTTGTTCAATTTCAATTGGTCCAAACTCTAATCAATTTCTGGGATTTTGTTTATAAATCAAGGATGAAATCTTTATTTGCACTAGTCAACTCAAACTTATTCATACTTTTTGCTGCAAACTATTGTTTTGAACTACCTCTTGACAGATTTTTGTTTGTTCTTTTTTTCTTCCATTATGGTTTTATTGTAGATAGAAAATGATGGTGTTTCATATTGATAAAATGCATGTATTCTTACTGCTAACTTCTATTCTTCAGCTGCTGTGCTCACCTCCTGACTTTTATTTGTTTATAAGAAGAATAGGTATATAAATGGGTTTAGAAGAATTTGGTAGAATTATTTTTTTAATTTTATGAACTTAATAGGAGTTTTCATTGAGAAATGTTAAGAATACTAATAATTCTCCTATTCATTTCATAAAATTGAATAAATAATTCTACAAATTTTTTCTAAATCCACTTATTTACCAAAATCGAAGTTGGACATGTCGACAAATGATTGCAAAACTAATATGTCGAAAAGTAGTCATCTAACAAGAAATACTGACTTTAACTGTTGAAAACGACAGTTCATATTGACAGACAACTCAACTGACTTGTCGAGATTTAGTCATCTATCGAGAATAATTGAAACAAACTGTTGAGAATGAAAGTTCATCTCGACAAATGAGTCGCATAACTTATCTGTCGAAAATTAGTCATCTGTTGAGAATTCGTAACTGTCGATACTTTAATTTTGACAAATTAAATAGTTCACTTAAAAGATAGTTATGTTTGTTTGTGTTATATACGAAAATATTGGTAATTAAAAGTGCCAATTTTCTAGTTATAGTCCATAATTAAAAATGTCAATTTTCATGCAGTAAAAAAATGCAAAATGTCCAATTTCTCGACTTCTATGATGAGAGAGATAAATAAACACACATGAACATATACATCACAAGCGTATGAAACTATAACCTTTATGAAATGACTACTTTTATGAGATAATTATTTGTTCAATTTTTTTTGTCTTAATTATGAAAAGAACTACTTATATTTGTTTTCTACAAAAAGATGAGGAATATTTGTGTTCTTTCTTCAATCTCAACAGTTATGGAACCATCTCTCGAAATAAACTGTCGTTTTTCACAATTATGCTCTGAAATTCTCGACAGTTAATTAATACTTTTTTGTCGACGTCAATTATTCTTCTACGTATGTTAAAAATTAAATATATGACATATCATCATCATTTGACCTTTGTTATTTCTTCTTCTTGTTGATTTTTGCAGGCGAATATCGAATTTCTTTTATCGAAAGGGGATCAACTACATTTCTCATAACAGTAATATAAAGTACATCAAAATTGTACTAGAGAAATTCGCTGAAAATTTTATCAAGAAATTTACAACAGATTAGAATTTTAAAGAAATGAAAGTCAACTATTAAGGAAATGTCCATAAAAAATTCAATTCAAATGTCATAATGTAGTATTCTTTATTAATTTGTATCTGATTAAAATCTTTCAAGTATCGAATAAATTAAGTACTCTTTTTTACTAAATAAAATTTAATAAATATAATAATGGAGTGCTTTATTTACTTGATACAATGACTTATCGGCATTATGAATACATTATTTAATGTTAATAATATGATTTTTTTAAAACTTGAGATAAGGCATTTTTTTTTCTTGAATATGATAGTATTTTTGTGTAGTTTTCTACCTTAGATTTGTTTTACAATTTCCAGTATTGAAGTATTTTCTTTCATTTTGATACAACCTTCACATAAAATTTTGTGCTTCAAAGGGAAATTTGATGGTAATATAGCTAAATTTGTTAATTTTGTAACTAATTTATACTTAGGTTATCGGCTATATTTATGTTTTCTAGTTTTTGCCAGGGATTCACACGGTAACGTGTGTGTGTGTGTATATATATATATATATATATATATAATGTTGTGCATTTGCCCGTATTTGTGGTCTAATTCATTACTTTGCAATGAATTGTCGAGAATTATTGAGACAATCTATCGAGACCGACAATTGAACTGTCGGCTGCTAATGAAATATTTTTTTCTAATTAACTACTTTACTTGTAATGTTATTTTATACGATTAATGCTTGTAAACTACCTTTGTCTAATTATGTGCTTTGTTGTGACTGATTTTCACACATAACTCACGTTCTACATCACATACAATAATTATCGAATCGAGATTAACAATTTTTCTCAACATGTGCTCAACAATTACAAAGCTTGTGGCATGTTGATGTGCGCTACGGCGAAAATCTACAAATCATGTGTGCAGATTGTTAAATTTACGAATCATAAAGATTGCAGACTGCTTTACCGTCGGACTTTGAAAATTGCAGACACTTTGCATTTAATCAACCTCATTATATTGTACATTTTGATAAACTTCTGTCGCGACAAACGAATGATTTTGAAAATTTGTATCCCTCCCCATATCAACAATTGAAAACTCAATTTCTAAAATAGTAATGCATATAATAGTTTCTTTATTAACTGATATGTACTAATTTAAGTCTTCATCTTCTCGTATTTTGACAGGAGGTATATTCATATTCGGGACTTTGAGTTTCAATTCAATTAGAATGCGGGGATCAAGAATACCAAGTTTGTTCTTCAACCGTAACACAAGTCCGGCTATGGTGATACTTGTCAAAATTACAATGAATTGGTTTTGTCCCCCCTTCCATTCGTCATCCACATGAACAAACTTACCCATATGCGACACGATAAATCTCAAATGATTACTCATACAAAAAAAATTGAGATTGTAAATGCAAGAATTCTGCACAATCAATATATCGACATTTAATAGCATGAAAGTGACATTCCAATATTAAATCCATACAATAGCAAAAGGTTAAACCAACAGTTGAAATGTCTATTCCGAAAAATTTCAAGTGTGGAATTTGAAGGTTAAAATTTTTAACCAGATGGTTTTTAAATGTCGAATTCGACAGTTGAGCTATCGAAACTGATAGGAAGCATATATGTGGGTAATTAGAACAAATTCTTCGTCACATTAAATGTTGTCATCAATATTGTACTACCGAATGACAAAATCTTCTTTCCAAATAATTTGCACAGAAAATCATTAAGAGTCCATCCTTCAAAATATTTATTGGGTTTGATTGAAGAAATTATTTAAAACATTAATTGTGATAATCAATTATCAACTACAATATGATAACATCGTCCCAATAAATAACTCAATGCTTCATTAAATATGGAATCATTCACAACATTTTGTAGAGGCTATTGTTATATTTTATTCCAAAAGATTTGAAATACCAAATAAATCGATGAATAATAATTTCAAATTTTTTGAATAAATATGACTATATTGTATTTATCATTTCAAAAGTAGTAAGTTATAAGATAAAAATATAAACAATTTGTAATATGTTAACCTCTCAAAATGGATAATGAATCAAATAGTAATGTCTTCTTGATGAAGAAATGGAGAAGATGGTTAGAAAGTTAAGATTTGTTAATATTAAATGAAATTGGTTTATACTCACTTTTCAAATTATTTTTTCAATTTTGTTTTAATTACCAAAATTCATATTGCCCGATATAATATACATATATTTAATATTAATAGTACAACAATTAAATTATCATATTATAGCATTAATGATAGTCAAGTCAAGTATTAATGAACATTAAATGCTCCTAAAAAGGTGTCACTAAGGGTAAATTGGACATTTCACACCAAAAAATGACATTTTTGAGCAACATTAGTAAAAATGACAAATTTTGTTGTACTTTTCAAATTTGGTGACATTTATGAAAAATTCTCATAAAACAATAATGTTGACGCGAAGAATTTGTTAAGAGTTCTACCTTTAATGGTTATCTTCTTGAATATGTCTATATGTTTATTGTTATTATAGATAACTTTCTATTTTATAAGGTTCTTTATCCTTTCTTAGGATGTAGATAAAATCAAGTTGTTAGGAGTTTATGTTTATCTTTACTTCTTGCAGACCTATTAAAACCTCTATATATTAGAGGGATTTAAAAAAAAAAAAAAAAAAAAAAAACTCATGTTATCATAATGATTTACCATTAATTCTCACATGGTATTAGAGCTACAGTTTGGCTCTTTTCTACCCACCTCTTCAATTTCAAATCGGGCCTTCACTAGTTCAATTGAATCCTCAAGCATAGAAAATACCGCACCCTCTACTTCGACCCTTTCTCAAGTGTTTGGTGTCGAAAATCATTCACTTCAAATAACCCAACATGAAATTGATGGATCAAACTACTGTAATTGGTCACAATCTGTTCCTATGATCATTCGGGGCAAAGAAAAAGTTGGGTAGCTTGCAGGAAGTATACACATCCTGCGAAAAATGACAACTCTTATTCAACATGGGAATCTAAAAACTTCATGGTAATGATGGTTGGTTAGTTCCATGGAGAAGAAGATTGGACGGAATTACCTCTCTTATAAAACTGCAAAAGACATATGGGAAATAGTGAAGGATATGTATTCAAATACCAATTTTTCTACTCAGTTGTTCGAATTGAAATCAGCCCTGAAAAATCAGAAACAAGGTACCTCTTCTGTGACAGACTATTTTGTGATTTTAATTGGGCTACGGCAGGAGTTAGACCTATTCGAAGATGTTGAGAACTATACAAACTGTAACAAGAAAAATAGGACGAACCTTGAAAATGATAGGGTATTTGATTTTTTACGTGGGCTCAATAAGGACCTAGATGAAGTAAGAGGGAGGATCACTGAGGCTAAACCATTGCCTAGCATTAAAGAGGCATTTGCTGAAGTAAGAAGAGAAGAAAGTAGAAAGAGAGTTATGATGGGTGGTGTTTATGAATCTGGTATGGAGAATCAGAAGCAGAATTCAGCTTTGATAGCCAACTGAAACCAAATTCAATGACATCCCTTTCAAACCTTCAAAGATAAAAAGAGAATATTTATTTGGACAATATTCTCTTGATAAATCACATGCAAGTATTCATGTCATACCAAAAGACATCAATCACCAAAATATTGAGCTCCTGTTTGGCCCCCATTTTTGTAATAATACATATTTATCTTTCTTATTTCCAAACACATATTTTTTAATAAAATAATATTACATGTAAACTCAATATTTTTTTTTAATTTTAAACCATATATTATTCAAAAAATCATTATTCAAAAACACATTTTTCCCAAAATTCAACCATTTTTTGATCCCTATTATTTTTAAAATATATTTTTCTCTCTTTTCTTTTTAACCACACATTATTCAATAAAATAATATTACACGCAACTCCAAAACTTTTCTCCTTTTAACCACACATTCTCCATCAATATATTATTTCAAAATACATGCCTAGCCAAAAAAATGGGTTCCATACAGATGCTCAATTTTAATGGAGCTCAAACAGGGGCTGAATACAACCAAGTTATCCAATAAACTAACAACTAAAATGTAAATGTAAAAAAAAAAATTATAAACACCATCACTGTTAATAAAAGATTACTCATCTTATACAAATTATCTATTATCGAACATTTACAATGCAATTTACAAATTATCCTTACCTCATCAGATACATCTTCATTTCTGCCTCATCAATATATCACAAATGTCTTTCTTTTAAAATCTATAATTACTTAATGGGGAGAATATAAGGTAACGTTCTCTTTAAACTAATATTCGTGTGGTGATTAATTCCCAATCTTTCAAAAAGACTAAAGAAATATTATTAAACGAATAGTGACAAAAAATTCAAATAAGTGACAATATCTCCTAAAAGAATGACAATAATATCTTCCATATTTTCATGTCAAAATGTTTAATGGAGGAGGGATCATGTCCAACTGTGACCTATATGGCTAATTAAAGCGGGTTTGTACGTATTATCTTGATTGAAAGAAGCACAGAGGATTGAATGCAACGTGATTCGCTATATTTTTTAATTAAAGTTTTTCATTAAAAAGTAATTATTTACAATAAAATTACACGATTACAAGAAGGAGAATGAATCCTTGAAGCAGAATTTTCAAAAACAATCCATTTATAATATTGGGGGATTTATAATTTGTGAGATTTTTTGAGTTTTGGACATAATTAATACGAGAATTATAATTTTAATTAATTTTAAGGGTATTAATCTTTTTTTTGGGGGGGCGGGGGGGGTGGCAGTGGGCCTAACTTTCTTAAATTGATTCACCATTTATATTATTTCTTTTCAAAATTGATAAAAAAAAAATGACACTTTTGAGTCCATAGCAAAACTTAAACTTGATTAATTAAATTGTTGCAAATAGCAAACATTGGGAAAAAAAAAAAAAAAAAACACTTATATACAATCTATCCAACTGATTGACTCTATGCCTACAATAGAAAAAAACACGAGCTAATGGATTGCTTTATTATCATCCCTTATGACAAAGTAGCAAGAGTCACAACTCATATCGCGACACAGGGGCGGATCCAGAAAATCATGTTGCGAGGGACTGAAATTTAGAGAATGTTTGGTGGAGATTAAAATTAGATTTTTTTAGTAGATTGTGATATAAGTTTTTGAAATGTGTGGTTGAAAAGTTGTGGAATCAATAAAAATGTGGTTAATATTGATTGTTTAACTTTGAATTAAATTAAAATTAGATTTTAATTGAAACCAAACAAACTCTTAAAATATATATGCACAATTTTTTATAAAGTATACAACACAAAATTTCATTACAACATTACCTATTGAAGTTGTGTCCATCAAACTTTAATTGCATAAAATTCATCTATAATAGAATCTACATCCCCTTTCAATGAAACTCGTCTATAAAACTCACGTAATTAATCTCATCAAATAATAGAGAGGAGCTGGAGTCTTTCTATGATGATAACATCCCCCTTATAACCAATTTCAATTGCAGAAGATACAACATTCCACATTAAGTAGAATGATATGTCAGTCCCCCAGGACATAGTTCAGTGGTGCAAAGAAGAGAAGTGAGGTAATCTCAGCTGAGCTGGCAGCAACAGTGTTAAGGTACTCTCGCCTCTTACAAGGTATGGAATTAAACTCTTTGTGGGCACCAGTATAACAATTCTTGTACTATGGCCTGTTGAGGTACATCTTGCGATTTACCTCCTCCACAATACTTTAGGGGCGGGGCGGGGCGGTGGGGGACCCTCATGGTTGGGTTCAACCTTTTAGAATGACATGTTATTTCAACAAACACCTTGTCTACAAAATTAAGGAAGAGATGCACGAATCTAAGAAAATTGTATTTCATAACTTTCTGTGTTTTATCACCCAAAAATGCAAGCAAAGAAAAATTCTGCTAGTTAGATTTTAACATGTACAGCAAACTCTCTTTCAAGTTTCAAAAACTCCAAAAATCCTCAGGTCTTACAATTACACCACAATTTTACTTTGTCATGTTCCCACTAATTTATTACCCAAAATCTAGAGTCTGTATCCATAAACCATAATCTATTGGAGTTTTTGGGAAAATGTTCCTATTGTGACTTATTCAAACTTCCCACTAATTTATTACCCAAAATCCAGAGCCTGTATTCATAAATCATAATCCATTGGAGTTTTTGGGAAAATGTTCCTATTATGACTTATTCAAACACTTACTAGTTTCTTGTTTTTATTTTATTGATAGAAATTTAACATTACAATTTCCGCCCTGAAATACAGCATTTTGTTATTGTGCATGAAATGACAATACGTTATACATCAATACCTCAAAATTCTGTGGTGCGGTGGACGGCGAACGGGCGAAGAATCGGAGATGAATCGTGAACGTCAAACTGTGGTTGCCACTTTCCAGTACCATTTTCTTCATTTTCTAGCTTGCAGAGGCTTGGACGTTTCCAGAATGAATGAGAAAGATGAGAATTGAGATATATGAATGTATGATTAGGTGGGTTTGGACTTTGGAATGGAATGGGTTTAACATTAGGGGAAAAAAAGTGGAAATTACACCCCACCAGGTGTATAAATTCCCGAATGCAAATATCAGGTAAGGAAGTTATTTATGCAACGCTCAGGTATTTGTTAACTAATAAAACATATATAAGGCAGTTGCTAAAATCTCGTAACTTCCATAATCCTCGGCACCGTCTCTCTCAAAACCGCCTCCCGGGTTCTCGCCCACTGCTCCATTACGTTGATTAACCACCAGCCTATTCGTCACACCGTATTATCTTCGACCCATTACTTCAAAATCTCCGTCTTCTATTCTCTTCTACACATTACTACCAAAACCCCATTCCATTCTTCAAAATTCCTATAATTTCAGTTGCAAGACTTACATTTAAAACTCAGTCAAGCGGAGATCCATGGCGAAACGTAAGGGCTCAGAACCGGTAATAATCCTAGAGACGCCCCAATCATCACGGAAACGGAAGAATGAAGAGAGCCCCAAGAGAACACCACAGAAGAAGCCCGCATTGTCCGTACCATCGCGTAAAGGGCAGTCTATTAAGGTGATTCCGTCGTTTTTTTTTTTTGGGACATTGTTAAATATAATTGATATATGTAAGCAAAAGTACATGGGCAAGATGAATTGAAGTTACATTGAGCATTTGTGATGATTTGAGAATGTGCCCTATTTTTTATTGAATCTTTGCCCTATTTTGCGTTGGTTAGGGTTTTCCGTTTTGATTGCAGTGAACAATTGTCTCTCATCATATGCGATTTGTGGCTGATGTACTATACTTATGTGACCTAATTGGAAAGGCCTATTCATGCGATTGTTGAATCAAATTTGTTATCTAAATGGAGTTTTCTTTTTTATTTTTCCGATTACCATCTGTTACAACATCCAACAGATCAAATGTGACCATGATGTGTATATGTGACCTCGTGTACCTACATATGTGACCGCAGTAAGTGTACTATTGAGTTGTGTGCCTACATATGTGACCATATGAACATGTTTATTGAATGCATATGTGACCATATGTCCTTATGAGACCATAACATTTGAATGCTACCATGGTTCTACAAGTTTGCTTTATTCACATATGTCCGTGACCACTGTTTCTATGTCTGTGACCCAGTAACTCAATCATGTACTCACATACACCTGGATAAGTGAATTACTTGAAACGTGACTGTGCATATGTGACCATGTCAACTTACTACAATGCTATTCGATTTCAATGTAGGCCTGGGAATTCATAATTCCAGAACAAAGGTGGTTTCCTGGGAAGATCACCACATCTGTGTACAAGGGAGTTCTTACATCCCTGCAGAAAAGTTTAAGTAAACGACAGAAGGCTATACTGAAGGGCACTTGCTTTGCATACTTTATGGAATGCCAAGAAATTGTGATTCAGCCTCAACTGATTCACTACTTCCTTCTTCGGCAGGTTCATCATCCTAACCACGAAGAAATGTGGTTTTATGTTGGTGGTCGATATGTCAGATTCTCTCTACCTGAGTTCTGTTCAGTAACAGGACTTTTATGTACCGGGAATACAGATACTGCAGTTTTTGAAAATCGACCATCAGAGTTGAAGTCAAAATACTTCTCTGAAGTGGACACTATCACGCATGAGGATGTCAAGTCCACATTTATATCTGCATGCCAAATGCCAGACTTGGACCTTGTAGAAACCCTCCCGGATAAGGATGTTGCTACCATTGGTGCCTTGTATTTTATCACTGCCTATCTATTTCCTAGAGACTACAAGAAGGTTGTGGACAACTTCTTGTTTGCCATTGTCGAGGATTTCAATGCAATGAACAGTTTTCCATGGGGCAAGTTACTTTATGAAATTACATTGGGTGCACTGAAAGATGGTCTAAGCAGGAGGACCCCCCACTACAGGCTACGGGGTATGTTGGTAGCCTTTCAAGTATGGATATATGAGACCTTTCCTAGTCTTGATGAAATCTTGGTCACCCGGATATCGAGAACGCACCCCCGGATCAAGAATTGGTTTGCAGATGAGCTACCATCTATTGCCAAGTTGGATGGGGCAGACTGCTTTGGAAACTCGAATGTAAAGTTTTTGTTTAGATGTTATGTGCATGATAGAGAAGTTTTGATATTACATGTTTCTAACCTACATTTCCTCTACAGATTGAAATATGTGACCTGGAACCGTCCGCCGCTGAAATGGCCATGCCATACATGCTTGGTGTTGAGTACATCAAGCCCAAACGACCACGGACTGCACGTGAAGGCTGCAGACATAAGAGCAGCACGCCAAGGCCAGCTGACGGTGCCGGTACAAGTAGGAAGTCCGTACCTTCAGTGCTTCTGTTAACTGACAGCAGATCTAGACAGACGACCGATCCAAACGACGATTTTGTTGATCCTCCACCAAGATGGCAGGAGGCATCTTCCCCCCAAAAATCACAGTCTGACGACGGCAAGTCAGCTGATCACAACTCTCCAAAGGATACTCATTCCCATGGGGCTCATTGGGGTGATGTAAGTTGTTATGTCAATCACCTGTAAAATATAATTACCATTGGTCACAGAACATCTTACTGTTGGTTACATGTGATTAACATTAATAATTTGTCTTCTATGTTTCAGGCGTTCGAGCAATTGAGTACTCAAATAGCCGTTCTTAAGTCAAGCAACAACCTCCTGTCTGCAGAGGTCGAGGACATGAAGTCACAGATTTCATCGACGATGGCCGATCAGACAACGAAATTGAACTACATTGTGCAGACGCAAGGGGAGATAAAAAGTGACCTGATGCAGCTGAGGACGAACATGCAATTTCTTTCCGAATCGGTGTCTGCAATGATTTCTAGTACAATGGATGAGATGTTGCGAAGGTTTGGTGAGAAAACAAGTGCGACAGGCGATGTAGACAAAGAACACCAAGTTGCTGGAGGATCTTCTATGGCTCAGGAGGTAGGAACATGATATCTTAACATTCTGTATACGACTGTACTTGCTTTCGACAGTTATCTTAATATGCCCATAACGCCTATGCAGGTGACAAATGTTGAAGCAACAGTGGATAGAAAGGGGAAGAAAAAAATGGATCCAAGTGATGATTCTGCTATCCCATATACCCTTGAACCACCGTCCTTTGATTTGGGATTCGGACCAACACAACCCGATGTCTCACAATCCGAAGACATTGGAAAGCGTGTGGATTCCATCATAGCTGATGTGGTGACTGCAACCACAAATGTTGAATCTGAGGTATTCACGAATCCTTCATTTAAACTACAAATATTCATGGTCACATTTGTGACCATGATTGTAGGTTATAGATAATTCATGTATTGCAAACAATTTACAACATATCCTAACTAACATTTCAATGGATCCTTATCAGGGATCACCAACTTCTGAATTGCCGCTGAAAAGGGTATCAAGGCCTGCAAAGATATTGAAGTCTCCATTTGTCGCTGGAGAAGGGCAGTTATTCAAGCGTGTTGACAACGTTGTTTTCGAAAACTACAAAGGGCATGTAGAAGATGTGGACAGATCGGCGTTCATGGCCTGGTTCCACAGAGGGTACAAACCAAAAAATAGAAAAAAGTTTAGTGAGGAGGATGATCGTATTAAGCCCGCTTTTCTTATTGGTTCGTACCCAGTAGGACATAAGATATGGTTCTATGAGCTTATAGATCCAGATTCTTCACTCAGCAGCGCGGTATGACTTTACTCTCTCTCTACTAATATATGTCACGATTCAATATTACTCAGTCACAGATCAACCTATCTAAGGGTCACAGTATAGACCGAAGTCACAGACTACATATTCTGTACTATATTCAGTCACATATCTAATTGATAAGAGTCACAGAGTGTCATATTTCTGTCTATAACGAAGTTCGAGACTACTTTTGTACTGATCATGTTTCACGTCATCATTTTTGCACTCCTTCTTCGCTGAAACAGCACATGGATGCTTGCTTCCACTACATTCGTCAGGTTGCAAAACTTGCAAAGAAAGTAACATTAAGGGCTACCACTACGAACTCTTGGTTCCAAAATAAGCTGAAAGAGATGTATCTTGCTTTCCGGAAGGACCCTAATGTTCTCATGTCCGAGTCCAGCCTCATCGATGTTGTAAAGGGACACAGCCTCTCCATGAGCACTCCATGGGCCGACGTTGACTATTTGTTCATCCCATTACTGCCCACGAACAAAGCACATTGGTTGCTCGGTCTGCTGCAATTTAGAAGTCATACCTTGACGGTGTTCAACTCAGCCGGGAAAACTTATCGTGAATTGACGGTTCGAAAGGGTATTGAGCCATACGTGAGCATGTTGCCTACTTTAATGAAAAATTTTGGAATATCGAAAAAGGATCCTGATTTTGATGAACATGAGTGCAAGTAATTGAAGGTTTATGTTGATGACACACTACCACAGCAAACAAACGGGTAAGTTTGTCTTTAAATTATCGCATTTTAGTATGAGTTGCCAAAGAATATATTACTAAAAACGTGACTTTTTATGTTCTTCAACAGCCATGATTGTGGGATCTTCGTCATCTTATACGCGTTATATTTCCTCCGGGATGGCAGAGAGTCAATACCTCGGAATCTCGATGCCAGTAAGTGCATACTTGATATTGCCACACTGCTCTACAAATACCGGGAGACATACGTGAAGAGGACAAAGCCAACTACTACGGGGGAGGGGATTATTATAGAGTGAAATGTGAAATTCAATTTGTGTAAGAAGTTGGAGCTAACTTGTACAATTGTTAAAGCAAGAACGCAGAATGACTTCAATATTGCCTTTTTTTTGTTGTCTGACTTGAATGAAAGATGTAAATTTGAGTGACAAATTGGTCACATATTATGGCAAGTAGTCACATTTTCTATTAATCAATATTTGCATCTTGTGTTGACAGATAATTCGATTGTGCAGACAGATTGGTCACATTTCATTATTTCTCAATATTTTGCATCTTGAGTGTCTGTGAATGAATACAAGTCACATCTAGGTCACATATTATCACAAGTAGTCACATGTCATTATTACTCAATATTTAGCATCCAGTGTAGACACAGTATATTGGTCACATCATGTGTATACAGGTTGGTCACATATTATGGCAAGTAGTCACATTTTAATATTAATCAATATTTGCATATTGTGTTGACAAGCGATTGACCACCTCCTGTGTTGACAGATTGGTCACATATTATGTCAAGTAGTCACATTTCATTATTACAACATATTTGCATCTTGTGTAGACAGAAAAAGTTTGGTCACATATAGGTCACATAATATGTGAAGTAGTCACATTTCATTATTACTCAATATTTGCATCCAGTGTAGACACAGTATATTGGACACATCGTGTAGACAGATTGGTCACATATTCTGGCAAATAGTCGCATTTTAATATTGGTCACAAATGTAGACGGAGAATTAGCTACCTATGATATTAACTTTAGAATTCAAACTGAGGTCACATGTTATTGTGAAGTAACTCACTTAGTTCACAAATGTAAAAACAATGGGCACAGATATTTTTTATCTGTGTTCTTCGAATGAATGTTTCAAATAAAAGAATATAATATGTCTATGATGTCTGTATAGTGTATATTTTCTACTAGCCTAATGGGATCAGACTGGTGCATCTCCTACGATTGTGACCTCGTCCTCCACAACGTCCACATTTCATTGTTACTTTTCCTTCTCTTGACGCCCTCTTCCTCTTCTCAGTAGGTCTTCCAGAACTACGCTTCTGGTTAGGAGGTAATACAATTTTGCATTGCACTTCATCACACACTGTCCATTCGTTTGGATTTCCAACCGGATATATCGAATCCTGGTATGTACTCATGTATGCATCTCTAGTGTAATAATAGGAGCAATACTCATATGGATCCTTCTTTGTACTAGCAATTACAGCCAATGCATGTGGACACGGTAACAAATCAACCTGTAGAACTTTGCACGTGCATGTACGCTGTTCAATGTCAACAACAAAAGTGGATTTGTCGTCACTGACCGTAAACACCGACTAGTTGGAAGCAGATACCTGCAAGTGAAACATGTAACCATTATGTCACAGTTCTAATCCACAGAACATAATCATAAACTCTATAATCGATCCAAAATCCAGGTCACGTGTATATGTCAAAAAAAAAAAAAGTGGTCACATGATGTCTTACACTTCAGGTCAGGTCACACAAACAACTTGTCACAATTCAGGACAAGCCACATAACCAAAAAAGGTCACATTTCAGATCACATACGTTTATATCAAGGTCACATATGCTTCAGATCACATACGTTTATGGGTCAGTTACGCTTCAGGTCATTTCACAAAAGTAAAAATAAAAAATTGAGGAAGATATGCATCTTCTGTCACAATAAGAAATGTTACCCTCATGTGCCTTAAATCTACACCCATCCTCCTTAACTCTTTCTCGTACTTGCTCGACAACTTTGTAAATGTTCCAAGTGCGTCGTCCCTATGTTTACAGAACCAGGATTGTATAGTTTGCCTCAATGACTCAAGCAAGGACACAATAGGATAATTCTTGGCTGCTTTTGTGACAGCATTCACCGATTCGACGATGTTTGATGTCATCGTAGAATACCTGTTCGTTGGCATATGAATCCGTGACCACTTTTCGGGTCCAACCTCATCCTGCATAGACATATCACATCAATTTATATCATATAAATAAGATATGTAACCGCATATATGTACTGCGAAAAATATTATGTTTTAGTTCCCTACCAGGTATCCACGAATTTTCTCATTGATTGTGTCCAATAGCCGCATATTATATTCAAACTCTTCTAATGTATAGGCGCGCACAGCTGAATTGAAGGCATGTGTAATATTTTGTCCCGACTTCCCATAATATGATTTCAAATTTTGCAACAAATGATATGAACAAATACCATGATAATTCCCTGGATAAACAATTTCTATTGCATTCTTTATACTAGTGTGCCGATCCGATACAAAACACAGTCCTTCTCTGTAGCCATATGCCTTCTTAAATTGCTCAAAAAACTATCTTCATGATTTGTCGTTCTCGTTATCGCCAATTCCGAAAGCAAGAACATATATGCTATTATTTGCATCCTGTGTACATGCTGTGAAGAGGGTACCACCATAATGGCCATTCAAGTAAGTACCATCGACCACAACAACAGGTCGACAATGCTTCCAGCCTCGTATTGATGCTCCAAATGCCATAAAGCAATATTTGAACCTGCTATGACTATCAACCTCTAATTCTGTGACCGTACCAGGGTTCTTTTCTCTGAGCACATAGAAGAAGCTTGGTATCTTACCAAATGAATCGGTTGGGTCACCCCTAATCATTTTTAAAGTTTGCTCGCGAGACCTCCAAGCTTTAGAGTAATTCAAATGAACCCCATAAGTATGCAACATATCACTGCATATATCCTTCGGAGTATATACTGTACGGGACGACATGTACTTGTACTTAATGGTAGATGACACAACTGCAGATGATACTTGCCTGTGTGACCCCAACACAACATTCAATGCACGTGTGACTACCAATTTTTCGAATCTTAAATAGGTCCGTTTTGCCCCATTTTGATGATCTAAATATCCAACCACATCCATCATGTGAGCACCTCAGAACATATTCCTTCTTGTCAAACCGTTCTACCATGAACTCAAACATGTTCCGTATGGCAAATTGTGACATGCTCATTTTCAAGATTTCCTTATTACGGAAGACCCTACCTTCTTCTACCTCTCTTTCGTCTGCAACAGACACTACTGTAACCTCTGTATCAGATATGTGACCCCTCTTTTCTACTGATGATTCGCAGATGGCCAAGGCTGTGTCCTGCAACGTACACAGGTCACCAATAGACTGTGCATTAGATGGAATCTGGATAGATGTATTTGGGCTTTCAGCATCAGTAACATCAACGAGTAAAGGATATCTAGCGGGATCACGGTGCATATCCTTTAGCATAATGTAGGATAGCAGATTATTGTCATTTTTAATCCTGATTGGCGCCAAATCCTCTGTGAGTACATAGTTCAAAGTGACTGATACCTTTGTGGGGTCCAGACCAAACTCAGTCATAACTGTGTCCACAAGGTTAATGTAACTGCAGCTGCGATCTAGCAAAGCCAACGACGTCTGAGATCCATACAATAAACAAACGTGGAAGAACACCATTCCTGCAAATCAGAACCAATGTCAATTAGGTATGGCATTGATCACCTATCACAGGTCACACAACCCAAATTGAAAACTCACGGCAAGATAATACAGGTCACATGGGTATCATCCAAAAATGGCAACATCAATATATTACGGGTCTGAGTTTCGTCACAGTAACATATAAACAACCAAATTCAGGTCACAGGCGCCTCATCAGAATGCAGGTCACATTTATAATGCATGTCACATATTCGAAAAACATCTGTACGTTATGTGTCTTCCAAATCAGGTCAGAGGAAGATCACATAGATCGCAATTAGTGTAAAACGAGTTCAGGATTACAGCATTCAATTCGAAATTTCAAATTTCGTTTGCAACCTCATGTGACTACCAGTACATATTCACGATTACATATTCAATAGGATATTTCAAATTCGAATCGGCGAAAATTACATACCTGGAGTGTATTCGCCGGCGATATGTGACGCGATATTCTCTTTTCCTGGAATGAATCGGTTCAATTTGTTCTCTGCTATCAAAATTGCGGAGTCCAGATTCTGTAATGTTTGGGAATCCTGTTTTAAGAAGGAAACTGAGCTAAAATATAGGAAAACGGATGCAACGTGATCTATTTTCCATATATATATGTATATAAGAGAGAGAAAGATTTGAAATACCGGATTTATGCATTCTGTAACTTTTTACCGGAACTTTGATTTGGTGTATAGTAGATGCCTGAAACGTGAATTTTTCCCGAAAAAAAACCATATATACCTCACAAATATATACTAATTCATTTTCTACTAATTAAACCCATTTAATAACCAAAATTACTGCAAAACTCAATTGGAATTCCAAAAGTACTATACATGACACTTTCCTTTTTCAAATATGTAACTGAAGAAATCAGAAGGATTCAAAACGGTTTACATTAAATTAGATTGCTTAACATATGAAGATTTACATACAAAATACTGAATTGTCTAAAGATATTACTCATCAAAAAAAATTTCCCAGAAACATACATCTGACCGGTGATTCTTTCTGAAACATTTCCCAAAAACTTTTAGGAAAATGATCACTGGTAACATTGTTTTCATTTCACTTATTGCTCATGAATATTGCAGATCTTCATAATCTATTTAATCCCATTCTTTTTGTGGTAATTGGAAATTAATTACTGTGGTCACTGTCCAGAAGCAGTGTAAGGTCCGGCAATACAGGTCACAGTAGAAAGTTGAAAATTACCGATGCCATGGTGAGATATTGCTGCTTATATCTTAGAGACAGCCAGGCAGACCAAATAAAACAAGGCGAAAAACAAGGTTGGAGTTATCCCATTCAACAAGTTGTGGAAGGAGCAGCAATACAGGTCACAATAGAACAACATGTAAGCAATCTCGACCATTGAGTCATCTAGGAAAACATAAACGGAGTATGGGTGAATAGTTGGGACACGAATCATCTCCCATGTTACTGTCAATTACATATTCGACTTGCCTTTTTTTTTTTTTGGATTACGCTCCATTATTGGCTTCCCCACCTGCCTTGTCCTGTGCCTTGGTGAAGGAGGTAAATCACAGGTTATGTCTTCAAGGGTACATGGTAGAAGGCTACTTGTACACTTGCACTTACCCAAAAGTCAAATCTATATTTCAGTATTCGAACTCTTGACGCGACAACCTCAAACAAAACTGGATTTCTCGATTTGCCATTTTTTTTGTGGGTTTGTAGCAGGGACAGAGCCAGTATTTTATCTAGTGCAGGCATAATTTTAGGTATCGATTATAGTTTTTTTTTCTGGGGAAAATTAGTATACGAAAGAAAATAGCTTCACATGATCAATGTAGAGTCTTGAAGAGAATATTTCATGTTTCTCGTACTCCATACCTGTTTCATTGTAATTTAAAAAAACAAAAAAAAAGGAAGTGAAAAACCAGATAAGATTGAGGGGAGTGCTAAAAGGTAAAAAGTATCAAAACAAAGGCCACAACTAAAAATAAAGGAGGGCTAATGTTTAAAAAGAAATGAAGGACTCAAAACAAAAGCCCACAACTCAAAAAATAAAGGCCCAAACCTAATCATTCATCTCCTTCATTTGGAACCGGAATTTCCTCTGCCATAGTTGCCAATGGTTTCCACTTCCCTGAATCCCCTGCCACAGTTTCAAAAATCCAAAGTTTCTAGTAGAGTCAACATGCACATTAGAGTTTGCTTCTTCCATGTTTTTCTTCTCTTCTTGATCCAGTGCAGGTACATTGGAGTTTCTAGGGCAAAGAGAGAATTTCAGTGCAGGCCGGTGCCTGCACTGGCCTCTATGTGGCTCCGCCCCTGTAGACACTTTGTAATACATCACTACTGAATATTTATATTAACATTTGCTGATGTTCTCAATAAAAAAATTATGTTTTACCACTCCATCTAATTTATTTCGACTAGCTTCTGCTGCACTCACCCTTATAACTGCACCAGCAGTTTACTGTACTACCATTGCCAATTCTGTCGCCTCATTTCTTTTAGTCCGGTTTATCACTAGCTTCTCCCTCGCAACTTTTGTCTCGACTCAGTTATGGATGAGCTCCTTGTTCTCTTCTAAGGTCGTTGGCACTGCAAACCACGTCGCAAGTGGGTGGGAAAATCTTGGAGGCGGCGCTGTTGAAAAATCATATGGGGTCACACATGTAATATATTAAAATGTGTGGTGCTATTGTTTAAAAATTGATCAATAAAGTGATCTATTAAAGTTAATTTTGGACCAATGGGTATTAAATGTCATGGAATTAAAGTGTAGAGACCATAACGGTTAGTTAAATTGATGAGGGGCCAATTTATAAAAAATCGAAAGATAATAACTGCATATTCAATTATTATATATCATGGGGTCATGCTTCTCAAAAGATGTGGTTTTATTTCTTTGTATCCCGTTCAACAGAGAGAAAAATTCAAATGAAGACTACGTATCAATTTGCACTACACCAAAAAAAGCCTTTTGCAGCGGTCAAAAAACGCTGCAAAAGACCTTTTGCAGCGTTTTAGTGTCTGTTGCGGAAGGTCGGTGTTGCCGTTGAGGGCAGACTTTTTGCAGCGTTCAAAAAACGTTGCAAAAAGTCTTTTGCAGCGTTTTTTGAACGTTGCAAAAGACGTTGCGAAAGACTTTTTGCAGCGTTTTTTGAACGTTGCAAAAGGTTCTTTTGCAGCGTTTTTTGAACGTTGCAAAAGGACTTTTTGTAATTTTTTTAATGTTCTTTTGCAACATTTGCAGCGTTTTAAAAAACGCTGCAAAAGACTCATCATTTGTTTTTGACAAACGTTGCCATTGGTCAATTTAATTTTTTTAAAAAAATTAATTCGCATTTTTAGTCCTACTCTTTGATCAAATAATTCGAATAATAAACTAACAATTCGCATAATAAAGCTATGAAAACATCAAAAATATAAGAAATCATATAATTAAAACCATACGAGTGCTATACATTGATTGTGCAATATTCAAAATAATTTAATTATACTTCAAGTTTACAATATCAACCCAGCGATCAAAAAAGGCTTTTCCATCATTTCGATGAGTACAAAAGGTGCAATAATTCATACTAGATTTTTTCCTAGTGCTCAGCAAGTTTGGATTGACATTCTATAGCATCAAAAAATGAGTAGCTCGTTGGTGCCGACATGAAATTAAGCCCATCTCTCACCGCCATCAACATGTGTACCTGCATCAAATGACTAAATTTAGTTATTACATATATTGGAATTGGACTAAGAAATCAAGAGAGAAAGTGTCTAAAGGCCCAATCTCTTCAAAATTCCCACAAATAGAAGATCGGCTTTTCTCAAGTCTGACAATTTAATTATTTAAGTATTATTAAAGTCTCGCAAGAAAAAATAATGTATCTAGTTTTCAACAGCCCAAAACTAAGGCATAAAATCCAGTTTTGCTTACATGAAATGAAACAGAGCTTTTCTCCATCCAACCCCAAGCACTGTAGTCCTCCCAACTTCCACAGACAATAAAATTTAAGAAAGCTTAAATGACAAAAATAAGCAAACGTATTCAAACACCACCCAGATTATAAATTTAATCTACGACTACCTCACAAGACAAAAACAGTGTTATCAAGAAAGTTTTAAAAAAAAAATTGAGACCGAGAAAATGAAATTTAAGACAACCCTACAGACCAATAAAAAATACTAATAACAAAAAGAACATTAATTCCAAAACCAAGTCACAAAAGGACAAATATTTTTTTTGATAGGTCACAAAAGAACAAATTTTCAGCAAAATAACATAACAATGAGCAACAAACCATGTTCAAGAAACTGGAAGAAATAACAAGGTAATACACTTACCTCAAGAACTGCCCCTTGAAACCCATCAATCAATTCATGATCCCCTCTAGTTACATTGCAAATACATTAGGCCGTATTCAAACATCACAAGGAAACCTCAAGAATCAAAAGTGAAGTATTTATTCTTCCTCGAGAAGATTGTAGCAAGAACAGGAAACTTGAAATTAAATCCATAGGTGACAGTAAATAAATAAATAAAAGAGAAAATCAGTAAAATACAAAAATTGACCTTACCGAATTGTGTCTCGTGGCTGATGGTGCCGGCTTGGAACAAATGAGCACGAAGGAGGGTCCATACAAGTATTGCAATTCACTACCACAAACAAATATGCACACCGCATACAAGTATTGCAAGAACTCTACATTTTTCTAATTCCACATTAATGCACAAAAAGCATTGGAAATTATTGCATTTAATTGATAAAAAAATTGTAACCTCAGAGCCGGGGTTAATCATTGCAGACTTGGAAGCTACAAATTGAAGAAATTGCACAATCTTTGCAGAGCCCAGTTGTTTGCAGTTTTCGCAATAAAAAATGGCCAAGCTCCATGCTCTCTCTCTAAATTCCAGTAAACTCCGGTCGATATCCTTCTCATGCTTCAACAAATAAGGCCGTATAAAGGATTCGTAAACGTATCTTGTCCCCTACATTATACCAAAAAAAAACTTTGGGCAATTCTCAAATTAATTTGAATAAGAAAATAAGTGAAAAGAAAGAGAGGGTTTTCACCTTTGTTTTTGGATACCACAAGTAAATGATGAGAGCCAACTTCCACTCATTATACATTGGCAGCCTACATTAATTATAATCTCAAGCAAATAATGAAAGAAACTAGAAAATTGAAAAATAAGAGAGAGGATACACGAAATGCATACCAATAAACAAATGTATTGAAAATCCTCTCAATAACTGACATCACCGCTACAATAATCCTACAAACACCGAAAAAAAAAACAATTTTATTGGACTAAAATAACATTTTTCGTGTGCACGTATCTTGTTTCCCCTTTCCATTTCCATGCAATATTGGACTAGCATTATAATTTATTTTCTAAAGAATGAAATACTAATACACAAGAAATGTAAAAAAAAAAAAAAAAAAAAAAATCTTACCAATATTGACACCAAAATCTAAGTTCTTGAATCTCAACTCTATTCTTCTCCACCGTTTTGAAACACTTAAACGCAGGATAGGCGTAACCAAGGACCACACTGTAAATCCATGAACAAAATTCGAGATTTCCCATTCAAAGTAAACTCCGAATAAGCGAAAATATAAGAGAAAAAGTAGGCAAAACAGGAAACAAATTTTTACATTAATCCTCTGGAGATGAATCCTCCGATCATCTTTAACAGTTTTCGCCAGCACCAAAATTCCTAAACCAATCTGTAAATTCGTCATTCGTCAGAGTTTTTAACCAAAATCTAAAATAAATCAGTAATTTCAACCACACAAAATGATACACAATTCACTGTGAAAAACAGATTTGAATACAATGATTTTTATTTATTCGACCTGTCGTGCATGTTGATTAATCCAAGAAGAAATTGCAAATAAAATGATCAAATGGTAAAAGGCAAAACATATGAATAATTCAAGACTTGCATTAGAGAATCAAATTAAATTATATAACAATCCACAAAGCCATGATTATATTGGTGTTAAAAGAATCTTTCACAGGATTTTAAATATCTTTACCTTGTTGCAAAGGAAGGATCTTTAATATTTAATCTGTACGTTTGGAAAAATAAAACAAATCCCAGAAACTTGATATTAAAGGAAGAAAGGACAAGTTGGCTATATAGAGGATATTACGAACGTGCGAGCAAGTATGTGTGTATATATATAAGGATTTTAAATAAGTGCATTTCTGCATTTCTAAAGACCGAACTTACGGTAAGGCAATGAACAGAACTTTGCAAATCCCTCGCAACATATTCAGATAATGTTCTGATATTAAATAAAAATCAATTCAAGTTCATCGCCTCTAGGAAGCAGATTAAGAGAGGAGTTCCAGACCCCGATATCTAAAAAGTTGAAAAAGTTCTCACAAACACTTACCTGTCCAGTCCATTGCATAGACCCCAAAGTTGAAGAAGATTAATTGTTTTGCAAAATGAGCATATCGTCTGCTGAAAATAGAATACAAGAACAGTGTATGTTATACAAGAAGAAGAATATGAAAAGAGAACAAGTAAAACAGTCCTAACAGATTAGGCCAGACCTGTGTTCGTTAAGTCCATGTACGATGATCAGAATACCCCTGAAAATGAAAAATGGCCTTTAAGAGAGAAGTCCGGAAAGCAAACTAAAGGCAACAAATAACATGGTGACTGTATATTTTCTAGAGGAAAGGGATGAAAACCACAAAAAAATAGACATCAACAGCAGAAAACGTCATTCCTTTCTTGTAGAGTAAATCCCAGCTTTCCAGTATTTTATTAGAAAATTAAGAATTCGATGCAGTGGAATACAAACAAATGCATGTAGAATTCGCATATTTTCTTTGCAAAGATGAAGTTGTAGGCACTATTCCTTTCAACTATAACAGGGACATCACCCTTCAGTTACATATACGTCTTCCCAAGCCAGAATTCTGCTAATTTTCTTACCCAAACAAAATTCACTAAAAATTTAACTTTGACATTGGAGTATGGTTAGCCATCTTCCCCTTTCATAGAAAGCACTGTGTTCTTTTTTGTACAGTTTGGGGAAAAAGTTTAACAAAACAGAGTACATGGAAGTCCCGGTAATTCCAATGTTAACAAAATTAATCAAGCAAAACCAAAACTATTCCACCACGGATCAACAGGAAATCAAAGAATGAAGAAAAAGCAAGCAAATTATGAATTCGGAGTCATCAATTACACAAAATTCTCTCTTTCTTCTATCAGAACCCCAACGGCCCAACTCACTAATAATTTTCCAATACGTGTATATGCAAGTACACATAGATTAAATATATATAAATATATATATATATATATTTAAAAAGACCGTGCTTCTAATTCGAATACAATACTGACCAATTAAACAATGGAGTAACAACAAAAGAATTGATACACTATTAAACAAAACTTTAACAATCAAATGGCGAATCTCGATAGTCAAAATTCTTAATAAGAAAAACATACTTTAAGTCACCGGAAGCCGAGAACCACGACTTGCAGAACAGAGCATTGCATCGAGTACCAAAAAATAGCGAGGTACTCCACTGGCACAGACTGTTACTGTCACCAGAATGGAAACTGGAAAGGAGAGGAGAGGAGAGGAGAGGAAAGTGAAAGGAAACCCTTGTTTCCTCCTTTTACGATTTTTTTTTTTTTTATAAAAAATAAAATTTGGACCAAAAAAAGCCCCTAATTATTTGGGCCCACTAACCCGTCTCACCTTTTGCAGCGTTCAAAGAACGTTGCAAAAGATTCAGCCTTTTGTAGCGTTCAAAGAACGTTGCAAAAAGTTGAACCTTTTGCAACGTTCATCGAACGCTGCAAAAGGTTAGCCTTTTGCAACGTTCATCGAACGCTACAAAAGGTTAGCCTTTTGCAACGTTCATATGAACGTCGCAAAAGGTTCAACTTTTGCAACGTTCATTGAACGCTGCAAAAGGTGTCTTTTTGCAACGTCCATTTACAAAACGTTGCTAAAGCTCAATTTTCCTAACCAATTGCAACACTCACTTATTAAAATGTTGCAATAGACCCCTTTCGCAACACTAAACTACCGAATGTTGCCGTTTATGTGTTGCAAAAGCTCATTTTTGGCGTAGTGTTGGAAGATCATAACCCAATTCAAGCAATCAATCAAACAATGGATCAAGGTACGCTTACGCTTATTATTATTCTCATTGATTTCAACATGGATGGTTTAATTTATTCCAACAAGTGGTATCTTTGAGAATTTGTTTTAGGTTATTTGATCTACCTTCATTTTATTTATAGTAGATCTGGTTTCTGTAAATTCTGGCCAATCTCGTGCATATAATTACGGCTGCCTATTTCTTGCTTTAGCCATTACCGAATTTTCCTTTGGTTTTAATTCTGGTGGTATATTTAATTGTGGAATAGCAGCGGTTCCTTTTTTAACTGAAGCAACTTGCTATACAATTTTGTTTAGTTTTTGATACAATTAAAATGTCAACAATGGCGGCTGCTCATTGTTCGCTAAAATATAATGCCGTAAGGGCACGGATCACATACAAGTAGTAAAAGTGGACTTTTTGAGTCTGAGTCGATCCCACGAAAAGCGCTAACCTCAATCACAAGATTATGTATTCAAATTAACGAAGTTGACACACACAATTAAAAACTTTGAAAATAATTGAAAGAGAAAGAAAATGATTTCGATTTAAAGTTTAAAATAACAATTTAAAAGGTAGTCGGATGTTTGATTTAAAAGAGGTTGGAATTTATGATTTCGCTTAACCGTCGTTTCATTAATATCAAATCAACAATGCGTAGATGCAATCTTACCAAAATACAAGGAAAGACCCGATTCTCCAATTTTAATGAATAGTCTCTCTCGAGTGAAATTACCCTAATTGATTAAGCCTATTCACGATATCTCTATGCCGATTAACACTCAACCAATTGCATTAAATTATTGTGGAGATACTCATAGATCACCTAAGGTAGATGTATATCTATATACACCTAAACAAGTATAGTATACTACACAACTTAGGACATTAATTATCTTGGTCTAGTTAGTGCAACAATTTCTCAATAATTGCCCAAACCACCTAACCACAACATTTATTGATCAAATAAATGAAGTGCAATAAAGAACAATAATTAAAACACCATGCTTTTGATAAGATATGCATCATTCAATACAAAACAAGATATAAATAAATGAAACTTTGGTTAAGCTATTACATAAATTTCAACACAAAATACTTAGCTCATCATAGATAAATGATAACAAAGAGATTTAATTATACAAAACATTACAAACTTTGGAAAAACAATTAAAGAATATAAAAGGAAAGATATAACCCTTTTTGGTATGAATTTGCACTCCTCCAATGTTTCTCCAAGTATTATTTGATTAAACCTTCTTGCTATACTAATTAAAACTCTCCAAATGAGCTAAGAACACTAGGAAATAAAAATGGAAAAGAGAGAAAAAGAAAGAAAAACGAAAATATAAATCTAGCAAGAAGAGAAGTGAGTGAGAGTGTAAGATATATCTCATATATATAGGTTATAAAATATATTAGATAAAATAAATAAAAAGAGATATTTTTAAGTAACAAACTAAAATATTATAAAATATCTACCAATAAACAAAGAGAAAATAATGCAAGTTGGCCAAAAACAAAAATGGATGAAATTTAAATCGCCAATCAAATTTTAACTCTATGCGGCCGCATGGTTCAAATCTATGCGGCCGCATGGAAGAACCAAAAAAAATAAATTGACGTCCTTGGCCAATGCATGCAGTCGCATGGTTGCAAGCTATGCGGCCGCATGGCTCAAGCCAAAAATAGATATTGCAGCTTAGTCTTTCCATATTTGCAAGTCAGATCCTTCATCTTTAATCTCGTACAATTTAGTCCTCAGATTTTGATCTTCATTACATTTAAGCCCTTGATAAATCGCACTTCAAGTCCTTCAATTTTCTGACTTGTGCACCTTAGTCCCCAACTTCACAAATTTGTACGTTTTAAGCCCTTTTTTACTCCTTTTAGCTTCTTCTCTTTCTTATCGGAGTTTTAGCCAACAAAAGTAAAAATTACACATTTTGCATAGAGAATTACTTAATTTCATCAATAAAAAGCTCCCAAAAAGTGCCTACTAAGTATATAAAAACACACTTTATCACTCATTCTGTATTGTTGTTCAACCTTTTTTTTTTTTTTTTTTGCCCTTTTTGGATTAATTAATGCATTGATGGTGGAAGTCAATAATTTCGGCTGCTATTGAATTGGAATTTGGCATATTGTATGAATAAGTTTTTTCGAACCCCCACAGGCTCACTGAAACTTGCCAGAAGCCAAGAAATTAATACTTAATTGCTGATTGTTTAAAGATAGGAAATAAAACATGTTTGCACGAGAAAGCAGTTGAACAGTTTTGGAAGTTTTGGGGAGGGGGGCTTGGGCTGCAAATTAGATAATTTCTGGCCCTTGCTTGCAATTTAAAATTATGGTTAGGTTTTCTTATTTAAAGATTCAGTCCCTTATTTTTTAAATTTTGGTTATTCAGCCCCCTAAGGTTAAAATTCATCCAATTGGGCCTTTTAAAGTTTCGAGTTTAATAATTCAGTCCCTAAAGTTTGAAAATTAATTAATTTGGGCCATTAAAGTTTTGAATTTTGTAATTAAGCCCCTGAAAGTTCATAATTGGTTTAAATTGGCCCTTAAAGTTTCTAATAATTAATTTTTGGATTCCTAAAGTTTCTAATAATTAATTTTTGGATCCCTAAAATTTTTGATAATCAATTTTTAACTCCTAAAATTTTCGATAATTAATTATTAACTCCTAAAGTTCTAGATAATTAATTTTCAATCCCCAAAGTTCTGAATTATTAACCCAAAGGTCCCTAAAGTTTCAAGATAAATAAAATTATGTATTCTGCTTTTCAAATTTTGGTATAAATGACTCATTTGGATATATAATATTCCAAAGTCAATTGATTGAAACAACAAGTTGCCAAAACAACCTCTCCTATGGAAATCAATTAATTCAAAATATTAGAAGGAATTTGTGTGTATGCTTGTTCATGCGGATATTAGCCGGCCTAAAGGAAAGTTAATATTTAGCTGAATTGCTTGCACACTTGTGGTGGTAAACGTGTGACAATTATAAGGTTTCCATGTGAATAATAAATCAATCCAAAGATGGGTTTATTATTTGACAGGAGTTATTGTCAATGTTTGATCATTACACCAAGAATACCACTTACAATTAATATTACTGTCCAAAAACTTGATATTAATGATATGCTAGGTATCTTAAGATGTGCATACCATTATTTGTATTTATTGATTATTGAATGATAATATTAACATGAGCATAATTTTTCATTTCCTCTATACAGCTAGTTCATCTGCAATTACAATATCTGCGAATTTCAATTCTATTCTCATACTCAATGGGACAAACTTCAAGGATTGGAAAGAGAACGTATTAATTATTTTTGGTTGCATAGATCTAGATTTTGCACTCCAAATTGAGCAACTCAGTCCTCTTACAGAAGCAAGTTCTTCTGATGAAAGGAGAAATTTTGAGAAGTGGGATCGTTCAAATCGCATGAGTCTAATGATCATTGAGCGGGACATTCCGGAAGCCTTTAGAGGCACAGTGTCCGAAGAAGTGACTAATGCGAAGGATTTTCTTTCCAAAATTGAGAAACGTTTTGCGAAAAACGATAAAGCTAAAACGAGCACGCTTTTGCAAAGCTTGATTTCAATGAGGTATAAAGGCAAGGGAAACATAAGGGAGTATATCATAGAGATGTCTCATATTGCTTCTAAACTTAAGGGACTAAAGGTCGACCTGTCTAGTGACTTGCTCGTGCATTTGGTATTGATCTCGCTTCCTGCACAATTCAGTCAATTTAAGGTCAGTTACAACTGTCAGAAGGAGAAATTGTCTCTAAATGAGCTCATTTCATATTGTGTGCAAGAGGAAGAAAGGTTGAAGTAAGAAAGAACTGAAAGCACTCACTTGACTAGCACTTATAAGGATAAGGGCAAGAAAAAAAAAGGAATATGAAGCTCCTCCTAAGGGTCCAGCACAACAGAAATAGCAAGAGGACAAAGGAGTTTGTTTCTTTTGTAACAAGATTGGATATGTGAAGAATGACTATACCAAATATCACGTCTGCGCGTGCAAAGAAAGGTACAAAACTTACTTTGGTCTGTTTTGAGGTTAATTTAGTTTCAGTACCTAGAAACACTTGGTGGTTAGATTCTGGTACTACTACTCAAATAAGTGTTTCTATGCAGTGATATCTGAGCTATCGAAAGCCAAATGATGGTGAAAGATACATCTCCGTGGGTGATGGCAAATCGGTGGAAGTTGATGTAATAGGCACTTTTAGGTTATTATTAGAAACTGGTTATTATTTGAATTTGAAAGACACCTTCGTTGTACCGTCTTTTAGACAGAATTTGGTTTTTGTTTCTTTATTGGATAAATTTGGATATTATTGTTCATTTGGAAATAATCAGTTTAGTCTTTCATTAAATTCAAAAGTTATTGGTACTGGTTTATTATCTGCATATGATAACCTATATTTGCTCGATGTTGTTGCATCATATAATGAAACTCTGCATGTGGAATCACGTGGTACTAAATGCAAATTAAATAAAGAAAATTCAGCAAAATTATGGCATACGCACTTATATTCTGAATAGAGTACCAACTAAGGTTGTTGCCAAAACACCTTATGAGCTTTGGACATGCAGAAAGCCTAGTCTAAAGCATTTTCACATTTGGGGATGTCCAACTGAGGCTAGGCCACATGAAAAGAAATTGGACTCCAAATCAGTGAGCAGCTACTTTATTGGTTACTTTGAGCGATCAAGGGACTATAAATTTTATGATCCCACATTTAAGTCAATTTTTGAAATGGGAACTACAACATTTTTTGAGGATGTTGAGTTTGGGAGGAGAAATAAGGTTAGAGGCATTGTCTTTGAGGAAGAAATTGAGGAAGGATCAGTTTCGATTCCTATTATTGCTTTTGACAATGTACGGGCTCCTATATCTGTCATTGATCAAGAAGCAATTCCAGAACCTCAACCAGGCAATGTTGAAGAACCTCCCATCCAAAATGAAGTAATTATTCCAGATGTACAAACTCAACAATCTCAAGAATCAATACCTTTAAGGAGATCCACGAGAGAAAGGAAAAATGCTATTTCAGATGATTTCATAATATTTCTCCAATAACATGAGGAAAATAATGGAGTGATAGAAGATGATCCAATCAACTTCCATCAGGCCATGCAGTGTTCTAATTCTCAAAAGTGGATTGATGCCATAATGAGGAGTTTAAGTCTATGCAAGACAATAAAGTTTGGGATATTGTCCCATTACCAGAAAGTGCGAAACCCATTGGTTGCAAATGGATTTTTAAAACCAAGAGGGATTAGAAAGGTAACGTGGAAAGATATAAAGCTCGTCTTGTAGCTAAAGGCTTTATCCAAAAGGAAGGCATTGACTTCAAAGAGACTTTCTCTCCAGTTTCAACGAAAAACTCTTTCAGGACAATTATGGCACTTGTTGTGCACTTCGACCTTGAGCTATATCAGATGGATGTTAAGACGGCGTTCCTCAATGGCGACATTGATGAGACGATCTATATGGTGCAACCAGAAAACTTTGTGTCAAAAGACTCGAAGAATATGGTTTGCAAATTAAAGAAATCCATTTATGGGCTCAAGAAAGCTTCCTGTCAATGATACTACAAGTTTCATCAAGTAATTATCTTATTTGGTTTTGATATGAATGTTGTTGATGATTGTGTGTATCACAAGTTCAGTGGGAGTAAGCATATTTTTCTTATTTTGTATGTTGATGACATACTGCTTGCCACTAATGAGGTTTGACATGCAAGACTGTAAATCAAGTGACACCCTTATCGCTAAGGGAGACAAACTTAGTCTCACACAATGCCCGCAAAATAACTTTGAAGTTAAGAAAATGCATAAGATTCCAAATGCATCAGCTTTTGGGAGTATTATGTATGCTCAAGTTTGTACACGTTCAGACATAGCATTCATTGCTGGAATGCTGGGCAGATATTTGAGCAACCCTGAGATGAATCATTGAAAAACAACCAAAAGGGTTATGAGGTATTTAAAGAGAACAAATGATTTCATGCTTATATACATCAGATCGGATTAGTTAGAGATCATAGGGTAATCCGATTATGATTTTGTTGGATGCCAATACGGTAGTAGATTCCTACCATGGCAATGGAGTTTATAGCATGCTATGAAGCATCTAATTATGGAGCAAAATTTTGTCATCGGGTTGCGCATTCTGAATGACGTAGAAAGACCACTAAAATTATATTGTGATAATAATTCAACAGTTTTATATTCCAATAACAACAGGAGCTTATCTAAGCCAAATTACATTGACATTAAGTTCATAGTTGTGAATGAAAGAGTACAAAGTGGACAGATTTTCATAAAATACATTGGAACAAACTCCATGATTGTGGATCCGCTTACTAAGAGATTGACACCCAAGGTCTTTCATGAGCACACTGCTCATATGGGTGTTGTATATCATGATGTTATCATATTTTAGTGCGAGTTCGTATTTTCATTACTTTATGTATTAGACACATTTAGATATTTTCTTTACAGAAATAAAGTATTCAATTAATTTATCTATGTTGTTAAGTTTAGTATTGATCTCACTTAAAAAATAAGGTTGGATCAGTTGGAAATAGACATGTTTGGATCACATAACATGTAAATTTCATGCTACACTCCAATGATTGATCTATGTCATTTGGTTATATGGGTGTACGTGACCATTGATGGATTTAGTTAAGCTAAATGTGACGAAAATCGCTTTGATCCTACATCAATATAACTGATGGATAAGATTGTTTGGAAATACCCTTAATAACGATAGCAAAATTTTGAGCTCATAAGGTTATTCACATTTGTTAGATTACGTGTATGGCCCAGTGAGAGATTGTTGAAAAATCATATGGGGCCACACATGCAATATATTAAAATATATGGTGCTATTATGTAAAGATTAGTCAATAAAGTAATCTATTAAAGTTAATTTTGGACCAATGGGTATTAAATATCATGAAATTAAAGTGTAGAGACCAGAACGGTTAGTTAAATTGATGAGGGGCCAATTTATAAAAAACTAAAAGATAATAACTTGATATTCAGTTATTATATATCATGGGGTCATGGTCCCAAAAGATACGTGGTTTTATTTCTCTGCATCCCCATCAACAGAGAGAAAAATTCAAGTGAAGACTGCGTATCAGTTTGAAAGATCATAACCCAATTCAAGCAATCAATCAAACAATGGATCAAGGTACGCTTCCACTTATTATTATTCTCATTGATTTCAACATGGATGGTTTAATTTATTCCAATATGCGTAACACAACTGATCATGCCTCTCGTTTTCGGCCTTATCCATAATATAGGTACAACTAAGTTCACAGCTTGGAGAATAGCATTTTTCGTCCCTGCCCTATTTCAAACTCTATCATCATACACTATTTTCTTCTCAGCCAAGATTTGCCTGATGGAAACTACTCACAATTGCATAAATCCGGAGATAAACATAAAGATAGTTTCTCATAGATTTTCTATCTTGCCATTATAAATTATAGAAGGTGGATCTTGGCATTAACTTACGATTATTGTTTCGGGGTTAAACTTACAATAGACAACATAATCGTACAATATTTTTATGATAGGTTCAATGTGAACCTTCATACAGCTGGAATTATTGCAGCCAGTTTTGGATTGGCAAATTTATTCTCACGACCCGGAGGGGGGATGCTATCAAATATCATGGCAAAGAGGTATGGAATGAGGGGTAGGCTATGGGCACTGTGGATAATGCAGATAGTCAGGGGCAATTTCATGATAACTTATAAAATCATAATACATGTATTTAGCTGCAAACTGATGTACACCCTGTTGATTTACATCAGACTTATTTTTGAGAATTTGTGTTTAATATGTGTAGCTTCCTCAATCAACAAAAAATTATTAATAATTGAATCTCGATCTTTACTTATCCTACATAAATAAAAGAGTGAGTTTCAAGTTACTATTTATAAGTCGAGCCGAGCCGAGTCGAGTCGTAGAAGTGGTAATGGGCCAAGCCGAGTTGGCTCGTTATAAAACGAGTCGAGCTTCTGCTCGACCCGTTCTCGTGGGCGAGCTCAGCTCGGCCCATGAGCTCGTGAGTTCATAAGCTGAGCCCACGAGTTTTTTTTCAACTTTTCAGGCTTTCAGCCTTTTTTTTAAAAAAAATTTAATTTTTGATGAGCCCACGAGCCTCACGAGCTCGACACGTCAAGCTGAGCTCTGCTCATTGGGCACAACCTGTGCTCAGCTCGAGCTCATTTTTTTGACGAGTTCAAGCCGCTCGTGGCTCTTTTTTGCCAGCCGACGAGCCACTCGACTCGTTTACCACCACTATCGAGCCGTATTGTTTTCTTTTCTTCCATTTTTTTCTTTGTATACTGTCATTTTTTTGAGTTATTTGTACATGTCATTATTAATTATATTATATTATTGTTTACTGACATTCCCCTTATTTTCTTTGCGTGTGAGAACTAAGAAGGGAGATGAGTGTCAGAAATTATTCAATTTTCTTCACTGTCATTTCTTTTCTTTGCGTGCGAGAAGGGAAATGCGTGTTAGAAATTCAAATTATTCAATTTTCTTCATAGCCATACGTTTGTCTTCGTTTTCTATTAGGCAAGCAATGTACTGTTTTCCATTTACCAAGAACTCTCACATTTTTCATTCTTGTTACGGAGTTTCATCTTTCATTTGGCATTTCGTTCTCATTCTTCTCGTTGTATTACTCAAATATTTTTACACTTCTCCTTCGACACACATCTCATTCATGCACGAAGATGAATGGATAAACATTGTTTTATTTCGTGGATAATTTGATTTGGATTGTGTGCATTTAGAGATGGAACTATGGTAAGAATTTAGGGTGGACTAAATGTTAGAAAAATGTCAATCATAATTTAAATTGTATTCAATTTATGAGATCGTATGTTGTTAGAACTAAATGTTACATTAGACTATATTGCTCGCCTTTATGATTTATGTTGTAGAGATACTATAATTAATTGGGTGAGCTAGATGATAGGCCCTGCTTTGTAGAATATCACCACGACAAAGGAGACTAAACACATCTTGGTGGTGTGACTTCTATTGTTGTTGAAATTGTTGTAGTATTTTAGAGAGTGTATTTACTACTCATTTGTCCAAAATATTAGATGAACTTGCAAATGTTTCAAAGTTGGAAGATGATGATAGCTTCTACTAAATGACGAGTCCTGATGTGGCAAAACTCTTCCATAATGATCTGAAAGACAAATGTCTGGCTTTGTTCATTATTAAGAAGGAAGTCGAAAAAGTTAACTACTTTGATGAGTTACCTTGGTCTTTATTCATTTTGGCAGTCAAAATTTCTTTAACATCACTTTTAATAATAATCTCTTATTTATACATACAATTTGTTCATTAAATCAGCAATTGTTGAATTCATGTTTTAAAAAAAATATTATCTTGTCATCAATTTTACTCAAGAAAGTAAGAAGTTTATGCATGCCTTAAACTTATAACAAAATGAACATTTATTTCTACTGTGATGATGTAGATGGTGGAAACAATGCTGAGCATTTTTATTTATTGCAAGAAATATTCATCTGGATGTCATTCTTGTTGACTTAGATTTACTATGTGCTTCTCTATATATTTGATACGTTTACTTTTTTTTATATGAACTTGTGAGATTTATAATTGGAAAGTTCTACTTTCTAAATATACAGAACATCTTGATGCATAGAGATGCTGCGCAAATGACTGCCCATGGAAGCAATGCAAGAGGCTTCTACTGCAGAAACTTTATTTCAATGTCTAAGGTATTATCTTCAAAGTGAAATCTTGAAAAGTTGTCAATTTCCTTTAATCGAAATAATTTTAGGGCATACCTACCAGTTAGCAATTGGTATTGAGATTTTGGCATATTTTCGTAGGATAAAGAACTCAGATGAAAAATGCATATTCCAGTTCTCATATAACCTCCACTCTTTGTTGTTTGCTATCATATGAGAAACAATACCCATTTTGAGATTTAAATTTCTTAGAACGTTTTTCCTTCTATTCTTCCATATCACTTCATCCAATCAAGCATTTTCTGTACTCTAGTTTAGTTGGAGGCGACTTGTCTTGAACTTCAACTGCAACTTGAAAGGTACCATCTATTTTCTTAACATTATAGTTAAGTTTGTTCATTAATAATTAATGACTCTTGTTGATTCTTCAGGATATGTACCAGCAAATGTTTAACACAAATAATTTTTTTTATGTCTACGCTATTATATAACCAACTACACTATGGCACGTGCATCTTACTAGTGTAATAAAATTATCTAGTTAAATAGAAAATTTTTTCTTTCTAAATTACTAGTTTGATTGATACAGAAAATGTAAATCAAATGAAAAGTTCATATATGGAGTTATGCCACGTCTTATAGCCACCTTCGACTCTTCTAATGATGCATGAATTTGCTAATAGCATTCAGACTGCAGATGTGGTACCCGGTGAAGATGAAGCTGATGAAAGCTTTGGTGACTAAAGAATTAATAAAAAGAAATAATATATATCTAAACTTTGTTATCCCATAATTACTGAATATTATACAAAAAGAGATCAAAATCACTACCATACCAATGTACCATGATTCCGATATTTTAGGTAACTCAACAATATTAATGGCAAAATCATAACAAACAAATTCTCCCTAATTTTCTGTCATTTTCTTTTGGAAAATGTATTGTCCATTTCAACATTATTTTTATATCATTATCCTAAATTAGTTATATTTGACAGCAAGCACTCCCTTGATTTGGTGATTTTGGTTAGTCATGTTTGCTCATGTTGCCTAGTTAATTATACAAGACAAAAAAAAGTAACATTCTATGTGACAATGAATTGAAAAATTCCATACGAGACATATATTTGTTACTGAAGGGAAAAAATACAAGCAGTAAAAAGTTTAAGTCTTGCCACATTAACATGTTTTACAATCGATAGATGCAGTTCGACATCTGATACATAGAACTAGAAAACATATATACATCCTTTTACACCATTTAAGAGAATAATATATTAAATGACAAACTGAAAAACAAACAACTAGAGAACATCGGTTGCAAAATATGTTCGAGTGGTGATTTATGCAATCAGAGCCATAACCAGTTAGAAAAATATTGCTTAAAAATGTACTAATTTTCATGTGTGTGATATCAATTTGATGTTACATTTGCATTATGTTGAAGCATATAACATATTCCAAACATAACAAATCTCAGCAAAAAATACATTGAATGATCAATTCAAAACGTTTTCGTCGAACCAAAATACATCAAAGCTGAGCAAACACCGCAGCTTGTTACAATCTACGATTTTGCTTAGGAAAATATGAGATAATCTTATACTATAACATATGTTCTGTAGTAGCGATATTGCAAAAGAGGACGTGATATACACGAAAAATAATGGACTATTTTAGCTTCTTCATAATTTGTGCTTTCCACGATATGCACTATGCAATCGGTATCTGTTTGATAATCCCCACTATGTTTGTGAATTTACACTTTTGTTCAAGCAAGAGTTATATCAAATATGATGTTGTGACCTGCATCGACAAAAAGTGAAATGGATTGCTCAATTTAGATTATTATACATAACATACAAGACACACAAATTATCATTACATATCATGTATAAAAAGGATAAATAAACCTCACAGATATATGGCAACTATGTCGCCAACATGCTCAACAACATATATAACTCGATTTGTTATGTATGTATCCTAGGTAGAAAAGGATAACACAATATGTAAGGTAATATATGAATGTGCTCCAATCTATACACGATGAGTCAATTTATAAGAAAATGTTAGCTAACATCTAAGATAAATATTTTATGATACCAACTCAAAGAGGATCAAAAATAAACTTGATATCTTAGGTATTATGAGACTTTCATCTTGTACATCTCAAACAAAAACACCCAACCAAAAAATAAAAAAATATGAAGATTAACATATTAGTGATTAACACATTAGTATATAGACAAAAAAATTAAATTATAAGAGATGAAGAACAGTACCATAATGTGTGAACTTTTAACACAAAACATATACAAAAGAAGCAATAAATCAGTTGTTTGGCTAACAAAAACAAAGATAACAAAATATAAAGGCTAACACAATATTCTCTTCTTTATGTTTGAATTCTAGGTATTGGTGACAAAGTTTTGCTTCCTTGCATTCCTAAGGCTCCTCGGAATGAGATCCCAATCAATTTCATAAACCGTCGAAGCGCTTGTAATTTCCATGCTTGAAGAGTCGATACGCAATGTACGTTCTAGCAATATTCGGAATAGTACTTTCTTCATTTCTTGTATCCTCCCATTAATTAGGAACTCTAATATTTTGTCACGGACACATCGCAGTCGTTCCTACAAAAAAAATGTGTAAAACATGTCATAGATGAATCTATAGGTATGAATGGGGATATAGATTTTGAGCTACGCCATTATCATATAACGAATTAAAAATACTTTATGCTTCACAATGGTTTATATTTCCTTTTACAGAACCCGAAATCCTCCATATTCAATGATAAAGATCATTGATTTGATATGCAGTATATGGGTTTCGCATAATGATGTATGAAGGTGAGTAATCTGTGGGTTAATTTGTGATTTTCTGGATTAAGGATTTGGGATTTTGATTTTGTTCAAAATCGGTCACGTGGAATTGGGTGTTTTCTTTGATAAAGACTAAATTTTGGGAATTCAGACATTAATTGAATAAATTAATTGGAGCTTGTTTGGTGGAGTAATAGTAGTTGTCAGGAAAATCAATTGATATATGAGTGTTTATTGTTTTCTAATTTTACTTTGAAAATGCAGTAATAATAGTATAAAAAAAGTTGTAATGTATTTTATGAATTTTTATTTTAAAATAGGTATTACATGAAATTTCCTCTTAACATTAATGCTCTGTTTGATTGGCAAGAAAAATGGATTGCATAACTTTTCTATGGAATTCATTTTCATCCCTTTTCTAGGTACAACCATTTGAAACACGTTTTTCACATTTTATTTTTCCATAGGTTTGGTGGAAAATTGTTTTCCATTTTTTTTTTTTTTTTTACTTTTTGGTAATGGAAATATATTCTAAATCCAATGATAAAAAAAATTTATCCATTTAATTGACAATTTGCATGAAAAATAAAGCCAAACGAAACAAAAAAATTTTTTTTTACTTTTTTGCAATCCAAACAAATTTTAATACAGACTATAAAAAAATTTATCCCAAAAAGTAACAATTTGTATGAAAAAAAAGTCAAACGGATTAGGTAAAAAATTATACCAATCAAACACCATTAATTATAATTATCTGTAAAACAAATTCTAGGCAATTCATTTCACTGTCATTAATTTTCTTTTTACCCATTTTTCACCCTTGCAATCAAACGGATCCAAATGTTAAATTGGTGTGTGGGTTAATTATAAAAGTTGGATTAAAAGTTAATCCATTTAAGTTGGGCTAAAGTGGTTAAATATTTGAAAAGGGTAGGCACTGGGCTAATTTTAAATTTGGGCCGAGCTATAAATTTTTTTTTCAGAAAACTTACACACAAAAATGGCATTTGGGCCAACAATATTTCATTCAAAACTATGTTGAAGCATAATCGAATGCTCTAAACAACTTGTAAAAAGTCACATTCGACAATATCAAATTGGAAACCCAAACATTAGTCTTCCCAAAGAGCCCCGTGCTTTAGCATCCATTAGGAAAAAGCATCTCGTGATTTGTTTAGAATATTTTGTCAAAACTATGCCTCTATGATCTCGTATCTAAGTTTATTTATACACATGCATCCTCTTTTCTTTTGAGTGCGTATTTTGTTCTCCAACAAAAATTAAAATGAAAATGAAAATTATGAATTAAAAGAAGAAGAAGAAAAAACTCCATGGCCGCAATTAGGTTGTAATTTCTAAAACTTGACTTACCAATCTGAAAATAGTCACAAACTTGATGTCCTTAACAGCAAATTTATCATCCTCTTTTCCATTCTCGCTATGCGCAAATCAATACAAAAATAAGTAGTATTCTTTACCTCTCTTTTTCTCAGTCTTTCTCACTTTTCCACTACAGATCCGCTACAAGGTAAAGCCATTTCCTCTCGATCTCAATTCATTCAATTTTTTTTTCTCAATTTTTCATGTTCACTTTTTTATTTCCGCATTTCCGATTAATTTGGAGAAATCGAACTGAAATTCCGTGGAAAGAAACAAGAATATAGTCAACGATTGTAACTAGGTCGGACGCGTTAGTTGATTATCGTTTGTGCGTGTGTGATTTTTATTGCGATATTAATTGAGGAGAGTTTGAATAGTCGAGTTGTTTAATAATTTGTTTTGATTCTTCAATATCTTGAAAAATCGTACGGGAAAAGTATCGGTTTTTAGTAATTAAGTAGTGGCAATTAGATCTCCAATACTTACTGAGATCCGCTGGTTATCAACTTTCAACTAAGCTAAGTTTAATTGGTAATATTTTTACTTTTTTTTTTTTTTTGGAAGAGTTTCCTTTTACCTATGTGGAAAATGACAGGGTTTCAGTGTTGAGTTATTTTTTTTCATGCATTTTTTGGTGATTATGGTTTTAATATTGTAGTCGTTCTTTTGGTTAGTACTATGACATATGAATCTCGGGGTGCATTGTATAATTTGTGAGATAGATTGGTGGAATGGACTTATAGTATTTCTATGTAAAGGATTAAACTGACAACTTAGAGGTTTTTAGTTCCATTACTGGTGAGGTAGTTTTTTTCCAATGAAGTTAAAATATTTATATTCTATGTTTTATTGTTACTCAATCTGGCCCTTCAAAAGACATGTTATTTAGTCCACCACTAACATTTTGGCATGTTTTGCCTACTTGTTGCATCCTGAAACTCAGGGTCTTAGTTCTATGTATTTTGTATATGAATTTTATAGAAGAACCACAAACTTGTCGATTTAGAATTGTACAATTGAAAACTCCTCTAGGTTGCATGATATCTAAATGTGTGCTTTGGATTTTCTATATATGTATAGGCTGATTTCACAACATATGCATTGTTCCAACCTATCAACATTTTGGGATAATTTACCTATTCGCGATGGTAGTTGGAAATTTAATGATGGTACCATATTTTTGGCATATGATGTCTTGGCGTAGACTGGCTCTAAGTTAGTGGGTAGATTGTTGCAATGCAGCAGTGATGGAAATATTATTTCATGATGTGGTTGAAATAGTGGTTGTAAGTGTCCTTAGTGTTACCACTCTGTTTTTTTCTGGCTTAATTTTACTTGAAGTTTTCTTTTGAAGTTTTGAATATTACATGATTCTCTAATAGTGCTTGTATGAGAACCTAACACGCCACTATCAAACTATATGCAGACATATTTCCATTCTTCGTATTGTGGAAAATTGCTTGGTTTTACTTTTATCATATCAACTTCTAATCCTAATACGTGCATCTGTATCAGTTTCTTTTGTAGACCGTTAGGGGTATTCTTTTGCCAGGTTCTAGCAGCTCCCTGTGAAGCAGTTGTTGATTACCTGTTGAGGTTGTGATCTGTGAATATTAGTTTGCAATGGGACGTATAAGGCTACAATCTAGTATCAATGCAATTGAAGAGGAACCAGAAGACTGTGGAATTACCTCTTCCAGTGAGGCTGCTTTAGCTAGTATGATTAATTCAGAAATAGGTGCTGTATTGGCAGTCATGAGACGGAACGTGAGATGGGGGAGGTCGTTATGTGTCGGGAGATGATCAGTTGGAGAACTCCCTCATCCAGTCACTGAAAGCACTGCGGAAGCAAATATTTTCATGGCAACACCAGTGGCAATCTGTCAATCCTGCCTCGTATCTCCAGCCATTTCTGGATGTGATTCGGTCTGATGAAACAGGTGCACCAATAACTGGCATTGCATTGTCATCTGTTTACAAGATTTTGACTCTTGATGTTTTGGATCTAAACACTGTCGATGTTGAAGAAGCTATGCACTTGGTAGTTGATGCTGTGACTAGCTGCAGATTTGAGGTGACTGATCCTGCATCTGAGGAAGTTGTACTGATGAAGATACTTCAGGTTCTTTTGGCTTGCATGAAAAGTAAAGCATCAGTCATGTTGAGTAATCAACATGTTTGTACAATTGTGAATACATGCTTCCGTGTAGTTCATCAAGCTGGAACTAAAAGTGAGTTGTTACAGCGGATAGCTCGCCACACAATGCACGAACTTGTTAGGTGTATTTTTTCACACCTTCAAAATGTGGACAACATGGAGAGGTCACTGGTGAAAGGAGGCAGTTCTAGTAAAAATGAGGTATGTGTCATCTTTATTTCTTACTATTTTTGTCTTTCATTTTTCAAATGTCCTAGGCACCATTCTTCTGGTAACTAGCAAAGGAGAAAAAACAAGTACTAAAGATATATGGGGTTCTCTTTCTGTCTCCATGAGCCAAAAAATGTAGTTCCTGTTCAGTGGTGGCTACTGATGATTCTAAGAACTGCAATTTTATATTGACCTAGACCATGAGTGTGTGTTCATGCAAATGTCGTTGCAGTTGTTCTGCAAGTTGCTGGTGAACATAATGAGCTTCTCTAATTGACATATACTTGAGTTCTTTAGCATGGGAGAAAAGTATAATTAGCTTTGGAAGAAAAAATATGCTCTAATCTTTTAAACTTCAGAATGTGCATCTTCATTCTTGTGCATACAATAGCCAGCAAGTAATGATTTCTATACATATCTTGGAACATTATTATCCATATGTATGATCACAGTTTGCAAATTTGATATGCATTCTACGTCTCTTATTTCAGGCTAATAATTTTGTGCCTTTCTGTCTAGTGAAGGTTGCCAGATTTGATAATGATTACAGTTTCAGCAGCAAATCAGAGAATGGAAATAGAACTTCTGAATATGATGGGCTACCATCTTCTGGAGTTTTTAACTCTACTTCTTCCAGCAGTCTGGTTAGTGGAATGATGGATGAAACAGTTGGGACTGATAATGGGAAGGATGCTGTTCCTTATGATTTGCATTTATTGACAGAACCATATGGCATCCCCTGCATGGTTGAAATATTTCACTTCCTCTGTTCATTGTTGAATGTTGTTGAACATGTAGGAATGGGCCCCAGAGCTAATACTATCTCATTTGATGAAGATGTACCGCTTTTTGCCTTAGGTTTGATCAATTCAGCTATTCAATTGGGTGGCCCTGCCATTCGCAATCACCCTAGACTGCTGAGTTTGGTACAAGATGAACTATTCCGTAATTTGATGCAATTTGGCCTTTCAATGAGTCCACTGATCCTTTCAATGGCCTGTAGCATTGTTCTCAACCTATATCAGCATTTGAGAACCGAACTGAAGCTTCAGCTTGAAGCTTTCTTTTCCTGTGTGATATTGAGGCTTGCACAAAGTCGCTATGGAGCTTCATACCCACAGCAGGAGGTCACAATGGAAGCTCTTGTTGATTTCTGTAGACAGAAAACCTTCATGGCAGAGATGTTTGCGAATTTAGATTGTGATATAACCTGCAGTAACGTGTTTGAAGATCTTGCCAATCTATTGTCCAAGAGTGCATTTCCAGTAAACTGCCCTTTGTCTTCTATGCACATTCTTGCTTTGGATGGTCTGATAGCTGTTATTCAAGGAATGGCTGAGAGGATAGGCAATGGATCAATTAATTCAGAACAACCTCCAGTAAATCTTGAGGAGTATACTCCATTTTGGATGGTAAAATGTGAGAACTATGGTGATCCTGATCACTGGGTTCCTTTTGTTCGCAAAAGGAAGTATATAAAAAGAAGGTTGATGATTGGTGCTGATCACTTTAATCGAGACCCTAAAAAGGGGCTTGAATTTCTTCAAGGGACACACCTGTTACCTGAGAAGCTTGATCCACAAAGTGTGGCTTGCTTTTTCAGGTATACTGCTGGATTAGATAAAAATCTTGTTGGAGATTTTCTTGGAAATCATGATGAATTTTGCGTCCAAGTTCTACATGAATTTGCTGGAACATTCGATTTCCAGGATATGAACCTGGATACTGCATTGAGGCTCTTTTTGGAGACTTTTCGACTGCCTGGAGAATCTCAAAAGATACAAAGAGTGCTCGAGGCTTTCGCAGAGAGATATTATGAGCAATCACCGCAGATTTTAGCTAATAAAGATGTTGCTTTCGTGTTGTCCTATTCACTGATAATGCTTAACACCGATCAGCATAATGCACAGGTGAAGAAAAAGATGACTGAAGAGGATTTCATTCGCAATAATAGGGACATAAATGGAGGTAATGATCTCCCTCGTGAGTTCCTGTCAGAGCTATATTACTCAATCTGCAAGAATGAGATCCGCACAATGCCTGAACAAGGTGCTGGTTTTGCTGAAATGACTCCTAGCCGATGGATTGATTTGATGCACAAATCAAAGAAAACTTCCCCATACATCGTTGCTGATTCCAGAGCCTACCTTGACCATGACATGTTTGCCATAATGTCAGGTCCGACAATTGCTGCTATCTCAGTGGTATTTGATTATGCAGAACATGAGGATGTATACCAAACATGTATTGATGGATTCTTGGCGGTTGCAAAGATTTCAGCATGTCATCATCTTGAAGATGTTTTGGATGATCTGGTAGTGTCTCTCTGTAAGTTTACTACACTCTTGAATCCCTTATCTGTTGAGGAACCTGTTCTAGCCTTTGGTGATGATGCAAAAGCCAGGATGGCTACTGTCACTGTGTTCACTATTGCAAACAGATATGGGGATTTTATCCGTACGGGCTGGAGAAATATTTTGGATTGCATCTTAAGATTACACAAGCTTGGTCTTCTTCCTGCTCGTGTGGCCAGTGATGCAGCAGATGATTCAGAGATGTCATCTGAAGCTGGACAGGGGAAGCTTCTTACGAATTCATTATCTTCTGCTCATATGCAATCCATTGGTACTCCTAGGCGATCATCTGGCCTGATGGGCCGATTCAGTCAGCTCCTATCTCTAGAAACAGAAGAGCCGAGGTCTCAACCTACCGAACAACAACTTGCTGCACATCAACGCACACTTCAGACAATTCAGAAGTGTCATATTGACAGTATCTTCACAGAAAGTAAGTTCCTGCTAGCTGATTCTTTGTTACAGCTTGCTCAGGCACTTATATGGGCTGCCGGGCGACCTCAAAAGGGTAATAGCTCTCCCGAGGATGAAGACACGGCTGTTTTCTGCTTGGAATTGCTAATTGCTATTACCCTGAATAACCGAGATAGGATTGGACTTCTCTGGCAGGGCGTTTATGAGCACATTTCTAATATAGTTCAATCAACTGTAGTGGCTTGTGCGCTAGTTGAGAAGGCTGTTTTTGGACTTCTTCGTATTTGTCAGCGGCTGCTTCCCTATAAAGAGAACTTGGCTGATGAACTTTTGAGATCACTGCAACTGGTTCTTAAGCTTGATGCTCGGGTTGCTGACCAATATTGTGAGCAGATCACTCAGGAGGTCAGTCGTCTGGTGAAAGCAAATGCGACTCACATTCGTTCCCAAATGGGATGGCGAACTATTGCTTCTTTACTTTCTATTACTGCTAGACACCCGGATGCTTCTGAACCAGGATTTGATGCCTTATCATTTATCATGTCTGATGGAGCCCACTTGTCGCCAGCTAATTTTATTCTTTGCTTAGATGCAGCAAGGCAATTTGCAGAGTCTCGTCTCGGACAGACTGATCGATCACTTCGAGCCGTGGATCTCATGGCAGGTTCAGTTGCTTGCTTAGGACAGTGGGCTCAAGATGCTAGGGATGCTATGGCCGAGGTTGAGGCTGTAAAATTGTCTCAAGATATTGGAGAGATGTGGCTGAGGCTTGTTCAGGGGTTGCGGAAAGTTTGTTTGGACCAGAGAGAGGAAGTACGGAACCATGCTCTAGTATCATTGCAGATGTGCTTAACAGGAGTCGACAAGATTCACCTTCCGCATGGCCTGTGGTCACAATGTTTTGAAATGGTCATATTCACGATGCTTGATGATTTGGCTGAACTTGCACAGGGAAATTCTCAAACTCAAAAGGAATTTCGAAACATTGAAGGGACACTTGTCCTTGCCTTGAAACTCCTTGTAAAAGTGTTCTTACATTTACTCCATGAGCTATCACAGTTGTCAAGCTTCTGCAAACTTTGGCGGAATGTCATTGGTCGAATGGAAAAATACATGAAGCTTAAGGTTAAAAGAAGCGAGAAGCTGCAAGAATTAGTCCCCGAGCTTCTAAAGAACACCTTGCTTGTAATGAAGACAAATGGAGTGCTTGTACCTACCAGTACTCTAGGTGGAGATAGCATTTGGGAACAGACATGGTTGCATGTGAATAAAATGTTTCCATCTTTACAATCTGAAATATTCCCTCAAGGTTCCGAGACTGTTCTGTCTAATCCAGGCGACGGGGGCAGAAGACCCGAAGATACAGAGACATGATGATGGTCTGCTGCACATATCCAACCTATTTTAATTTCTTTTGGTGAAGCTTACCACGTCTTCCCTGATGCTTTTACTGTGGACAATGCAATTTCATTTGTCTTCAAAATTTACTGATATAAGAACATGAGCTCTTTCTCTGGTGGATGAGATTTGCGTGACAGTATTTCTTCCCCAATACTCTAGTAGATTGCATATTTATGTACAGTAGGTAAAGTTTGTAACTTTTTTTCTATTAGTTGTTACAATCTTTTGAGAATATTGTAGTTTGCCTTCAGTTCCTGAAGCTTAATGCAACTCGACATTTTAATTTCCCGGCGGATTTTAAAATATTGGAGGTGTATTACTTGCGGTTGTGATTAGTTGTGATGAATTTGATTCAAATGGTATTGGGTTGCTTTTTATTATTCTCTGTTGAGGGCTAAAACCAGCAGATGACCATTGATTTTTTTGTGGCGGTCAAAATGTGATGTTAAAACTTAATTTTCCAATATGCATGATTGAATTTATTTATTGTAATATTTATTTCGTTTAATTTGTTTGTAACTCTGATTCTGAGTATAATTTGTTTACAAAAAGTTTGACTTATGAATTTATAAGTACATCGAGTAGCTAACAGTCGCCACCCAGGGATAGACACCGGTGAAGAAAGTAGACTGTCGATCCAATAGGGGAGAGTACCTTAGCCTTTGTCTTTGCATTTGCACCTTCTCCATCCCGCGCAAATAGCAGAATTGGAACACATTTAGAGTCGCATAACATTCGCTCTCACTCCTGCAACTCCACCATCGAAAACTTGCATATTAAAAGTCAAAAGAAAAGGCAGAGATTAGGTTATAGGAAACTTAAGTTGAGTTGTATCTCTTGTTGATTCTGAAAATTTGCTTGTATACATAATGTACATGCTATTTAAGGAAATGAGTTATTATCATATAGAAAATCTTCTACTTAATAGTGTTTTTGATTTCCATTACCAGGGTATCACATGAGATGAAAGGTTTGACTTTTTTCTTTACAAAGTGATCCTACTCTTTCATCTAAATCTTATAAGTGAAGTGTAGCACTCTGATCTCCGACACAGATCTAGCGATATATGTGATCGAATCGATCATTCTTTACCTACACAAACTATATATTTCATTCATCTATATTAGATTATTCTTCTATTCTCTTTTGCTAATAAGATATGAGAATCCCAATATGCGAATATAAAATGCCAAAAAAATTATGTAAGAACAAAAGTCGAATTCGGAAAATATAAAAGAATGAAATTTCAATTGCACTTAATCACAAAAGTTAAAAAACCTTGCTGAAATTTTATGCGACGTAATTGACTCTATCTACAATAAGAAACGGGGTTCTTTTAAGAATGACCTCTTTTTTTGTAAAAATAGTCAAATGTCTAAATTACCCTTAATGAAATGATTTTTTATATATTGCAGGATATATCCCTATCTTAGAATAGTTTTTCAATTTTGTCCTGTATTATTCCTATCTCGAATTCTAGCATATAAATCCATCATTTGATCTAATAGATTGACATAATCTTCCATATATCTATCAAAATTTTCTCCAAGTATATAATATTCCTCAAATGATGATTGATCTATTCTTTCCATTTGATAGATAATATTATTTATTTTTTCTAATAATTTTTCTAATAGGTTATCTAATCCTTCAATTGTATATCCTGGCATGTTATATAAATCTTAACATGATAAACAATGCTAATAAAATAAATATTAAATACAAACATTTAGATAATTTAAACATGCAAATATTCATATGAGTAATCCCGACGATTCTTTAAGATTTTAGAAGGTATCTTTCTAAATTTAACATTACCTTAGTTTTGATTTCTGATCTTTATTCTTAGAATCGAGTAACCTTCAGGCTCTGGATCTACAAACAGCTCCCTTCGATGGCCTCTTGCCTTCACGGGATAATTGTTATTCCAATTTCTTGCCTTCACTGTGTCAATTCTTTAAATTCAGACTATGAATTTTAACTAGAGAAAACTCTCTTTTTGTTAAAGTAAGAAAGAATTTCTTCTTTAATCTTTCAAGAATCTATGGGATGAAGTGTTTAGAAACTCATGTTATCTCTGAAACGATTGAGATATGATTACAATGGAAGACAGGAAATTGTTTGGTTAACTCACAGCTCGAGTGCTTAACCAACTCTACCTTTTTCATTAGCCCAAAGGCCTCTATTTTTACACAAATTTGAAGATAAATTACACCATTGCTTACATCATACTATCAATATTTTATTGCCTCGTGCTTTTCATCAAGAGTCTCATGGCCCCTCCATCATTTGTTGTCTTGTTACATCTTCTTTGATAAATGACACAGTCATTCTATAATTGTCCTTCAAATATTGTCCTTACATACAGCTGGTAAGGTTCTCCTGTAGCAGTTTGGACGCATTTCCTCCATGTGTTTATCATTTTCATCTTTAATTCTGTCGTCAAGTGGAGCATTCTCTTGCTCTGCATACCTCTTGTATGGTTGTGATAGGTCCATTGATTCTATGAGTGTCAAATTTTTCAATGTATTCTTTCAAAATTGTTGATTTCTCTCCTCCATTATTGGTGAGAAGAGTACATCCTTCATATTGACACAAACATTTGAATTTTGTCATACAAGCTTTTTGTCATATTATATAAGACTTTCATCCCTAAAACTCTTCGGGATTTTATCTATGATTTGGTGATTTTTGGTAATGGCTTTTTATTATGACCGACATCAATCTGAAAGTCTCTACTAACATATCCGATTGTTATAATATATTCAGCGGGATAAAATATCATTCCATCAATTTCAGGACTGATTGAATAAAATTTTGTGTATATGGACCTTCCTTTGGCAAATTTCGATACTTCAGATTTAAAATTTTCATCAAATCTTTCAATTTCTCTTAGATTTTTTCTGGGGTAGATAAAATCTAAAAATTCATAGTCTGCTGTCATCTTGACCATGAAAGGGTCTGCATTATTGGTAATTAGTAACCTTGGATAAACATGATCTCCTGAAGATATGAAATAGGAGTCATTTTCTTGTAATTCATAAATAATTTTGGCAAAAGATCTAAATTCTTCTTCTTTTGCTGATAAAGGGATATCATCATTTTCATCAGTTCTGATTCTAATAACCCTTGTATGTTCATCATTGGATTTTATGGTCAACTTTCTAGGACTTTGTGTATCTCTTTTGATAGTGCTAGGTCCATTACTGCTTCCGTATTGTGGATCACTCCTTGGTACCTGTTGGTATCCCTGTTTGATATCATAAGATTGTGCCAAGACATCAACCCTTGTATTTTTATTTGTATCAGTAGACATTAATTGTGCTTCAAGAGCATCAATTTTATCTTTCATCTCGTTTGTAACCTTGGCATGGGATTCACTGATCTCAAGTAATAATTTAATATTGTGACTTAAGAGCTCAGCTAATGTCTCCATCCCAATTTTTATATCGTCTGCTTCTTCTTTGGCATAGGCTGTCGTAGATTTTATCTCTAATATCATCTGTTTGATATTATCCATCTCCAAATTCAATATTCCTGTTTAAAAAATCAGCAAAATAATTATTTGTACCCTTAATATGAATAATATCAAAATTATAGAATGACAAATATACTTGCCATCTATGTAACATTCTATACTGGGGTTCCATTGGTAATTTATTTCTAACAAGTTCTGCAACTTGAGAATTGTCAGTTTCAACAATAAATTTTTTAGATAATAAAAATAATGAAAACTTTTTTATTCCTCTAATAATTGCTAACAATTTTTTTCATGAGTAGTATAATTTATTTTTGCTTGATTAAAAGTTCCACTTGAATATCGACATATTTCATTTAAATCTGTTTTTAATATTGCTGCCCAATATTTATCTGAGGTATCAGTATTAACTATTAAATTATCTTTCTCATTTGGTAATCTTAATTTTGGTAAATTTTTACATTCTTCTTTAAGTAATATGACAATTTCTGTATGTTTTTCATTCCATCCTTTAGTATTAATTTTTCTAAGTAAAATTTGTATTTTATGTCTCTTTTTTGAAACATTTTCAATAAATTTTTCTGCATAATTTAAACATCCTAAGAATTTTTGTATTTGTTCTTTGAATTCTAATTTATCATAAAAGCTTTCTATCTTTTTAGATATATGAGATTGTAATTTTATTCCATTCTTATTTATAATTAATCCAAGAAATTATATCTAAGTTTTTCTATAATAGCTTTCTTCCTTCTTTTGACATTCTTTTAAAAATTTTATAATATGATTTTTATGATCATTTTTATTTTCTGAACATATTAGTATATCATCAACATATACTATTAAGAAATCATTATATTTTCTAAAAATATTATCCATTCTTTTTTTAAATATTTGAGGTGCATTTTTTAATTCAAATGGCATAACTATCCATTCATATTTACCTTGAGGCGTGCTAAATGTCATATATGGTATTGATTCTTCTTCCATCTTGATTTGCCAAAATCCTGACCTACAATCAAATTTTGAATAATATTTTTTTTTCCTTTTACAAGGTTTATTAAAACATCTTTATTTGGTAGAAAATATCCATCAAATTTTGTGTATTTATTTAATTCTTTATAATTTATTACCATTTTTTGTTTTCCTCGTACCTGTTCAGAGTGTTTCATTACCATGAAGGCTGGACTACTATGTGGTCCATTGATGGCTCTGATTAATTTCATGTTTTTTAATTCTTCAATTTGTTTTCTAAATTCTTGAGTATCTTGTATAGTGTACATCATTGGTTTTACTCTTATTATTACATTTTCAGATAATTCTATTTTTACTCTTGAATGTTCAGGTTTCCAATAAGTTAATGGATTTTCATTATAGACATTTTCTATCTTTTTTATTATCTCTTCTATTAATTCGGATTTTTCTATTGTTTGTATTTTTTTTTTTTTTTTTGTGTTTTAACAGTTATTTTTATTGGTATTTTTATTGTATTTTCACCACGCTGGGCTGGCTGAACTCTGTATGATTTAAATTCTCTTGAAATTTTTAGTAAATGTCAACATGGTGTTTTTAACATAATCATATAGTTATTTTGTTGATAATATTGAAATTGTTGAACAAAGTCATTTCCTAATAATATATCACATTCTAATATATCATATGCATATATCTTGTTTATAGTTATTTGTTTACTTCCTAGTAAAATTTCTATTTTTTCTTTATTTTTAGTAATAGGTGTCGATATTCCCGTGATACCTGTTATTTTTATAGTATTATCATTTTTCCAGTTTTTTAACAAAAATGTCTTAATAATAATTATATCACTTCATGTATCTATTAAGACACATGTTGTTATATTAGTTTTTACAATAGTAATTTGTACATATTGGTGAGGACACCAGATTCAAGCCTCCATTGACACATTTCTACAGACGCCGAAAGAAGTTTGCCCAACCACTCAGCTTATGGTTGGGAGAATGACTACAACCTCTCATGATCTATCCACTCGACAGGGTCGAGTTTTCCTCCCACCCCAGGAGAGTTTATGCGGACATCTATTCTATTTATTTCTAGTTGGACTTTATTTATATTTTGAGCTATTATTTATGTAATTGGACTTTTATAATAAGGTTTGGCCCAAGCCCCTTTTCGTTAGGGTTTTGGTTTACTATTTAAACATGTTTTATCATGAAATTACACAGTTAATGATTGAAATTATTCAATTGGTTGGATTGCTCCCTTACCTCTCCCCTGTCTTCCCACTTCCTCTCCTCTCCCTCTCCCTTTCCCTAACCGTTCTTCTCTTATTCTTCTTGCTGGAATGCTTCCTTTGTTGTTTTCTTGTCTGTGCTTTAATTAATGCTTGAATTGATTCTATTGATCCTACATCAAATTGGTATCAGAGCCAAAACCTGAATTTCGACATCAACATCGCTGCTTACTCTGCATCCCAATACACCTGCAATTTCCCAACATCTCCGCCATTCCATACACACAAAATCGCCAACTGCTCGCCACTAACCCGTCCATCTACATCCCAGAACACTCAGCAACACCAACCCAAACATTACTCACACCACGCAGCCCATTATTCGGGCAACACCAAACCCACGACCGGTAGCAGTAACAATAACTGCCGGTAACATTCCCCCAAATCGCGACCCTAAAATTCGCGAACACCACCCAATAACTCACAGCCAGTCAATTTTCGAGCAAATTCAAATTCGAGCATACAACAAACATTAATGTTAACTCTGGAAACACCACCCAATAACTCCCAGCATCATCTTCTTCAAACGCCAAACCAGTAGCATACAACCAAAAAAAAATATCCAACTGGAAACTCGACTCAACCATTGGCGGCAGCAATCGACCAGCCATATATCTCACATCCGGCCGTCGACCCTCTCGCTATTCCTGGCCATGTCCTTGTCTACAACTTCTACAGATAATGGCGTGGGTAAGGAGGCAGGAGTTATTTCAATGCCCTACATGCGTTATTTTAAAGTTTTGTTTGAGCTTTAGTCTATAGTTTTTCATTCTTGTTTTGGGGCCTCAGGTTGTAACCCTGTTTACGTATTGATTAGTTGTTTTATAAATAAAAAAAAAAAGGAAGACGAATATTTTTTTTTCTAACATTATTTTGCAGGTACCTTTTATTGTCGTATTGATCGGCCCAGTTACTTCGGCGAACAAAAAGGAAAGTCACTGTTCGTTATCTATCTTGGGTTATATTACTGTTCATTTAAAATCGCATCAATTACTTTCTCTGTGTTGCTGATAGCTTGATCATTTTAGCCTTACACCCCACTTGATCGGAATTAATGAACAAATTGACTCCCATTGCTCCCTACTTTTCCCGTGATTAGAGATCTTTGATTAATCATTTGTATCGTTGCTTTTATTTTATTTGCATCAGCACTACTAGCTTGCCACATTCGGATTTACGTAACCCCAAATTTACTTTGAACAAATACCAAAAAAAAAATTTCAATTGCTAATCTCGGTGACTGGTTTATTGATCTCTCTACTGCACTTCATCTAGCTAGTGTTGTGTATGCATTTGTGTAGTGGTCGCGTTACTACCCCTAGTTCCAGTACCTTTGCTATGGACCCTTCACAAATTGAGGCGCTCACCCGACAATTAACACAACTTGCCACTGGGCAACAACAACTACAGGCTCAGCTCGTGACTGTCCAAACTGAGTTGGCTACTACTCGTGAAGAGAATAGAACCCTCGCTGCTAGGTTGAACACATTTGAGCACAACCCATACTCGACCAAAGCTGAAAACTCCGAAGCGCCCAATAGTAGACCTCATCGTCGTCCACAAGGTGGTCGGCACCATGTTCGACATGACCGTGGGAATGGAAATCCAGTTTGTGAACGAGAGTGGGAACGTCACCGTCATGATACTCAGTCTCCCCCTCGTCATGAGGAGCGTTTCTTTAGAAATATCAAGTTGGATGCCCCTACATTTGATGGGTGCCTGGACCCTAGCATCTTTACTCAATGGACTCGGGATATGGATCGCTTTTTCGCCTGGTATGGGGTTCCGGAAGATCAGAGAGTTCAATTTGCCAGTCTAAAATTAATTGGGACTGCTCAGCTATTTTGGGAAAGTGTTGAGGATCTCCTTGAGAGACGTCGTGCTCCTCCTATTGGGAGTTGGGAGGAAATGAAGCGTCGCCTTCAAGATAAGTACTTGCCCCAATCTTACAGGGGAAACTTGTTGGATCAATGGAATACACTTACGCAAGGCAGTCGACCTGTGACCGAGTACGTCGCTCAGTTTGACGAGTTTCGAATGCAATGTCAGGTCGTTGAGGATGAGGTCATGACCTTGAGTAGGTTTCGGCAAGGCCTCAGAGATGATCTTAGGCGCGAGCTTGTCCTTCGGGGCGTCACCACCCTTGACCACGCCTACTCTTTCGTTCGCGATTACGAGTTAGTGACTAGGATACCGTATAGGACTCGTAGTGACACCCGCACCGCGGTCTCTTCTACGTCCACTCCGTCCCTTAAGTCTATTCTAGGGCCTCTCCCTTCTACTGCTACCCCTGTATCGGATGGTAAAGGTAAAGGTCCTGAAGTTGCACGGGCGTCCTCCCGTTTGCAATGCTTTAACTGTAAAGACTTTGGTCACATTTCTTCTAGGTGTCCTAGTCGAGCCCTAGTGATCGAAGAACATGAAGATATTGTAGACGAGCCATTAGAGGACCAAGTTTATGAACCTAAGATGGAAGAATTTGATGACTTAGTTGACAGTGAAGACACCTTCTTAGGTTGTATTCAGACTAGTTCATTTCCCTCACACATGCCTAGAGTCGGTGTCGTGAGTTGTACTCTTACCCAACCTAAGGATGTCGATGATTGGCGTCGTCATGCCATCTTCCATACTTTCATCAAGATCAATAATAAGGGCTGTAAGGTTATTGTGGATAGTGGTAGCTGCATTAATGCGGTTTCGATGGCTACTGTATCCCGTCTGGGGTTGAAGCCAATTCCTCACCCTCAGCCTTATAGTGTCTCTTGGGTTGATACGTCCTCTATAGCTGTCAAAGAGCGTTGTCTTGTCCCTATTCAGTTCCTCGAGTATAAAGATCATATATGGTGTGACGTTATTTCTATGGATGTCGGGCACATCATCCTGGGGCGACCATGGTTGTTTGACCTGGACGTGACCATCTATGGTCGATCCAATTCTTGCTCCTTCGTGTTTAATGGAAAGAAGATTCATCTTAATCCACTACCCCCGAAGCCCGTTAGCCCACTGGACACGAAGAAAAGTGTAGAGTGAAAGGAATTGCATATCATTAGTCCTACAGAGTTCGAACACGCGCTTACAGGCGACTCTATTGTATTTGCCGTGGTTGTCATGGAGGTTCCAGTGATTCCCCCAGCAGCAGCCCCCGTTGAAGTCCAATCGTTGCTTCAAGAGTTTCAGGATGTCTTCCTTGAGGACTTGCCTGACCAATTACCTCATCTACGGGACATTCAACATGCCATCGATTTGGTCCCGGGAGCGGTTCTCCCAAACTTACCTCATTATAGAATGAATCCTATGGAGCATGCTGAACTTCAGAGGCAGGTCGGTGAGCTCCTTCACAAAGGTTTCATCCGTGAGAGTTTAAGTCCTTGTGCAGTTCCCGCCCTCTTGACGCCTAAGAAAGACGGCTCGTGGAGGATGTGTGTAGATAGCCGTGCCATCAATAGGATCACGGTGAAGTATCGCTTTCCCATTCCCAGGCTTGATGACTTGTTAGTTATGATGGTTGGTGCTACGATATTTTCTAAGATTGATTTGAAGAGTGGATATCACCAGATTAGGATCCGCCAGGGTGATGAGTGGAAAACCGCGTTCAAAATGAAAGGTGGTCTTTATGAATGGCTGGTCATGCCTTTTGGGCTAACTAACCCCCCGAGTACTTTTATGCGGGCAATGACACAAACTCTTCGACCTTTCATGGGTAAGTTTCTCGTTGTCTACTTTGATGACATTCTCATCTATAGTAAGACTAAGGAACAACATCGAGACCATCTCACACAAGTTTGTTCTACCCTTCGTGCAACAAAATTGTTTGCCAACGTCAAGAAATGCTCTTTCTTCACCGATAGAGTTATTTTTCTAGGATTCATTGTATCCTCGACAGGGGTATCTGCTGATCCTGATAAGATTCAGACGATTGTTAATTGGCCTGAACCTAAGACTATACACGACATCAGGAGCTTTCTCGGCCTCGCTACATTTTACCGTCGCTTTATCAAAGGGTTTAGCATTATCATGGCTCCTATAATAGAATGTATGAAGCGGGGAGAGTTTCATTGGACCCAAGAGGCGACTAAAGCTTTTAAATTAGTCAAGAAGCGAATGACAGAGGCTCCTGTCATGCGTCTTCCCGATTTTTCCAAAGTTTTTGAGGTAGAGTGTGATGCCTCGGGAGTAGGAATAGGAGGAGTGTTGACTCAAGATCGTCACCATGTTGCCTATTTCAGCGAGAAATTAAATGATGCGAAACAACGCTACTCAACTTACGATAAGGAATTGTATGCAGTTGTCTAGGCATTGCGCTGTTGGCGCCATTATTTGCTACCCCACGAGTTTGTTCTTTATTCGGACCACGAGGCCCTTCGTTACCTCAACTCCCAGAGAAGATTGAGCTCTAGGCATGGTCGCTGGGTTGAGTTCTTGCAGGCCTATTCGTTTGTTTTGAAACACAAGAAGGGCACGGAGAACATAGCAGCTGATGCTTTAAGTCGTCGTGTCTTCCTTTTGTCGATCATGAGCGTCAAGATTATAGGTTTTGAAAGGCTTAAGGAGGATTACGAAACATGTCCTGATTTTAAGGATATCTTCCTTGATTTGCAAAGTGGACGGTTAGATATAGCGGATGGCTTCCGACTTGAGAGGACGGTTACCTTTTTCGAGTCAATAGGTTGTGCATTCCTCGATCTTCGGTGCGGGACTTCATAATATGGGAAATTCACGCGGGCGGGCTAGCCGGTCACTTTGGGCGTGATAAGACCATTGAAGAGGTTGAATGCCAATTCTATTAGCCTAGTTTGAAGAAAGATGCGGCTAAGATTGTTAGTACTTGTAACACTTATCAGTTGGCCAAACAGAAGAGGCAAAACACGGGCCTTTACACACCTCTTCCCTTCCCTAATTGTCCTTAGCAAGATGTTAGTATGGATTTTGTGTTAGGACTTCCACGCACCCCAAAGAAACATGATTCTATTTTCGTGGTAGTTGATCGTTTCTCAAAAATGGCTCATTTTATCCCTTGTAGCAAGACCTCAGATGCGTCCAAGGTTGCCACGTTGTACTTTAATGAAATTGTCAAATTGTATAGGCTTCCTAAAACCATTGTGTCCAATAGGGATGTTCGTTTTACTAGCTATTTTTGGAGAACCTTATGGCATAAGGTTGGTACTAAACTGAAATTTTCTACGGCTTACCACCCTCAGACGGATGGTCAAACGGAAGTGGTTAACCGAAGTCTTAGGAATTTGCTACGATGTCTGGTCAAGGAAAATCTTAGAAATTGGGATTTGATTCTTCCTACAGCTCAAATTGCATATAACAGTTCCGTGAATCGATCATTAGGTATGAGTCCATTTGAAGTTGTCCATGGGTATAAGCCTAGGAAGCCTTTAGATCTCATTCCAATGTCCCCACACACTAGAGTGTCTGTGTCAGCCGAGTCATTTGCACAACATCTTCATGATTTGCATATTGAGATCAATAAACAACTTGAAGCCAGTAATGCATCATATAAACTCCGAGCTGATCTGCATAAAAGACATATTGAGTTTAAAATTGGGGATTACGTTATGGTCCGAATTAGGCCAGAGCAGCGTCTATCTAGACCCACCTCCAAATTGCTAGCCCGTAGTGCTGGTCCTTTTAAAATTTTAAAGCAAATTGGTCCAAATGCATATGTTGTTGACCTTCCACCACACCTTGGATACTACTCTACGTTCAATGTTGAGGATTTAGTTGCTTATAAAGGCCATTTTAATCCCTCCGATGATCCTCTTCTACCCCCATCTGTGGACCTTGACCCTGCTTCTTTCGCCACTCTTAACCCAATACCTTCCCTTACCGCACACAAAGATAAAATTGATGCCATTTTGGATGAATAGACTGTGATGACTAATGATGGAGATGTTCAGCGCTTCCTTATGCGTTGGGTTGATCGACCTGATTCTGACTGTACATGGATCCCCCGAGAGACATTACAGTACCTTGACCCAGATTTGTTAGAGCTTTATCGGAGTCAGCGGGATCTTCCATGGCCCAGTTCACCTCCCGTCCGCTCAGGGGGAGTTGGTGAGGACACCAGATTCAAGCCTCCATTGACACATTTCTACAGACGCCGAAAGAAGTTTGCCCAACCACTCAGCTTATGGTTGGGAGAATGACTACAACCTCTCATGATCTATCCACTCGATAGAGTCGAGTTTTCCTCCCACCCCAGGAGAGTTGATGCGGACATCTATTCTATTTATTTTTAGTTGGACTTTATTTATATTTTGGGCTATTATTTATGTAATTGGGCTTTTATAATAGGGTTTGGCCTAAGCCCATTTTCGTTAGGGTTTTGGTTTACTATTTAAACATGTTTTATCGTGAAATTACACAGTTAATGATTGAAATTATTCAGTTGGTTGGATTGCTCCCCTACCTCTCCCCTGTCTTCCCACTTCCTCTCCTCTTCCTCTCCCTTTCCCTAACCGTTCTTCTCTCATTCTTCTTGCTGGAATGCTTCCTTTGTTGTTTTCTTGTCTATGCTTTAATTAATGCTTGAATTGATTCTATTGATCCTATATCACATATACTCCTAATGGAAATATTATTACATTATTAATTCTTTTGGACAAAACAATGTCTTATTATTATGTGTTATTTAGATTCCTTCTTTATTAATATTATAATGATTTAAGGCTTGTAAAAAACGCATTCCTAATAATATATGGTAATGATGTCCCATACTATTATCTACATAACATGGTATTATCATTTCTTCTCCATATAAAACTATTGGTATCTTTACTTCTAATTCACTAGTATGTGTTTTTCCATCAAAATTGATATATTTATAAAGTTCTACCCTTCTTTTTGTTAATCATTTATCTCTATTTTTTGATATATGACAGTTTGCTGCTCTTGTATCAATTATAACATTCTTTCCTTTTATATATTCTATTCCATTAAAATATTCTTCATATATTTGCATACTTCTTATATTTCTTTTTACCATTATTTCTCGACTTATGCTTGATTTTCTTGGTATTATAGATGTACTATTATTTTTTCTTAATCTTCCATCTTTAAATTCTATTAAAGAATTATTTTCTATTTTTTCTGTTACATCTGGTTTTGTTTTAGATATTTCTAATTCATATATTTCTGGTAGTAGATTTAGTTGTTTGTTTGATTCTACAATATTTAATATGTCTTTACATTCTTTGTGAATTTCTATATATGATTTTTTAGAGTAAATGTTTTCATAGTTTGAATTAGTAAATGTCTATAATACTCTGTATTCTATAATCATAATATGATTTCCTTCTTCCATAATATCATTTCTATGTATTTTAAAATGTAATCCTAATACTTCATTAAAATCTTTATCTTTTATTAATACACAATATTTTGGATAACATGTAAATATTAGTTTTTTGTATACTAAATTTCCTTCTATAGTTCCTAAATGACTATCATTAGTATTTAGTATTCTTCCATCATGTAAGCTTACTGTTATTGGTGAATCTATTCATTCTCTAAATAGGGATTTGAACATTAATTGTATTCCTGCTAGATAAACATATTGTATCTTTTCTTTTTGTTTTCCTTTTACTTTTACCATTAATTGGTCAACTGTGGATTTTGTTAGTAATGCTAATTTATGACTTCCTGAAACTGTTCTTATATCTATTGATTTTTTTATCTTATGATATTCACTTATAGATATTCTTTCCCTTCTAAATATTTTATCGAATATTTTTCATTCTCCTAATTTTAAATCTAATGATAATTTTTCTATTTTTCTAAATGTATTATTATCGAATGTTACTTTTAATCCATATCCTTCAAAATTTTCTATTTCTTGTCTTTCTTCTATAGTTTCAACTTCTTCTATTTCATGATTCATTCTGATTCTGATATGTAAACCTCTTCTTCTTCATATTTATGAATATCTGTTATCTCTTCTAAATCACTTTCTATTTCTTTATATTCTTGTTGTAAAATTCTAACTTTCCTTTTAGTACAATCAGGGTTTATATGTCCTATTTTTCCACAATTCCAGCATTTGCATTGTTTTTTTTATCCATTTTAAACTCTTTTTTCTTTTGTTGATATTTTTTTTTATAATATCCCCTATTTGATTTTTGATATTTCTTTTTGAATTGTCTATATTTTTTATACTTTTTTGGTTTGAACTTTCTTTTATATTTTCTTTTTGGTGCACATCCCCAATTAATAGGTCTATTTATCTCTTCGCAACAGATTTTTGTTAATTTTTCAGACTTTTCATTAGTTGTCTATTTTTAAATATTTATGCTAATATTTCAAATAGGAATTTTATTCTACTCCTTAATGTATTTAGTATAGGATTATCTTTTATATATCTTTCATATTCTATCTTAAAATATATATTCCATATTCCTGGTAATTTAGCAAAATACATTTCTAAGTATGGTCCTTGATTTTCGTTACTATAAAATTGGGTATAATAGAAATTTCTAAATTGACATGTATATTCTTTTATTTTATACATATCACATATCATAATATTTATCAATCCCAATCTTGCTTTTAATTTTTCTCTTCTAACTTCTTCTTCTGCATTTTTTATCCAATTTTATCCTAAGAATTCATCTGATATATATTCTACTAACTTTTTTATCCCCTCTTGTGAGGTTTTTTGCATTTCTGTTTGGATATTTCTTCTCATTAATAATGTAGTATTTTCAGTTACTCATTCCCACCAATTTCTTACATCTCCTTCAAATGATGCTATTAAATAGTCAATTCTTCTATCCGTAGATTCTCATGTATCATTTTGGTTATATAAAAAGAATAACATCATTGTATCTGCCCATTGTAACAAGGCTTTCTTAGTATCTATTTTACAATCTAAATCTAATTTTGTTCCTCCATGATTTATTGGTTTATTGTAGTCTGAGTTTGGAATAAATTGATCTTTATATTTTTTCATTCTATGTTGTGGTATAATTCTATCATAGTACTGTCTATAAGGTCTATGTGGCATTGGTGCATATCCTCCTTCTAATTCAGGAAATTCTAATTTTGAATTGTTGCTTGTACTTCCTGGTGCTGGTGTTGTTCCTCCACCAATATTCATTAATATTTCATAACTTTCTAATTCTTCTTTATTTAATTGGTCAAAGTTTTCTATTAGATTATCTATTTCTTCATTCATCATCTTTTTTATTTTTTTCTCTTTCTTCTGCATATTTTTCAAATTCTTTTTCTTGTTCTAGGATTATTGGTAATATTTCTTTCCTAAATCTATCATCCATACTTGCAGGTTCATAATATCCTTCTTTTTCTACATGTTTCTTTCATATTCTTGTCATTTTTCCTTTTTTTCTATTTCTGTCTACTTTTTTATCTGTTGGTTTCATATTTTGTTTCATTTCTCTAATCTCTATTTTTAACATTCATACTTCATCTCTTAATTCCTTAGTTTCATTTATTATTTTCTTTAGTTCATCAAATGATTCTGAAAAAAGCCATTATATTTTTCCACTTTTTACTTCTAATAAATATGATAACCTACACTTTTTATCTTTATTTTCATTGATGATTTTATTAAAACTTTCTATTGCTATTTCATTATTAGGTAATTTATCTCTTACAGTTTCAAAATATTTTGCTTTTAATTCTAGTTTTTCGATTTTTAGTTTCCCTAATATTTTTTTCTTGTGGTTTCTTTATATCTTCTGGTGTTCCTAGTATATTTGAGATTTTTTCTTGTATTTTGTTTAGATTTTTAATAATATTATTAAACTTTCTACCTACTTTATCATTACTCATTTATAGTTTATGATGATTCATATATTTCTTTATAATATAAAATACTTTCAAATTCTTTATTAATCATTTCATATACGTATCTATCTTTTATAAATCATATAATTAATTTATGTAGTATTTGTTCTTTTATTTCTCTAGGTAATTTTTTAATTATATTTAATGTTAATATTTTTTATTTATTAGGAATAGGTTCATAAAATATTTTATATATTTTTTCTTCCTCTAATTTATAATAGTTATCTATCTTCTTAATTTTAATTCTCATAATTACTTATATTATTTTCTATTATAGCAGTTATTTCTTCTTAGTCTATTATTTCTAGAATAGTTTCCCATATCATTAAATCTCTTATTATGCTTATTTTTACTTTTTCTATTATATTTAGTCTAATATCTAAAGGTGTATTTTTTTTTTATAAGTTTGATTTTTAAGACTTCTTTATCTATTACAGGTTTTCCTATTATTATCCAAAATCTATCTTTTTTAATTTTATATTTATTTTCTAAATCTTTTATTATCATGTTATGATCTATGACTCTGATACCAATTAAAATGGGGGGTATTATAACCATCTTCAAAATCTTAAAATCTCAAAGTTTAATATTTTCATAAGTATCTAATAATTCACAATAAAATTTTTAGAATTCACTATCTTTTGTTAAGATTTTTCTTTTAATGATTATATTTAATTTTTCAATTCTTTTTTCTAGATTGACAATTTTTTTATGTATATTATTTTCAATTCTAATTGCTTGACTATCTATATAAGTATTTTTATATTTTAATTTTGAATCTAAATAATCTATAAAGAAACTTTTTAAATCTTCTTTTAAATAGTTTAATTCATTTTTTGTTACAATTTTTAGATCGATAAAATCTTGTATGAAATAAGGAGTTAAATATATCAAAAGTTCTTGATCCATAAATTTTTTAAAATAGTTCTTAGGTCTTGATTGTATTTTTTTTTATATTATTATAATTTAATATTTGAGGATATTTTAGAAAGTTTTTATGATTTAAAATAGTCAAAGATTACTTTGAAAATATAATATGATTCTTTATTTGAGTTATTTTCATGTATCTCCTCAATAAGAAACTCATACTCTATAACAATACGCAAAGGTAATATTTAAGATAATGTTTTCTTTTTATCATCTTCCCTGATCCATCTCGGTAAGTTTCTTTTTGTTGCTTTCTACAATCCTGCAGGCTGCATCAATGGCGACTCAAAGAATCCATGGCCTAAACCTTTGCGGAGTTGTTTCTGAAACAAAGCGCATAATCAGTGCCCACTCCCGCCACTTCTTAACTCTCTCGGTACTTTTCCTTCTTCCCCTTTCCTTTTCAGCCGTCATCTACCCAACTCTTCAGACCACTTTTTCTGAACCCAATTCCTCCGTTCTTTCTCACTTTCACCGATCCTTTTACTTCTCTGCTGATAATCCATCACAAACCACAATTTCAAATCCGCAAAACCCCTATCGCTTCCTACTCCCGCTTTTGTACACTGTGTTCGTTTTTGTTTTCTCGCTATTAGCTACCGCTTCCGTCACTTACAGCACTTTCCACGGGTTTTATGGTAGACCCGTTAAATTGGTTTCATCGCTGAAATCGGTTTTGTATTCGGTGCTACCCCTTTTTGTTACTCTTGTTGTTATTATTATACTCGTGGGTTTGATTGTATTGGGTTTTGGGGTCTTTTTGGGTTTGGTGTATAAAGGGGTACAGATATTAGGGTTTGAAATTGAGTATGAGTCCTATTATTTTCTTGGTTTAGCTGTTTTCGTCTTGGTTTTGGTTGTGTCGGTTTTAATTTACTTGACGGTGGAGTGGTCGTTGGCTTGTGTGGTTGTGGTAGTGGAATCCAAATGGGGGGTTGAGCCATTGAAAAGGAGTGCGTGTTTAATAAAGGGAATGAGATCGGTTGCGCTAGCGATGGTATTGTTGTTCGGGATCTTGATAGGGCTTTTTGCAATGGCAAGCTCATCTTTGGTTCTGAATGCTGGATATATTCGAGGAGGGTGGCTTAGTTGGGCATTTGTATTGCAGACAGTGGTGTACTCAGGTTTTATGACTATTTTGATGCTTTACAGTGTGGCTGCACATACAGTGCTGTTTATGTACTGCAAAGCCTTGCATGGGGAATTGGCATTTGATATTGCGGAGGAGTTTGCTCGTGAATACATCAGCTTGCCGTTTGATGATGGAAAAGTTCCTTATGTTGTTTATGTTGTACCCCATTGATGAGCTTGAGGTCGGTAGCTTAAATTCTGTCTCAATATTCACTTGATCGCTGGTAGTCTTATTATGCGAGTTTTTTCTAGTAATTAATGTGTGCTATGCACGTTGTGAGACAATCTTGTGTATGATTATGTAGTATAAGAAATGTGGAGATCTTAGACTTATAGATCCTTGAATACATATGCAAAATAATGATCAGTGATGCGGTCCATTGTATTTGTATATATTTTAGATTTATTGTGCTTTGTCTTAAATGGAAAATAAATGACTATCTATGTATTAAATCAAATATAGCCTTTGCAGTTGGAACATCTTGAACTTGTATAACTTTGGTTTTATTGAAATTTTATGGCAATCCTAATTTAATTTTCTTGCTATGCTGGCGAAATTTATGTCAGGTGCTATGTATACTTGACTAAAAATATTTTGGTGGAACATTGGAGAAAAGTTCTAATATATATTGTAAGGGATTAAGAATAAAGTCAGCTTTTTCTTTTGCTGGTTGAATGAAATGGAACCATTCCTTCAATTTTAATTGGAACTATAGTTTCATCATTTAAGTTTCCATCTAAATCATTGTATGACCCAAAAATATTGTGCATATTGATTCCGTTTTGCAGCTTCTTGTCATGTGGGGAGCGCAAAATTGTGAAAAGAGATTATTAAATATGCCAATTCAGGCTCTTTTACTGTGTTTGATGGCATAGAATTTGAACTCATGGAAGATAATTTAAACTTACATTGAATTTTTTTTTTTCTAAATTCCATTTACCAGAGCCTTAATTCCATGTCGTCATATATTGTGTGAATCATTTTGACACTGAAATTGCTTAGTAATACAGGTTTGATTTAGATTTTCACAGAAAAGTCACTAATGAGTAAGAATGTGTCATAGTTCTTCTATCCAGCATAACTTGCATTTCTTCAGTATATCTGGGATAAAGATGTACTGCTGTAATCACAATTTGATATAAATTGTAAAAGAAAATTGCTTTGCTAATAGAACGTACATATTTCTAAATTCTATACATTCTTTATGTGTGTTGAATTAATTAGCATTGGTATAGCATAGAATGCTGGTGTTATAATGTTTTGTATGTGCCTTCCTTTTCTCGAAGTAGGATGACTTAATTTCTGCTATGATGGTGAAGATTTGGAATTTCTCGTGAACTTATAGAACACCACAAAACGAGCTTATACTGACTGATTGTGGATGGTGATTCTTATTCTCTTCTCTGATCAATAAAAGAATTTGACACCATGGACCTTAAAGACATTTTCTTTTGTTTACAAGATCATTTCTGTGCAAAATGCTGCTAGGAAGGAAAGGGGGCAGATTTCAGATCAACAAAATTAGAGGTAGGTTTTCAATTGAGTCAGCGTAGAGACAAAATGGCAGCATATGTGCAAATATCATGGAATTGGTTAAGGATAGTGAATAGTGTGAAATGACCCTAATTCAGTAATTCCATGATGTCCTGACACCCAAGTTTATGAGGGTGTTTAGTGGGGATTAAAATTAGATATTTTACTAAATTGTGATAGAAGTTTTTGAAATGTGTGTTTGAAAAGTTGTGGGACTCATGAAAAATGTGGTTACCATTGATTATTTGACTTTGACTTAGATCAAAATCAGATTTTAATCCGAACCAACAGGGCCCTATAAATGAAACTGAAATCCGGTCGCTCTGAGTAAGACGGCTGATTGATTAAACTCGTCATTTACATAGTTACCTAGAAAGTAGGTGAGGCAAAGGAGATTCTACTTGTATGTAAATACCTATATGGAAGAACTAGTTTTGCTTCTCTAATCCTGTGGACTCCTATTTAGGTTATAAAGGCTAAGCAAAATAACAATTTTGCCCTGTTTGACAACCATTATTGGGAAAAACAATGTTTTCAATAGTGATCTTTAGGAGAATGTGTGGTTAAAATGTGGACAAAGTTTTGGGCTTACTTGTAGAATATTATATTGTGTGAATGTATAGTTGAAAATGCTACACGCACAGGCTCATCAACAGATAATAAATAGGGATTCAAATGTTTGCTGATGTGGCAATTATTGTTATTATATTGAGAGAGAGAGAGAGAGAGAAAAAAAAAGAGGGAGGAGAAGAGGAGAGAGAGATGGGAAGGAAAAAAACAAAAGGAAAAAAAAAAATTTGACGCGTTTGAGATCCGTTCGCAAGAATTTTTAATCCTAAATTACTCAAGTACACAAGAAATTTAACGAATTATGTATGAATTTCTTTAAATTCCAAGTGATTTTGTATTTTCACCTTTTAATTTATAAGTTAAATATTTTATGTTCTATTTGTGATCCAAATTAAAGAAGAGTCGTGTGAGTAATACCATAGAGTATTATTATGTAGATCTACACATGCTTTTTCCATATGACTAAATATTTTAAGCGGAGATTGAAAATGTGTATGACATAAGTGAGAATGAGACGGTCAAATTTCTATCCCACTAAAAAATTATGTTATGTGCGTACTTGTCTTTATATTAACAAGCTGTTTGAATCCCATTTTTGGACAAAAAATGTATTTTTTAATACTGTTTTGTTGAAATTGTGTGGTTAAAAAGTAATGGAAATTTTTTGATTTACGTGTAATATTATTTTATAGGAGAATGTGTGGTTGAAACTGAGTTTTAAAAAATGAATTTTTGAAAGAATGGGGCCAAACATGGGCTAAATTGTGAAAATAATGGTATGAAATTTGTATTGAATGTATTCATATGATCATTCCATATTTAGTCATATGCGGGAGCGGACCTACACTTGGACCTGGTGGGTCCTTTGATCAACCAGTTTTTTTTAATTTTTTTTTTTTTTAGTTTAAATTTTAAATTTTTTATTTAAAATACAGTAGAATTTTGGACCAAATTTGTGACCTAAACACACCAACACCACACAATTTCAATTTGACACAGAGAGGGACTGAGGGTCGAGAGAGGACACTGCGTCACCAAATTTTTTGTCAGCTTTTTGAAATGTTTGAGTGTGATCCACTAATACGAAATCTCTGTGTCCGCCACTGGTCATATGACTGGCTCTATGTAGATCTAAATAATAATATCCTATGATATTACTCACACGACTCTTCTTTAATTTGGATTACAAATAGCACATAAAATATTTAATTTATAAATTAAAAAGTAAAAGCACAAATCACTTGGAATGTAAAGAAATTCATACCTAATTCGTTAAATTTCTTGTGTACTTGAGTTACTTTGAATTAAAAATTCTTGCGAATGGATCTCGGATGCGTAAAAAAAATTCTTTTCTTTTCCTTTCCTTTTTCTTTTATTTTATTTTTTGCCTACCCGTCTCTCTCTCTCTCTCTCTCTCTTTCTCTCTCTTCTCTTCTCTTCTCTATTCTCTTTTCTCTCTCTCTCTCTCAATATAATAACAATAATTTTCACGTCAGCAAACATTTGAATCCCTGTTTAGTATCTGTTGTTGAGCCTGTGCGTGTAGCATTATTGACAGGGCTTTTTGTGATATAGACTATAGTTGTTACTGAAGAAATGAACATCAAATAACCTGGATATTGTTAAGGGATATAATCCCACATCGATTAAAGATGTAAACATATGCCAATTTATAAGGTCTTGGGCTACTCCTCTTAACAAGGTTGACCTTTTAAGATGGACCCCCAAGTCTTAACATGGTATCAGAGCTCATTAAGCTCCAACGAGCGATTCGATCCTTATAAGACTCAAAAATATGAGCATATGGATTTCAAGATTGGTCTGCTCAAAACGAGCAACCATCTTGCGGGGGCATGTTAAGGGATATAATCCCACATCGATTAAAGATGTAAACATATGTCAATTTATAAGGTCTTGGGCTACTCCTCTTAACAAGGTTGACCTTTTAAGATGGACCTCCAAATCTTAACAGATATAACTAGTTTATAGAGTTCGTGTACAAGGAAAATGTTGATCTTAAATTTCAGTTGTTAATAAAGAATTCCCTCATTTTAATTCCCGAGCAATTTGTATTCTCGTATTTTGCCCATCTCTTGCGATGATTGGTGTTAGATTAAGGCATAATCGAAGGAATTTTGTATTGCGTTTTCAGTATGGGAAGCTTATTTTACTTGAGCACTACATTACCTTTCTGTTAGACTTTAGTTTCTATTCATTAATTTGTTCCAGTCTCTTTCGTTTTCATTTACTGACGAAGGCTGGAGCACTTGCCTTAGTATTAAGTTTTGGAGCAAGTGATTGTTTATCATCATTCAAGTTTTTAGATCTTCCATTATTATTATTTTCTCTTGTCGAATATGCTTGGATTTTCTATTCTATTGGATTCTTGAATTTAAAGTATGCCTCAGTTACATTTGTGATGAATTACATTACATTTGAACTGTTTAACTAGCCTGCAGATGATCATCACGTTGACAGACTCAAAGATTATGTGTGCCAAGTAAACTCCACTGAATTTTGAGAAATATTTTTTTTATAAAATCGACCTCAAGTTTATCGATAATAAGGTTTAGTTAGACAATATGGCTTAATTTATTGGTGTTTTTATGTATGTTAAAGGTAAATACCCGTTTACAGATGCTTTAAATTGAACTGTTAAAAAGTCCTTACTAGGTACAACATTTTTCTTTTGAATATTCTATTACCTATACTTATGCGTTCGAGTTTCCTGAATTATCAAATCATTATTTTTCAATTTTGAGTCCCAAAGCAAATCTTCCTCGTTATTGCAAGTGGAAAATGTAAATCCTGCAAAAACTTTGTGTACAGGGAAAATTTACAGAGATTGTTACAAAATGTTATATGATAACATTTCATTAAATTTTTGTACAAAAGACAGTTAAAACAACCAATCAAATGTTGTCATCGCAATACTTGTAAACTTTACAGGGATTATTACAGAATGTTATATGACAGCATTTCATTAATTTTTTGGGCAAAAGATAGTTAAAACAGCCAATCAGGTACTATCATTGCAGTATTGGAAAATTCCCTTTGCATTTCCCATGTGCAAATAGTAAAATCCTTGGACAAAATCAAGTGCCACCACAAATTTATATGACCACTCCAATAGCATCTTATCATCTACAATGTCAAATCTGGACACAATAATTCAAGAAAATGCTGAAACAAGTAAAATCTACACGCAGATAGGTCTTGTCATGGACGCAAAATTTACTTCACGAAGATTCCTTTGACGATGCAGCAAAAACAGAATAATCGAACCTTTCACGCACGCCCCTTTACAGCATTGTTAAATTTTCCAACCAAAAGTTAAATCCAAAATTCAAAAAGCCATAAACAAAGCAATAAAACAAGGCAAATCAAGTGGCCAATAAATAAAAAAATCCTGAGTTCCGAAAATAGTTTTCAAATTTTCCTGTGATCGGACAAGGCGGATGAAGATGATGGCATGGTCAGTTTTGTGACTGTCCTGTTCTGCTCAGAAGGGAACAGAAGGCTACTCAAGTTAGTTGATCTCTGAACAAATCTGGAGGGTATTTGATCACTGTCTTCGCCACCAGATGCCTCGTATCCATCACTAGTTGATCTCGAGAACGGTATTTCCTTCTGAAAAGCCATGCCAGCTGTTGAAAGCCCAACAAGTTGTCGTGCTTCTTCGCCTCCTGATGAGGAGACACAGAAAGGGTGAAGATCGGGAGAATCTAAGCTACTCTCCGGGGAAGAAGCAACAATGTGAGCTGAGCTTGGCATAGCTCTGCTCGTTCGGAAAGCACTTCGAGCTTCATGTTGAAGAGAGACCAAACCAGTTGATGTCTTGGGAATCGCATTATCTCTATTGTTTTCTGCATTTTCACTAGAAATCTTGAAGTGAGGATCAAAGGGCATGTCAGTTGGAAGGCGAATCCGTTTACTACCCCGTTTTCTATTATTATCAGGTCTAGGAGCCATACGACGTCCACTACCGCCAAAACTACTTCCAGTTTCAAGGGAATATGTCCCTTCATGTCTTGCTACGGGCTGCAGAATTTTCGACTTCTTTCTTGCCTCTGCAGCAGCCTTTGAAACCTCGTCTGCATTCAGTCTAGCCAGTGTCAATGGACTGATCTTTACAGCTGGGGTATTCTTTTTCTTTGTCGATTCCTCCATCACTGTATTTTTCCCTAGCGAACTGACAGATAAATTGTCTGGAGGGACTACATCAAACTGCAACATAACCAGTATATTACACAATATCAATAAAAATGCTGGATATTGAACTTAATGAAGGATTCAAGTGCCTTTGGTTTTTCGCCATTTAATAATTGTGAGCCAAACACAGCATTGTGGCATCAATTATACCTGATCTTCAACAAAAAGGCGTGGTGGAGTGCACCATGCAGCACGGTGGAAGGTGTTAATGGAGCTTGCACTGCTTAAACCAGTAAGAGAGCTACGGGGAGACATCTGAGGACTTTGCTGACCTGCGGCAGCTAGTTGCTCTTGTTCCCTTAAAGCTATAATATAATCATATGTGCTAATTCCCTATCAGCCGTACATAATAAATATAAGCCGAAAATTTACTTTCATTAGCATTCTATTTTCCCTTATCATTAACAGGAAAACTTGATAGAAAAAGGAATATAAAAGCTGACCTTCTTTATGAGAAGAATGTGAAAGAAGAACAGTTGAATAAGCGGCAGGGTTGCAATCATAGCCAATATAGTGCATACTGCCTGTCATACATAAGCTCATAATCATAATTAGGGGGAAATTGGAAAAATTGTAAAGCACTTCGATAAAATTTTACCTTACTGAAATGAATCGGCAAAGTACTTACAAACTTTACAAGTACGGATTAAATAGAGTTGAAGTGTTAATGATATGAAGGGAACTTATAGATTACTCACCACAACAATCACAAAGGGAACCACTGTGAAACTGCTTCCCAACTTGGAGCTGATGTCCACAGAGAATTTATTTCTCTCAAGAAAACATCGTATGAGTACAAGGATTCCAGTTGACCATTGAAGTATAAGCTGCAATCTCAAGTCCAAGGTGCACAAACCATGTACACACCTGTCAATAATCAGTTAAACAAAAAGTAACCTGAAAATAAAATACTTACTTTTGAGAAGATTTTCAGGGTCTAGGAGTCTTCTTTGGGAAGAAAATTTGGATATTGACATCATTTATCGAAAAGTATAATTTACACGGAGAATGTTAGGCCAAGCCAGGAATTTGTTGCCAAAATATCTGGGTTACAGAACACTATAATGATGAAACCGGATTCAGAAAGTGGGGGAAAAAAGAAATAATTGAGATAAAGGTTAAGCTTTTGTTGAAGATAGGGTCCATATTTGTTCTATTGGTTCAGGACTTCGACTTGGTCAAATTACCTAGCTTCTTTGCGGTAATCAGAATTAGGAATAGTGAAGGGAGTTTACAGATGAAGCATAGGATTCTACAGAAAAATGAAATATGTAGAATCTGCAGGTTGTTTGTCAAGATCACGAGACAAGTAATGGAGGGTTGAGCATATACCAGGAGAAGGGCAGAGACCATGAGAGTAAAGAATTTTCGGTAGTTCCTTTTGCCTACGCAATTGTTGAGCCACTGCAAACCCAGAACGACAAAATATTTAGTTTTTTAACGAGATATTTTTCTTCAAACTTTGGATTGTGATTTACCCTGCAATGATGATCAAACCGATCAACACACTTGTCACAGACTCTACAATGCTTGCTGTACTTGAAAACCTGCAAATGGAAGATAATTCTAGTCATATAGTTTCAAATCTTGATAAAGAAACAGGTTCAAATTCCTCGAGTTGTAAGAACAAGCACTGATTTGTTGGGACACACAATCAGGTCGCAATTCTAAGGATATTTTATGGCACTCATTGCTTCTTCATATGTGGTCTAGGTTTTGTGACATAAATCTCACTTCAAAACCATTTAATTTCACATGTAACTACCAACCTCTACTTCACACAAACTACAGCAGAACATGCCATCTTCACTCAATTGTTGCTCGGAAGATTCTTCATTCGAGTTAAAAACATAAGCACAAGGTAGCAAAGCAAGCATTGACATAAAGCAGGAGAATTGATGGGACGACATATTTTTCTTATCATTTTCAATACATTCAGATCTTTTATCAATAATCTTATTGCTTTTATCGAAAACTCTCTCTCCAAGTGTGGCAGCAGTGACATCTTGTATTGAAGAAGTTGATTCTGCACCAAGTTTAGACTCGTTCAATCCAACATGCTTTATGCTGTCTGAAATTTTAAGATATTTTTTGGATCTAAAGACTCCTGGATCAGCAGGATCAGCAGCAGCACACCAAATGTACAGGCTGAAGGCACATATAATCTGAGAAAAGATAAGGTAACAATTCAATCGTAGAGAATTAAAGAATACTTTCTTAATTTTTTCATTATACAGACTAAAATCATAAACACGTGATGAGGTTTGAAGAAGATAAAATGTGACCAATCTCAAACTTGACATAAAAATGGAGAGCAATATAACAAAATTGCCTTCAAATAGTAAATATAAAGAACATTTTGAAAAGAAGCAAGGCAGAAAAAGAATCAATTATTTTCTTCCTTTCTACATAATTTCAAACTGGTGTCGAATTCTGGAACTCTGGTTAAAAATCAGGTGACAAATGTCTAAATCAGGAATTTTTCAGCTATCATCATCTAAAACTCCAGTCGGGATTAAAATTGGTCTCTCTGTGCACAAAATCCATATATGATCTTTTTACGATTAGACAATCTGGATTGCCTTACTGCACTTATCAGATTTTGGCCACTCCATGGAGCATCTGTTTCACAAGAAGTATTTAAGCCATCCCCGAGTGATCTAGATTCAGGAAGGAAGCAATGAGAACATGGAAATGGAAAGAAACTGGTTTTCTAACACCTTCGTTAAACCCCCAACACTCTTACGAGACACAGGCCCTCAAGAAATCGTGAGGGAGAATAGGCTTTTCTCTCATTAAGAGATGATGCGGTCCTTCTGTTTGTGGGCAAATAGCTAAACAGTTGCACAAGTTAATTGCTTCCCAATCACATTGTAATAAAAAGAATGAAGACACTGATTGGGGCAGAATTGAATATACTTTTTGGGGACGATCCCTTATCTACATGGATTTTAAGGCATGCCCCCAATTTCTATAATCAGTGCCAAGGGATATTCAAAACAAGGGAAAAATCCCATCTTCACAAGAGGGACACAGAAATTCTCAATTGTGGAGCTAGTGGCTCTAAGAAATGCAAAAGGAAAAGTTAAAGGACGAACATCCCGTTTTCATTATCAGCTAAAAATGGAAAGTCTTAGTGAAATTGAATATTTCCTATGAAAAAGAAGAAACATTCTTGAATTGGGGGACGAAATCAAATTCAATCATTAAGCAACTACAAGTGAAATCACAGATCTTAGTTTCTTTATAGCTCCCATTCAAGAAACATTCTTGAATTGCATGATAAAAGCAAAAAAAAAAATGGAAAAGGGATGTAAATAGTTCTTACAAGAGGAGTGTAAATCCCCATCACTAGGTATTGAAACAATTGTCTTCCCACAAATGGAGCAAAGAAAACATAGAAAGCAAACCCCAGTGCTAGAAACACAGCAACAGCAACCACCTGCATATATAGAGACTACACTCAGACTTGGAAATACAAAACAAAAATCAAGCAAAAGATTAGCTTTAAGGCACGAAAAATAAGAATACTCATTGGGAAGTGAAGAAGAAAAATATACCTGGAGAGGATGGTAGGGAAGCTGCCACCCATGTTTCCTCATTGTGAAAAACTGAAGTTGCAATAAATAGGATTTTTTAAAAAAAATGTCGAAATGAAGTTGGTTTTTCTTCTTTCTTCCACTCTTGAAGCTAGTTTTCCCTAATTTTCAGTTAAGAATTTCAGATCGCTGCTTCATGTAGAATTTTGGAGTCTCTTATTAGTGAATTTTTTTATTTTTTTTTAGAAAAAAATGATACCAAGAATGAACTCAATCATAGCCCACCGACGCACCACCCCCCAATTTCACATACTGATGGTGAATAGACAGAAAGAAAAAGCAAAGGAAGGGTCTTTACATTTGCATTTGGGGATGAAATGGGATTTAGAACAAATGGGTTTTTTTTTTTTTTTTTCTCTCGAAAAGCCTTTTGCTCAGGGAAGCAAAGCAAAGATCTGGGGTGGGGTGGAAGGCTATATTTACCCCCCGGCAACCGAGCTTTCACCTTTTCGGGTTGTTCTCTGGCATTGGCTTGTCCATGGACAAAATCAATTGTAATCCATACAGCCAGTTTAGTTGTACACTACAATTCTCTCTCTTCTGCTGTGCCAGTACAAGTCTGAAATTCCAACTACTGCTGTAATCTCCCCAATTTTTACACTTTGCCAGAACTATTTCTGTACTTTTTTCTAATCTACTTTTTGTTTTTTTTTCATGTTTTTCCACCTATTCGTCACTTAGCCCTTATTTGAACTCCATTAAAACCACTATTCTAAAAGATGCGTTTAGACAGCGCTAATACATCATTTAGATACGATGCGTTGACAGTTAATATACGCCTAAGCATGATTATGTATGTCTAAACGTGCATTATTGTTTTTTTGATTTATTTTTAAATTTAAAAGCTAATTTTTTTCACTTTATCTGTCTTAAATTTAAAATAGCTGCTTAAAGCATTGGACAAAGGAAAACTCCTAAAAATTTTCATCTATTTACTATTTAACCCTCGTTTGGGCCCCATTTTTTTGTGAATGAAAATGGGTGGAATAATATTTTTTTTGAAAAATAAATGGTTGAGAAAAAGGAAAAGTTTTCAATTTACGTGTAATATTATTTTATAAAAAATTATGTGTTTGAAAATAAAAGAGAGAAAAATAGAATGTAATGAAATGTAATTTAATTGGTTTCAAACAAGAGCACTTATCATTAGGGGTGGGCAAAAATTCGACCAACCCGATCAACCTGACCAACCCAACCCAGACCGATCGGTTTGTGTTGATTTTTTAAGTTCAATTGGGTTGGGTTGGGTTGAAAAATTAAATTTAAGGTTGGGTTGGGTTGGGTCTTGGGTTATGAATTAAAACTCAACCCGACCCAACCCAACTCGATGAATTAAAAAAATTAATATCTAAGATGAAAAAAATAAATTAAATAAACATAATAGTAAAGATAAAATAATGACTTATAATATATAAATATCAATTTTCTTCACATATACCGATTCACATGAACACTATTTAAAATGCAATGTCATTTGACGTTAAAATAAAAATTAAAAACATGATAATGAAGTGAGAATTAATCTCCTTTAAACCGTGGAATCCGGGCTCTGTTTGCTTCAATCGACACCAAGATAATCACAACCCACAACTCCAACCAATAGCACCCCCAAGTATGGTTGCTTATATTTCACCCACTTAGAGACAACACAAGGAACCTAGAATCACAAAGAAATCAACCACAAAAGAAGAAGAAGAGAGGCTGCCCAAGAGTTTTTCTCACAGAGAGAATGGCGTGAATGGCGTGAGAGAGGGAGGAGGCACACACAGGTTCATCTCAAATAGAAAACGGGCCAAGCATATATGGTAAGTTAGATTACACTTAAAGGAGGCCCAAACAACTAAACAATGGCCCAAACCTTCACACAAATGGGTTGCTCAAGTGGGTAACCCATTATAGCCATCCAAATACACGGGTCGGGCCATGAGTAGCTCTAATAAATTAGGCTGCTTCAAATGGCCCGAGCAAGGCTGAAGTTGGGTCGTTCTTCTCTTAGTGTCGATGTACCGATCAGTCATTTTGGCTAAAGCCGACTGAATATTAAACCGAGTTTACATCATCGCCCGGGATTATTGGGTATCAAAACCCAACAATCTTCATCTTGATTCCCAATAAACCTGCAAACAAATAAAACACACAGTTTATATTTGCACAATCAAGGTAACCAATAAAATTGGTTTCACAGATCTTACCTCGTGTTTCCGTCCTGAAACACATACCATACCTGCTCCGTATACTCACCAGGACTAAGGTCAAGAACACCCAAGTAGAAGCAAATAATTACAGTAAACAGTCAAGAGCAAATAAACTCGCGATGAAGATATAACATAGGATAATACACATATAGATCTTTTTCAAACACGTTCACACAGAACAATAGATTAACACCAAGTTAATCAACACACGATCAACACATGTGCAACAAATGCATAAATGACCCCACGAAAAGATCTCACCACACTTATCCTATCCCATTCCGTGTTACTCCCACCTCGAGAACACATATCTCCACTCATCGCTCCACTATGCTCACTAGACTAATCACTCAACTCACGTCTAACCGGTAAGTCACAATAGATCCTAAGTTCTTGGGATAATCCTTTATCACCTCATCACTTCTCCCAAACTACGTGGATAATGGGGCTCCACCTAACAGAAGTGATAGAAGTGTCCTCTCTCACACTCCACCTGATCAGGGTCTCTTTCTGATAAAGGATTCCAGACATTTGATCACATCTCCACTCGTGATCCAAATGTCACACTACACATCCCCCGGTACAAACCACAATGTACCCCTAGGCATCTATACTCCACCTTACCAATAGACATCCAACACACGCACACTCACTGCTAATGCATCTTAACCCTTCTATGCACGCAAACACATACACCAAGTATACGAGTCACATTGATTCATGCAATTACACACATCAAACACATTGAAAGTGTAACATACAACATGCAACAAAATCAAGTACTCACACACATGCAAAAAAGGAGAATACACACAGATGCAATGCAGTAACTAGGTTTACACTCAATAAACCTCACTAAGGTCATCACTCGACCCCATAGCCACATTCGCCTCATCTCTTATCCTACCCTTATGCTTATCCTTATTCTTGGGACAGTCCTTAATGAAGTGTCCAGTTCTACCACAACTATAACATCTTCTACCACTAGACTTGACCCATCCCTTACTCTTCTTCTTACCACCATCATCACTCGAGTCACTACTCGAATCACTATTATCTTGAGCTCTACCCAAATTCATTTGCTTAAATTTCATTCTACTCCTCATCAAGTGTAACTCACCATTCATCTTATCTTCTTTTTCAGCCTTAATTTCCATTTCTTTACTCTTAATGGAATCTATGATAATCTCAGGTGTTAAGGTGTCCCTACCATACTTAATGGCATTCTTAACCTCTATATGAATCAGGCATAGAGTTAAGCAGAATTATAGCTTTATAAGTTTCAGACACCTTTTCATTACAGTTAACGATATCTTGAACAAGTTTGTTAAAAATATCCAAATTTTCATCAAGGTCCTTTGAAGGATCCATTTTAAAACTGAAAAAGCGTCCAAGCAGATATAACTTATTAGGAGTAGATTTAAGTAAATATAAACTCTCCAACTTTTTCCAAAGTTCTTTGGTGGTTTTTAATTTACCAACATTTCTTAAAACTGCATCAGACAAGTGTAAAATAATAGAAGTATATGCCAGTTCGTCCAAATTCTTTTTTTTTACAGCAGTCAAGGTTTCAGAAAAAGAATTATCAATAGCTTTAGAAACCTTTTGTTGAACAAGAATACCTTTCATTTTTTGTTGCCAAATAGAAAAATCTCCTTTACCATTAAAGATACCCAATTCAAAGTAATGTGTCGACATCTTACCAAAAAATGCACAGAACACAAACTCAAAACTTGTAAAAGTCACAGGTCACACAGATTACACCAAGTAACAAGATTCCTATGGTTTCACAATAATACGATATTCTAGAACCCCAGGATTCCGTGAGAATCACGTTCTCAGGTCAAGGGAAGAAACTAGAATAGGAGGCTAGGGTACAATTCTAAAAAGATATGAGATAACGCAACAACGTTCAACAAATTAAGCTAACGATGATAAACAAATAATTTCACTTAGAAATTAAACAGATAATCCTAGGTTCTAGCAACACACAATGGTTACCAAGCAATGACAACCCCCAAACCTATGTGATCACCCCACACGATGATCTGCTAGTGCGATAATGTAAAGGTTTAAGCCAATTTACCAGAGCGGACCACTTCTGAGGTCCGTAAATCGGAGAGATGCGAATTTACTGCTTTAGGGCCGCAATCTTGGCCTAAATTAATTCAGTAAATATTCAGAAGTTCCGACCGACGCTCCACCAAGGGCAATATCGTCCAAATTTTTCTACAGTACCTGTAATCGAAAACTAACAATACAAAAATGTTAGAAATCACAAAATAAAACTTCTGTCTCAAGGAACCTCCTCGAGATTCCCTCCCACGCGCTCGCACGCGCCTCGCCGGAGTTGTGCCTCGCCGCCGGCCGCCGTCGCCGGAGATTAGACGCGCCACCCACCCAGGAGCGTCTCCGCCTGCACAACCCAACCCCGGTGTCCGTTTCCCCAAATTCGTCCTGGATTGGCTGGAAATCGAGTTTACAGGTCCGGTTTTTGCACAGAATTCTGGACAGACTCGAAATCTGATTTCTGGTGCGTTTTTCTGCCGGTTTCTGGTCGTTTTTAGCCGGAAATCCACCACTAACCTCGCTCTGATACCAATTTTGAGAATTAATCTCCTTTAAACCGTGGAATCCGGGCTCTGTTTGCTTCAATCGACCCAAGAGAATCACAACCCACAACTCCAACAAATAGCACCCCCAAGTATGGTTGCTTATATTTCACCCACTTAGAGACAACACAAGGAACCTAGAATCACAAAGAAATCAACCACAAAGGAAGAAGAAGGGAGGCTGCCCAAGAGTTTTCTCACAGAGAGAATGGCGTGAATGGCGTGAGAGAGGGAGGAGGCACACACAGGTTCATCTCAAATAGAAAACGGGCCAAGCATATATGGTAAGTTAGGTTACACTTAAAGGAGGCCCAAACAACTAAACAATGGCCCAAACCTTCACACAAATGGGTTGCTCAAGTGGGTAACCCATTATAGCCATCCAAATACACGGGTCGGACCATGAGCAGCTCTAATAAATTAGGTTGCTTCAAATGGCTCGAGCAAGGCTGAAGTTGGGTCGTTCTTCTCTTAGTGTCGATGTACCGATCAGTCATTTTAGCTAAAGCCGACTGAATATTAAACCGAGTTTACATCATCGTCCGGGATTATTGGGTATCAAAACCCAACATAATCAAAGACAAGGATGAAAATAAAATTGTCTAGTGGGGCACAATAGCTAAAAATGAAAGATTAGTGACCAAGAGGCATGGCTTATTTTTGTATGGAAACCTCTGCTGCTATTTTCACCTTTTTGTAAATATTAAGTGAAAATTACACAAAACCCTACTTTAAATATTCAGAATTCTAAAATCAGATGGAATGTTTCATTATTCAAAAATCAGATTTTTTTAAATAATATATTATTATTTGATAAATATATTAATAATTAAATTAATTTATAAATCTACTCCATCCACCCCCACATCATTCCCCTCTCCGAACCAAAGTTTCTCTCTCTGCCTCTCGTCTCTTTCCATCCAACCACAGTAATTCCCCCAACCAAAGTTTCTCTCTGTGGCGGTGGTATGGTGGCGGAGCTACTGTGGCTATGGTATGGTGGTGGATCTGCTGTGGCACCGAGACGATGACAGTTTGTGGAGGTTATGGCAGCGACGACTGTGGCTGCAGCGCAGTGGTGCTAATTTTTTTTTATGTTTTTGTTTCTGATTTTCATACTGTGAGGTGTTGGTGGTGGCCACTTGTCGTGAATGTAAACGTCGCAATGTGGTGGTGGTAGTGGTGGTTTTGTGGGGTGGATCTAGAAGCGCGATTTGAGATATTGGGTTGATTTGAGTGTTTCAGCACTGTTGTTCGTGCGACGCTCGTCGCGATGGTTATGGTGTTACTGTTGGTGGTTGTTGGTTGTAATGTCAACGGTGGTGGCGGTGGGCGGCATAGCTGGTGGGTGTTAGCGGTGATGCGGTGCTTTGGAGTGGTGGGATGGGGCAGTGGGTGACGTTGTTGGTGGTGATGGGCGACTCGCTGGTGGTGGCACTGGGGACAGTGGGCGATATTGCTGGTGGTGGGCGATGGTACAATTTTTGGAGTGGTGTGATGTTGGTGTGGGTATTTGTGATGATTTTATTGATTGATTGAAAGTCGTTACCAGTAAATTAATTAATTTGTGACCAATGTGGTGGTGGTGACGGTGGTTGTGCTGCTATTGGTCGCAAGTATTGGTGGTGGTCACAGATTATCTTATTGATTATGATCTGTGAATTGATTAATCTGTGACCAATAAATAATATGTGACCAATGATTTGGATAATTTGTGACTAAGAAATAATATGTGACCTAAGAAATTGATAACCTGTGACTAATAATCTGATAATTTATGACCGTATAATAAGTTGTGACTTATAATAATTGTTATTTGTGATCGATAAACAAATTGTGACCTATGGAATTTATGAATCTTGATCGTAAAATAATTTATGACATATTAAAATTCTGATTTATAACCTCGAAAATAAACTGTGACCTATAAAATCTTTGATTTGTGACTAATTAATTTGACAATATGTGACCAATAAATGAATTTGTAACTAAATTGTATATATATATGTGTGACATTTATATATTAAATTAACTAAATGTATAATTAATTAATTAAATCATAAATAAAAATTAATAAAAATATAATTTTTAAAATTTAAAACTTATTTTTTTATTATTGAAATTATTTATGTTCTACTTATGAAAATTTCCCAAATATTAATTACATTATATTGGCCCACACGTTTTGTCGTTGTAACCCCGTGAACCAAGACAATTAGAATCCTAGTCAAACAATTACAGAGGGTATATACTACATACATATCAAAATATTTTTATATTATAATAATTAGTTAATTTGAACAGTTCCTCGTACTTATCATTTTTAGACATTTATTTGATAAATAATTATAACCTTTAATTTAAGTCAATCTAACGTTCAATACGTATTTCATTAAGATCATGCGTGAGCTTGTTATAACCACTTGAAATCTACAAAATATTGAACGTTGGATTTACTTAAATTAAATATTACGATTATTTGTCAAATAAGTGTGTCAAAATTATGAGTAAGAGGAACGATTCCATTAGTTAATTACTCTTATTTTCTTCTTAATTTTCTCTGGCTAGAGTAAGGCATTAATTATTCTCTAAGCCTATTTGTTTAGCAAATATCAGATTTTCAGTAAAAAAAAAAAATTGAATCCAAAACAACGTGTAATTAAAATTAATTGTCGATTTTAATTAAAAATTTTATTAAAATTTTAATCAACACCAAACGAGAGCTAATTGAGTATCATATTTGGATGTATTAAATTTGCATTCTTTATTCTCACCATAACTTGTTTCGAATTACGAGAAGATAAACATGGTTATTGTACCTATTTTACATAATCGAAATTTTTTGGTTGGAGTTAAGATAGCATCTACCATTAAAAATTAACTTAGTTGTTCCGATTGATGCCCCCCCCCCCCCCCCCCCCCGCCCCTTCTCTCTCTCTCTCTCTCATAATGGTCCTTATATGATCTATATACATTTATGTATGCATCTCATTTAACAACTTAAAAGCATTATGAAAATTGACTTGTTTAAAGAATTTGAACTATAGAGAATTTATCATAGGATTAATAGTAATTCGTAATACGAAATAAACTACTTTAATTAGACAAATATAACTATTACTCGAATTAAATTCAAAATTTTGAGCTATTTAAAAATTTTAAACAACTCAATTTTGCGGGCACGTTTGAAGAAAGACTAAATTTTGGGAATGATATTTCGTTTATATGCATATTTTTTTAATTATATTCAGTTGTATCGATTTTAATATATCAAACATGGTCTAGACGTAGGGATGTCAAACGAGCTGAACGACTAGTAAAAACACGACTCATGGGTGGGTCAACCTGCTTGGTGAGCCGAACCAGCTCAACTCGTCCACTGGCAAGCGGCTCGTGGGCAAGGGCCCATGAGCTAGTAATAAATGTGAGGAAAAATGTTAATTTTTTTTTTAAAAAAAAAACTTCTTGAGCTCGGCTCGTGGGTAGATGAGCCGATGTGGTGCGCTGATGGTGGGTTTGTGCGTTGCGACGTGATTTGACAATGATTTTTGTTGATGGCGATCGTGATGGATCTTGTGGTTGGGGTGATTTTTGTTAGATTTGGCGGTGGATCTATCGATAGTAGTCATGGTTTGAAGTTGGAAATTGCGGTATGTTGGTGGTTGTGGTGGTAGTTTTGAACTTGAAAATAGTAGATTGTTGGAGGTGGTGGCGATGGTGGGGGCGACGCTAGTTGTGGTGGTGAGGTGGCGCTGCTTTCGATTGGTGTCATGGTGAATTGGGGTTGGGCGGTGTAGGTGGTGGAATTAAGAGTGTTTGTGACCAATTATTTGATATTATGACAAATAAATTGGTTATTTTATGACCAATAAATAATCTGTGATTTAAAAATTTGAATTGTGACTTATAAAATTTTGATTTGTAATCGATAAATAAATTGTGACCTATAATTTTTTTTTATTTGTGCTTGATGAATAAGTTATGATCTATAAAATTTTTGATTTGTGATCGTGAAATAATTTGTGACCTATAATATTTTTGATTTGCGATCAAAAAATAATTTGTGATCAATTAATTTGATAATTTGTGATCAAATTATATAAAATTATGATCTTAATATATTTAATTAATAAAATATATTTTATTTAATTATTTAATAAATAAAATGTAATTAATATCTAATTTGTTAAGTTTTACCTTATTTTCTAATTTTGAAACGAGTCATACTTAACCTTTCGATAAGAAAATTTTCCAATATTAAATAAAAAGGTCCACATGTCATTCTTATATTGATGAACCCAAACTCTTTAATGATGAGAAATAAATAAAAAGATGGTAGGAGTGGTGGGTGTCTATCATTATACAACTTTATACAAACATGTGACGCATTTATGATTCCCAATCCTAATCCTAAGTGGTGCACTCTTGTCTTTAATGCTTTATGTCACAAATTTCTTGAATCCCAATAATTTTTACGTTTATATGATTGTGAGCAATTGGAATCAAATTTTTTACTAGGCAAGTTCAATTGAAACTAAGTCGAATTTGAAATATAAACTCAACATTCAAGTTTACAAGTTTTTTCAGCTCAATTAAACTTAATTAAATATAAGAAATCACATTGCACAATTCGAATAAAGAGAATCAAATCTTCAAGAGATCTTCCTTCGTATGGACATTTCGTATGCTATGAGATTAGCCATTAATGATTACGAGTGTCAACTTTTAATTTCATATCACTCCAAGCCCATTTAGATTCAAGTATCATTGGCAAATCATGGCCCATGGCACCAATGACGGGACGAAACTAATTTTACCACCATTTTTTCAACTTTCTTTCATGTGGTCTCTTTTTAACGATTTGTAGCATTGGTTGGAGGGACAAAATGCCATATGCTAGAAGACCACTACTCAGTAGGTCAACTTTTTTGACAACTTCTATTTATTTATGTCTTTTCTCTCTTTTTCTCAATTTTTACTAGGGCTGGCCAAAAGTCTCGAATCGAATTGAACGATTCTTCTGAAATTAAATACCCGAATGGGTACCCGAATTTAGAACCGAAAGTTTTGGTTCGGTTCTCGGTTCTAGACCAAGAACCGAAGAACCGAACAAGAACCAAATCTTTTTAAATTTTTTATTTTTTTATATTATATAAATCAAATTATTTAACTTTTTCTAAATAAATTAGCAAATTAACAAATTAGAAAATTAACAAATTGTTGGTAAGTATTAACAATACTTTAAAATATTTTTATCTCTATGACTTCTAATTTATATTTCTTTATTTTATGTAGATTTAAATGTTTGAAGCAATGAATTATTGATATGGAATGGATCATCGATATTTTAGTATTAGTATATGATTTTTGATATTTGTATACATTTATAAATTAATCTTATTGTACAACTTGTTATTTATATGTTATTAAATTGAACTACGTCAATTTGTAAAATTAAGATTGAACGTGTTATTAGTTATTTTTATTATGAATGTTAAAAAATTTAATAATGGTACGGAACCGAATGGAACCGAACGGGTTCATAATTATATCTGGACCCGACGATTCCATTTACTGAATACTCGAAAAAAAAATTGTTCGGTTCGGTTCGCTCTGAAGAGAACCGAACCGGACCGGACCGGACCATATCCAACTCTAATTTTTACCAATTTTTCTAAGGATCTTGAAAAAATAAAGAAAGTCGAAATCAACGCATATAATGTATCCATGTTTTGTTCTCTGACCTTGTAAGTGACTTGCAAACTCAAAAAACAAAACAAAAAAGAAGTATTTGTTATATTTGTATATTACGTGGCGTGCACATGACAGATGTATCCTACATTGGTTGACCCGACATCGACCATTGAATTGGGTCAATTAATCAAACAACATGTTCTTGTACTTCAGCCCTGCTCAACGATCCATCTTGACCCATTTTCATCCCTTTATATAGGTGTTTGGGTAATAAATGTTTTTCTAAACTTAGCCAAATCCCTCTCCCGTCTCTTGCACTTTTTTATCTCTCGTACGATTATTGACTTGATCGTTAGAGTGCAAATGATTATCGAACATTTTTCTTGGTCATGATATTTGCCTCTTAAAGGGATATTCAAGTATGCGGGTGATACGTACGTAGAGGGGAGGTGGAGGGATTCTGTTGACCACACGCCCATCGAATTTTGAGGTCAACAATATTTATTAGAAGAAATATATAATTCAAGAACAAGTAAACTCAACTCAAGAAAATTGGATCCTAGTTAAGAAGTATTTGTTGAGTTAGTCAAATTAAAGAATATGGTGACTTTTACAACTCAACGTGAATAATTTGTCAATGCACATGAGTTATAATACTTTTTGTTGTAATACAGATCAAATGTGAAACCACTTTATTGAAAGCGAAATAGTTCTGATACCAATTTGTTATGAAAAGAAAAGAGATTAAGACAATTATATGAAATAAAGATCACAAGAACACGAGAATAAAATAATTTACAGAAAATGGAGATTTTATTATAATATGGAGAAAGAGAACCAAGATTATGTGTTTATAATGTTTCTAACTTAATCTAAAATATAATGAAGAACCAACTATATATAGGAAACAATTCAAACCCTATAGGTAGAGTTGTAGATGAAATAGAATGCCCAAAGTTTCCTTATCTTGATTTTTTTTAAGTTTAACATAAATTTCAACTTCCAATAAAACTTCCAAATAAAATTTCAACTAGAATTTATCCAATAGATTTCAAATAGGATACTAAAAGCATTCCAAATAAAATCTTCTTAATGTGCACTTTAATTAGAATTCTTGATTATCTTCAATAAAGAATTCGAGTCATATCGAAATTATAACAATCTCCACCTTGACATGAATTCATCTGCAATGAACAATTTTTTATTTTTTTTTATTTTTAAAATCACTTGGAGATAAATTCCATTGTAAGGAATAAACTTGAAATTTTCAATAAAAAAAAATACAAACAACTCCATCAACAATTCTAACTGAAAATATTATCTACCTCTGTTACTCCAAGTAGGGACAAAAGTGATCTAATGACCCCCCAAATAAGGCTGAAACAAGCCATGTAATAGAATCACAACTTAATGCATCAAAAGAAGGATTTTGACTAAAATCTACATTATTAACCGCATTCAAACCATTAACAAAATCAGCAAAATTGTACCTATATAAAAACTTATGGTAAAAATTGTGTCTATTTCTAACAATTGAATACGATGACACTGTCGATAATTATGGCAAGATGGATTTACCCATAACTTCAAAATTCAATCGAGATGTATTCTTAAATGAAAATCCCAAATTAGACTCCAATGGTACAGAAGTCAACCCAAAATTCACTCGAATTCTTAAAATATGTTGATTACTCAAAACTTTAGTAACACCCTGTAAGATATATAAATGAGATTTTCTATGTCCAATCAGCACAACACGGACTCCTTTGATGACTTTTAGGACTTTACCTTCAACAGTGTAGATGTACCCTTTTGAATCAAGAGTACTCAAGGAGATACGATTTTTCTTTAGATCTGAAATGTATTTCATTGCATCAAGTGTTCTAACCGTCACATCAAACATCTTTATTCTAACCCTACCAATACCAGCTATCCGACAGAGTGTGTTATTACCGGTCATCACAACACCTTTTGAAACTTCTTCATATGTTGAAAATAAATCCCGATTAGCGGTCATATTAAAAGTGCAAGTTGTATCCAAAATTCAAGCCTAGACAAGTTTGGAGTTGTAGCCAGACATAAATAGAAGATTTCTATTACTACTCGGATTTTCTACGATACTTGCTTTCCCTGAAGTTTCTAATTGTTGATTTATAGTTGACTTTAATTTATTTAATAACTTATAACAATTGTTTATCAAGTGCCACTTTTTTCTTGCAATAATTACAAAATTTGAAGTTAGATTCTGACGCCTTGAACGACCACCATGAACAATGAGACAATCTTCGTGATCCCCAGCTGTTACAAGACGTTTCATCTTCTCCTTTAAATATAGAGCATGGTAGACTTTTTCAATGGTGAGAGTATCCCGACTATGTAGTATCATGTATGTAAAAGATATGTATGATGTGGGCAATGTATACAACAAAATCAATATCAAGTCTTCTTCATCATATTTAACCTTCAATGTTTCCAAATCAGTGATGATTTCTTAAAAAATAGTTAGGTGATACTCAAGAGATGTACCATTTGTCATATGATGAGAATATAGACGTTGCTTTGTCAGGTATAATTGCTCCAATTTTAACCATAAAACACGACTAACTTCTCCTTCAAAACGTCCTCCACAGTCCAAGTTGTGGGCATCTTGTCAAATCCCAACAACGCGTCGTTCAAATTCATTTGAGCAAATACTGCTTGCATCTTTGCCTACCACAAAAAGAATCTTATACTGCTATCCAATAGCGGAATATCATACTTCATAGATGTCATCATGAAAAAAATCTCGATTTTCCTAAGAATTAAGCCCGAGTTCTGATACCACTTGTTATGATACAGACCAAATTTGAGACAACCTTATTGAAAGTGGAATAGTTCTTATACCAATTTTTTATGAAAAGATAAGAGATTAAATTAATTATAGAAGTAAAATCACAAGAACACGAGAATAAAATAATTTGCAGAAGATGGAGATTTTATTATAATATGGAGAAAGAGAACAAATATTATGTGTTTGCATTTCTAACTTTTTTATAAAAGTACAATGAAGAGCAAGGTATATACAGAGAACAATCCAAACCCTAGAAGTAGAGTTGTAGATAAAATTGAATGCCCAAAAGTTTCCTTATCTTGATTTCTTTAAATCCAACACAAATTTCAACTTCCAATAAGACTTCCAAATAGAACTTTAACTAGAATTTGTTCAATAGACTTTGAATATGATTCCAAAAGCATTCCAAATAGAATTCCTCTAAATGTGCATTGTAATTAGAATTCTCAATTATCTTCAACAAAAAATTTGGGTCACACTCAAATTCAAACACTTTTAATTCATTTTAAGTTTTAAAAAATAATTATCTAGATATTCTCATGCAATTCCTTGAAACGTTATGTTGAGCGAAAGATGATGACCACCAAGACTTGAATCGGGCTCAGTTTTCCTCCAATCGATACCACAAACAAAACAACCCAAAACCTGATCTATCGTCTCTCTACTTACGGTTGCTCGAGTTCATCCACTTAGAAGACCACAAAAGGAGAGTGAAATCACAAAGAAAGTAACCACACAGACAGTAAAATGATCGAATAGAGACGAGCACAGAGAGGCAGCCGATTTTTTTTTCACAAAGAGGCCGAGAAAAAGAGAAAAATATAACCAAGTAATGGACGGTTAAGATAAGTACGGTTATGACATAGTAATAGGTCAAAATAAAAAGGCTCAACACAGTTAAATGGGCTGCTAAGTGGATTCCCTTTTATTTAGCCGTCCAGGTAAGTGAGATGGGTCATGTCAGCATTAATTTAAATTAGGCTGTTACAAAATGACCCAAACAATTTTGGGGTCGGGTCTTTTATTTGAGGCTTCGATATAACGTTCAGTCATTTGATCAATTACGATTGAAAAAAAAAACCGAATTAACATTATAGCGCGGGAAGGTCGTTTGACAACAATTTGCTTAACAAACCTCAATCTTGGTGTCAAAAGACGTGCAAAGAAAACATTAACACATGTTTGTAATACTTCCAATACTTGGAGCCGATAAAATTGAAAATTAATTACCTCCACCAATTTTTAGAAGGTCCAAACAACTTCTAAAATTCACCAACGACAGCATCTTAGTGCCCATGTCCAAAGGGTTATACTGTGTATTTCAAGTCTTACCACTTCTCCTGACACAATATCTCTGATAAAATATAGTCTAATATCAATGTGCTTGGTGTGTTCATAAAAGACATGATTTTTATATAGATGTATGGAAGATTGACTATCTAAATAAACTATCACATAGTCATTTAACACACAAAGTTTATGTTCATGAAGCAGACCTTTAGACCACAAAGCTTCTTTGATTGCCTCAGTGGTGGCAATATATTCGGATTCAGTCGTGGATAGTACAACTATGTGTTGTAGCTGTGACTTCCAACTAACGCAGGAGTTAGAGAAAGTAAACACATAGGACAAAGTGGATTTTCTATTATCTTTATCTCCTGCATAATCTGCTTCCACAAAACTTTTCAATTTTACACCATCTTTATTAGCACCAAACTTTAGACCTACATTACAAGTTTTCTTTAGATACCTTAACACCCATTTTAAGGCTTTACAATGCTCAAGACCCGGATTAGACATGTACCTACTAAGAGTACTAACAGTAAAGACTAAATTCGATCTAGTGCAACCATTAAATACATTGTAGAACCAATCCCATTAGAGTATGGTATCTTACTCATGTATTCTATTTCCTTTTCATTACAAGGTGCCTAATCTATAAATAATACAAAATGATTAGCTAAAGGCAATGTTTCTGGTTTGCACTCATACTTGTCGAATCATTTCAATACTTTTGAGATATAAGATGACTGATGTAGGAACGAGACATAATTTGATCTATCTCTTTCAATTTTCATACCAAGGATTCTCTTAGTTTTACCGAGGTCTTTTGTGTCAAATTTTCCATTCAAAATCATTTTTATCTTATTTATCCATTTTGGTAATGAGCCAATCAATATCATATCATCCACATACAACAATAGAAACATACGGTCATTGTTGGCATGATCATATTGGAAGTGTGGCAATGATCAAGTTACTTCTCTAAAACCCTATAGTGAGTACAAAAGAGTCAAATCTCTTATATCACTGTCTAAGTGATTGTTTTATGCCATATAGAGATCTCTTCAAAAACATACATGATCAGGTTTTAATTGATCTTTAAAACATTTTAGTTTATTCACAAAAATTTACTCATCAAATTCACCATGTAAAAAAATAGTTTTTACGTTAATTTGTTCAAGTTTCCAGTCAAAGTGTGCAACTAATACAAGCATGACCCTAATTCTACTATATTTAACAACTGGTGAGAAAATCTCATTATAATCAATGCCCTCCTTTTGTATGTATCCATTGGCCACTAAACTAGCCTTAAATTTTAAGGGTTCAAATTCACTAGCACCCTCCTTAACCTTAAAAATTCACTTACAGTCAACTGTCGATTTATTCTTAGGTCTAGGTACTAGTTCCCACGTTTGATTCTTCTCTAAGGAATTCATCTCATCTCATTGCCTTAAACCACTTTTATGATTGTTCACTTCTCATAGCCTCCTCGAAAGTTTTTGGCTCCCTGTCTGCTAGATCCTCATAGCTAGCTTGAGCAAAAGCTAATTCAGATTCATATCCGAATCTCCTAGGCTCTCTTGTTTGTCTAATTTCTCTATCCCTAACTAAGTGATAGTTTGCTAAAGGATTTTCTACTTCAGGATACTTTTCTATCACTACTTTCTCTATATTCTCCACTTCAGGTTGCTAAACCTAAGTCTCCACCTCATTAGAGATGTAGGTACAGATGTGGTAAGTTTTCCTAACTCCACATTCAACTGATTTCTCTCTTCACCTTTTTCTTCTTTACTCACAGGTTCGGATTCGGTCTTTAAGATAAAGCATTTTAGATTCGTCAAATGTGACATCTCTACTCACAATGATCTTAACATTCTTTTGGCTTCTATCCCACAACCTGTAACCCTTAACACTGTTTGGGTAACCTTAGAAAACACATTTCCTAGCTCTAGGCTCAAGCTTTCCAAAAGTTCTGAGCACAGAATGATCACTTAGTTTACCTGACCATTTTTCATGAGGAGTGTCACCATTCAATGTAGCAGATGAAATCAAATTAATCAAATAGAAAGCAGTCATAACAGCTTCACCCCAAAATGATTTTGAGACACCAGAACTTAGTATCATGCAACACACGTTATCAAGTATAGTTCTATTAGTCATTTTAGGCTTTCAGCTACCCCGTTTTATTGGGGAGTGTAAGGAATTGTCTTATGCCTTGTTATTCCATTTTCTTTGTACATATTGTCAAACTCAGTGTTGCAAAACTCTAGACCATTATCAGTTCTAAAAAATCTGATCATTTTGCCAGTTTGATTTTCAACTTGCCTTTTCTAGTTTTAAAATTGTGGAAAGTGTCGAACTTATCTTTTAAAAATTAAACCTACACCTTTCTCATGTAATTATCGATAATAGACAAGAAATACATATTTCCACCTGAGATGGTATTACTAACAGGACTCCACAAATCAGAATGCACATATTCAAGCATGTCTTTAGTTTTATTAACACTCGTGGAGAATGAAAATTTATGGTGTTTACGAAGCACACTGTGATAAAAAAAAGACAAATCAAGCACATGATCATTTCCAAAAACACCATTTTCATTAAGGAGTTTAAGACCCTTAATACCTATGTGTGCAAGTCTATTATGCCAATTATGTGTGTGATTGGCCTTGGTGGAAGAGATAAGGAAAATCTAGAGCTCTTATCACTTTTCCAATAGTGGTATAAATGTCATTTCTCCTAGTTTCCTTAATGTAAACAAGAGCACCATTAACCAATTTTAAAGTTTCATTTCCAATTTTACCAGTGAAGTCGGCATTTTCAAGTCTCCCTACTAAAATTAAGTTCTTAGACAGCCCAGGAATGTACCTAACATCTTTTAAAGTATACACAAAAATCAGTGTCAAACTTTAAGGTAATATCACCAATCTCATCAATAGTATATGCAAAGTTGACACATAGCCTAACATGCCCATCATTTGATTCATGCAAAGTTTCAAATCAATCCTTTTGTGATGTTACATGAAAAGATGCACCAGAATAAAAAAATTCACTCATGCAAACAAGAATTAACAGTTAGGTTCAATTCAACAGGACAATTAACGAGACTTGTAATCATATACACTTCACCATCTTCAACGTTGGAAACGAAAGACAACACATTTACCTCATCTTTCTCTTTTCCCTTCAACTTACCCTTCTCTTTGTAGCAGTCTTTTATAAAATGTCTTGTGTTCCCACAACCATAGTATTTTCTAACTTTAGTCCTAAATTTTGTTCTAGACCTACCTTTGTCCTTCTTTTTACTTTCATTACTACTTGACTCGCTATTACCATGGAACTCTTCAAGACTATTTTGCCTAACCTGAGTTCTATCCCCTCACCATGTGAATCTCACCGTCTTTCTTATCATGTTTTTCAGCTTTAATCTCCATCTCCTTACTTTTGAAAGAGTCAATGACAATTTCAAGCGTCAAGGTGTCCATACCATATTTGATTGCATTTTTAACGTCCTTATAAGCAGAATTATAGTTTTATAGGTTTCTGACACCGTCTCTTCGCAGTTAACAATATCTTGGACAAGTTTATTAAACATGTCTAAATTGTAATCAAGATCCTTTGAAGGATCTATTTTAAAACTAAAAAAAAAGTTCAAATAAATAAAGCTTGTTCGGAGTAGATTTGAGCAAATACAAGTCCTCTAGTTTTTTCCAAAGTTCTTTTATGGTTTTTAATTTACCCACGTTTCTTAAAACAAAGTCAGGTGTAAAATAATTGAAGTATAGACAAGCTCATCAGCTTTCTCTTTTTGTTGTTTTGAAAAATTACCAGGAAAATTGCCTTCAGTGGCTTTCAAAACCTTTTGTTGAACTAAAATACCTCTAATTTTTTGTTGCCATATAGAAAAATCACATTTTTCGTTAAAAATTCTCAAATCAAAATTGTGAGTTATCATTCTTACATGTCAACCCCCAAAAAATTCACAGAATCACAATTAAGCCACACAAAGTAGTCATAGGGTCACAAAACAGTATACACCGTTCTAGATTCCTAGGATTTCATGAGATTCTCGATCTCGGATCAATGAAATGTTTGAACGGGTAAGGTCTATGTATTCTAATAGAATTGACTAGGCAACAATGAAGTATCTCAATCAACAAGACAATTACAATTAAAGCAATTCTAACATTAAATATACCAGAGAGATACAAATCGATTTTATCAAAGAACAAAATACTTCAATCACGTAAGGTCAAATAGTTTCTAATTTCTAGCATAGACAATGGTTATCTCACACGATAACCCAAAATCATATTGTCACCCCACACGATGATGCGCTAATTCAGAAATGTGACCAGGATAAGCCAATTTAAGGCCACCACTATTCGCCCTAAAGATTCAGCAAATATATATATCCATGCAACTGGCCAATGCGCAAATTGAGTGTCCATGGACAAAATTGTCCAACTTTTCTTGCATAACCTGAAACACGAAACCAATAATATCAGTATGTTCAAGAAATCAAAACAAGCAAAGTGCATGAATGAGTCTTATCCAAAAGAGCCTCCATGCGCCGCTGTAACCAGTCGCCGCCACCACCATCACCACATGCTGTGCAAAGAGGACCGCCTCCACCTATAGATTATAGGTAAGGCCTTGATTTGTCCGGCATGTAAGTGGTTTCGCCGAAATTTGAAATTTCAGGTTCAGCCCTTTGAAAAACCCTACTATGGCTCTGATACCAGATGTTGAGCGGAAGATGATGACCATTATGGTTTGAATCGGGCTCAGTTTTCCTCCAATAGACACCACACGCAAAACAACCCAAAACCTCCTCTATCATCTCTCTACTTACTGTTGCTCGAGTTCACACACTTAGAAGACCACAAAAGGAGAGTGAAATCAAAAAGAAAGTAACCACAAGACAGTAAAATGGTCAAACAGAGACGAACAGAGAGAGCACAAGAGAGGCAACCAATTTTTTTCACAGAGAGGCCGAGAAAAAGAGAAATATAACCAAGTAATGGACGGTTAAGGTAAGTAGGGTTAGGGCATAGTAATGGGTCAAAATAAAAGGCTCAACACATAGTTAAATGGGCAGCTAAGTGGATTTCCTTTTATTTAGCCATCCAGGTAAGTGAAATGGGTCATGTTAGCACTAATTTAGATTAGGTTGTTACAAATGACCCAAACAATTTTGGGTTCGGATCGTTTATTTGAGGCGTCGATATAACGTTCAGTCAATTGGTCAGTTATTATTGAAAAAATAAATTTTGGGGTCGAATCGTTTATTTGAGACGTCGATATAACGTTCAGTTATTTGGTCAATTATGATTGAAAAAATAAATCAAAATCACATCATAGTGCGGGGAGGTCATTTGACAACAATTTGCTTAACAAGTTACATTATATATATTGAACAAAGAAGAAAAATTAGCTTTTAATCGGCATTAAACATGATTAGAAATTAATTAGTACCACAATGCAGCAAAGCAGCAATGCAACATGCATTTCGAGACAATGAGCCATGACATAAAATATCATATCGAAAACTCAATTAATTTACTATAATTTTGATATTGGTGGTATACGGCTAGTATCCAAATAATGATTTATAACATAAGAATCATATTTAGAATTCGTCTAACTCAATATAATCTTTTTTTATTCGTATAACGAGTGAGATAAGATAAAGTTTAGTGGCAATTCGAATAACTTTTAAAGTAAAATAACATTTGAAAATATTTCGAAAAGTTCAATGCCATCTCGAGAACCTTTTAAAGTTCAATTACTGCTTGGAAAACATTTAAGAAAACACAGTGACCACTGAAATGTTATATTCTTGCAAGGTTACATCTACAACGTTCTAGATATCTACAAAATGTTCTCAGTACTTTGTTATGCATAAACTCTTTCTTCTCATGATATTTAGTCAACCATTTTTGAAAATTTTAGAACCGAAGATTGTATGAGTGAACCTCAACACGTAACATCCACGCCTTAGCGTGAAGAGTGGGTTATATGAAGCACATGCAAATGCAATATGAACATACTCAAGCCATTAATTAACTTCTAAACTTCTCATACACACACAAGAAGGTGCACCTAAGTTGGAATATTGAAGAGGTAATGAAGTTTCACACTACCCTGCAATGCACACGAGCAAATTGAATTTGAGGTATTGACAAATTGGATAATCTAAGAGAGAGCAACCGGTTACAATGAATGGTTGATAAGCCATCCAAAAATAGAAAAATGAAATAAAAGGGTATACATCCTTCCATATACATTTACGGAATATGTTCAAAAGAAGCAATCAGAAATCCTTCAGATGAGAGAATCAAGAAACCCAGAAAGGGACTTGATAGCAACAGATTCACAACCGAAAAAGAAATTGTAAATATTAATCTACTCATTGACTAATTAATAGAAGTCAAGTCCTGCCCTAAAGCACTGTTCAAGAGGGGTCACACAAAAGATTGGGATCTAAGTCGGACTAAAAATGAGAACAAACAAATATCTTATGAACCAAAAACTCTCTTCACTGAAATTCTATGACCTCTATATACTAAAGGTTAAAAGAAAATGTCTTATATTAAGTAATTAAAGTTTACAGCAACAAAATTGAAAATTGTACACACTTCAGCTTAAGAAATGCTGAGGACCAATAATTTCCAACTGAATGAACTAATAGATGATTGTGCAAAGGAAGGATACATAAAAGACAGAGTAAACAACAAATGATTCATCAGTCAGTAGGAAGGAATTTAAAAGAAACCACAAAACATCTTAGTCGAATCAAATGTCTCAACAAATTTATAATTTTGCATTGAAATCAATTTATACTTCACACCCATAATAAACAAGATTCAAACAGTTTTATAAAAAGAGAAAAAGAAAAAGACAGGACAGAACAGAACATAAATGTAGCACACATGAACCTATTAATGATTAAGTAGTCTCTGAATAGTCGAGAACAAAAACCATCTACATTCCGGTCACCAGTATGGATAATCCCGGAAAAGATGGCCCATGATCCTCCCATACTTTAGTAGACTCATATCATGTTTATCTCATTTGAAATTAAAAAGCAGCAAGCAATTCCTAAAGGTAGCAATCCCTAAAGGTAGAGGGAAGCTACTTAGGACCAATATCCTTGAGGGCACAGATCTGCTCCTCTCCCATGGCGGACATGACACTAACAACCAGGTCCTTCCCCTCAGCAAATCCATCCTTGATCTGTATGTTGATCAAAAAAATTAGGGAAGAAATCCAAATACGCTAGAAATGTTACAAAGAACAAAGAGATTTCCTTTGCCCAGCCCAGCCCAAGACAAGATTATATTAGACAAACCTGAGTAAGCAGACTTTCATCGGTTGGAAGCCTCAGGTCATCCTTAGTGTTACCATTATCAGTCAGCAAGCTCACCTACACCATTTTGAAAAGCACTATTAGATAATGTGATAAATGGAAACACTGTCGGACAAAGAGAAATCAAGCACATACAAATCCATCTTCAGAGATGTCAATGAGCTGGTAATCAGTGCGGTTAACATGAGGGACCTGTAGTTCAAATATCTCAATCGTCATAACAAGCAAAAGAAACAAAAGCAATACACATTAAGAAAACAATATTTTAGGAGAAAAAAATAGTATCCACACATCACAATTGTGGGAAGACGGCACAATATCTTCAAGCTTCTTTCCATTAAAGATGTCAATTGCAACAAAGTGACACTTAGCGTGACCATGCTTCCCAGTCTTGGAAGTTGAAACTTCGACAACCTGGCATCAAATGATCAATTCCACTACTATTATGAACAAGAGGTACCACAGGACATGATGGCCTGATCAAACAAAGATGCTTCAATGACAAAACTGTGTATCTAGACGGTAAATTGTAAATTAATTTATATTTCACTCTCTAAAGTAAAAGAGCATCCCAAGTCCGAGAAATCACCTACAAATTGAATAAAATAGTAACAGCCAGATATAATATTTCCAAAATTCAAGTAAAATTTCATAAAACATAATGATCAATTTACATAAACAAATAAAAGATCAAAAAATTGAATTTTTCAAAACAAAATACCGTAAATAATCAGATAATTTTTTAAAATTAGCATAAAAACTTCAATCATAATTAGCTGGCAAATACATACAGAAATCAAATTTAACTATATCACAATTACAAACTATACGGCTATACCTGAAACACACAGATCTAGAGGTAGAACAAAAAAACCCTAGAAACACACATATGCTCCAGTGTACATCCACACAAAAAAACAAAACAAAATTAACGAGGTTATCAAAAGTGATAACATTTGTAAAAACCCAGATTTCAAAATTTAAACAAATTATCGCATCAAATCGCTCAAACATATGCATATACATGAATACGAACCTTGCAAGGACGGCCTTTGATGACAATGTAACCGTTCTTACGGATGGTTCCGGCCTGCTGGGGAAAAGTCTTGGAAGCTCCGGCATCGGCCTTCGACTCAAAGTGATGTTCCTCGTCAGACATGGTCAAATTTCACGAGTGCTGCTAGAGAGCGTAATATTGGTAGAGAGAGGGGGAGAGAATAAAGTAGGCGGGCGCCACCACCGGCTGTTCATATATACACGACTGTGGAAGAAAGAGAATTTAGGGTTTTTTTTTTTTAAATTTCTTTTTCAAGAAATTGATTTTGGACCGTTGGATTGTGTTGCAAGCGGTTTACGGATGAGATTGAGATATCTTTTGGATTTTTCTTTTTTGGGTTGGCTTTAAAACGACGCAGTGCCTTTTTCTTTGAGAAAATTGCAATGGATGTCAATTTTTGAGTTTACCTTTATAAAAATGTCAATTTTTTGTACTCATAGTAAGATTGTCAATTTTCTTGAATTTTGTACAATTTTACCCTTATTAGATAATGTCAATGACTTCTTTGTCCTTCAATGAATTCGATTTGACTAAAAGAAAAATTGTACAATAATAATACAAATGTCAGCCAGAATTGGGAGGTGTGTTTATAAATTCAGAAAACAAAAGAAAAAACTTAAAACATTTTCATCTACAACTACCGCCCAAACCCTAAAATGTCATCTTACACGCTCCTCTTCTCTTTTTCACTCTAGGGTTCTCTCCTCCAACCAGGTAAGTTGAACTTGTTTTCATTGATTTTCTGTTTTTGATTTCTTCCACAAATATTTTTCTTGTTCGTCTGTGATAATCCCATTTTGTAAAACCCAAATTTCACTCAATAATTTTTAAAGATACTACTTCCCTGACCATAATACTGCGAATGAATTTTGCTCTTCAACTTCTTTTTGACATACTTCTAAGATCTCCACTCCTTTCATCTTCTTCCTCAAACACTCCATGGACAATCAAACCTGAAAATCGCCAATGCCGAAAATCAAATCAATGCAACGAAATTTCCCTGCTTTAACCTAAACAATCAATTAACCTATAATCTCCGCCCCCCCCCCCCCCCCCCCCCCCCCCCAAGATAACGAAAGCCCATGTGCAAAAAAAAATCTGATTTTTGATTTAATCCTGCAATCGGACAATCCCTGTGTAATTTACTGTTTTTCTTCAAGCATGTGATTGTTGCATAAAAATGAGTACTTATTAGAATTTAGTGATAGTCAGGGTCCCATTTTGGAGAGGAAGACAATATTTTAATACTAAAACTTTGTTTAGGATGACAGAATCAAAAGTTTACTGTGCTAGCATTCAACTTGCATCCAAGTGGAAAACTTTTCATTTATGTATTATTACATCTTTTTCTAGCTTTCGTTGTTGTTTTTGACAATTTGGTCTTGATTATAGTCTGACTTTTATAATCTAATAAATGGTGCAGATATACTAAAATCCTATTAAATTTTTTTTTTTTTTTGATTATTTGTTAATCTACTTGATGTAACTTGAAAAAAATTGACATGAAAAATACGATTTATTGTTTTGAATTTTCAATTATACGAGTTGTGGATGATTTAGATATATAAAAAGTTGTTTAACATATTACATTATATATGTTTTTTTTTTTTTAAAGTCTTTAAAAATCTTTAAAAGTCTCTAAACATCTCTAGTAAAAAAGTCTACAGAAATCCATTGAAAACTTCTATTAATTCTAACAAAATTGATAGAAATCACTTCAAAGTTTACAAAGTCCACGAAAGTCACCCACTTTAAAAAGTCTCCAAAAATCATTAAAAGACTTAATTGAATACACCCCCCCTAGTGTATAAATAAAATTGATGGACATTTGAAGCTCAAATGCTTGTATAGGCATTTTTTTAACACTTGATTGATGGAATTTTCTGTTAATTGTTGTGGTTTCATTATATTTTTGCTGGGCTTGTTTAAATTTTAAGTTGAATATGTTTCTCCGGCAATCAGAAATTGTGTGTTGAGTTTACTTTTTCTGATCTTTTGTTCATTTGCCTCTCTAGTTGCAAATATTTTGCCCGAATTTTAGTTTTCGTTATATGTGTAATGCATTGTTTATTGTTTTTTCTTTTTTGATCTACACATTTACAAGTATTCGTTGGACACTCTGGACATATAGGTGATAAATTATGCATCTCCATTACTACTGTACGAATAAGCTATTTACTTTTACTGATAAAAAAAGTGTCAAATACATGGAAACGATCTTTGAGAGCGAGGTCCACCGTTAACATTTCAAGGTGATTTAGGATTTTTAACCAATTAAGTTATCAAAGCTAGATGGTAACTAAAGTATAGATATTAGTGTATAAATACACTAAAATTAACGAAAAAAATTGCTTTTTGTGGGACTTCTTTGAGAAGGCTAATGGATTGGAGGGCAATACTTTACTATCGCTGTAGGGAAGAAGTGGCGATATGTTTTTTTTCCCCTAAATGAAATGTGTGTTTGATATTCATGCTATGAATGAAAGATTGATATAGAGGGCCTGTAAGTTTTTTTTGTTTTATTGTGCTTGCGGGCACGCATTTTCTCATTTTTTATTTATTTCCTATTTGATGGGAAGTAATAGAATGATTTCTTTAACTGACCTCTCTCTTCAGGTTCATGCATTGGAGTTTATTGTTCTTTCTCCAAACCTCTTTGCTTCTGGGGCTGATGAAGGTAAAATATATATATGGGATGTCGTTAAACCATCATAACCAAGTCATTTTCCTCCTGTAAAGGTATGAAATATTGTACCTATGGAAATGGACCAATGAAGGTTATTATGTCAGTTATTGCACGTGAATTCTTCATGCAGGAAACCTGTTTCCGATGACATTTAATTTGTAAATTGACATATATGCAAAATATATTTGTTGAGGTATAGTTATAACCTGTTTGAAAATATGAATATAGAAGAACTAATTCTGAAGTTTGTTGTACATACATGAAAAGAATTGTCTATTACTGAATTTAGTTGTAAGTAGCTCAGTATTTGATTTTCATTTGTTTGGATATCTCTGTGTTCGTGCGCTTTGGATGATGATATTAATTCCGGATTTCTATGTGAATATTACATTATATTGTAATAATGCCTTATTGAAAAATAATCAGTTTGAAAAAATATTCTTAAGTTTCGATGATTGTTTTCACCGGATTATAGAGAGTCATCTTCAACCCACTACCCCCCGAACACTCGTTGAAGAAATTATCGTATTTATTGTTCTTTGAACTGGTACAGGTGTTTCGGTTTCCGATTTTCGGATTCCGACCACGTGGAAAACGTCCACCGCCGACCAACATTAAGCTGAATAAAAAAAACTTCCACCATTGGTAATATGTCTTTGTACATTCCAGAATTTTTTATTTTAGCTTTTTTTTATTTCTTAGTCGTTGCAGTCGTAGTGTTGTTTCTGTCTTCTGGTATTGATTAATATGCTATGAGAATTTTAGAATGCTTTTTAAATATTTGTAGATTTTGTTTTTGAGTTTTACATTTGTTTACTTCGTATAATTCAGCAATTATTTTTACAACTTTGGTTAATTGAATAGAATTCCTACAAATTTATGTGTGTTGAATTAATTTCTTATGCATGTTGATAAGGATATAGTTGTTTGTGTTGTAGTAGATTAATTTTCCAACCTTTCAACTTCTGTGTGTCCACATGCGTATTGTTCATTAACATTTCCATAGCCATAAAGATGGTATAATACTGATAATGTAGAAGTCATGAATAGATTTGCCGGTGTTACCAGGAAAAAATAGTCAACATATAACTGTCGTTCCCGAAAGTTAGCTTCCTGCGTTCTCGACAATTGGTTGGATCTCGACAGATAAACTGTTGTTCCCGACAGTTATTCTCAGCCATTCTCGACAGATGGAGGACATGACCATTTCATCTGACGAGAATGTCTGATTTGTTATCGTCCCTTAGTCATACATTGTTTATTCTCGTTCTATATGTGCTTTGTATTAAATGATCTGCATCTGTTTACATTATGTAATCTTCAAAATATTTCCAGTTGAACAATTGTTGATTTGTTGTAATCATTTATGCAAATTTTGTGCTTTGTTTATCGTCTCTAGTGCAATGCATGTGTTATTCTTCACACCACCATGGTGTTGGTATTGGCGGTTCAATGTGTTGTTAACTTTTATATGCAAATTTGAGCATAAGTGTTTGGGATTCTTTTCACTTCAAAATCTGATTCTTTGTACTGCTCATTTCAGGGTCGACGGCGAGACATGATATGAGGAGCTTGTAAATGGAGAAGGATAGGGAGAAAGTAAAACAAACGATTTTGTATATCAAATGGGGATTCTCGAAAAATATTAACATTTTGATTTGAAAAATAGCCACAGTTCACAATTTGTTATTGTGACTGGTTTTTTTTTTTTTTTGGGTTAGGCATAGTATGCAAAAAAATGATGTTCTTATCGGTTCGGCATTGGAACAAGCCGAACGTAAACTAATTGATGCACTGTGCTTGATGAAAATGGACCCCATGTACTTTTGCAACTTTTTGATGGCAGTGTCATGGTGTGTGAAATTATAAATTTATTGTTGTTGAAACTTGATATATGCTCTAAATTCACAGTCAATTTATCGCACGTTCTGTTACATATTTTATTGGCCAGTGGTACCTAAATCAGTGGTGGACGTTCCCTGTGCATCATGTTAACTCAGGACCCGTCGATTATCACTTCAACAACTAATTGATATTGTACATGACAACAAATAAAATCTGGCAGATTTCATATTAAAATATTTGCAAAATGGTACAAGCTTTGAAAGACTTTCTATAGCCATAATGGTAGACTAAAATCATGACATAACAGGTACAATAAGACATTAAACCACCACACTAATTGTATTTGACATGAAGATTTTGTATGTACTTTTGGTGGTTAGATAGTAAAATGCCATGGTTTGTACCTTGCAGGGAAATTTCATTATAAATAAACTTCATATAACATGTGCATGGGTAGCAATTCAATACTTCATAAGGTGCTAGTTCTTATAATCTCCAATAGCGTAAATGAGTTCTTCAACGGGTAGCAACGATCCCTTCAACATGAAAAAGCCTCTATACTATGTAACGGGTTGTCCAAGTGCTCATCCAAATATGCAGTTCCAGTATCAACATCCGGATGTTGTGGTGCATTATTGTTTGAGACACTATGCTCATGATTGAGCTCCTCATCTCCTACGTTGTGGTCCTCATTCGCTACGGCGAAGTCACTATCAGGCCAATTTACCTCCCTCTCCATGTCAACACTTGAGAGCTCGATTTTCATAACAATAACGCACAATGCAGTTTCATTATGTATTGATATGTACCAACTTAAGTCTTCGTCATCGCGTAGTTCAGTCGGCGGTATATTCAAGTTGGGCACTTTGAACTTTAATTCAACATAAGCGTGGGGATCGAGAATACCAAGTTTCTCCTTCAATCGTAATATAAGTCCAGCTAGGATAATGATTGTCGGCACTAAAATGGAAGTGATTTTTTCCCCTCTACTTCCATTCGTTGTCCACATGTACAAATTCTCCTTCATGCGATACGATAAATCTCAACTGATTGTTCATACCTGAAATGATGTGATTGCAACGGTAAAAATTTCTCACAATTAATACATTTTGATTTAATAATATGAAGGCGAAAATTTATAATATTTCAATTCATGCATTAACGGCATGCGACATGAAAGGTTTCAACAGTTCTCAAGTGTCGAATTCGACAGTTAAATTATCTATCCCGACAGTTTTGAAATGTCGTGTTAGACATTTCAACTGTCGGAACTCGCCGGAGATAACACAAGGGTTTGTTTGGGACCTTCCACAAATTTCATGAAAATATTAATGGTGATAATCAATTCTCAACTACAACATCTTTCCAACATTTAATAAGTCAATGTGCTTCATTAAATATGGAAAGTTTCACATTTGCATAAATGATATGCTATCTTTTCCCTTTAAAATGTATATGAAAAATCAATAACATCACCACCAATAGTAATTTGAAAAATAAAAAATAAATAAATAAATTATCAGCATCTTGTGTTTCACTTTAAAAAGTAGTAAGTCATTCCATAAAAATGTAAATAATTTGTAACAACTAATATCTCAAAATGAATGAAGAGTCCAAAGCTAATGTTTTCTTTATCAAGAAATGAAGAAAATGAAGAGAAAGTTAGGATTTGTTAATGGGGTTGGAAGATTTTTGTAGAGTTACCATTTGTTTTTTTTTTTTTTGTTTTTTTTTTTTTGTATTATCAAATATCATATTAAATAATATAATATACATATATCTAATTTTTATCATGTCAAAAATAAATTATCAAATCAAAGTATTAATGGGGTTGTAAGGTTGTACTAGTAAGTATTAAATGCTCCAAGAAAGTTGAGACTAAGGGTAATTTGGACATTTCACAACAAAAAAATGACTTTTTTGTACAAATCAAGTGCTAATGTTTTTTTAGTGCATTTTAAAAAATAATAACATTTTTGTAAATTCCCCTTTTTCTTTTCTTTTTTTTTTCTGAGAGATTTATTTTAATGAATAATAGCAAGAGGAATCTCATAATCTGTTTGCTACGTTACAAATTCATTTTCAATTTATTTTTTCTTTTAATGAAAAGACCCTTATTTTTAATTTTGAAATAAATGACAAAATTCACTGTCAGCTGCCTACTATCCAATTGCCATTTCAAATTAGGAGTATCAACAAAGCATACCAAACAACTCCTTGATTCACACTTCATCGGAGAATTTTACTTGGTAGTGCAAAACATTAAAGCATGATGAATTAAAATATTCTTATTTATCAATCAATTTACTTATAAGTAACTCAATGACTACATTAATCATCTAATATGACAACTTGTTATTTGAAACAATAGAATAACGAAAAATTAAATCTCAAATAACAAGATATCACGTGAGAAGACTACTGCAGTCACTGAATATGAATAGCACTGTTGATTGTGCTAGGGACGGGAGCCAAGAAAAGAAAATAAAATTAAGAATTTCTCTATTTTATCATCGAACGCATGAAAGTCATGTGCTTTTTTAATGGGTCGACTTCAGTTTGCAAGCGGGGGTCGTTTATTTTTCCATCAACAGCACTAGAGTTAGACAAAACTCTCGAACCAAATTAAACCATATTGAGCGATTCTTTTTAAATTAAATACCCGAACGAGTATCTGAATCGAGAATCGATAGGTTCGATTCAGTTCTCGATTCTAGATCAAGAATCGAAAAATCGAATTAAGAATCGAATCTCCCTAATTTTTTAAATTTATTTATTTTAAATAACTCAAATTATTTTATAATTTTCTAAATAAATTTGCTAACCCAAAAATATGATTTTCTTATTTCTAATTTTCAATCAAATCTCAATTTAATCAAATTGACCTAAATTTTATCCAAATATATTATTATATCGTAGTGTCGTTTCTTCTAGAGAAATCAAATTGAAACTCGACAATACCTCTCTTAATTATCATAAACTTACTATGGACATTTTTCAGTGATTTTCACAATAAAAAATATGAAAAACTCAACAAAGGGAAACGTAAAAAACATATAAAATTGGACTACGTTATTTTGTTGGAATTAAGATTGTATATGTCATTAGTTGAATTAATGCAGTTTTATAAATATTAAAAAAAATTAATTATAGTACAAAACCTGAAAATCGAATAAAACCGATCCCGAACGATTCCATAATTAAATTTGGATTCGACGATTTCACTTACTAAATACCCGAAAATTTCGAAACCAGTTCGGTTCTCGTTAGAACCCAACCGAACTGGACCGTGCCCAACCCTAAACTGCCCCATAGGTCCGGGGTACTTTTAAGTTTGACCCAGTCAAACTATTCAAATTCCACTTTGACTTAAAAAACTTAAAATTTTCCACAATGACCTCCATGCTGTAAAAAGACAAAAACGACCTTAAGTATATAAAACAATTACTAAATATTGATTTGTTTAAAGACAATAATGTCCTTTATTTCACAAATAAAAACCAAACACTACGTAAATTTTCAAACTTGTTCGCTTTTTCTTATCTGTCCATTCCAACAGAAAAAAAAATTCTCTCAACTTTCATCAGCCTCAACAATAAAATCTGGGAAATAGATGAACGCTGAAGGCCGAAATTTTTTTATATCAATCACTATAATTTCAGTAAGTACATTTTACGCATATTTAATTTCGTTTTCATCAAATTAGTATACGTTTTTATCGATAAAATTTATTATGATGCATAGTTAATAGATCTATAAATTTTTTAAGCATGAAGAAGAAAAAAATTCATCTGTATCTTTCAGAAATTAGTATACGTTTTTTTCGATAAAAATTATTATGATGTATAATGTGTTAGTAGATTAAATTGTTAATAGATCTATAATTTTTTTAAGCATGAAGAAAAAAAATTCATCTGACGAAATGGATCTGATAGAAATTGGGACAGACATTGTAGAAGCCGGCTGTTCAAGCCGGCTGTATGTTAACAGCCGGCTGTTAACATATTTTTTTTTTTTTTTTTAAAATTCCACTGTTTTTTTTTTCCCATGATTAAATGTAAATTCTATTTCGTCATACAGATATGAATGTAGTCCCGGTCTGTTACTTTGGTGATTTCGAACGAGATGAAAGAAATCGATGGATATGGAAATATACCAGCGAAATACGTACTATCGCGATTGCCTTATCATCAAGTACATCATATAAAGAATTGTATAGTGATTTACAGAACAAACTGAATGTTGATACCTCTCAGTACGATATGGAATTGAAATTTATATTCATCCAGCACGAAGCAATTGTCATGGCACCTATAAGGATTTATTCTGATGCTGAAGTAAATTATTTATTCCTTCTGAACCAGAAGGAGACGACTCCTCTTTGCGTGACTTTAGTGATGAAGGATGTCGTCGAAGGTAATTTGAATGGAGGGGATCACAATGGTAACGATTTTTGGGCTAATGTGGAGATAGCTCGTGATGATAATGTGGTTATTCCAGAGACAGATGCTCCTCAACGTGATATCGTTGTTACGCACAGAATTCCATCTGTAGTTGAGGACAACGAAAATCAAAATGAATTTACAAATGAGGATTTGTTTGCTTCTCGTCAGAGACATGAGCAGGGTGGGACTTCATCAGTTGGAATGAGTGGACCGTCCTCTAACTCTTCGCGCGTGGTTCCCGATGAAGATGATTTGGCTGTCGGACAACTGTTTCAAACAAAGAAAGATTTGCAGGAATCTCTACACCTACTTGCAATAAAATACAATTTTGAGTTCAAAGTGAAAAAATCATCGCAGTCGTTGTTTGTCGATAGCATGCGTCGGTGACAATTGCAATTGGCGTCTGCGAGCGGCGAAGATGGACACGAACGCGTGCTTTGTAGTTCGCAAGTATACACGTGAACATACCTGTGAAGTGGGAATTGGTCGAAGTGATCACAGACAAGCCCGTGCTTGGTTGATTGGGCGACAGATAATGCACAGGTATGAGGACCCACGGACAATCTACAGGCCTTCGGATATCATTAACGACTACCGTCGAGATCATGGAGTGATCTTGAGCTACCAGAAGGCCTGGAAGGCCAAAGAATGCGCATTTCAGGATTTAATGGGATCAGCGGAGGAGAGCTATGTTAAATTGGGGCAGGTACTGCCACAACATGGAGAAAACTAATCCTGGATCGGCATATTTTATCGAGACGGAGGGCGATAATTGCTTCAAATTTTTCTTCATGGCTCTTGGACAGTCCATTCGGGGATTTCGAAATGCCATGCGACCCATAATTCTAGTCGATGGTACAACTCTGAAATCTAAATACGAAGGCAAGTTGATTATTGCTACATGCCAGGATGCCAATATCCAAATTTACCCTCTTGCATTCGGCATAGTCGATAGTGAGAATGATCAGTCTATGCGTTGGTTCTTCACAAAGCTGAGGGAAGTAATCGGGGAAGTCGAGGACCTTGCATTTGTAACTGATCGGGGACAGTCTTTGATAAATTGTATCGCTGAAGTTTTTCCCGAGGCACATCATGGTTATTGCATGTATCATATACAAGGCAACCTGAAGACTAAGTTTCGGGGCAAAGGCATCGGGAAATTATTTAGAGGAGCGGCCGAAGCATACAGTGTTGAAGAGTGTAACAGGTTCATGGAAGAAATAGGAAGCAAATCATTCCCAGCTTGGGAGTATCTAACAAAAATGGGAATCGAACATTGGGCTCGCTCATACTTCCCAGGCCGTCGGTACAACATGATGACGTCGAACAATGCGGAGTCTCTAAATTCGTTATTCAAGAAGGATCGAGAGTTACCCATCCTCGCAATGATTGAGAACATTCGTAACAAGCTGCAGCAGTGGTTTCACGATCGGCGTGCGGAATCACGTAATTGTTCGACCATTCTAGCGCCAGCTCAAGAGGAGAAACTCTGTAAAGCTGCAGCTGTTGCGAGAAAATTTAATGTGGAACCACTAGATGAGTCACGGTTCTTTGTTAAATGTACACGTACTACAGCATACATGGTTGACTTGAGTGATAACACATGCACTTGTAATCTATTTCAGTTGGAGAGTTTTCCATGTCAGCACGCAGTCGCGATGGCTATATATCGAGGCTTTGCAGCAGCGAGAACATTATGCTCTCGTTATTACACCGCTGATTCTTGGAGAGCAGCGTATGCAGAGACTATATTTCCTCTACCTAATGAAGCTGAGTGGGAAGTTCCCGACAACATTAGCCACCTTAATACTGTTTCACCACCAGAAAGTTCAACCGCGCGGTCCAGGACGTCCACGTACGTCTAGAATACCATCTACCGGAGAGTTTCATCAACCGCGTAGGTGTGGCAGGTGCAGAGCCGTAGGTCATACTCGTCAAAATTGTAACAGTCATGTTCCCCTAAGTGACATGTAAGCTGATGTACGAAATGAATAATATTTTTTTTCATTTATGTTATTAAAAATCCAGTAATTAATTTTAGTTTAATTTATATTTAATTATTTATAAGGTGTAATTGTTAATATATTTATATAACTTAATAAATTTTTATTTATAAGGTGCAATTGTCAATTTTTTTATACCAAGTTAAAATTTAAATTACAATAGAAAACAAATTTAATTATTTAAAGAATTTCAAATTACATTAGTAACATAAATCTGTTTAAAAATTACACATGATTACAATGTACATAACTAACAAAATTTTTAATTAAACAATATCTACAAAATTACAAAGAATTAAAAAATAAACAAATTTACGGGTCGCAGTTAAATTCCCATAAATCGGCTGCTAACTTATTGCGTCAGTTCTGAATCCATGACTGGTTGATAGAATCAACATTTTGAGCTACACTCAAAAACTCTATATATTTTATAACGTATATGCCGCAATCACCGCTGCAGTTAAACAATAACTGGTTAGTAATAATAAATAAACATAAGAAGAAAGTCTAAAATTTCAAAAAAATAACAAATATACTTACGATATGGTCTGTCTCGCCGTAGTCGTGTCCCGCACGATGGCTAGTCTGTCCTCCACGCAGATATCCGCTAGTCTAGCCATCCGGGGAACGATCACAGCCATCGGCTCGCAGATCTGCTCGAGCTGCATCTGTGTCAAGCACGAGTGATCGGGGTCATACACATACACCTTCGACTCGGTCAAGACGATCTCCAGTGCAATGTAGTGATGGTTCGCACAGACTGGAATGTACATATGTGTACAACCAGTCCATGGTCGCCCCCCGACCTTCGGTGACAACCCGAAAATCCAATCGGCCAAATAATCCGGCACTACGTAGTCGCCACTCTGATGCCTGAACGACTCGTACTCAATGCCTATGGCCTGAAAGAACTCCATATTCATAATGAGTCGGCCTGGGATGCAAAAGGACTTCGGGAGTCTCACAGCTCGGTCACGCAGCAGATCCATAATAATGTCGATGTGCTGCATTCAAATGTACATACATCAGTTCATCAGTTTATCAATGAATTATAAAATTATATACATATAATAAATAAATTCACTTACATCGTCAGCGAGCCAAGTACCAGACTGGGTGACGTCATGGAACCAGCTGTAGACGTTCTGGATCGCCTTTCCCGCAATCGTGCGGGGAACCCTGAATGTATACAACAAAAAACATAATTAAACAATATGTAACGAGTAATTATTTCGCAATCCACTAACCAATTAAATACAATACTTACCCGGGCCTCCACCGTCTCCACTCCGTCTGGAACGCCTTCCATTTGGCGCTATCCACCTCCCTAAACATGTTCGGGACGCCTCCATCAATAAACGTCCTCCTCTTGGCCTCGGCCGTGAAGGGAGAAACAATATACTGTGACGGCATCCTAGGCCTCTTGCCAACCGCCTGCTCAAGCACGTCAACAGAACGCTTCTTACCCCCAGTCACGGCCGGCGTCCTCTCCCCCCCCTCAACTACCTCCTCCGTCCTCCCGGCCTCCCCCGTCGGGGCTGCCTCCTCCTCCACCACCTCCTCCACCACCTCCTCCGGCAGCCCCTCCTCCACCACCTCCTCCGCCAGCCCCTCCTCACCCGTCGGCTGCCTCCTCCCCCGTGGGGGCTGCCGCCTCACCCGTCGGGGCTGCCTCCTCCCCCGTCGGGGCTGCTGCCTCACCCGTCGGGGCTGCCTCCTCACCCGTCGGGGCTACCGCCTCCCTCCCCTCCTCCGCCGCCTCTCCAGCCCCCTCCTCCGTAAACAACCAATCCGAGAGGTCCACATCTCCCCAGTACTGTGGGTGACCTCCCTCTCCGTCCCCTCCTCCATCCCCCTCTCGGCCAGCCTCCCTGACTCCACCAGATATCACAGCCGACCGAAGCGACGCGACCTCTGCCTGAAGATCTGCAACGTGGCCACGCAGCAGAGTCACATCGTGTGACAGAGAGTCGACTCTGCCTGTCAGATCACGACCATGATCCATCAACTCTCGGCGCAACTCAACAATCTGTCCGGTCAGATCACGACCCTGATCCATCCAGTCTCGGCGCAAATCTGCAATCTGGCCGGTCAACTGTCGTCGTAGCTCACCGACCTCCCCTGTGATAAGTACAGTCAACCGGGCAAATAAAATCATCGCTCTGACTCTGACCGGGTGTCGGTGTAGGTGGCGACCATGCTGGAGCCGGAGGGGGAGACCACGCTGGGGCCGGAGGGGGCGACCATGCCATGGGCGCCGGGGACGCCCGCCCCGAAGGTGACACAATGGGCGGAGGGGGCGACCTGGGCGCCGGGGACGCCCTCCGCGAAGATGACACCATGGGCGGAGGGGGCGCCAAAGGCGGAGGTGATCCTCGATCTACTGGATCGCGCTCCTACAAAAATGTCAACATACACAATTAATAACTTCAATCTTATTGAAATTGTTTGTACATAATTTATCGGTCAAATCACATACCCTATCTCGGTCCAAGACCGGATCGGTCGCCTGGTCGCCTGGACCCTCCTCCATCGACGCCGTCAACTCTGTTATTACTTCCAGCTGACATATTGACGTTTGAATTATTATTAGTTTAAACTGCATCGATATTTTAAATTGCATAAAATATAAATGAAAAATTTACAATACTCACAGTCGGATCGTCGAGGAGAGTCGATAACTGTCTCCCAGATGGGCAGCCATCCTGTCGGGATGATCGCCAATGATGCATCCGGGGACAACGTGTCTCCAGCCGCTTTGCATAGCGGCTACCCAGCAGGGGGACGGTCTCGTACGCCCAGATCTGCAACATATACAAATATGTTATACACAACATAATTTTTTTTTTTCAAGAACACTTAGAACGTTAAATATGTACCTGCACTGCTAGGGGCAATCCATAGACATCGTACTTACGCACTGCCCCCTTGGGCTTCGAGTGCGATCGGGTGAAGACGTGGACGGTGTCATCGTAACACCTCCGGCCCCAAGGATAGCTGTTGAAGCCATCCAGGTCATCCACGATCTCTAAGTGGAGGAGATCGATCGCAGTCTTCTTATGGTGACACCGCAGAACGTTCTCCAGAATGTAGACCAACCCTAGCTTCAATCGATCTAGCATGTGGTCACATCTCCTGATCGCGTCGATCAACTGCGGCTGAAGCACCGTCCCCTGTCCCGGAAAGTAGGCATCCAGCAACCTGTTGCTTCGTCGAGCAACCTCATCCCCGGTCAACTGTAGCCCAGTCATCAGTGTAAACTCGGCAGGACTGAAACTGGCGACCTTGCCCACGAGGTCGAAGTGGAGGGCATCCCCGTCGACAGGACTCAGCAATCTACATAATAATGCGTCGATCATCTGGCCCGAAAACTGTATCTCTCGCAACTCACGTAAGGGCCAGATGAAAGACTGTCGCAGCATCTGTATGTGCTGATCATCCAACAGCCCCTCCACTGTCGAAAATGCGTCAAAGCTACTATTCCAAGTAGCTTTACCCGCCATCCGCCTCAACTCGTCATCCAGATGATATTCCATCCTACAAAAATTCAAAATGAGCAATGTTACAACACTGTACAATATATAATATAATAACGTATAATAACATCACATTAAGCAATCTGAAAAACAACTACTGCCAACAAAGACATAGAACATGTTTAATAATTAATTACAATTCTTTGTACTTGCAGATTTTCAACTTCAAAAATACAGTAAAAACAAAATTACAATTTAAATAAACAATTTTTATTTAATTACAAATTTTATTAATTGTTAATTATCAATTTAGTACTACATAATTAAAAATTTTAAAGAATAAGTAAATATTATAATTAAATAAAGAAAATTTTTTTTTGTTGAATTAATAAATTAATTAATTAACCAGTATAAAAATTATGTAATTACAAATTTTTAAATGTAATAATAATATTTTTAAATGTAATAATAATATTTTTAATATTTAATTACATATATTATTTTTAATTTTTTTTAAAAACTAAACTTATAACGAATTTACAAACAAATTATAAATTATTACTAATTCATTATTTGTTAATTATCAATTTAGTACTACATAATTAAAATTGTTAAAGAATAAGTAAATATTATTATTAAATAAAGAAAAATATTTTTTTTATTGCAAAAATAAATTAATTAATTAACCAGTATAAATATTATTTAATTACAAATTTTTAAATGTAAAAATAATATTTTTTAATATTTAATTACATATATTATTTAATATATTCTTTTGAATTTTTTTAAAAAAATATACTTATAACGAATTTACAAACAAATTATAAATAATTACTAATTCATTATTTGGTAATTATCAATTTAGTACTACATAATTAAAAATTTTAAAGAATAAGTAAATATTATTATTAAATAAAGAAAATATTTTTTTATTGAATTAATAAATTAATTAATTAACCAGTATAAATATTATTTAATTACAAATTTTTAAATGTAAAAATAATATTTTTAATATTTAATTACATATATTATTTAATATTTTATTTTTAATTTTTTTGAAAAAATAAACTTATAACGAATTTACAAACAAATTATAAATTATTACTAATTTCATTATTTGTTAATTATCAATTTAGTACTACATAATTAAAATTGTTAAAGAATAAGTAAATATTATTATTAAATAAAGAAAAAAAAAAATTTATTGCAAAAATAAATTAATTAATTAACCAGTATAAATATTATTTAATTACAAATTTTTAAATGTAAAAATAATATTTGTAATATTTAATTACATATATTATTTAATATATTCTTTTTAATTTTTTTTTAAAAAATAAACTTATAGCGAATTTACAAACAAATTATAAATAATTACTAATTCATTATTTGTTAATTATCAATTTAGTACTACATAATTAAAATTTTTAAAGAATAAGTAAATATTATTATTAAATAAAGAAAATATTTTTTTTATTTGCAAAAATAAATTAATTAATTAACCAGTATAAATATTATTTAATTACAAATTTTTAAATGTAAAAATAATATTTTTAATATTTAATTACATATATTATTTAATATATTCTTTTGAATTTTTTTAAAAAAATATACTTATAACGAATTTACAAACAAATTATAAATAATTACTAATTCATTATTTGGTAATTATCAATTTAGTACTACATAATTAAAAATTTTAAAGAGAATAAGTAAATATTATTATTAAATAAAGAAAATATTTTTTTTTATTGAATTAATAAATTAATTAATTAACCAGTATAAATATTATTTAATTACAAATTTTTAAATGTAAAAATAATATTTTTAATATTTAATTACATATATTATTTAATATTTTATTTTTAATTTTAATTTTTTTGAAAAAATAAACTTATAACGAATTTACAAACAAATTATAAATTATTACTAATTCATTATTTGTTAATTATCAATTTAGTACTACATAATTAAAATTGTTAAAGAATAAGTAAATATTATTATTAAATAAAGAAAATATTTTTTTTATTGCAAAAATAAATTAATTAATTAACCAGTATAAATATTATTTAATTACAAATTTTTAAATGTAAAAATAATATTTTTAATATTTAATTACATATATTATTTAATATATTCTTTTTAATTTTTTAAAAAAAATAAACTTATAACGAATTTACAAACAAATTATAAATAATTACTAATTCATTATTTGTTAATTATCAATTTAGTACTACATAATTAAAAATTTTAAAGAATAAGTAAATATTATTATTAAATAAAGAAAATATTTTTTTTATTGAATTAATAAATTAATTAATTAACCAGTATAAATATTATTTAATTACAAATTTTTAAATGTAAAAATAATACTTTTAATATTTAATTACATATATTATTTAATATTTTATTTTTAATTTTTTTGAAAAAATAAACTTATAACGAATTTACAAACAAATTATAAATAATTACTAATTCATTATTTGTTAATTATCAATTTAGTACTACATAATTAAAAATTTTAAAGAATAAGTAAATATTATTATTAAATAAAGAAAATATTTTTTTTATTGAATTAATAAATTAATTAATTAACCAGTATAAATATTATTTAATTACAAATTTTTAAATGTAAAAATAATACTACTTTTAATATTTAATTACATATATTATTTAATATTTTATTTTTAATTTTTTTGAAAAAATAAACTTATAACTAAATATTACAAATATTATTAATTCTTTTATTTTTAACAATAACTAAATATTATAATTAATTAAAGAAAATATTTCTTATTTAATTATAGTTAGTAAATTTTTAACATTAATAATTTCTTTTAAAATAAAATTTAATTTTGGTAAAATTATCAATTATGAAATTTTTAAAAATTAAAATTACAATTTGTTTTTTAATTAAACTTTTTTTTATAAAAACGGACCAAAACAGTCGGCCCAACTGTTTGAAACAATTGGGCCGACTGTTATTTTTTTAAAAAATAAAAAAGGCCGAAACAGTCGGCCCAATCCAAAACAGTCGGCCCATTTCCAAAACAGACGGCCCAATTCGAATAAAACTGAACCAATCCAAAACAGCCGGGTCTTAGACCCGTCTGTTTACCCGACTGTTTTCGGGTCAACCCGACCCGAAACAGTCGGGTTGACCCGACTGTCCCTTCGTCTCCACACGCTGGTTCGCCGGAAAAACTCCATTTCCGGCGATTTCAAGGCCAAAAAATGACAAATCCACTTAATCTAATCCTATATACTCAATCATCTAACCAAATAATTAACAATAATCCACAAAAACGATGAAATATCATGCCATTTTCGCGAAATCAAAAGGAAACTCAATATTGTTCCACTAACCTTGTTCGATTTCAGTAAATGGTTTAGGGTTTTGTTCTTTGACCAAAGTTTCACGATCTCACCGGCGTCGATCGGTCGATTGCAGTCGGTGCGGTCGGTTTTTTTTTTTTTTTGATTTTTTGCTTTCTTTTTTCACGTGTGGGGTAAAGGAAAGTGAAAGGGAGGGTATTTTTGAACTTTTAATCACAAACGAATTTTTTTTTTTTTTTTTTTTTTTTTTAAAATTACATCCGGTCAAAGGTCATTGTGGAAATACCTACTTTTCTCTAGGTCATTTACACCAATTTCCTCCATAGGTCCACGTTTTGCAAATAGCATCTGCTGCATCTCTAATAGGAAACTGCTTATTGTAGCATCTTCAAATAGGTCTGCTAATTAAAATTTAAACGTAAATAATACAAACCAATATGATTCCACCAGTTATAATAAGATGTTACAAAATAGAAGTGGACATTCTACGTGATCAGGAGAAACTCTTAAAATTCCACCTCTGCAAGGAAGCTCTCGAGTTTTATCTGTCATTTTGAACGAATAATTGCAGTATATCCTCATCTTAGAAGAGGAAATAAAGCCATTCAAAATGGATGTATCAGCTGCTGAAAATTGCGAGGCGAGTTAGAGCATGTTAGGCTAAACTTATAAAGGTAAGTAAAAGTGATTTCCAAACATGTTTACATATTTGAAACTCACTCTTATCTTGGTTTCAATAGTCTCCCTTTGAGCTGCTAGTGGAACCTGCTCTCGTGTGGATATCATCTGTTTTGTGTATAAATATCTGAGGCGGCTCTTCTCTGTCTTAATCAAAGTGAACTGAATTATGTGGATGAATGCCTCAACATACATCGTAAATGTGGATATGTACAATATAGTGCAGAATTCTCAAACCTTGATTTGAAGAACTAACTTTAGATTATCATCATCTCATTAATGGGAATCGATTCACTGAGACTACCAACTCAGGAAGAACTTCTATAAAATTGGTTCTCAAATCCGTCGGCTTTAATACTCAAAAGTTATTTAAGAGAACTATTACCAATATAGTTATTATTTAAACATGGAGAATCAATATGAAATGACCTCCAGAAATTTGACAATATTATGGTAAATCTGTAGACTTCGTAAATCACAAGAACCCTAATAAATGACCAAGATCAAAGTACGCACATAAAGAAAAAGGAGAAACGGCAAAATAACAATAGCAAAAAATTATCTCTACAGAAGTTCTCTGATAGAAAAAAATATATTCAATGAACTTAAAACTTATTGAGCATAACTCAATAAAATTTATTCAATGACGATTGATGGACATGAAGTAAGTTGAATGAATGAAAAAAAGTTATTAACCTTTCATTAGCCTCTTGGTAAGTATAACTTGATGCAACAGCTAAAAGTTGACCATCGTGGTTGTATGATAGAGAAGCGACGCTGTTTGGATATCTTGGCAACTGAAATTGGGGAAAATGAATTATAATGATAAAGGCCCCAAGAACTGAGAAGCAACTAAAACTAGAAGATACCAACTTAGATGCATTGGGAAGAAAACACATAAAAGTAGAACTTGGCTATGAAGCGAGGAAACATAGGCTAAAATAGTATAAAACTACAATATATATAATTCTTTTGTTTTATACATTTTTTATTTTTCAATAATATTAATACTTTCTTTAGGGAAATTTGAAAATTTGCAGGTGAAGTCTTTTGAATATAAAGAGGGGTTATTTGTTGTGCTAAGATAACTTTGGCTTGTATTTTGTATTACACGTGACAATGAATATATATATATTCATGTATAGAAAAAGTACATTTAGTAGATACAAAATGTAGGAATACCCTGAGCATAAGGAAGAACACCATTTATATAATTGCATAACAAATGTGCTAGTCTTTATTCTTTAATTTGTTATTTAGTTTATGAGTTGCACCATTTTGGCGATTAACATCACATTACAATGCATATCTTGTAGGTTTGGAATTTTCATTTTTTTTTACTTTTCTACCTGACTGGTTTAACCAACTTTTTACTAATTTTCTATATTTAAATGTTCCTCCTGTTCTATATTTCCTCGTAAGAGGCACTCAACCTATGGGTGAACTATTCAGAATGTGAACAAAAGGGTACCAGTGCAATAATTTCCCCTGAAAATTCAAATATCAATTATAAGGCACTAATTGTATCTTGTGAAATTAACATCTAAAATATGCTAATTCGTCGGCAGCATGAGCAATCATCTACACAAGAAGATGAAATATACCTCCACTAATCGTCTCTTGCTACGAGCATCCCAAGTTGTTGCATAGCCCTCATTGTCAGCAGTGACAAAAACACCATCATTGCTGAATAAGAAAATAATTACACCGTCATGCAAGTTGTAAAAGTCCATCATAGCAAGCTGAAAATGAAAGCAACACATACGACGGACTAAATGCAATGTCATTCACTGCTACAAGATGATGTCTTCCATTCTTCCCCTTTGGATGGCATCTAAAAGCATACCTGCAGAAGTTCAAGAAACAAGGGACGGTATGTTTCAGTAACACACTACTTCGAAATAGATATATAGAACAATTTAAAGAAAGTGTGTGTACATGCGGTAGTTAACATTTTACTATCAAAAAATATCCATCGAGAAAATTTAAAGGTTGTATATTTACACATTGAGTAGTAAAAGATCATGGGTGAGCATAAGTTATAGAACTCTCAATCATAAGATAACATGGAAAATTATTGTAATGTTAGAGATCACGAAAGTAACAATACACATTGAACTCACCAAGGAAATTATACCATTTCTTTTATACCATCAGGAATTCAAAGTATCTTGTCCTTCTACAGAATTTAGGAAACTTAGAGAAAAAGAAGGAAAGGATGCTTTTGAGTTAACAATTAGTTTCACAAGTATCAGATCTGGAAATTCTGCAATAAAACATGCAACATAAAGTGCTTGCCCATAAATACCTGCATTGAACTTCAAAAATAAAAGATATATGTAATGCTCTTCACATGGTGATGATGCTGGCAAGCAATTATTCTCATCATCAAATTAGAATAATATGCAGCATGTTATCACGGTCCAAATTTAGAAAAATAAGAAAAACTTTTAAAGCATATCAGGCAGCCAAATGAAAGCCAAAAACAAAAAGGAAAGAAAGTCAAAAAAATCAATGGAGTCATCCAAAGCCTTTAAACCCGCTAAATATCAGACTAGAGCATTACGAAATTATACCGACCCTTCATTTTTTGACTTGGATTGGCCAAGATACTCCAAAGCAACCCTTCCATCTGTTGATCCAACCACGAATCCTGAACAAGTGGTCCTCGCCCGTTTAATTGACACAGATGAACTCAAAAAAAAAAAAAAAAAAAAAAAAAAAAAAAAACGAATTGAAAATGTAATAAAAATTTAGACATATCAGGAGAGCATCACTTAAATTATGCCTAAACTGGCACAATAGTTATTAAAAATGTATTTGAGTATTGTGAAATTAAAGTCCAGCTCATTATGGAATTAATATCTCCTATTATAATCGATCATGAATTACTAGCAATTCCGATGAGGTTATCACAAGCATTTAGGTACAGCTAACGGTGAAAGCCATGCATTGCTATCAAGATGTTAGCATAAATTATTTTTGCAGTACCTTCAAAATTATGAATAGGGCAGACACATTTTAATTGAATGTCCATAAATGATTCTTTGGCTTGAACTGATTCGTGGCAGTTGCGCAGGTCATAAATATATACCGATGACCTGATAGCAACCATCAAATTGAACCCAGAGAGTGACAGAGACTCCACTTCCACACCTAGATTACTCAGGCATCCAAGAGACCTAGTAGCTCGTGAATCCCAAAACATTATCTTTTTATCCCAACCAGCAGTGACAATTAGACCTAAACACAAACAAAAAAGAAACTAATTGGTTAATACTTTATCAGGATCAGAAACATATGACAAGACAAAGACCACAGTGAAAATTTTGTTTGTTTCACGAATTATTCAATATAGTCTGAAAGATGTAAAAATTCCACTTGCCACCGTAAACCTCGTCCCCAGTTGCTAAACTTTAAAATGATCATTAGTTAAACACTCATCTTACTACGCTCTGACATTCATTGACTAAAAATGCTCAAACTGCAATTAATATTCATGGATGGAATACTCATCATTACTTCCAATTATGATCATCCCCAAGTTACCATCACTGTCTTTTATAACTGCGATAAGCTACAAGTACAACAACAAGAAATCAACAAACTAGCCATTATTCTCTACAATTAGTGTTGGGGTACATGAAGCTTTCTTCGCCATACAGCTCTGTTCATTGCTAATCTACTAGGAGATTTAAAACAAATAGATCTCCTCTCTCTTCTACTTTCTTAATTTATGGCACCACCTCCACTTTCTGGCATGTATACTTATTTCTTAACTTACCTATTGTAGTACATTCACAAATCCACATTGTTTAACTTATCCATTGTAGTGTGACCACTCATCCACCAAGCATCCGCATATCAGCTACATTCATGTTATGGACATCTTAACCTTTAATGACCCAACAGTGAGAACTGTAACGCATATTTGGTCTAATGACCCTAGTGTAGAACTTGCCTTTTAACCATAATAGAATCTTACAGTTCAACTAAACATCTAGAATTGTTATAGATTCTTCTAAACAAGAATTGCGATCAGAAAGATTATGGTGATGACATTCAATTGGATGCCACAAATATGGAAAAGGTTATGTTCTTTAATAAACAGGCCAAGACAGAGAGCATATCAAGCAATAGTTTAAGCAGTTATCCAAGTCATAAGTTATATAAGTGCGTGTAAATATACTGCAGACATGACGGGTTTGAATGTAGACAGCAAGAGTAAAATGAGAACCTACCAAAGGTGAAACATATGCTAACATTATCTTACATGTTTCATCAGAATATTCAGCGCAGGTTGCTAAATCGTCATGATTCCCAATCGTAACACTTGTTCCCAAATGCATGTCATACCTAGCAAAATTTAAAGTGAGTCATGAAATAGAGCCTCCTGTTCATACTGTGCAAGCAATTGAACATGCATAGACAAGCATAAAAAAGTCAGTTGCCTACACAAACTCAGTTCATTTGATACTCATTCACGATCTTCTCATTGCATAATGTGGTCAAATTTGTTAAATGTTTAATCTTATCCACTTCTGCATATGGATCAGATAAGTAATTGAGTTAGCTTCAAAGTGGATCAGTCACATCAACCCTTAAAGTGTCTGCCTTGCAAACAAAGGTATGGGATGAAGCCAAATGGCAAGCAATTGAAGCTTGAGAAAAATAAAAGTTTGAGTACATCCTAAGGTAAGGGGTTGTTTAATTCAGTTCTTATTTTCCAACTTATTTAACTTTGTGATTGAAACTTGGCTTTAAAACTTAAATGTCTTTTAAAAACTGAATTTTTGATGGGTTGGCAATATATTTCTTCATTTAAAAAAAGAAAAATAAACGAGTACTATGAAAAATAAAATGAAGTCATGATGCATAAAATTTTGAAACTAGATGTAGCTTGTTCCTTATTGAGACTTGGGTGTGGAGAAGCTTCAATTGTAAAATAAGACTGTTTTAGAAAGAAAAATAATAATAATAAAGCTTCGAACCAAAATGAAGGACCTGACTCCTTCTCTCTTCCTCCTTTTTTGTAATCATCAATTTGTATATGAGCCAATGGACAGAACCAATTGGAAGCATGAGAAAGACATGGAAAAAGATATGATAGAGGTCATCCAGGATCGTATAACCTTCAATTACAAGTGCTTCCAGGACACTAAAGAAAAGATACAGTGCGTACACAGTAAGCGAAGAACGCAGACATACTTGTGTATTGATTGTCACTTCCTTGGGATTTTGCCAATGTATGAATCCCATTAATTTCAGCCTTTTTGGTTCCACTCTGTTTATTTGAAATCCCCAAGCATAAATCCACATCAGCATGTTGTTGAATGTAGCCTTAAAATTTTAGCTTATGTGACATCAAATTATATGTATGTGATGTAATTAGTCACTTGTGGTGAGACTTTGAGCCAAATGACCACTTCACAAGTCAATTTAGTACCGAGGTTGGAGGGCAAAATAGTTTTTACAGTAAGCTTTTACTGGGTCCTTTTAGAAGCATTTGGGACATAGAATCTGTTCAAATATAAAGTATAATGTAACATTTGCTACAGAACAACATTATTAGCTTCCACAGTGTCCAAAAGGACTAGTTACACCAAAAAAGATAAGAAATTGATCACTACTCGACGCATCTATTTATATGTTTGGCTGTACTTAAACCTCAAGACTTACTAAGAGAGTTAAGTTCTGTTAGTCAAAAATGCAAATTTAAAAATTAAGTGACAAAACAAGTAAAATCAGGCTTGCTTGTAATACGTCACTTAAGCTTAAATATTCAGCAATCATCAGGATTGACGAACCTGCAGATAGAACCATCGGAGCCGGCACTTAAGGCCACCGAATCGCTCTCGAAACAACAATCAAGAAGTGCAGCCTCTGTAGGAACTTCTAATCTGAGCTCAGATTTACCCACATCGCACAACCGAAGACTCTGCTTATACACACAGCCAACTCATAATCACATTACACATGATACGTATATAATCATATAGAAACAGAAACGCATATCTTGCAATAAGCGTACGATGAAATTAAGGGCGTCAGTGTGTCAGGGAATATACTCACAGAATCCCAAGAAGAGATTAGGAGATTATTGTAAAGCGGAGCAAACCGTATCCTGGAAATGGCGTCTCGGATCGGGTTCTTGAAATTCAAACAATCTCCGTTCATGCTGGAACTAATTACAGTTTTTGAGTATTGAATTGGGTGAAAACCCTAATGGGGTTTACGTTGCTTGATTCTGAACGTAAATCAGAAAAGAATTCGCAATTTTAATGGAAACTTGGAAAATCCGATGCGTTTTTACGTGTACACTACTGATTTGAGCACGGTTTGAGAGTACGAAATTTTTGACCTCATAGTTCCCGCTTAATGTTCTTGAACAGAGTTAAACAACCCTTTCTTTTCTTTTCTTTTCTTTTCTTTTTCCTTTTTTCCTCTCTTTTTGAATTAATAATAAAATGGGAATCCGCATAAAATGTCGAGGAAATACCTCTAAATAGTCATTTCAAATAGGTGATTTGTGAAAATAGACATCAAAAAGTTAGAAATTTGAAAAATAGCCTTTGAACAACAATCTTTCCAAAAATACCCTCTCACATAAAAATTACAACAAAAGTCATTATAATGTATAAAATACTTCAATTAGGTCCCCAAGAAAATATAAATTCAGAATCTTTAATAAATTTAAACCCGAATATTATACAAAATTTTATTGACCTAAAAATTGCAACAAAAAGATAATTAAATTATTTAAAAGAAGATTTAAAAAGTTTCTTTTTAGATTATTTAGATCCAAAATTAAGATATAAGAATACTTATATAAATAGCCACGCAATTAAATTTGAAAATAATATACATAAAGAAATCATCAATCTAGAAAGAAGAATTGAAAAATTAAATATAATCGTTGAAGAAAAAGTCATAACAAAAGATAGTGAATTTTATAAATTTTATTGCGATTTATTAAATATTTATGAAAATAATAAATTTTGAGATTTTGAAAACGGTCTAAGTACCCCCATCTTAATTGGTATCAGAGCCATAGATTATAACATGATAATAGAAGATTTAGGAAATAGATATAAAATAAACAAAGAGAGATTTGGGATAATAATAGGAAAACCTATAATAGAGAAAGAAATCTTAAAAATCATACTTATAAAATTAAAAGATCTACCTTTAGATATTAGAAAAGAGATAATAGAAAAGACGGAAATTAGTATAATAAGAGACCATATGATATGGGAAACTATTATAGAAACTATAGATCAAGAAGAAATGACTGCTATAATAGAAAATAATATAAGTAATTATGGGAATTAAAATTAAAAAGATAGATAACTATTATAAATTAGAAGAAGAAAAATGATATAAAATATTTTATGAACCTATTCCTAATAAATCAAAAATATTAACATTAAATATAATTAAAAAATTACCTAGAGAAATAAAAGAACAAATACTACATAAATTAAGTATAGGATCTATAAAAGATAGATATGTATATGAAATGATTAATAAAGAATTTGAAAGTATTTTATATTACAGAGAAATATATGAATCATCATAAGTTATAAATGAGTAATGATAAAGTAGCTAGAAAGCTTAATAATATTGTTAAAAATCTAAACAAAATACAAGAAAAAACCTCAAATATACTAGGAACACCAGGAGAGATAAATAAATCACAAGAAAAAATGTTAGGAAAACTAAAAATCGAAAAATTAGAATTAAAAGCAAAATATTTTGAAACTGTAAGAGATGATCAATTACCTGATAATAGAATAGCAATAGAAAGTCTTAATAAAATCACCAATGAATATAAAAATAAAAAGTGCAGATTATCATATTTATTAGAAGTAAAAAGTGGAAAAATATAATGGCTTTTTCAGAATCATTTGATGAACTAAGGAAATTAATAAATGAATTAATAAATGAAACTAAAGAATTAAAAGATGAAGTAGAAATGTTAAAAATAGAAATTAGAGAAATGAAAAAAATATGAAGCCAACAGATAAAAAAATAGATAAAGATAGAATAAAAGGAGAAATGACAAGAATAGGAAAGAAACATGTAGAAACAGAAGGATACTATGAACCAGGAAGTATGGATGATAGATTTAGAAAAGAAATATTACCAATAATCCTAGAACAAGAGAAAGAATTTGAAAAATATACAGAAGAAAGAGGAAAAAATAAAAAAGATGATGAATGAAGAAATAGATAATCTAATAGAAAATTTTGACCAATTAAGTATAGAAGAATTAGAAAATTATGAAATATTAATGAATACTGGTGGAGGACCAACACCAGCACCAGCACCAGGAAGTACAAATAATAATCCAAAATTAGAATTTCCTGAATTAGAAGGAGGATATGCACCAATGCCACATAGACCTTATAGGCAGTACTATGATAGAATTATACCACAACATAGAATAGAAAAATATAAAGATCAATTTACCGCAAACTCATACTACAATAAACCAATAAATCATGGAGGAGCAAAACTAGATTTAGATTGTAAAATAGATATTAAGAAAGCCTTGTTATAATGGGCAGATGCAATGATATTATTCTTTTTATATAACCAAGACGATACATGGGAATCTACGGATAGAAGAATTGACTATTTAATAGCATCGTTTGAAAGAGATGTAAGAAATTGGTGGGAAGGAGTAACTGAAGATACTAAATTATTAATAAGAAGAAATATACAAACAGAAATGCAAAAAACCTCACAAGAGGGAATAAAAAAGTTAGTAGAATATATATCAGACGAATTCCTAGGAGAAAATTGGATAAATAATTCAAAAGAAGAAGCTAGAAGAGAAAAATTAAAAGCAAAATTAGGATTAATAAACATTATGATATGTGATATGTGCAAAATAAAAGAATATACATGTCAATTTAAAAATTTCTATTATACTCAATTTTATAGTAATGAAAATCAAGGACCATACTTAGAAATGTATTTTGCTAAATTACCAGGAACATGAAATATATATTTTAAAATAGAATATGAAAGATATATAAAGGATAATCCTGTACCAGATACATTAGGAAGTAGAATAAAATTCCTATTTGAAAGATTAGCAGAAATATGTAAAAATAGACAACTAATGAAAAAATTTGAAAAATTAACAAGAATTTGTTGCGAGGAAATAGAGAGACCTATTAATTGGGGATGTGGACCGGAAAGAAAATATAAAAGAAAATTCAAACAAAAAAAGTATAAAAAATATAGACAATTCAAAAAGAAATATCAAAAACCAAATAGGAGATATTATAAAAGAAAATATCAACCAAAAAGAAAAGAGTTTAAAAAAGATAAAAAAATAATGCAAATGTTGGAATTGTGGAGAAATAGGATATATAAGTCCTGATTGTACTAAAAAGAAAGTTAGAATTTTACAACAAGAATATAAAGAAATAGAAAGTGATTTAGAAGAAATAACATATATTAATAATTATGAAGGAGAAGAGGTTTACATATCAGAATCAGAATGAATCACGAAATAGAAGAAGCTGAAACTATAGAGGAAAAACAAGAAATAGAAAATTCTGAAGGATATGGATTAAAGGTAACATTCGATAATAATACATTTAGAAAAATTATCATTAGATTTAAAATTAGGAGAATGGAAAATATTTGATAAAATATTTAGAAGAGAAAGAGTATCTATAAGTGAATATCATAAGATAGAAAAATCAATAGATATAAGAACAGTTTCAGGAAGTCATAAATTAGCATTACTAACAAAATCCACAGTTGACCAATTAATGGCAAAAGCAAGAGGAAGACAAAAAGAAAAGATACAATACGTTTATCTAGCAGGAATACAATTAATGTTCAAATCTCTATTTAGAGAAGGAATAGATTCACCAATAACAGTAAGTTTACATGGTGGAAGAATACTAAATACTAATGACAGTCATTTAGGAACTATAGAAGGAAATTTAGCATATAAAAAATTAATATTTACATGTTATCTAAAATATTGTGTATCAATAAAAGATAAAGATTTTAATGAAGTATTAGGATTACATTTTAAAATACATAGAAAAGATATTATGGAAGAAGGAAATCATATCATGACCATAAAATATAGAGCATTATATACATTTACTAACTCAAACTATGGAAACATTTATTCTAAAAAACCCTATATAGAAATTCACAAAGAATGTAAAGACATATTGAATATTGTAGAACCAAACAAACAACTAAACCTATTACCAGAAATATATGAATTAGAAATATCTAAAACAAAGCCAGATGTAACAGAAAAAATAGAAAATAATTCTTTAATAGAATTTAAAGATGGAAAATTAAAAAAAAAATAGTACATCTATAATACCAAGAAAGAACATAAATCGAGAAATAATGGTAAAAAGGAATATAGGAAGTATGCAAATATATGGAAAATATTATAATGAAATAGAATATATAAAAGAAAAAAATATCATAATTGATACAGGAGCAGCAAACTGCCATATATCAGGAAATAGAGATAAATGATTAATAAAAAGAAGGGTAGAGCCTTATAAATATATCAATTTTGATGGAAAAACACATACTAGTGAATTAGAAGTAAAAATATCAATAGTTTTATATGGAGAATAAATGATAATACCATGTTATGTAGATAATAGTATGGGAGATCATTACCACATATTATTAGGAATGAGTTTTTTACAAGCATTAAATCATAATAATATTAATAAAGAAGGAATCTATATAACACATAATAATAAGACATTGTTTTGTCCAAAAGAATGAATAATGTAATAACATTTCCATTAGCAGTATATATACAAATTATCATTGTAGAAACTAATATAACAACATGTGCTTTAATAGATACAGGAAGTGATATAACTATTATCAAGACATTTTTGTTAAAAAAACTGGAACAATGATAATACTATAAAAATAACAGGTGTCACAGGAATATCGACACTCATTACTAAAAATAAAGAAAATGTAGAAATCATATTAGGAAGTAAACAAATAACTATAAACAAAGTATATGCATATGATGTATTAGAATGTGATATATTATTAGGAAATGATTTTGTTCAACAATTCCAATATTACCAACAAAATAACTATATGATTATGTTAAAAACACCATGTGGACATCTACTAAAAATTTCAAGAGAATTTAAACCATACAGAGTTCAGCCAGCCCAGCGTGGTGAAAGGACAATAAAAATACCAATAAAAACAACTATTAAAATACAAAAAATACAAACAACAGAAAAATCAGAATTAATAGAAGAAATAATAAAAAAAATAGGAAATGTCTATAATGAAAATCCATTAGCTTATTGAAAACCTGAACATCCAAGGGCAAAAATAGAATTAACTGAAAATGTAATAATAAGAGTAAAACCAATGATGTACACTATACAAGATACTCAAGAATTTAGAAAACAAATTGAAGAGTTAAAAAATATGAAATTAATTAGAGCTAGCAATGTACCACATAGTAGTCCAGCCTTTATGGTAATGAAACACTCTGAACAAGTACGAGAAAAACTAAGAATGGTAATAAATTATAAAGAATTAAATAAATATACAAAATTTGATGGATATTTTTTACCAAATAAAGATGTTTTAATAAACTTTTCAAAAGGAAAAGAATATTATTCAAAATTTGATTGTAAGTCAGGATTTTGGCAAATCAAAATGGAAGAAGAATCAATACCATATACGGCATTTAGTACGCCTCAAGATAAATACGAATGTATAGTTATGCCATTTGGATTAAAAAATGCACCTCAAATATTTCAAAGAAGAATGGATAATATTTTTAGAAAATATAATGATTTCTTATTAGTATACGTTGATGATATACTAATATGTTCATAAAATAAAAATGATCATAAAAATCATATTATAAAATTCCTAAAAGAATGTCAAAAAGAAGGAATAGTTTTATCTGAAAAGAAAGCTATTATAGAAAAACCTGAGATAGAATTTCTTGGATTAATTATAGATAAAATGGAATAAAATTACAGTCTCATATATCTAAAAAGATAGAAAGCTTTCCTGATAAATTAGAATCTAAGGAACAAATACAAAAATTTTTATGATGTTTAAATTATGCAGAAGGATTTATTGAAAATCTTTCAAAAAAGAGACATAAAATACAAATTTTACTTAGAAAAACTAATACTAAAGGATGGAATGAAGAACATACAGAAATAGTTAGATTGCTTAAGGAAGAATGTAAAAATTTACCAAAATTAAGATTACCAAATGAAAAGGATAATTTGATAGTTAATACTGATGCCTCAGATAAATATTGGGCAGCAATATTAAAAACAGATTTAAATGAAATATGTAGATATTCAAGTGGAACTTTCAATCAAGCAGAAATAAATTATACTACTTATGAAAAAGAATTATTAGCGATTATTAGAGGAATAAAGAAATTTTCATTATTTTTATTATCTAAAAATTTATTGTTGAAACTGACAATTCTCAAGTTGCAGGACTTGTTAGAAATAAATTATCAATGGAACCCCAATATAGAAGGTTACATAGATGGCAATCATATTTATCATTCTATAATTTTGATATTATTCATATTAAAGGTACAAATAATTATCTTGCTGATTTTTTAAGCAGGAACATTGAATTTGGAGATGGATAATATCAAACAGATTATATCAGAAATGAAATTTGCGGCAGCCTATGCCAAAGAAGAATCAGATGATATAAAAATTGGAATGGGACATTAGCTGAGCTCTTAAGTCATAATATTAAATTATTACTTGAGATCAGTGAATCCCATGTCAAGGTTACAAACGAAATGAAAGACAAAATTGATGCTCTTGAAGCACAATTAATGTCTACTGATACAAATAATAGAAGGATTGATGTCTTGGCACAATCCTATGATACCAAACAAGGATACCAACAGGTACCAAGGAGTGATCCACAATGCGAAAGCAGTAGTGGACCCAGCACTATCAAAAGGGATACACAAAGTCCTAGAAAGTTGACCATAAAATCCAATGATGAACATACAAGGGTTATTAGAATCAGAACCGATGAAAATGATGATACCCCTTTATCAGCAAAAGAAGAAGAATATAGATCTTTTGCCAAAATTGTTTATGAATTACAAGAAAATGACTCCTATTTCATATCTTCAGGAGATCATGTTTATCCAAGGTTACTAATTACCAATGATGCAGACCCTGTCATGGTCAAAATAGCAGCAGACTATGGATTTTTAGATCTTATCTACCCCGGAAAAGATCTAAAAGAAATTGAAAGATTCGATGAAATTTTTAAATCTGAAGTATCCAAATTTGCCAAAGGAAGGTCCATATACATAAAATTTTATTCAATCAGTCCAGAAATTGATGGAATGATATTTTATCCTGCTGAACATATTATAACAATCGGATATGTTAGTAGAGAGTTTCAGATTGATGTCGGTCACAATAAAAAGCCATTACCAAAAATCACCAGATCATGGATAAAATTCCGAAGAGTTTTAGGGATGAAAGTCTTATATAAAATGGCAAAAAGCTTGTATGACAAAAAATTCAAATGCTTGTGTCAATATGAAGGATGGACTCTTCTCACCAACAATGGAGGAGAAAAATCAACAATTCTGAAAGAATACATTGAGAAATTTGATACTCATCGAATCAATGGACCTATCACAACCATACAAGAGGCATGCAGAATAAGAGAATGCCCCACTTGCCGACAGAATCAAATATAAGAAGACAAAAATGATAAACACATGGAGGAAAGGTGTCCAAGCTGCTACAGGAGAATCTTTCCAGCTGTATGTAAAAACAAGATCTGAAGGACAATTATAGAAGGACTGTGTCCTTTATCAAAGAAAATGTAACAAAACAACAAGGATGGAGGGGCCATGAGGCTCTTGATGAAAAGCACGAGGCAATGAAATATTATTAGTATGATGTAAGCAATTATGTAATTTATCTTCAGATTTGTGTATAAATAGAGGCCTTTGGGCTAATGAAAGAGGCAGAGTTGGTTGAGCACTCAAACTGTGAGTTAGCCAAACAAATTCCTGTCTTCCATTGTAATCATATTTCAGCCTTTAGATATCAATAAAATTTCAAGTTATTTCAGATCCAAATTGTCTTTAAAAAATATAATGAGTTTCTAAACACCTCATCCCATAGATTCTTGAAAGATTGAAGAAGAATTCCTTTCTTACTTTAACAAAAAGAGAGTTTTCTTTAGTTAAATTCTATAATCCGAATTCAAAGGACTGACACAGTGAAGGTGGGAAGCTGGAATAGCAATTATCCCGTAGAGGCAGGAGGCCATTGAAGGGAGCCATTTGCAGATCCAGAACCTGAAGGTTACTCGGTTCTAAGAATAAAGATTTGAGATCAAAGTTAAGGTAAAACTATTATTTTTGTTAAATTTAGAAAGATATTTTCTGAAATCTTAAAGAATCGTTGGGATTACTTATCTGCATGACTAAATTATCTAAATGTTTGTATTTAATATTTATTTTATTAGTATTGTTTAGATTTATATAACATGCCAGGATATACAATTGAAGGACTAGATAACTTATTAGAAATTTTATTAGGAAAAATAAATAATATCATCTCTCAAATGGAAAGAATAGATCAATCATCGTCTGAAGAATATTATATACTTGGAGAAAATTTTGATAGATATATGGAAGATTATGTCAATCTATTAGATCAAAGGATGAATTTATATACTAGAATCCGTGATAGAAATAATACAGGACAAAATTGAAAAACTATTCTAAAAGATAAGGATATATCCTGCAATATAAAAACACATTTCATTAAGGGTAAAATAGTATTTTTAACAATTAAGACCATTGTGAAAAATAGCAATAGTAAACCGGCCATTTAAAAAATTACCCCTAAAATGTCACAAAACCTGAAAATAGACAATAAGTTAGGGGCTGTTCTCTTGGCCGTTTTGGGGTTGTTTTCTGTTTTCGATTTTTTGAAATGACGAAAACGCGTTCTTTTTCGCGTTTTTGAAAACGTATTTTGAAAAACAAAAAAAAAATCCTACAGAAAACCCAAAATGCCAAAAACTCGTTTTAGGAATTTTGGCCCAAAACACGGCAAAATCTCAAAACGCGCGAAACGACTTCTAACCTAATATGTGACTGTGAGAGCCGCTCCTCCCTCAACAAACACATTCCACCTCCCGTCGCCTACACTAAGCACCACCCGCTACAACTACCTGAATCGTAGGGCAAATCGAAGCCCCATAACCTCCATCTTCAACTCTTGTGATCCCATTAGCCATGGAGTTACAAAAACAACCCCCAAGTTCAACCCAAATCCGCGTGAATAGCGACGGTTTTCGCCATATTTGAAGTCCAGTTGGCCACCGTTTCTTGCCGGACCACCACCATTCGACTACTCTCAACCAGGCGCATCCAGTATCACCGTGGGTATCCTGCAATTTTGCTTCAGAATTCTGTGATTTGTTGTGGGGTATTTCAAATGCCGTTGGTGAATTCTTCAACCGGGGTGTTCAATCTCGAGGCTAAACTCCAAATTACACAGGAACTAGTGAAGGAGGCCATAGATACTAATTTTTAATTAGAACAGACAAAGGGGTACCCGAACTTGAGCCGCTTCCTATATGGTACACACAGCAACCTCTTGTTTTGTTTGTGGAGCTGAAAACTACTCGGCAGGTAATGGTATTTCTTACTCCCTCTCTCTTGATTCAATTTTTAGTTTGCATTTGCCTCATATTTCGATTTAGATGTGGAGTATTGTTTGATGAATTTTAGTTGATTACCAAGTATATGTTCAATTGAAATATGATAGAGAACAAGTGGTGGTAGAATCGTTAGTCTCTAATTGATATAATTTGGATTAACGAGCATATAAAAATGAATTTCGGGATGATGCCGAAACTTGAAGGATTTGGCAGAGTCTCGCCATCTATCCATTTAGTAAAATATGGAGGCTCCTCTGCTCATTGGATTTCTGTTAATATTTACTGAGGTTTGTCTACATGGACTCCAGTTTTGTGTTCTGGATTAACATTCTGAAATAGAAATGGCTTTTTAATTTGGGTCTCTGAATTGAATATTTGGGTGCCTTTGAAGATTAATGTGTATGTTCTATTGTTGAACTTGTTTTTCCAATTTCTTTGGTTGTTTGGTACAATAAGATTGTGTGTCATTGGAGATGTGTTGGTGAACATATACTTACTGAGATTTGTTGGTGCAATAAGATTGTGTGTCATTTAATGGCCATATGCACATTAGGAAAATGATTTTGCTTGTTCATAGATACTAGACTTGGATCATGGAGGATTGTACACCGGTGTTCAAACATCTAATTTAATTTTGTATATTTCTACTTAAGCTTCATTCCTTGACATGTTGCTGGTATTTGAATGCCAAAGATTGATCTGTGCACCTGTATCACGTTAATTGGTAGAGGATATATGTCATTGCACATTGGAGAAATGAATATGTCTATGAAAGTTGCTGGTCAATCACCTGTGAATGACACCTTATCAATGCAAATCAAACAGATAGACACGAGATAGGATAATAGAGAGAAATTCTTAAAATAAATCTCAAAAGAACAATTTTTTTATTTTGTTTGGTATTATAGCCTTGGAATCCAATCTTAAAGGTCAAGCTTTTTACAAGACTCAATCTAAACACCAACTGTTTTGATGTTTATGCTTTCTGTCTATTGTTTTTTTTGCCTCTAATGTTGAGACAATTCACCCATTGACATTTTAAAATACTTAGGATAAATGTATAGAGGACATATGGTCATTTTAGAAAAACATTTATTTCTTATTTTACCCTAATATGACTTTATGTAGTAATAACCGAACTAAATTTTTTCTTCTAACTCTTTTCATATTGTTAATATAATTCAAATTTTTTTCTCTATCTAGATTGTGTTTATTCATTATTTATGTCTTAGCATTGTCATTATCAATGTGAACTGCCACAGAGTATTCAACATGGGTGGTCACAGAGTTAGGAACAAGGAACCAATGTCATGGTCGGATGATAATGAACGCACTTTTATCGAAATTCTTTACGAGAGAGTTAAATCAAACGCATTGCAATGTTCTACATTTACGAGAGACGAATGGGGCAGGATTAATGAAACTATGATAGCTTCAACTAAAATGGATTACGGTATAGATAGATTGAAGGGAAAGTGGAATCGCTTACGTAAGATTCATCGTATGTTCTCTGAACTTTTGGGACATACTGGTGTTACATGGGATTCAAATACTAACAATGTAAATGCTGCAGAGGAAGTTTGGCACACTATTATACGGTACCTTTATGTTATGAATAATATATATTGTCAGATTTTTTATTTTGATTTAATTGCACACTATAATAATGCGGCTTCTTTTCTCTATGGCAGATCAACAAATCGGAGTACAAACTATTCAGGAAGGACGGATGTAAACACTATCACATTCTTGGGGAGATTTTTAGCGGGACGACAGCTACTGGAGGATTAGGAGCTGCCTCCACTCAGCTTCCAAACACATCAGAGGAAGAAAGACAGATGGAAGATGATTTTCTGAACAGGGGGGTGCATGTAAGTGTGGAACGTGATGATGAAGTCCATGAAATTTCAAATACTCGTAGTCGTGAAGAAGTTGGTACATCTGGTGGAAGCCGAAGAAAAGAACCTAAAATCAGTAAAACTGACAAACTTGAGGCCTGCATGGCACAGTGGTCAGAGAATGTTAGCAGTAGAAACGAAGAAACTGAACTCCGAAAAATGTACTTAAAAGAAAAGCTTGCAAAGATGCAAGGAAAATCAAGTGCTCAATCTGAACATGAAGTTAACAGTCCGGACCGTTATTCAATTGTGTCTTGCATTGCCATTCTGAACCGAATAGATGGGTTGTCAGATGAGGTTTATATGAAAGCAACATCGGCATTTAAAAATTTCGATTTCAGAGTGTCGTTTGTGGAGATGCCCGAATCAAGGAGAAGCCCTATTTTGATGTTACTTTGAATTAAGTAGCAGTGTGTAATTTCTCTGTGGTCTGTTATACTTATGAAGTGACTGTTTGATGTACTGTTTTATGTTTCATTAGCTTGAAGTAGTTTTATCCTGCGTTGGTGATGTGTAATGTTTTTTGAACTTTGAACTTAGTGATGTAGAACTGAAGTGACTGTTATAATTATGAAGTGACTGTCTGTTGGATGTAGAACTGATGTTCAATGTTATTTTTATATATGAATGCCTGGTTGCTTGTTATGTTTTAACCAGAAATGAATGTATGATTGTTTGTTTTGTTTTTAACACAAAATGATTAGAATTTTTTTTTTGTTCAGAATATGGCCAGTTGTTCAAATGTGGATGTGTATGATGATTCCGATGATGAAGATTTGAGCGATGAAGATTTGTTATTTTCAGATGATTCTGACTCACGTATTGGTGATGTAGTGTTACTTAATTGCTTTGTTGCCCACAAAGGGCGTTCCATCGGCAGGATACCTTGTAGAACATCACAGCTTACGGGACATATGTACGTACTCGAAATTTTGAATGGACATCCTGACGTGTGCTATCAGAATTTTCGTATGCAGCAACATGTGTTCATGAATTTCTGTGATACATTGAAACATAAAGGATTGTTGCAAAATGGAAAAAAAGTCACCGTGGAAGAGGGTGTTGCTATGTTTTTGATGATTGTAGGGCACACTACACGGTATAGTATTATTGGTGATAGGTTTCAGCATTCGAACAACACGATACACAAATGGTTTAAGCGAGTTGTTAGATCTGTTTGTTCATTTGGCACTGAGATAATATGTCCGCCAAATCAAGACACTATCCATGAGCGGATTGCACACAAATATCCTTTCTTTAAGGATTGTATAGGTGCAATAGATGGAACACATGTTGCAGCTTGGGCACCTGCATCGAAGCAAACATCTTTTCGTGGAAGGAAAACAACTGTTACACAAAATGTGATACTGACATGTGATTTTGATATGAGATTCACATTTGTGTATTTTGGCTGGGAAGGTACGGCAAATGATTCCCGAGTATTCGTTGATGCAGTTACAAGAAGAGCGAACAACTTTCCAATGCCACGTGGAGGTATTTTATTACACTTAATCGTATTTTTACTGCGAATATATGTATAGTGTCATATCATGTATGTTTGTTTTTGTATATTGTAGACAAATTTTACCTGGTGGATTCTGGCTATCCAAACATGCCCGGATTTCTTGCCCCTTATCGAGGTCGAAGATATCATCTGCGTGACTATGTTGGGCAGGGAAGAGTACTTGGAAAGGAAGAATTATTCAACTATAAACATTCCTCACGTCGAAACATTATAGAACGTTGCATTGGAGTTTTAAAGGCGAGATTTCTTATTTTGAAGTTAATTACCAATTATCCACTGAGTAGGCAAAGACAAATCCCAACTGCATGTTGTGCCATAAATAATTTTATTCGTCAGGAACACGCTTTAGACAGGTTGTTTGCTGAGTTTTCAGAGGAGAATATGGTGTTTCATGATATACCGGAGTCAACTCAAGATCAAGAAGCCATACATTTTGATGCTAGTCAGACAACTCAAATGGGACAAGTCAGAGATGAAATTGCCACACAAATGTGGAATGACTACTCGAGACGTCGTACATGAGTAATAGGATTCATTTCATATTTTGTTTAGTGTTTATTAGTTTGGTCATGACATGTCAACTTGTATTCGTATCTATTCAAATGTGTTGCTAACTTTAATTTAGGTTTATTTTTATATATTTTTTTAAAAAAGTATCAACATTAACAAACTTCAAAATGCAGATGTTATTTAATACTATATTAACTGTAAACTATTAGCATTAAATGAATACTCAGATTTCTAGAATAAAATATTATAAAAATAATATTTCACAAATTTATATGTTATTTGAATATATGAAAAAATATTTCATGATTTAAAGATATTTGAAATTTCAAAGAAATTTCAGATTTATAATATATTTAATAATATAATAACATTAAACAATTAAAGTTAAATGAATAATTAGATTTCTTGAATAAAATATTATAAAATAATATTCTCAAAAAACACGAAGAGAACGCGTTTTTTGTTTTGGATTTTGAGAAATTGTTTTTCATATTGACAAAGAGAACGCGTTTTCAGTAATTTCAAAACAAACACTGAAAACACAAAATACAAAACGTTTTTCAAAACACAAAACTGAAACACGAAGAGAACGCCCCCTTAACTTTTATGGAGTCTCAAAAATGTCCATTTTTTAGTAAGAAATGTCCAAATCACCCTTTGAGATACTTTTTGGGTGCATTTTAATGCTATATTTAAAGGGTATTTGATAGAAATTAAAATCAGATTTTTAGTAAATTGTAATAAAAGTTTTTGAAATATGTAGTTAGAAAGTTGTGGAACCCAAGAAAGATGTGATTGATATTGATTGTTTGATTTTGACTTAAATTAAAATCAAATTTTAATCTGAAACAAACAGACCCTAGATTATTAATATCATGAAAATTTTATTAAATATGATATTGCTATTCAATCCCACTAGGGTTGAACCCCAGTCTAGGTGGCTGTACAGTGGCACATCCTACTTGACAAATTTTTGTTTTAAAGAAAAATTAAATTAAATGCATTTATTATTTACCACTAAAAATCGGGAAGTGCATGGAGTACATAATTTTTTGTACGTAAAGGTGTCCACACACTCATATGAAGGTGGTGTTCAGTGTCTCTTTTTCTCACTAACCCATTCTTTCATATTTCAATTTATTTCTTACACTACTCCACATCAATTCTGATCATCGTCCCTCGCCAATATACATCGCCGATTGAAAATTCAAGTTTCTTTTCTTAATCACCATCAAACAAGCTGTTGAAACACTACCAGAAGAGGGATAACCATCTCGTCGGTGGTGGAGGAAGAAAGAATATCATTATTGAATTCAAAACTAGTTCTATTAACATGAAAGTGGCTTGGAAAAGGGAGAAAGATCGATAGTGGTTGCTTTGAAATTCATGAAAACTAGAGTGATATTGAATTTCAGTCTAAAGTGGATTTTAATTATAATAATATTTTGTTAGTTTATGTTTTGAAAGCTAGCGAAAGGGTTAAAATAGGGATGACAATTCGAACCGTTAAAATCGAATCGCGGTTAACCGAACTAAATGAGGCGAAAAAAATCGAACCGATGGTACACTGGGTTGGTTATGGTTTCGATTTTAATGACCCGATTCGTGGTGGGGTAGGTATGATATTTAGCGACGGTGCCCCGAATCGAACCGATTACCCATTTAAAAAAAAATAATTGGACAATTGAGCTTCTTTTAATAATTCTTTATATAATTATGGCCCATTACCTTATCGACCTGTTTAACATGATCGGCACACTAACTCAATTTTTTGGCCTTAACTTAACCCTACTCACACTCACTCACTCACTCACTGAAAAATACACAGAAAATAGGAAATATTAAAGCGACGGGCAATGACGAGGAAAAAAATTCGAAATTGGAATTAACAACACCGTCTCCGCCTTCTGCTGTGCCGCCGCTCCAGATTTTTCTTGATTATGATCTTTCCCTCTTTCTTTTACTACTCGCGGGAGTTGAACTCATTAATCTATTTGGTTCCCTAATTTTATCTCTCATTTTTGTTACTTAACAATGTTTACTTGGTTAGGTACTTTAATTTTATTGCTAGCAGTTTTGATATGTGTATTGGTTGTTAATTATCTGTATGGTATTAAATTAGTGCTTTTTAATTTGTCTATAATTATCTTATTTTGGGTTGTTTTATCTTAACTTCTCAAAGGTCAAAGAAAGATCATTTAAATTGTTTGCATTTTTCATTTGGAATATTGTTTGCTAAATTGGCTTTGTATTGTATTTTTATTTTTATTGATTTTTATTCATAATTTTTTTTTTCATTTTGACGGTTGGACTTATAATAAATAATTTATTTTCGTGGTTATTAATTGAATCGAATCGAATCGAGATACGAACCGAGTCGAATCGAACCGATTTTCGTGGTTATGATGCAGTTATGATATGATAAAAAATTTAATAGTGTGACTATGATTTTGATCGAATCAATCCCGAACCAACCCGTTGTCATCCCTAGTTAAAATTGATGTGTAAACGTCGGATTATGAAAAGCAATTTACTATTCTATTGCAAAATGAAATCTTGGGCTTTGGAGTTTTGTAATCTTTCTACTATAAAATTTGTCAGATTTTTTATTATTTAATACATTATTTTTGGTTTTTGAATTATTTGTCTTTGATTATAGTAATTTAAATTTGAATGAAAGTACTGATGTTGCTGTTGGTGGGGTCAAAGTGCTGATGTCCTCTTCGGGATGATGGGTAGAAATCAATCTCAAAAGCAATTTTTCTGGAGAAAATGATGTTACCATGAAGAGGGTCTCTGTCCCGTTGAGATTTGGCTATCTAGGAATAGTAATTCGAATCGTTAAAATTGAAAATCACGATTAATCAAATCAAATGGGATGAAAAAATTCGAATTGATAGTACAATAAGATGGTTATGATTTTGATTTTAATTACCCGATTTGTGATGAGACGGATATGGTATTTAACGATGGTACCCCACTCCGAACCGATTACTCGTTAAAAACAAATTGGACAATTGTGCTTTCCATTATTTTTTGCCAAAATTAATTGGGTAATTTTGACAATTGAGTTTCCCCAAAATTCTGGTCCAACAAACATTATTAACACCCCGTTTAATTCCTATTTTTGTGAAAATGCATTTTTTTCTTTCTTTTTTTCAGACATAAATTCTTTATTAAAATAATATTTCATGTAAATCAATTTTTTTTTTCAACCACACATTCTCCATCAATCTACTATTCTAAAATATATTTTCCCATCAAAATGAGAATCAAACGGGGTGTAAGTAAACTCTTATAACTCATTAACCTAACTCTAAGTTTCTAATCCTACACGGCTACACATTAAATCTAAAAATTGGAAACAAAAGTTACAAAATACTCATCACTCAACAGATTCGTCAGCACTCTGCTGTACATTAGCTTCCATCGTGCGGCTTGCCGCTTGCCATTGAGAAGTTAACGACTGTCTTCAATCAAATGAGTAAAAAGAGCAAAATATCAATGATGAGGAATATATAACTAGCAACTTGAAGCTTAACCCACTATTTAATGTTATTTTCTCCTTCATTCTCTCTTTTTTTTGGATGCCTTGAATTTGCAAGTCTTGTATATTTACCAATGACATTTATAATCTCAAAGACAATATTGTTGTTGCACTCAAACCCATGAATTTTTTAATAAAGTTTTCAACTGAATGATTGAAGTAATAATGATACTATTTGTTAATGGAATTTATGACATTGATTTGTTAATGGAATTTATGACACTGATAATGTTTTAAATGCACTTAAAATATTGATTGTTAGCTCAGTCCCTAGTAAGAGTCTTGACCTATATTGATAATATTGTTTGTTAAATTCTAATTTTACATTTGAAAGTTGGGATATTATTTGCATTTTCATTTGGAATATTGTTTGCTAAATTGATATTAAGTAAATTGTGTTTTTATTTTTATTGACTTTTCTTCATAATAATAATTTTTTTTTTTTCAATTTGACGGTTGGAGTTTGGACTTATAAAAAATAATTTATTTTCGTGGTTATTAATCGAATCGAACTGAATCGAGATACGAATTGAACCGACTTATATGGTTATAGTGCAGTTATGGTATGACCAAAAATTTGGTAGTGCGATTATGATTTTGGCCGAACCGACCCCAAAATGAACCGTTGCCATCCCGGGCTATCCAAACCTATCTTCAATCCCTGTGCATACTTGTTGCCTTGCTAAGCCAAGAGGGGTCAAATTCATGGTTGGAAGTAGTAGATTTAAGATAACTAGTTCAATCAAATGTCTAATATGAGTTGAGAACACAAGATTTTAATAACTTAATAGAAATGGGGAAACAACGTCTTTATTTAGGTCATGATGTGCCATAATTTTATTTTATTTTATGGAATTCATGTTTCTTTGCATACTGATAAGATTCATTTACACCAAACATCTAAATGCTGATGTATCCCAAACAAATGAATCATATTTCGCTAGAAAGAAAGCTAAACGAGGCAATCATTGCCAATGACAAGCTGAAAATAAATCAAAATTATTTGATCATATTTTGGTTTGAAGTATTGAATCAACTGCAATAGATGAAACGAAAACTTGAAAATATCTAATTACATTAAGGCCCCGTTTGGTAGAGATTAAAATCCAATTAAAATTGAAAATATGACAGTTATTGGGTCCCACTCGTCTAATAAAAGTCAACAATAACGACTAGTTTTTCAATTTTAATCCTATTTTAATCTCTACCGAACACGCCCTAAGTAAATCTGCATCGCTTGTCTTGTCATTTGCAAAACAACATTACATAACTTGTGCTATTCTAGAATTCAAAACACCTAGATCTCATTCTTGCACTTCATTACAATAAAACATTTTAAACTATTTTTTAGTAGCTTCTCTTTGACCAAATCATTCACTTCTAAAGGCTTGTCCTGTCATTTGCAAAATTAAAAATAGATTAATATAAATTGAGTATAAAATGTTGATTATTCATATAAGTGGTAAGTTACCATTACCCGAATCAAATTTAGGGTGTGTTTGATCCACATTCTTTTAAAAGAATGTATCTTGGAATAGAATTTTTTTTTATTTGGAGATTGTGTGGTTAAAAAAAATAAAAATATTTGCATGTAATATTATTTTAATAAAGAATATGTGGTTGAAAAGAATATAGAGAAAAATGAATTTTGGGAAAAATGGAAATCAAACAGGGGCTTATAAATGAGTACCATCTTCATTTTGCGTATATGGATTATAGTCATGCATGACATGACCTATTATATACAAAGGCATACTTGTACTATCTTGTGTGCCAACCTCAATAGGCATACAAACATCTTGTACCGTAGCTTTAGATTGAAAGTAAATAAAAACTATAATAATTTAGCATGTTTAACTAAATCTGAAGAGAATATATAGTTATATACCTCAAGTTTTTCTTTCTTTCTCTCGAAATTTTTTTTTTTTCACATTTTTTCTTCTTGGAAACAAACTTCTCTTTATTGGAGACCCTTCTATTCTTGGATGGACGCCCATGTCTTCGAACAGCAAGGGGACTATGAAGTCCGCTTTCGCCAAGAGATTTACGAAAGTCACCAATATTATCACAGCAATCAATATTACTTATAGTGGCATTAGTACTTGTCGAAAAACTCCTCAAATCTGATTCATTTCTTTTTATTTTGGATTGAAACTTATCCATCATGTTCAATAATACAATGCAATTCTCAACAAAAGAGATAGCCAAGTCTGCAACATCATCAAGTTTCTTTTGCAACTTGTGAAATCGTTGAGCCTCCTCGTTGCCTTTCCAATCATCATAGGTAACTTTCATCTTTGTGTGAGACCTTTTTAAGGCCTTCCTCCAACGTGCTAAGATATACATTTCAGGGACTTTTTGAACATTATGTCTCAAAAGAACTGATAAAGTATGCTTGCATAAAATCCTTCTAAATTCAAATAATCGACAAGTGCATTTAATCTCATTTTCCCCTTCATGATTCATCGCAACAAACAGTAAAGTGAAGTTTTTTGTGTTTATCTCCAACCAATATATTCTCAATCACATTAAACAATCCATTTTTCTTGTCAACACAAGAAACTTCATAGTGTAATTTTCCGATCAACTCTCTTTGAAATTCTTTGAACTTTGAATTAGTATATACACTTTGAAATTGCTTTTCTATTTGAAAATCTATTACACAGGGAATACATGTAGTAAAAGACTGAAAATCATCACGATTTTCCTTCAAGACCTTGCTTCTTAAAGCATTATCACATTGTTCAACAAATTGTTTCAATATTGTCTTTGAGTTTACATTGTCATCAAATAATGCATTCATTCTTTCACTACATTGTGTGGTTGACATACCAGCACAAAATGTGTCCTTTACAAATGTAGGAACCCAACGGTGCCTCTATTTATACAAATTATCTAACCACACATTTTCACGAAGGTTGAACTCAATAATGAATTGCTCCCACTTTTCCTCAAATTATACTTTCCTCAATGATTCATAAAGAACAATATTCAAGACACTTTTTATTTTTTCGTACAACTTGTAGCCTTTTAATTTCTTTGGTATCTTTTCATTATATGTCATAGACACCAACGATGCCAAGTATTAGGAAACACAACCTTAATAGCTTTTTGCATTGCTTTGTGTTGATCTGTAATTATAGCACCCAGTGCACATCCAAACACGCATGCTTGTCAAGTACGTAACAACCAAATAAATGTATCAGTATCCTCACTTAATAATAACCCACATCCAAATAAAATGGAGTGTCCACGGTGATTTATGCCTACAAAAATTTTAAAGGACATGTCATACTTATTTGTCAGGTAGGTCATGTCAAATGTAACTACATTGGCAAATTCTTCGTAAGCTGCCCTACTCATTGCATCAACCCAAAATAAATTTCTAATTCGAGCATTATCATCTACGTCCATCATATAAAATAAGTTTGAATTGTTTTCTTGCATCTGAACAAAATAATTATGGATTGCTAGAGTATCTCCAACACCAAGTCGTAATTTTCTCTTCTTATCAATAAAATTTATACAATCTTCTCCAAAAATGGGACATTTTCATGACCACCAGCTTCCATTACAAATGATTGCCAATCCAATCGTGGCTCAATCATTCAATTCAAGTTTTCTTTTAGCACCCATGCTAATTTCCCTATTACATGAGTAAAATCGTGATTTCTGTGGACTCAACCCATGATTATGCTCTAGTATAATAGAATTTATTTTGCACTTTCCATCTTTAAATACAAAAGGGTTAACCTTTGCCTTGTACCCCACTTTCGTCAATGGGTTATGAAAAACAAAAGATTCGACCCAACTACACCTAGAGGAGGGTGATTAGATGTAAATGCGGAATTAATATAATAATTAATTAGCAACAAATCACTAGTTAATTATTTCTAGGTGATTAGTCAACCAAGTCAATTTTCTTATATTTGAATACCACAATCACATGAAGCTACAATCAAAGCAGTAAATAAAGCGATAAACAACACAAGAATTGTTCGCGGAGAAATCCAACATGGAAAAAATTCCGGGCGCTTTGTCAGTCAAAAATTCACTATAAACGTATTGATAAATTTACAGACTACCAACAAAGTTGACGACACAAATTTTCTAATCTCCTGTCTGAAGTTTGAAGTAGCCCTCTTGGAATGTGCACACGAACACCAAATCTGACTCTTCACGAACGTTTATCTCCTGCGGGTCTTCAAGAAGAACTTATCGTTCTTCAGTAATCTTCCTTGATCTTCAAACCTTTGACAGAACCAAGAGAAGATTCAACATTGGTGTTTGATTTTGTTATTTTGATATTTTCAACAAGGTTGACACATATGTATGAAAGATTGAACTCAATAGATTTGATGTAGGATGTTTGCTCTTGAGAGAATAATATTCAACCTTCTTTGACGGAATAATGTGGTGTTAGTATTTATATGTTGGACTGTTTAGGAAACATGAGTCAAGTAAAATTCTCGCAAATCAAAAATTAGGTTGCCCGGATAAATAGGTCGCTCGAGCGAAGGGCCTGTTGCTCGAATGACAGTGGGGCGAAGGTCGGGTGCTGGATGTTCTACTTCATCCGCTCGAACACAAATCCGACGAGCAGCTATCGAAAAATCGGTGAGTTACCTTCGTGTTCCAAACATAAAACTCCAAACCCTAAGCTAACCTATCAACTATGAAATTTTACAATTTAGTCCCTAAATTTTATAATCGTTCAAGTTGGTCCTTTTGTTCACAGAATCGCTAGTACAAAATATAACACTAACATGTTAGGATTGAGGTAATTTTGTTTTATAGACCTTGAATCCCTAGCTCGACAACATGATCAGCAAACAAATGTCAAATCTTCAAATGATCGTGTTGTTCTCTTTTTAACTCCAAAGCCTTCTTGTTTCCCATATTGTTTATAATACCCAAAAAGGTTATCCAATGATTCAAAAGTCGTCCCAACCTCAGGTGCTTGAATAATTTCTTTACCGACCGAGTTCTTATTTTCATTTTGTGCATCCACATATTCTTCATCGCTTATGTCCAACATATTGCCTTCTTCAATCAACATCTCAATCGCTTTATAATCTATGAAAAGATAAACAATAATTAATCAAATCAAAATAATTCTTCGTTTTTCTCTAGAAATGTCAGCGAAACAATCTCTAAAAACATGCAAATGCAAAAATTCAATGATTGATAAAAAAAACTAGACCCAAATGAGAATATTGAATAGAACATATGTTTAATATATCTTGAAAAAGAACATTGAATAGAAATCGATTGTCTTCAATGCATGAATTTACTAAATTACGAGTTGAGCATTGAAATAGGTGAAAATAAGAGGATTCAAGATTCCAATACAAATATTCGCATTATATTTAATCACTTTTTATTGCATTTTTAGAGTAAAACTAGAATAAATAACAAACATAACACAACTTTTTTTGATATCACTACACTTCGAATTTAATAGTAACTGTTGAACTACAAATTAAACATTATTCCTCATGAGAACGATACTCTTCACTCACAAATATTATTACTTATACAACGATCCCATATGCTTACGGGGTATCACGCGAACATGATACAATGTATTATTTGATCCACGTAAAGCTCATCAATCAGTTTATTTATCCACGTGTGGCTATATTGTGAAACATCTATTCACGAGGCATTATCTACTGCAATACTTGAGAAGCTGATAAATCTGATATATAAATCTTAAATGACATTATTACGAGGGGAGTAAATTACACGTTGTACTATTTTTATTTTAATCAAGGTTTTGTCCTATTAATTTTTATTTTTTTTGTAAGATTTTTAATGAGGCAACTTTTGTGGTGTATTCAAAAGAGTAATGTACTCTTTGCTCTACTAGAAATTTTTTTGATAAGGTTTTCAGGGAATTATTTGTATAATGAATGTTGATAATATAGAAGCCATTTGTCCTCATCATAATTCCATGGTTTATTTTAGTATGTCGCCCATTGTATACAAAACTTCTGATGAGAGCAACAACAATACCTATTTTTTTACCGCATCATGCATCTAGTAACCTAGGAATAGTGAATATCTTGGATGAATATGGTATTGCTTGGTGGTATTTAAGACATTTGTGCACAATATATGTATATAAGGGTTTTCATCTAAAAATCAAGGAATCGTTATCTTTTTCATTTGTTCAAGTTTTGTCCCATTAGTTTGCTCGACAATAAATAACGAGACAACATATAATCAATTCAATTTTTAGATAATTAATTATACTATTTGTTTCTCCGCTCAATATTTTTGTCCTTTGAGATTTTTGTCAGATAAGGTTTTAAATGAGGCATATTTGTAATTAAGCATTCAACGTTGAATTAAGTACTATATGTAAATGATCACTATATTCCTCGAGCCCTAATAATGCCCTATAAATATGGGATTTGATTATCAATAAAATGTACTAAAATTTTGACTCTTTTTTTAGTTCTCTTGTATTGTTATCACATTTCTCTTAGCCCCCTGTTTGACAAAGCTTTTTGAGATTTTAAGCTGATGAATCTCGACAAATGTGTTTTCAAAAGAGAATAAAAATTGTTGATCAATGAAATGTGTGATTAAAATGAAACTTGACTAGTTTATAATAGCAAAAAACATTTGTCAAACAGGGTTTAGTTTTTGTAACAAAAAGATATTTATAATTAAGGTTGATTGTATTCGAATTATGACAGGAATGCTAATATTAGTTTCGAATAAAGCATATTAGCAAGTTATTGAACAATTACATGAGCATTATCTACTATTGCCTTTTATGAGAATCCTTAAAATTAGAAATTGTGTTGCAAACCATGACGATCTGCGATTGTAAGAGTCATGCACTATTTTAATGTCTTGGTGTGACTATTATTTTCGGGCTAAAACACGTAGATTGCACGGCAATTATCCACATCCCCAATCTCATTGGGATTTTCGGAAGGCTAAGTCAAACACATGGATTAAAATATCCTATTTTTTGCCCCATTTTACTTAAATATAATTTAAATTTCATGACATAAAAATGAGAAAAAGAAGAAGTTCGGATGAGCTTAGGTAGAGACCAAGTTTCTGATCTTGCCCTAATTTCATGCATTGTTTGGAGTGGAGGCATGTGTTGGGGAAAATACACCGATAATGTGCATATTATATTCATAGCAAAATGTACCGTGAAATCGAAACGTAATTTCGATTTACCGAATCTGAATTTGAGAAGAAATCATATATAAGAATATGAATTTGTCACGTTCCAAACTTTTCTTTCTTTAGAATTTCTCCTTGCAACATAAACATATAAATAAATGAAATCAGATTCTGCAATCACATATGTAAATGGAAAAAGAAATCAAATATAAAAAATGAGATGTAGATGATGCGATTCGGTCGAGGCAAATGTTTGACATTTTGTCCTTAAGATGAATTTGTCCCGCATCGGTGCTAACGGTTTTTTGACAATCATCTCCCAAGATAAAACGACCACATCTAGTCATAGGAGCACTCCACATGGCTTAGACCAACGAATTCGAACGGATTCCCTCTCTACTATAACCATGATTTTTATGCAAGAAATAGTCACTTCTACAAAATATTTTATGCAACATGATATGAAAGAAATGATATGGAATTGTGAGATGAGATATGAAATTCAAACATATGTGATCAATTTATAGTAATTGGAACCATACCAAGAGACACATCTATTGGACTTTATACCCTTCATAAAGAGACATAAATATTGGAAAGTAACCATTTCAAAAGTCATGATCTCCAAAGGTCATGATCTTTGATTAATTTCTATTCACCAATTAAGAATTCCAACAAAATTCCAACAGCATGGCATTTAATCATCCTAGACTTTCATATTAAATTTTTATCGTTTAATTTTTATAATATAACTCTTTATTTCTTCGGTTGAATAGTCATGTCTCTTCAACTTAAAACTCACAAAAATTAAGAGTATGTTTGATTTGTCGTTTTGATATCATTTTTAATTTTCAAATTACTAAAAACGTGTTTGGTATATTATTTTCAAAAATGAATTTTTGAAAACAAGAAAAATTTTATAACATAAAATTCAAAATGACTTTTTGATTTTTGAGAAAACAAAAAACCCAAAACAAAGAAATAAACTTAATCTTTATATTTACAATGATTCTTTTTTTTTAGCGATAATTTTTTTTTTTTTTTTACTTTTTAGCGAAATCAAATAAGTTTAAATCTGATTTTTTTCAACAATAATTTTTTAATTTATTTTAAGTACTTTTTTTTCACTTGTTAGCTAAATCAAATAAGTTTAAATCCAATTTTTTTCGACAATAATTTTTTTTTTTAAGTACTCATCTACATCTATATCTATCTAGAAAAGAGTTCGAATCCTGAAATATGGATTTGGCTATTGGGTAAGTGCAAGTGTACAAGTAGCCTTCTATCCTGTACCCATGGAGGTATAATCTGCGATTTACCTCTTTCACCAAGGTGTAGGGTAGGACAGGTGGGGGCGTAATAAAAAAAATTATATACACTACAAAAAATAAGTGATTTAGCGACAAACAAAATATTGTCGCAAATATTGAGATTTTGTTGCAAAAGTAATTTAGCAACAAGAAGTTGTTTGTTGCAGACGTTGTCGCGCTATATGAGTCACAGAATGTATTTTGCGACAATTTTCATTCGTTCATCGCATTAATAAATTCGCAACATTATTTGTTTGACGCGAAAAATAAGAAATAGCAACAAAATATTTGTCGTCATAATGCCGTCGCAACTCATATTTGTCGCGAAAAATTAAAAGGGCGACAAATTCACTACACCAAAATTTACCTTTTGCAACGTGCAAAGTATGTTGCCTATTACTCATTGCAACTTTCGCGTGTATGTTGCGGGACGCGATGTTGCCGTAGATCTTGGGATACAGCAACGTTCGATGAGTGTTGCGAAAAGAGCTTTTGCAACGTTCGACGAGTGTTGCAAAAAACTTTTTCGGCACATTCAGTGGTTGCAAAAACTTTTTCGCAACAGCCGCTGAATGTTGCGAAAACCCTCAACGTTGCAAAAGCCCTTTTCGCAACACTCACCGAACGTTGCAAAAGCCCTTTTACGTTTTTTTTATTAATTCAACATTTTTTTTCTAGTTTTACAAATTGGCCTAACAAAATTAAAGATTTACAAAAAGATTTTGGATTGTGAAAAAATAATAATTTCATTACAAATTTGAATCCATACAATTAAAATATAGAACAAACTACTCAAATAAGAACAAACTTTCTCCTACTCTTCTTAGAAAAAGAAAAAGAAAAATTACTTATATAAAAGGAATTAAGCTAAATGAAGACACTCCTCTGTCCTATCTCGAGTTCCATCACAATCAGTCACTCCGCTGACTAACATTGGTCACAGATACACCTTTGCTCACAAGAGTATCTGCAATCCAGCCCCCCATATTTGCAGAAAAGGCCATTGTAAGCCACAGAGAGACAACAAAAAGTCCCGATTCAGTGAGATTGAGTTTCAACACCTGCAGCAAATTAATAACCCAAAATTTTCATTCAATCAATTCTAAAATTTTGAATATGTACTTTACAAAATAAGTCACTATAGTTGTATAGTATTGTTATCTATGTCTAAAATACCCGTTTACTCTCCCACAACTTCCCAGTTTTCCCAATTGCAAGAATGAGATCAAGCTGTTTCTGCTGCTGCTCCTACACAGAACTCAACAGGAATAGATATCACATTAACAACAAATATTAGCAATTGAACCATACAATTCTGATAAACAAATTAGCAATTTGAGCCCACAGTTTTTCAAGTATATTCTACTTCTATATAATATAGCAACGCAAACTAAAGATTGCTCGAGTAACAATGCTAAAACTATATCTGAGAAATTTCTGAACGTGTTCCCCAATAATTTTGATATAATGCCTCACTGCAAAAGGTTTTTCATTGAAAATGCACTCTAAAAATGTAGAAACTAGGAATGACCCAGCAGCAGAAAAATGTAGACACTAAAATAGTTACTGGAACAAAAAAAGAGAGAGTAATAAAGCAAACAATTTTTTTAATGTTCAATAAATTTTAAATGTACCTGCGGAAATGGTTTGAGAAGTTCTCCAAAATTCATGCACACATGAGAATTCCATTACAAGTTCAATCTTTTGCAGGTGACAGAAACAGGAAACATGTTCAAGATGTAACACAAATTCTCACCTGTTCAAAATACTGAACCTTTGAACCATCTACCATCATTGCTGCCTTGAGAAAAAGATAAAATAAGAACATAAATTCAACAAGATCTAAACCAAAATGATTAAGAATGAGATGGGACCCTCAACACATTTGGTTCACATTCACAAAGAATTTGTCCATTAGACAAGCAACATTTCAAAAGAAGTCATGCTGCACTTAGCGGCACGAATCTGAAGCCTCATAATTGCAATAGGAAATTATTAGGTCCAATATAAATTGATTTTTCAAAAATTAAAAGGGTCCATAATTCCATGCTGCCATACATTGCATCAATAAATTTCAAATCATCGAGCTTTAAAATGAACAGAAATACAAATTTCACTATTAGAAGGAAAATAATAACCATTTATTTGAAAATTAACAAAAAAGTAAGATATGGCTCATCAATGAATTAGTTAATTGTCGATGTTGTGGTTGCTCTTACTATTATTACTACTACTACTAAATGAATTTTGCATTAACCACCACTTCACATAATTTTCCACCAATTTTGATCCAGTGTAAGGAAAAGTTTTGAGACGAGATTTCATTTTCTCAACAAATAGAATAATTTATTACATAAGATAAGATGCAACCTTTGAGGTTCATATAAGAGCATATACTTCTACTTGCAGTTTCAAAATCATCACTTCCAAATTATTTTTAGCGTATTTGAGCTTCAACTTTAAGTATAAACGTTGGATTGACCTTCACTCCATTCAACACGCAACTAGAATATAAACGACCAAATGCAACCCCTCATGGTTTCCATGAGACGTAAACTAACAAAAATAGGCCATTAATTTACTGTGTGATTTTCAAAATACCACTTCCACAAAATTCCATGCCAAAGAGTTGGATCTTATAACAAAGTCATAAATACCCGAATGAAGAAATTAAACCCCAAAAAAATTTAAAAGGGTCATCCCCGTATGATAATTTCAATATAGCCACTGTTTGCCTAAATTAATACCACGACTCTAGAATAAAGCCCTTATGGTTTAAAAGAATCTATTGTCTAATTAATTTGAAAGGAAGAAAAATTTCAACCAAAATCGAAACCCACAAATATATCAATAAATACAACACCAATTTTCCCACCTAGCTAAAGCAGGAATTTTTCTAGCCGGTTTATGATCTTCATCATCACCACCCTCCAAGCTCCTTTTCCCTCTTCCATTCATTGAATTTGTTCTCTCCTTATGTCTTGTCTGCATCAGAACTCTAAAAGATACCAAAATAAATAAAAATAATAGTAACATAAAAATCGAAATGAATTCTATAAATCAATTTAATTCGTCCAGCCGATCTGGATTCACCCAGTGCCTACAATCCCATCTCCACTTTCTTGCCTCATAACACCAGATCCAAAAAGACATCAATCAAGACACAACTCATTACTCATGCCCAAATTTAAGCACGTACATGGATTACATAAACAATATTACCTGTTGAGGTTGAGCGAGAGTGAAAAAAGAAAGTAGGTTGAAAAATTTTGTGCTTTAATTAATGGGTTTTGGATGTGTGGAGTTGTGGGCTATCACTATCTAAATCATCAATTTCCTCCCCTTCTCCATTGTCATTGCCATCCTCCTCTTCGTCTTCATCAAAGCCCTCGCTCTCACTCTCTAAATCATCAATTTCCTCCCCTTCTCCATTGCGGAAGACAAAGCTTTTTGGTTCTGTCGATTTCAGACGGTTGAGATGACAAAGAGTAGGGGGCAAGAAGAGAGGAGAGGTGGAGACGAGAGGAAGGGGAAAAGTTAGGGATTCTGTCGACTGATTTGATTTATAGACAATTAGAAAAAAAAAAAATTGTGAAAAACGTCTTTCCGCAACGTTTAAAAAAAACGTTACGAGAAGCTTTGTCTTCCACAACGTTTTATAAATGTTGCCAAAAACTTGTCCTCCGCAATGATTAAAAAACGTTGTCAAAAGTAAAAAAATTCACAACACCAAAAAAACGTTGCAAAAGACAACATTAGCAACATCCATTTAAAAAATGTTGCCAAAGCTTAATTTTATTAAACAATGGCAACATTCACATATTACAATGTTGCGATAAACCCCTTTAGCAATATTTTTCACCGAATGTTGCATTTTATGTGTTGTAAATGCTCATTTTTGGCGTAGTGATATTTTGAGATTATTGGGAAAATGAAATTTTGAAGTTTTCAAAGCCAAGTAAAATATTAGGCGGGCAATGAAAATTTAATAGGGAAAAATGAAATTAAATGGAAATTTATTATTTACAATTTGTTTATGATTAGTTTTTTTATTAATTGAATTAATAATAAACATTTTTTAATCTATAGAATTTTTAGCAACAAATATTCATTGTCGCAAAAAGTAGAATATATTGCATCACAAACGCGTTGTTGTAAGAAATAAAAGTTTGTCGCTATAAGTTTTCCACCAAAAAATATTTTGGCGCTTTGCTTCCCTTGTACTTTTTGCGACAGTCTTTATTATTTGTCGCGATTTCTCACATTCCACTACAATTTTCTATGCTGCTTTATATTTTTTGATACTTATTTTTTTCACCACAATTTTAGCGACAAACTTTAAAAATGTGTCGCGCTAAATCACTTATTGCAACAACTTTTTGCATGTCGCAAAAAAAATTGTCGCGAAATCACATTTTTGTTGTAGTGATATATTAAAAATATGGATTGAAAAGAAATTTTTGATCACCAAATTTACCCTTACATATTTAGCTATATGCCCAATATATCCTCATTTATCTTTATATCTTTAATTTTTCATTTTACCCTTATATTTTTATGTTTATGGTCAATAATACTCTTAAAATTAAAACAATTTCAACTAAATTCAATTATTATTAAAATTAAAATTATTTATTTTTAAAAATTAAGTCAATTAATTTTCACTAAACACTATTATTACTAATTATCAGTATATGATTAATGAAAACTTATATAAAATCAAAATAAAAATTATAATAATACTACATATATAATTAACATGAAATGACATAGACTATTAAGTTAATTAATATTAATATATAAAATTTATAAATATAACAAAATTATATATACAATTAATAATGTAGATAGTGTTTAACTTAGAAATTTTTTATAAAAGAAACATATATAATTTAGAGAAGAAATAATATTCAAAATGATCACCATATCTATAGTGTAGATAGTGTATTGATTGATAATTTTTTTCAATTATTTGAAAATTGATGGAGATCTCATGGAGTACGATGATAGGAATTGACTGCTAAAACGGAGTCATCGGGAATATGAGATTTTGTAGTGGTTGTGGGCTCTAGATGTACAGGTCGCTAGGGCATATTATATGAACGAGAGATTGAATCATTTACTAAACTTAATGTATTCTCATTTAACAATATCAATTACATCAATTACTTAAAAAAAATTATTAGTGTTTAAAAATATTATGCATATAATTCTTTCGATACATAAAACGTGCAACGTACGTGCTTACTGCTACTTAGTTAAATAAGGGCTAAATCTATTAGTTAAAACCAGTGTTCTAAAAAACGCGTTTAGGCGCGAAGCGTGACTAAAGCGCTTCGTCTTGAACTAAAGCGAGAATTAAGCGGTCAACGAGAATGTTGATCGTTTAATGGGCACCTAGGTTATTTAACTCTTTATCGAACTCCAATTTAATATATTTTTCTTTTCTAAAAAAAAAAAGTACATTTAATGAAGATGAAAAGCCTAGACGTGCATTAAGCAGTCAATATTCTCGTTGATCGCTTACTTTTTTTTTAAACTTTTCATCTTCATTAAATGTACATTTTTTTTTTTGTGTAGATGAAGAAGAATATATTAAATTGGAGTTCGATAAAGAGTTAAATAAAATTTAAACTACAATTTATCTATGTTATGTAATTATGATTTTCAAACTTATTTTTTTGATAGAAATTATTAAGTACATACAATATTTTATAATTTTAGATGTTTGGTATATATTATATGAATTATTGAATATTTTTTTACAATGATTAAAAATTTAAAATTAAAAAACGTTTTTTTACGTCTAAATTTCGCCTAGATTCATAAAGTTTGAAACTTAATCTTCACGTCTAACTATGCTTTACGCTTTTTAGAACATTGGTTACAACAGGAACTTTTAAAGCTTAGCAAAACATGTCTTAAAGTTGAGTTTTGTTAGTTAATCCCTAAACCTAACAAATGACGAACAAAAAGCGCGAAGCCCTCCACGTGAGCATGAAAACACATAAAAGTAGAACAGCACAAACAAAATTCATTCAGTCCTCGTAACTTTCCAAAAAAAGTTACCAGTGAATGGGGAGATGGAGTACTTCTCTCCTCTTTTACCGTGTTATGGCTGCATCCAAATCGATTAATCCAAAATTTTGCCCAAACCCGCCTCTTAGATCTTCGAATTTTCCATTGCCCAGAAATCGATTCTCGAATTTCAGGTCATTTTCTGCGCTCCCATCTCCATCCCCATCCCCATCCCCATCCCCGTTTTATGCTGAAGATTTGGATTATAAGGCCCCAAATTTTGATCTGAACCACAATTTGGAGGAGTTAAAGGAAAATGAGGACACTGGAAAAATCTTAGTGAAAGCTTTTTTCCTTTGCACCAGGTTCATTTCTCTTCCATTGTGCATATGTATAAATTGGATATAATTCCTTCTATTTTCAGTTATGGGTGTATGCTTGTATAAAATATTGAATTTTTACGGTGCTGTAGTTTTATATTTAATTTTCTTTACTTTATTTTCTTGTATATTGAATGAGTAGTTATTATGCAGTTGTATTTATTTCCATTATCCAAATATTTCCGGGAAGTTAACGGGTGTGCCGTGTGGGTGGTGAATAAAGAAAATTGTTGATTTGTTGAAAATTTTTGGTTATGTTGTTTGCAATCGATTGAAAAGTTGCTTTTTTTATTTAAACAAACGCCTTTTTTTTTTTTGGGTACATGTGAATTTATAATTTGTACTGAGTAATCATGAATTTAGCGCTCTACAGTTTCGTTATTGGTTGTTGATATAGAAAATTGGGGTGAATAATGGTAGACCTAAGTAGCAAAAGATATACAAGGGCAGGGTCAGATGACTCAGATCCAAGAATTCAGTTAGGGCGTTGAAACAGCGATGAACCTACAAGTTATCATTGCCGATATGTTGGAGATGCCACATGGTGCATTCCTTTTTTTCTACAACTGGATATGTCGATGATAGATCAACAACTCAACACTACAACAACAATTCATAAACCCAATAAAAAGCTAGTAAGGCAACAACATCCAGCAATAGACCAACAAGCAACAATAATTCAGTAATAAGCTGACAAAACAACAACAAATCTATAATTTCATTTCATTATAAACTATTATCGATAGAGAAAAATAGGGATGAAAAGCATAGTCCTTGCTAAATGTTAATCCAAGGACTTAAAATGAGTGTGAAGCAACCCACTGTCTAGCATCGAGCAGCCATCAATTAGATTAAAAGATGATGTAATATGAAAATCCATATTTATAAAACAAAATGTAATCACTTCAAACACTATGTTATAATTGTTAGAATAATGTCACATAATATTATGAGGGTGTTTGTTGGGGATTAAAATTAGATTTTTTTAGTAGATTATGATATAAGTTTTTGAAATGTGTGGTTAAAAAGTTGTGGGACCGATAAAAAATGTGGTTAATAATGATTGTTTGATTTTTACTTAAATTAAAATCAGATTTTGATCCGAACCAAACATGCTCTAATATTTATTTTAGTGATTACTGAAAAAACAAAACAAGAAATCAAGAGAATTGCACAAATATATTTATCGCTAAAGTGAATTTGCAAACCGAGGCTTGTTATTATACATGTCCTTAAATTAGATTCGACTCCTCACAGTAAGTGCTTAATGGTTCTTTTGAGCATCTGTCTTCTAGGATACAACGGAAAATTAGTAGAAATTGAGCACCGAAGTTTCTACATTGGTGAATTGAATTTGATTCAAACTATCACCAAAAGTGGAAAATTTTGATCAGAAAGAAATTGAAAAGAAGATGGGAATTTTCATGTATGGAACCAAGAGAAAAAATCAACTATATTAAAACGTTCTGACGAGCGACTTAATAGATCTTTAGTTCCATGTGGTACAACCATTAACACCATCATTAACCTAATGGTTTAATCTTTTCATTGACATAGGCAATAAACACAAGAGTTTTAGGAGTTAGAAATCAGTTGGAAGAAAAAAATAAAGAAATATAGGAAATAAAAGCAAAACGTGAACTAATTTCGGTATGACTTTCGTGTACACAAGTCGCGCTTGCATGTAAGTTCAATGGCCCGAGGTGCTAATCCAGTCTGTGATTTGCACTCATGCGCGCGCACATGTAGATAGCCTCTATGCTACACATGATTACACTTTACAAAAGTTTGGTATATATAAAATAGTCATTGCCCTTTTTATTTTCCTATGTGGGACAAACTTTAATGGTTTTCCTTCCAACACACATAAACTCCTTCTAATTGGTACACTTTGAACTCCAATTTCTTATTCACTTGAACAACAATTTTGACAAGTAAATATATGGTTTCAATGTTCTCAATGAGGAGATAACAAATCTACTTTGATACTCCAAAATAAAGGAATTGATTCCACTCAAAATGATGCCAAAACAGCTCATACACAAGCCATTTTTCCAACAATAATTTGGAACTTCTTCATCTTTTATATACAATTATACAAAGATACATGTTCAATTAGTGAGATAAGAGTGCTCACTTACTAAGGCAAGCAGATTGAAGCTTCTTCTTCTATAGCAGTAGTTAGCAATTGGAGCTTTTGCTTCACTGAACTGAACATGATTTGGGACCAGGATCAAGGTAACTGCCCACAACCACAAGTCCATACATCAAAAGAAGATGACAAAAATATTGGACATTGTAATCAAAATTAACACGTATCGTAATACATAGTTCACACAACTGGGTAAATTAATAGTTAAAGTTATATAATTTATATGGAAAACGTGCATTTTGAAAATAAGCAAAAGACAAACAAGAAATATAAATAGGAATGATATTGAAATTGAAATTGAAATTCTATTCCTCCATAAGTAAGAAAAAGGGGCTTATGAGCATGACCATTTCTTCAAGAATAGAACTGACATGTTTACTACTTCTGTGTAGAGCTTCGTACTGGGCGTCAATGAAGGGGCAGAGAATGGGGAGGAAATTAGTGCTTAAAATTGTCAAATGGGATTTGGGGCAAATTGTATTGAGAGAAAGATTGGAGAAGGGTAAGGCTGAGCGGGCAAGTCGATTAGAATTGTTGAATTGGGTTTGAAATTATAATTATTAGAACGGGCCTGGTCAAAGCACCAAGTCAACGGGTGGGTAGTTCCACAAGTCAATGCCTGGTCAAAAATTTTAAAATTTTTATTATAAATCATAATTTATATTCTACTCTAAAATTTAATTAAGTAATTGAACTATTTTAAATTTTCAAATTTTCTATTTTTAAAAAATTAAATTAGAGATTTATATAAATTTTATTATTTTCTTAAGACAAGTAAAACATTTATAATACTTTCAAAGAATGTAATGATAAGTAGCATTTGTATATATATGTTATTTAAACCAAATCTTTGTACAACTAATTGAGATAGCCTAGTCATACCGAGTTCCTCAATCAATACTCAGGGGTTCAAAATTTGGCCACTGCATTTTAATAAGTTATCAAAGGTATAATCATTTTTGGGGATGTAGATTAGGTGGGATTGGGTTTAGGGCTATGGACTTGAGCTAATGGGTTGAAACTTGGACAAGGATTACACTTAAAATTGGACACGCGCTAAACTTTAAAAAAAAGTCCTAAAATGAAGCTGGACTGGGGCTGTACCAGACTATAGCTGGTCAAGACTCTTGGATCTACCCCCATATAAGGGGCTTTCCTAGAAGAAGAGGCTAGAGGGCTCTCCCTTTAAGTGGTTTGATGCTGAACAACACATTGGTATTGGGTAGCTTTTATATCTGTGAATGATTAATAAAATTATTCTCTTATGCAAGAATGACATTATATTTTTCTTAACTTTTGAAATATTCATTCAAATTTTCAATTATGGTGAAGGAATAGTTAGTTGTGCTTTTGCCGTTCTTCCTATTCACAAGAGTGGTGCAATCTCATTAGAACATGGCATGTTGTGGTTATGAAGGTGTAGTTGTATTGGATCTTCTAGAAGATGTAGTGAAGTAAATAATACAATGGAAAGGGATTCTTGTAGTTGATCTCAAATTTACAAAGAATAAAGCTTTGTTTGTTGTTGATCATGGAATATTTTAATTTCAAATAAATAAACAATAACATATATAATAAGGCATCAAAGACTGCCTTTTTGGAAACCCAGAACTTTGAGCTTTTTAGTTTTCCTTGACGAGAGTTTGTTTAGACTAAAATTTAGAAGTGTAATTCCTGCCATCTTGGGGTGCAAGAGGAACACCGAAGTTCGTAAGGTATCATAATTATACTTGAATTTGACAATGTTGCCGAATATAGATATTTTTGTTTAGGCATCCTTTTCTGTGGACAAAACTTACTATTCTGTATAATATTATCTTCATCTTCCTTGTTTTCATCAGTCACCTAACTGAAGTTGGCCAATCATTTTCCTTGATAGACTTTCCTTTTTTTATCAAAGCCTTGAACTTTTCAAGTTCGTTCCGATAATTGAGTATGACAAGGAACAAAGTTGAACTGCTATCAGCCGACCGCTACTCTTTGCATTCTGATTAATTTTTCTCTCAGATGGTCAAACTTGAATAAACTAATTCTCTTTGTTATTCAACTCATTGATGTTATTAAGTAGCCAGGAGGGTCGTCCATTATTGATATAAATTGTATACAAACTTTTGGTTAATTATCGTATACTCATATATGTTATTCAACATCGTGGAGCATACGAATAATGTAAATTGGAGATGCCAATATAGCAGGTCTGGACTATGTAAAGTCAGTTTTAAAAAGAAAATAGTTTTCACAATAATATGTTCAATTTCGTAGGTTACCTTCTACATTTGTTCAGAATTGTGCTAACGTCTGTGTACTAATTTCTGAAGTTACCATTCGCTAGGTGTAACTTCTCATAGCCATAACTGATGAAACATGATCACCAAGTGCATAACAGAATGACGGCTTTCAATTTTTATATTTTATCATGTTGGAATACATCGTGACCTTGCAAATTTATATTTTTGTCTCCTTCCATACTCCAGAGCTTCGAATGATTGGTGTCTAATTAACATGGAAGTTGTAAATAACCACTGCATGCATTCTGTCAGTTGTTTGGTTGGTAAAATCCCTGTGCATGATCATGTCTGTGTTTTTCAGGATTCCCTGTGTTACCACTTCCTTTTTGTTAGATTTCTATCTCGTTTATCTGTTTTCTCAGATTCATGGTTTTGACAGTGTTGATTTGAAGAGCATGCAAGCGGAGAATTCAAACAATGTTATTCCTCCCACCTCGCGTTCATCAAACTATATTGCTCTCAGATTTTGCGATCCCCCACTGCAAACTGTAAGAGTTGATATGCCTACATTCTATTTATTTTAAGAGTTCATATATTACAGTCTTCCATGATATTTGTTTTCTCCTTTCCCTTTCTATGCATGATGACGTTTTCTTCGAACTACTTGTTCACTCGTAATATTAGATGTTGCAATTAGAGCATATGTCCTTTGGCACGATGTGGACATCCTCTGGCACGATGTGGACATCCTCTGGCAACAAGGGGGCTGGCCCGAAACCTTACCGATGAAACTGCATTTTGACCGTGCAGCCATTACTAGTTGCCTCGAGGACTTGAATTGGCATAGGTAGCATTGGAAAGTTGTAACTGACTAAATGTTGTCCACTGAATGCTTCTCTTTCAATTTCCTAGCACTACAAATGCCTTACAATGTGATTGGTGAGTCTACAGAGAGTGATGTGGAATTTATAGGCAGTGGATGAGATCACTAATAACTAATTTTATGGTTCAATATATTTTAATTTGCATACTCTAGGATTTATGTCTCGTTAAAATTTTGGATTTTTGTTTTGGTCTCAAACTCACAGACATCTTCCTCCAATCATAAATACTTCAAGATATAAATGTTCAGTAGATTATTTTAACTTGTTTTCATTTTTCGTTCTTCTTAATAACAACGTTAAGGAGGTAAAACTTTCATGTGGGAGTGTGGATGTGCCAGAAGGCGGGAAAGGGGTCCCTTTATGCTTTGCATACCACATGCAATACACTTCTTATGCATTCATACATGCTGAGTAAATAGTTAGTTTCTCCACATAGTGATAGATTTGTATTAACTGAGAACAGTTTAAGAAAACACGAGATTAAATCAAATTGCAGTTCCTGCTGACTCTCAGTAAATATGTTCAGTAATCAAAAGGATTTCAGTTTGGAGTACAGGCATCGCATTATTTTCTGAAACTTTAAGAACGAGGGGAAAAACTGTGCCCACATAATACAAACTATTTTATTTAGCCTCTTCCAAATCTGGAGATACGGTTTATGTCTTTTTTGGTATTTAAGCTAGCTTCCAAATTCAGCCTTGCACAAAAATCCCTTTTTCTATGTGCGGAAAATTAGCAAAATATGCCCATGACCCTTTTTATGTCTCTCACTCACTGGGGTGTTGGGAGAAACTGCATTCTAAATTTTGGCATCATTGCAGTACCTTGCTTTACTGGAGTAGAATTGACAATCTCGTCTTTGTTTGGTACTACATTATTCTCACTTAATTCTTGGGTATTCTCTCTTTATTTTTTCATTTTATGGTCCAATAGTGTGGGTTTCACAATAGGGGCCAATACTTTTCATTCTTGAATCCTTCCCCACAAGACTTGAACTTGGAAGGAGGCTAGAAAAATTAGCCATTAGGTCAACTCTTGCACTCCTTTTATTTCTTGTGGATTTGAAATTTTGATATTTCTTGTCAAATTGTTTAGTATGATATCTTATGAAATATACATGGGAGATCTGATTATTAGTTATGAAGTATGTTTATTCAATCGACATTTAAACTTCTGATTTAACTCATCCTTTAATCATGCCACCACTAAATGTTTGTGTTTAAGAGTTTACATTCATATTCTTCAATGGCTTTGGAATGAGTAAGTGTGACTGCTTATAGATAAATTTTTATGCTAGAGTATGAAAACATTTTCAAACTCTTTTTTTAATTGAATTGTTTTCGGTAAAAATGCCTTGTGCAAAAATGAACATTTCATTTTAGGGAAGCGTATTTGAAGAGAATGCTAGTTCCTGTCGTTACATGGTTGTCTTCCAATATGGTTCAGCAGTCCTGTTCAATGTGGAGGATCATGAAGCTGAATACTACCTACAACATGTTAGACGACACGCTTCTGGATTGCTTCCTGAGATGAAGAAAGATGGTGAGACTCCTTTTCGTTTCTTGTTTGTTTTGCTAAACATCGTATGGTCTTCATGCATGCTTTCTTAATTGATATATTGTGACCTATCATGGCCAAGGAATCAAATGTCCATTATAGTGTACCTCTCTTGCAGATTTTAAAGAAAATAACATGGAGATATGTCACTCCAAAGTTGAGAGTGTTTTACGTAGAAACACACTTATATATCTTACGGAGGATATAGTGTTGAACCGAAGATAGTAACGAAAAGGATTTATGTAGCTAACCCCAATGTATTGAGAATAAATGCTTGTTTGGATTACATTATAAGCACATTCTAATTTAAAAGTCAAAACCAAACTTTAATTTTAACTGCACGTTTCGCAGGACTTATAATTACTACACACTTATTCATTGCTCATTTCTGTCATGATTATATTTTGTCTAACTTATAATGAAATCCAAACATGCATCAAGCCTTATTGCATCTTTTGCAAAGCTTTAACATTTTTTTAAGCTAGTCAAATATAATTTTTATCCACATTTTATAGAACCCATAATTTACTACCCACTTATTATCCACACATTATGTAACACCTATGGATTACAAGTACTTATAAGTAGTACTAAACAAACACTTAGTTTGTTGTTGTATCCTCGATGAATATGAATACTGAATTCCTTTCCCTAACCGTCAGTCAATATGTGACATTATAATGAAATCCAAACATGCATCAAGCCTTATTGCATCTTTGCAAAGCTTTAACATTTTTTTAAGCTAGTCAAATATAATTTTTATCCACATTTTATAGAACCCATAATTTACTACCCACTTATTATCCACACATTATGTAACACCTATGGATTACAAGCACTTATAAGTAGTACTAAACAAACACTTAGTTTGTTGTTGTATCCTCGATGAATATAAATACCGAATTCCTTTCCCTAACCATCAGTCAATATGTGACATTATAAAAGTCAAACCTGCTGGGTAAGCACTAGAGAGGGAGGAAAGAAGAGAGAATAGAGAATTTTTCGTAAAATTGACAATAGCAAAATGCTCGCTTGCGATACAATATAACACTAGGGTTAGGAGTTGCCAATAATCATTAAACTAGGAAATAACAAGGCCGAACAAATAAAAACGAAACTACAAAGTAAAATTAAACCCAATTGCCAGTTCTTATGAAAGGTCCAATGCTTTTTAACGCTTCATTATGCTGTTTAGAATTATATGACTATTGTGGTTCCATAAATGTTTGTCAATATTTATCAAATTTTACAAACATTGTTAAATTTGTATACGATGAATGTCAGCATCCTTGGTGTCTATAATTTTCACACAACAACATGAATTACATAAATATCATAGTCCACTTTTCTGTTTACCATCAGATTATGCCATAAAAGAGAAGCCCTTGTTGGTTGACGATATGCAAGGAGGTCCAGATCACATTATTCTGAAAAATCTGGACGTAGATAGTGTCCGCGTAATTAGCAGCGTGCTTGGACAAAGTATAGCGTTGGATTATTTTGTCTCACAGGTAAAATAGTTAGATATGTTATCCTTCTTCTGTATTTTTCTGGTTCAGCAAACTTTTAAAAGCCTTCTGTAGAAGCTTCTTGCTTGCAACTGCCTCTAACATACAATGGTTGTTGTACGTCAGTCATATGGTCTTCTTAATAAGCATAATTCAAGTTAATAATCTCTCTCGGTTTCAGGTTGATGGTATAGTTGGACAGTTCACAGATATTAATCGTGGTATGGAAAAAAGTGGTACTTTCACAATGGATCGGAAGAAGCTCTTTCAACTTGTTGGAAAGGCAAACTCAAATCTAGCTGATGTGATTCTCAAAGTCGGTCTTTTTGAGAGGTAATTTTCCCATAGATTTTGGGTCAAAGTCCAATATGTAGTTCTGTGTTTCTGCAAATCACGAAGCATAATGAAATGGGATCAATGCTTTTTACTTCATGTGTTGTCCGTATGAATACTGATTAATATTAGAGATGACTCGTACATAAAAGACATGAAAAGAAAAGTGTAAACTCGATTTAGGGTTTTCCACATTTGTTGGTTTGCTCGGGTTTGATCATCTACACTGTAAGCACGAGCTTTCACAAGGTTTTGCTTCTCTCTCTATTATTGATGCTTATTGATAGTCATCATCATCCGTTGAGCCTCTTCTAGTTAATGTCAAAATTATCTGTTTGGGTTTAGGTTCTAAATTCATTGCAGAAAATTTACGAGTAGAAAAAATTGTGAAACTTTAGATCAGAGTTAATGTACATGTTAAGTGACTTTTTAGTAAATTCTCTGAGATATCACATGATAGTCTTTAAAGCTTGCGTGGTACTAAGTCAACTCGTTTAATCTAAAATCGCCAAAAGGTGGGTGAGCAAGAGTTGCCACAATATAAAAGAGAAATAAATAAATGACTATAAGGAGCCAGCGATCTCTCTTCTCCCAAAGTGTTTCATCATGCTCAAACATGAGCCTATCGTTTGGTTTATGGATCATCAAATTCCCACAAATGGAATGAAAAGTGGATCTAGCGTTCTAGCCGCTACTTCATTTCGTATAGTGACAACGCTTTCTCTTATAGGGGTCTATTTTCTTTGACTTGACTCAGCTTGGTCACCCTGGGAAACAATTGCTTGATTAGCTGTCTAAGAATAAACTAGTCTCTTGTAGTTCGAATTTGGATCCCCATATTTGTAACCTAGTTAATTTTAAGCCTTTTGTCTTTGTTTGATTATATGACCTTTTATTCCTTAAAGATTTCGTCCGATATAATCTAAAGTCTGTAATTTTTCATTGCTCAGATCAGAAATAGCTTGGAGAGATGCTAAATATGCTCAGATACTCGACTACCTTCGAGAGGAATATGAGGTCGCCCAACGATTTGGAAACCTTGATTTTAAGCTAAAATTTGTTGAGGTACGTATTTTCTGCAACCTTTCTGCTGTAACTATTTATTGAAGTCCTGTAATTTCTTGAATTACACTATCTTGATTCTGAATTCGATTGCACACTCTGTCTCCTGAAGCATAACATTCATTTTCTTCAAGAAGTGCTTCAAAACCGAAAGTCAGATTTGCTGGAATGGTGCATCATAGTTTTATTGAGTATAGAAAATCTAATAGGGATATTCGAGATCATTCGCGAATCTACAGGAATTGCAATATGAACACGAAATATGCGATTTATTTATTTATTGGGTCTGCTGCAGCAATAATACAATTATACATTGATAACAAAATGATTATTTTGTCATCATAATTTATACAAATTTCGTTTCCCTGCTGCAGTGCCATGATTTTATGCTGATTATTCTTTATTGGCCTGCCGTTCTGTTTTCTTCTGGTAAATATACAAATATAGATTTGGTTTTCATAGTCATTGCATGCGCCTAAGATAATTGGAAGCACATCTGCCGTGGCTCTTGGTGCTCGAATATTGGGTCGGGCATTTTCTCTAACCCTTCTTACTGTGAATGGATATGCAAATGAACTTTCAAAAGAAGCATCTCCTCGAGGTAAGGGAATATAGATATTAAAATAACCGTTAAGAGTGGTTGAGCATTGAGAGTCGATCTGAGCTTGTTTTCGTGTGTTCGCACACTCTCATGCAACGAGGGTCTTTTCCTAACAAAATATTTGGCTCGTGAAATTTTCGTAAATGATTGACTGTGAGAATTGATGTTAAGAACTTGCTATATCGAAACACTTGTTTGAAAGCCTAGACTATTAAAGAGATTAATTAAGATGCATGAACAATATAAAATCCAAGATTTAAAAATAAATAAAAGTGATAATTACATCATACACCCCCAATAAGTTTTAAAATTTCGAAATACTACATGATAATGCAATACAACACCCAGGCTCAACTTGGGAGTGCATGCGTCTCAGACCACTGAAACACACATAGCACAACCCCTAGGCCGGCTCGCCATGGGTTGGGCCGTACGGTCCAGACCACTCCATCAACTTTTCAAGTCATCTTTCTCAGTGTCGGGGGCCCTGTTCTCTTCGTAGGCTTGGACCTGAAGGCCTTGTCCTACAAGGAGTCCCCTTACACCCCACTTTTTGTGTGTAACCCACAATAGAAGTTGTAAGAACATATTCAAAAGACTCTTTATATATAAAGAACATTTTATACATTATAAAGAATATTTTTAAATTAGTTATTAGCACAAAAGGTCTCTATATTTGAAGTTCATTGTGTAAGACGGATCCCAACATTTTATTTATATATATATATATTTTACATTTCATCACTATTTACACATTTCATTGCGAAAATCATTATTTTCACTAAGAAAACCACCTTGCCGTCGACGCAGCCAAGTCCCCCAAAAGAAATTCCTTCATCCATTCAATTAATACATTGTTTGTCTCTCTCTTTCAAACTCCTTACAGGATGTTTCCAAATTTTTATGCTGCATATTTTGGTCATCCTCATTCAGGGACACTGAAAAACACGTTATGTTTTTTTAGTGAAATCTTGTTATTTTTGTGAAGACTGTTTCCGTAAAGGAAAAAATTAATTGGTCAGTGGGTATGTGTAAGGCCGAGACCACACACGATTAGATATGGAAACAATAATAACTCAATCAAACAGAAAGTAAATTGCAGAAATGAAAGAAGAACACAAAGATTTCTTTCGGCCTAAGCCCCAGAGGTTCGGCGATCACATCTAACGCCTACATCCCCTGTTGAGCATCCAATTTCTTGGATAACGTTCGGTTGCACTAACTGGCCCAAAAACGGCAACAAAGGTTACAAATGTTCAGAGAAATAGAATCGAGAACTTATCTTTCAAGTTCAACCACAGATCAGCTATGAATCACCAAGAATATAACATAAAACTATCCTCGAACACGACTCACAACCAAGAACAGAGAAAACACAAAGTTCCCTCACTGTATTCACAAAGAATACTCAACCACAAAGGTATTCACCACGATCGCCACACAAAACCAGTAGTTTAGAGTGCGAAATACACGAAGGAAAGCCAAACCCTAGCCCCCTTCTTCTTTTCTCTCGTTTTCTCTCTCTTTGAAAACCAACAGACGAAAAGCCAAGTGAAGTGAATGAATCAACCCTAGCACCCCGTTCAAGTAATAAGGAAGCTTCTGAATCCAATTAATCAACAGCCCAGATTAAGGCACGTGTCAATCATCCAGCCATCCTCCATATTTAACAAAGTCGCATTCCCCTCAAACACGCCTTTTTCACAATTATGGCAGCACCTTTTAAAATCCAACCAGGGTTCGATTCCAACAGTATGGGGAATAAATTGGCAGTAATCTTGAAGAATGTCTTATTTGATTCTTGGTCTGCTCCTCTATTTCCCCTCTCATCTCATCTTCATCTTTTCCATTTCTTATTCTTTTATTCAAGAATTCTTCTTTTAGAAGCTGATTGCAGTGATGATTGGCTTAGAATTTTCTATCAATGGAATGAATTTTCCCTTTCATTTTCCTTTTTCTTGTTGGAAAGATTTGGAGAATTGGAGGGAAGTCAGTCAATATTTGGCTTCACTGATTTCTAAGGTTATATCTGTAAAGACTTGGGGGTCTATCTTAAAAGGTCAACCTTATTAAGAGGAGTAGTTCAAAACTTTATAAATTGGTCTATGTTTACATCTTTATTCAATGTGGAATTATATCCCTTAACAATATCTAGGATTTTTAATTGTTTGGTGGTGGTGGAGGATAATAAAATAAATTTTTTTTATATCAATTTTTTTTAATAATTTATTTGGGACTCGTTTGCACTTTTTAAAAAAATATTGGGAATATGATTGTAATTAGTTCTTTATTTTTTTTTCCTTTTTGTTTTACTTAAATAAGAATGTATATTCATCATTTCATAGTTTTTTTTATTGAGAAATTGGATTGAAATGGATGAAAATGATGTTTTTCACAAAGAAATGTGTAAATAAGGGTAGAAATGTTAAAAAATATAATAATAATAATAATAATAATAATAATAATAAAGAAGAAAGGTTGGAACGTTTTGCACACAAATGGAGGACGTTTTGTGCTAATTACCATTTTTAAATTTAGAGAATCAAAATTTTTATGCACTCCTACAATATTATCTATTTTGGCTATTTATTTTGCTTTTCTCAAAAAATATTTATTAATTTCTACTCATATTTTATTCAACATAATTTTTTATACGTCAATGATCAATCAATTTAAATGTGATTTGAATAGTTTAAGAAATAGAGTATTGAAATCTTTGACTTATTAAATACAATTATTGTATATTAAGAAAGAGAGTGAATTTATTTTCTAAATTTGGAGAGCAAAACATACTATCTATTTTGAAAAGTTTAAATTGTCTCTCTTGGAGCCTTTTTTTTTTTAAACAGTAGTTCTTAAAAATAAATAGTATTTCTTTATCTAGAAAGTCTCTTGGAGATTGAAAAGGTCAAAGGAACCATTCAAGATTAACAAAGAACCAAAAATCACGAACACAATACAAAGTGAAAACTGCAAAAAATGAAAATCAATACAAGGATTTTTCTGACCGAAGCACCAGAGGTTCGGCGACTACTTCTAACTCCTAATCTCCTGTTGAGTATCCATTATAAATGGATAAAGTTCGATTGCACTATAAACCAATAATATGGAAGAAAGGTTACAAACTGTTTGAACAATACAAGATAAAACCACTAAAACTTATCTTTTTTCACTATTGCTTCAGATCGAAGCACCTTCAAGCCAAGAATCACGACAGAGCACTCAGATACGTCCCAAACATCAACTGATAGCACGAATTACAGAGATTCGACCCACTACACAATCTGTATAGCATCACAAACAAGCTATCACATGTATTACATAATGATTCTATCATTTACACACTTGAATCACTCAAGAATTAGAAACCCTAGACGAAGAATAAGGTTTTCTCTCAAGAGGACGGAGGAATGGTCGAACAGAGAGTGAATAGTCTCACGAGCCAACAGGCCATCCGTTCAAATAATATCATAAGCCTCTAGAATATAAACCAACGATCATCATAAAGTCACGTGTCAAGATCCAGTGAATTGGTTCCACTAAGAAAAATGCCATTTAAGTAAATACGCTTTCTCCACAAATAATTGTGGAAGCACAACTTCACAAAGAGCAGGGTTCGAATCACAATAATCTCCACCTTGCTTCCAGCAATTATGGTTATAGTGAAGCCATGAGCTTTACCAACAGTTTATAATTTCATTTACTCAAAGTACATATACATTTAATGCAGAGTATCAACAGATAAGAACTTTAAATAATTCTGAAATTTGTTTAAAGGTATAACTTTTGTTCCCATGTCAGATGGATTGTGTAGAGTATCAATTTTGCCAATCTTAAAAAATCCTTTAGAGACAACATCTCTTATAAAATGATATTTAACATCAATGTGTTTCATTCTATCATGAAACACAGGATTTCTACTCAAGTGTATTGCACTTTGATTATCAGAAAAAATAAAAGGATTTGTATTTACAAAACCATGTTCTTTTAGAAAACCATTTAGCCAAATACCTTCTTTATATGCATCAGTGGCAGCAATATATTCTGCCTGAGTAGATGATAGAACAACAATTTTTTGTAATTGAGATTTCCAACTAACAACGGTACCACATAAGGTGAAAAAATAAGATAAGGTAGATTTTTTATTGTTCCTATCCCTAGCAAAATATGAGTCAGTGTAACCCTTTAAAGTTACACCATCTTTATTCATTTTAAACATCAAGCCTAAACTAGATGATCCCTTCAAATATTTCATCAACCACTTTATGGCCTTCGAGTGACTTTCACAAGGATTTGACATGAATCTACTCAAAATACTAATGCTATAGGCTAAATCAAGTTCGGTACAGATCATCAAGTACATAACAAATCCTATAGCATTGACATAAGGAATTTCAGACATTATTTTAGATTCATCCTCATTTTTAGGACAACATTTAGATGACAGTTTAATATGATTAGCAAGAGACAATGATGCAGATTTACAATCAAACATAATGAACTTCTTTAATATATTATTAACATAGTTTGTTGATTTAAGAAAATGGACCCATTTTCTTTATTTCTTATAATCTCCATGCCAAATATTTTCTTGGCAGGGCCAAGGTCTTTCATCTCAAATTCAGATTTCAATTTATGCTTGATATCATCAATTTCAGATTTATTGGTACTAGCAAGAAGCATATCATCAGCATAAAGTACCAAATATATGGAAATTTTACCTCCACCACCTTTACAATAAAGACAAGTATCATAGTTACTTCTATTAAAACCAAGCTTCAAGGCAAAAGAGTCAAACATCTTATACCATTGTCTTAGGGTTTATTTTAAGCCATACAATGATTTTTTTAGTAAGCATACATTTTTATTAGGATCACCTTTAACAAAATCCAAAGGTTGTTTCATGTAAATAACTTCATCCAATTCACCATACATGAATGAAGTTTTTACATCTAATTGATCTAATTCCCATTTAAATTGGGCAACTAATGCAAGAATGCATCTTATAGTGGTATATTTAACTACAAGTCTACACCTTCTTTTTGTGTAAAACCCTTGAGAACCAGTTTAGCTTTGTATCTAACCTTATTGTTGCCCTCATCCCCTTCTTTTAGTTATATATCGACTTACAATCAATCAATTTCTGATCCTTAGATTTTCTAACCAATTTCCAGGTTTTATTTTTATACAAAGAAGTCATTTCTTCTTCCATTGCAGCTAACCAATTTTTAGACTCTTTAGATTTTAAGGCATCATAATAAGAGTTTGGTTTAGATTCGGTTTCTTCCTCACTAGTGAATAAGGACACAAGTCATCACTGCAATACCTAGGAGGAGGTCTTATTTGCCTCTTTTCCCTATCCTTAGTAAGCTGATATTCATTAGCAGGGATATTAACATTATCAATTTCAGTTAAGATAACATGTTCAGTTTCTACAGGTACAGAGTGTGTGTTATCAACCTTAATAGCTTCCACCTCAATTTGAACATCATGTTCAATCAAACTACCCTTCTTTCCTTCTAAACATGGCATGCATTACTCATTGAACACACCATCCCTTCTTATTATAACCCTGTAACCTTTTTCCCCATACACCCATAGCCTATACCTTTTAACATTTTCAGCATAACCTAGGAACACACACTTAAGTGATCTAGGTTCCAATGTTCCTATGTTTTGATGAGCAAATGCACTACCACCAAAAGTTTTCAAATAGGAATAATCAACAAGCTTTTGAGTCCACACAGATTCAGGTGCATTAAAGTTTAAGGCACTAGTGGGACTTCTATTGTCAAGATAGGCAGCAGTTTTAACTGCTTCTCCCCAAAATAGTTTGGGTAGGCTAGAACTAAGAAGCATACATCTAACCTTATTTAATATTGTCCTATTCATTTTTTCAGCAATGCCATTTTGTTGGGGAGTATAAGTTACAGTTTTGTGTCTTATAATGCCATGTAATTTACAAAAATTGTCAAATTCATGCTTGCAAAATTCTAGACCATTGTCAGTCCTTAAAGTTTTAATTTTCAAATCAGTTTGATTTTCTATCTGAGTTTTCCAATTTTTTAAAATGGTAAAAGTTTCATCTTTAGTTTTTAATAAGAACACCCAAATATTTCTAGAAAAATCATCAATGATAAGAAGATAGTATTTAAGACCAGACAATGTAGATGTGGAAGAAGGGCCCTACATATCAGCATGCAAGTATTCTAGAATTTGCTTACTTTTATAAGTACTAGTAGAGAAGGGCAATTTGACTTGTTTTCCAATTAAATATTGTTCACAATTTGAAATATTACCAATGTTCTGATTTTCGAAAAACCCATTACTAAGTAAGGTTTTTAGTCATTTCTTTCAAATGTGACCTAGTCTACCATGCCACAATTTGGCAAGGTTAAAGTCATTATCTAAAACTGCTGCAGTTAGACCCACAAGTGGTTTAGCATTTAAAAAATACAAACCATGTCTCTTAGGGGTAGAAGTGACTAGATCATCCCCCCTTAAGATTTTAATATGTCCCTGACCAAGTTTAATGTGAAACTCTATATCATCCAACATACCTAGAGATACAAGGTTTCTTTCTAGTTCAAGAACAAATCTAGTACCTTTTATAAGTAAAATTTTTCCATTTTCTAAAAGTAGTTTAATCGTTCCAATTTCTTTTACTTTGCAGGTCATGTTGTTTCCTATGATGACTTGTCCACCTTTTGTTCTTTCAAAATCCAAAAAATAATTTTTTACAGATTACATATGGAATGAGCAACTTGAATCAAGAATCCATTCTTGATTCAGGTTCTTCTCCATATTGACAAGGATCAAACCATTGTCAAGTTGATTTTGATCATAAGATAAAACGGCATCACCTTCACTAGATTTCTTTTCTTTCAAATCATTTTGATTTTTAAAACAATCTTTAGCAAAATGCCCTAACCTTCTACAGTAATAGCATTTCTTTCATTTTGCTTTACCTTTTGAATAATTTTTGAAATTATTTTTCTTTCTAAAATCATTGGAAGGTTTTTAGTGAAAATTTGATTTCCCAACATTTTTGCTTTTTAGCAAAAGATTTTCTCCACTTTGATTGTTTATAGATTCAGATTTAATTTCAAGAACCCTATTTCTTAAGGCATTAGTAATTATATCAATGGTAAGAATGTCTCTTCCATATTCAAGGGCATTATTGAGATCTCCATGTCTATTACTAATGGAGTTTAACAATACCACAGCCAACTAATCTTCTGAAAGTTTTTCATCACAGTTGCTGAGGTCTTGGGTCAGTTTTGTGAATCTACTCAAGTTTTCCTCAAGATCAATAGAGGGATCCATTTTGAAGGAAAAAAACTGCTTTAGCAAGAAACACTTGTTAGAGACAGTTTTTGGCTCACATTTAGCCTTTAATTTGGTCCAAAGTTCTTCAGCACTTTTAGTTTCCCCAATAGTTCTAATGACATTGTCAAAAAGATACAAAAAGATAGTACTCCATACTACTTCTTCCAACTCAGTCCTTCTAGAGACAACTGTGTTAGCAGGCCAAGAATTATCTAGGGCTTTAGCACATTTCAATTGCATTAAAATGGCTCTAATATTTTGACTCCACATATTGAAATCCCCCTCTCCCATCAAATAAACCAAGTTCAAACTTAGCTGTAGCCATCGCATACATCAAACAGACAGTCAGGTTTGAAGCAGGATACACAGGGAGACACATAGTAAATAGACACTTAGCAGACAGTTAAGGCAAGAATGGGGCAATAGTGTACAGAGCTATTTCTTAACAGTTAGGTACATAAGATCACTTCATACAATGAAAAGAATATATAAATAGAGATTGCAGTTCCTATATTCCACTAATTTCTCCAGCAAGGTCCTTCAATTACACTCCTAAACCGAGACTTATATCTCAGATTCCCAAGACCTCTTTAGGGCCTTTGGACAAAGACCAGACTCGGAAGGTATACAGTGTAAGGTAAATCGAGGGAAAAAACAGGGAATCCTAAGATTTGAATTACCAATCAACAAGATATAGGAAAGATCTCACCAGTGAGTTCAAGAATTCGATTTCCTTCTATTTGTTCACACAGCTTTCAAGTTGTTTTTCAGATCCACAGTTAACTCGAAGGGTCTAATATCAAGATTCACATAACTAAGCTCTGATACACTGAAAAGGTCAGAGGAACCATTCAAGATTAACAAAGAACCAAAAATCACAAACACAATACAAAGTGAAAACTACAGAAAATAGAAAATCAATACAAGGGTTTTTCTGGCCGAAGCCCTAGAGGTTCGACGACCACTTTTAAAACTTAATCCCTTGTTGAGCATCCATTATAAATGGATAAAGTTCGGTCGCATAAATAACCAATAATATGGAAGAAAAGTTACAAACTGTTCGAACAATACAAGATAAAACAACTAAGACTTATCTTTTTTCACTATTGCTTTATCGAAGCACCCTCAAGCAAAGAATCATGACATAGCACTCAGATCTATCCCAAACATCAACTGATAGCACGAATAATAGATATTCGACCCACTACACACTCAGTATAGCATCACAAACAAGCTATCACGTATATTACATAATGATTCTATCATTTACACACTTGAATCACTCAAGAATTAGAAACCCTAGACGAAGAATGAGGTTTTCTCTCAAGAGGGCAGAGGAAAGGTCGAATAGAGAGTGAATAGTCTCATGAGTCAACAGGCCATCAGTTCAAATAATATCAAAAGCCTCTAGAATATAAACAAACCACTATCATAAAGCCACATGTCAAGATCCCATTAATTGGTTCCACTAAGAAAAATGCCATTTAGGTAAACATGCTTTCTCCACAAATAATTGTGGAAGCACAACTTCACAAAGAGCAGGGTTCGAATCACAACAGAGATACTCTAAAGCTATCAAGAGCTCAATCCTATACGATTATGATAATTGTTCCTACGTGTATTATAATTCTCAAGTGATTGCACCTCACCAATTCTATAAAAATCAAGCACTTATTCGTTATTCAAGTGCGTTATTCATTATTTAGCATATAACCTTAGTTACATTTTCTCCAACAGCTTTTTGATTTAACCATAGAAGGTGTTAATTTTCCTGATATTTTTTACAAGCTATTCAAAGTCTTGCACATACTCATCCCTCGTATTTTCTCATCTCGAGATCTCACGGCTAGATATGATTTTTTGTAGCATCACTAGCTTTTCTTTAAATTCCACATTTAATATAAAGCATCTTTAACCCAAACAAGCCCACCACCCTCGTTTGCTGTCCCATGATCACCTCGACACCACTTTCGCTTGCACCTCTTACTTCTACACTCGCCATCGTCCCTCCCTCTACTCTCATCTCAAAAAAACAAAACAAAACAAAATAAATAAATAAATTCATGTTTAGTTCTACTCTCTAAATTTTAGGTCACATTAAATCAAAATCTAAGTTGGCCCTCACTATTCCTCAATACATTATTAACAAGTCAACACATGACAACTTATTAAAAGACAACAAAGATGTGGCTGATTTAAAGTGGGGATAGTGGGGGCAAACTGACCTACTATTACTTAATTTTTATGTAAAGGAAATAATGTAAAACAAATGTTCCAACTGACTTGGGTTCTTATCCCATCCTCCACGTTATATGTCATTTGAGAAACTCGTGTAATTGATCCTCAACTTTTTAACATCTTTAGCAATTTCGTCCCTTGCCTATAAAAATAACATTTTATTCCCAACCACCTTTATTTTCATTTGCATATTTACAATTAACTCAAAATTCGTAGGTTTTAGGTTTTCTAAAACAATATTATTGAATAAAATAAATGATTTTATTGTTTTCTTCAAAAGCCACTCTCTCTCTCTCTCTCTCTCTCTCTCTCTCTCTACAAAATGCCACTATGTTACGATGTTGTAGCATAATAAATCACTTTAATCTTGATTTTGTCCCGACAACAAGTAAAAAAGAGTGTTAGAGAAACATCAAGGTAAGGAAAATACATCTCAACCCAATGAGTTAAGGGTTACTTACGAAAATAGGTAACTCGTTTATCTTCAACTTTAATCAGCAAAAAAATATTTATTTATTTTGAATACTTTAAGTCACTTATTATTCCATACATATTTAGATTACCTAATTTCTTACAAGTATAGAAAGATATTTATATAATTTTTAAAATTTCCCTCTTACCATGCAGTCCTCATGTTTATCAATAATGAGACATAAGTTCGTTCTCATTGTTGTCAATCTTACTTTCTAACTAAAATATAAAAGAGGGAGTCTCATGCCACTGTTCACAAGCCATTTCTAGCAAAATTGATTGGCTTAAGTGATTGGCTTAGGAGCCAGATTTTCCACTTAAAGTACCATACTAATTTCGGTCGGCTCACAAGCCACAATATTGGTCGAGGAAAACACAGTTGTAGCCGGCTTTCTTGAGCCGATTGGAAGTTTAAAAAGTAATCTTTAAAGTAGTAGCTTACTTTATCTTTAGCTTTAATTAAGTTACTTATATATTTTAATGATGTTACTTAACACTAGTAGTGTTAGAGCATCAGTCTAAATGACGACAGTTGATATACCCAATTAAATAGTTAATTTGACTTTGCACTTAAATGAATTTATCATTTAGAGTATGTTTGATGCCAATTTTTTTTTTTTGGGTTGCAAAAAATACATTTTAAAATAGTGATTTGATAGAGAATGTGTGATTAAAAAATAAGAATTTTTTTTTTGAATTTACGTGTAATATTATTTTATTGAAAAATATATGGTTTAAAAAAAGAAATAGACAAATGTATTTTAAAAAAATAGAATCAAACAAAGCCTTAGCCCCTATTTGATTTCCTTCTTTTTCTTTTTCTTTTTTCCAAAATTCACTTTTATCCCTCTTCTTTTCAATCGCACATTCTTCAATAAAATAATATTACACATAAACTCAAAATTTTTCATTAATTTTTAACCAAATATTCTTCATCAATCAACTATTCAAAATGCATTATTTCCTCCAAAATGAGAATCAAACATGGCATCAATGTAATTTAGTTGTCATTTAAACTGATTCTAAGCACAAGTGAGGTTGAATAGTATTACTTAGACCCTGTTTGATAGGGTTGGATTTTTCATGAAATCCAACTTTTCGTTGTTTGATGCATTTGTTTTTTCTCCTCCACTCCCCCCCTCCACACGCACCATTTCCTCCAATTCAAGGAATTTGTTTTTCCATTAATTTGGTGGAAAAATCAATTAACAGTTCCTTTTTTTTTGGACACTTGAAACAAATTTTATACCCAATGGTAAAAAAAATTATCCTTTTAATTGACAATTTAAATGAAAAACAAAGTCAAACAAATAATATTCGGTATAGTAATTATTATTTTTATTTTATTTTTTGGCAATTGGAACAAATTTTAGATTCAATAGTAAAAAAAATTATCACTTTAATGACCAATTTTTATAAAAAAAAATATAATAATAAATGAAGCAAAATGAATACCAAAAGATTCAAAAATTCAAAAATTTTCAAATGAAAAATTATACCAATCAAACACAATTAATGACACTCGGTAAAATCATTTCTAGACAATTTAATTTTCTGTAATTCATTTTTTTCTCCCAAATTTCACATTTGCAATTAAATGGATCGTTATTCATTTTAAAGCATACTTTTTTACTTATAAGCGTTTTTTCAAGTTTAATTAAACATGCTGTTTTGCGGCCGTTGACAAACACGGCTCAATTTCTATTACCTTGAAGATACAAATCAGGTAAATTCCTCTGAACACAGCTGACAGGACATGCCCGGCATATCCTTGTCAGACGTCAGTTGTGCAGAATGAGATTGTCCGTAGTTTACATCTGCGTCCCCAGACTTTTCATAATACACCATTTGAGTCCCCCATCTTATTTTTCTGGCCTATCTATTGCCGAACTTTCATATTCGATTCACTTGAGACCTAACTGGTAGGGATCCGCCCATTCTGCCGTCAAAAATTGCAAGTCTTCATAAACTGCCAGCCAAATTGTTTTTACACATTTGGCCCCACATTTGGTACAGATTTTGTGCAAGGAAATATATGTGAAAAATTAATTGTTAAAAATATTCATAGTAACTTCTGTCAGTAATTTATACTTAGAAAAATTAATTTCGATAATTTAATGACAATAAATTGGAATCATGAAATAAATTAACTAGTCCATTTTTGCAAAATTCTCATTCTAGTCTCTCTCTATATGGAGGAGATTGATTTTTTCACTTGCGTTACATAATAAAAAAATTAATTTTTTTTTACGATTAACTTTTTCATGTAATAAATAGACTTTCTTAGCTTATGGAGTCGAACATTTTCAAGATCTCACAGAATAAATTCATGCAGTGTATCAATTCTAACAACAACCTTTCTAATTAGGAGTGTGTTTGATAGAGATTAATGAAGAACAATGGATTTTGAAATAATGATATGATGGGAAATGTGTGGTTGAAAAAGAAGGAAAAATTATTGATGTGATGAAAAATATTATTTTATTTAAGAATGTGTAATTAAAAATGAGTAGAAAAATGAGAATGTAGGTCAAACGGGACGTAGAGTTTAAAAGTGCGATAGTAGCATTTCAAACTTAAAAAGGAAGAGGAGAATGATGAAAATCTTTAGTCTATAATAGAGATGGCAATAGGTCGAGCCGGCTTTGACACACAAGCTCGGCTCATGCTCGTTTTACAACTAGCCGAGCTAAACTCAGCTCGTTGATTTTTGGGCGAGCTCACCCAATTTCGATTTTTTTTAAATAGGTAAAATGGAAAACAAAAAAGTAATTTTAAATAGTGAATTATGTGTATATAAAAAAAGATTTAAAAAAATTCTTTTAAACAAAATTTTTTTTAAAAATAACACTGCGCGTACTTTGTATATAATCTTCGAAGTGGATGCCTTCTGACAATTGAAAGAGTAATCATTTCATTACCTTTCACTTTTCAAAAGGTATTCACTTCGAAAATTATATGCAAAGGTACGCGCAGCGTTGCTCGAGAAAAGAATTCAAAATGTAAACATGTAGTACTAACTAAAATTTAACTAAGTTGGTGGAAAGAAAGTTGTTGTGAATTGTGATAATTGAATTAATAAATGTTATGAATTGAATAAGTTGGTGGAAAGAAAGTTGTTAAGAAAAATTTAAACAATTTAAGTATTTAACCCTCCTCATTTATCCGAATTTGAGACCGACTACTTAAATTTCAAGTAGACGGAGTTAAAAATTGTACACGAACAACTTGTAACGTATACAACTTTTTTAAGAAAATTAAAAACAGTATTACTAAATAAAATTTTTGATTAATATGATCCAATTAAATATCACTTACCTAACGACATGCAATTTTAGCATATTTATCCTATATTCGGAAATGAACATCCTGTCAATCCTCCATGCACATTAATGCTTCCAAAATATATTCTTTTAGTCGGCTCTTGACCTCGGATAAAACCCTCTTACTTGCACTAAAAGCAGACTCCGAAACTACAGTGCTAACCCTAAGTGTTAAAAGGTCTTTTGCAATTGCAAAAACCCTGCCCATCGTCTTTCATACCTTCGCCAAAATTCGATAACTTCTTTTGAACGTTTTTTAATTGTTTTGTTCGCAAGCATATTATGATTAAAGTAATCAATTAATTCAGCTGAGAATGGATTTGAAATTGTTTGATTAGATGCAAAAGCAAGAAACAAAATATTACAAGATGAACCATTGCATTTGCATCATATCTACATGTGTTAATACCTTCGAACAAATTCATTATTTTAGCATCATCTTCTTCGATATTGTAGGAGGACTATGTGAAGAGGGTACTCGACTAATATTTGTACACATTCATTCTGCATATATCTCATACATTTCAATTAAAATTTGTTCTAAATTGCTATACGTGATAGGTGTATCAAAAGTTAAAAACTTTTGAAATTTGTTCAATTACATATTTAGTCCCTCGATAAATTATATCGGGGGTCCATGATGCACGTTAAAGAAAATAAAATTGGCAAGTCTTGTCAATATTTTCTGAACTTTAATTCCATAGAATATATAATTGCAGTAAAGTCGAGGTCATTTCTATATTTATGAAATGTTCTCGTAATTATATTAAGCCCCCGTTTGAGCCCCTCTTTTTTCAAAAAAGAGTTTTTGAAATAGTGTTTTTTGGAGAATGTGTGGTTGAAAAAGAAAATAAAGTTTTCGATATATGTGTAGTATTATTTTATGAAATATTGTGTGGTTGAAAGTAGAAGAGAGAGAGAAAAAAAAGGATATGATATGATATGATAGGGGCTCAAACGGGGGCTAAGACGTTCAAGTACCATATAACTAGTTAGATAATAAACACCAAATAAAATATTTGTAGTTTCATAAAAATTACTGCAATTTTTTAAAACTTTTAAAGCTAAAATCCAATCAAATTCATTTAAAATAGTGTTGTCTTCGTCTCTAATATGCATGTTGTTGTAAAACTCAGTTACGAAAACTTCAAAATCTTCGCATGACTTCAAAAGTAAGTAAGTGGAGTTTCATCTATGTCATACGTTAGTAACAAATATTTTTGAATCCATCAACCCATTTTCAGTACAAAAATTCTAAAATGCTTGTTTTCTATTAGGGGAGATTTTGATATATATATATATATATATATATATATATATATTAATGCATTCTGAATTCTTTGCATTTCACCTTTAATATGTTTCAAACCATCTTATAAAATTAAATTTAAAATATGACTCACACAATGAATATGAAATAAATAATTACCAAATTTAGGCTGCAATACCCTTAACAATTTATCGATGACTGGTTTATTAACACTAGTATTATCGAATGTAAAAGAACAAATTTTACTCTCGTAATTATATTCTCTAATAATGGTCATAATACCATTAAATATATTATTAGCATTTTGAGGAAATTTAATAATTTTAAAAGGAATAATTTTTTCATGCATGCACTAAAGTGAGTCTATATGTAGTGTGTAATTGCAGCTATATAAACTCTTTTATTAATCCCTTCTCACACGTTCGAAGTTAAAGATATAACACCCCCATATTTTTGTAAATTCGTAAACAATTGTTGTTTTGTGTGAATGAAATATTCTATTGTATCTGAACGAAGAGTGTTTCGACTTATCCCAACGTAACTCGGTTGAAGATATTCTTTTACGAGACGAAATGTTGGTTGTCCGTTATTACCAGTGTTCTAAAATGTGCGTGCATATGTTTCACATATGCAAGCATATTCTTGATGCGTTTTTGAAACGCATCATATGTGAGGTATGCGTATGATAATGCGATCAACTCATTTCGTTGACTGCATATGCAAACATATTCTTCAAAATGCTCACGCATTTGTAATTAAAAATATGTTCGAATTAGTATAACAAAATTCAACCCATTTTTATAACTAAAAAATAAAATAAAAAATTGAACACAATAAACATCAAATTGGCCCAAATCGCCTAAGCCCATCAATTATATATAACAATATTTAGGGTTTTACTTTTGCATAAATCTTCATCTGGGCATTAACACAGAAATAGTTTTTGGAGTTGCTCTATTGAAATAAAGAATCTCGATGAAGATGATTTCGTATCGAATGACACAGAAGATGATTTGGATGAAGAAGATGAGATTGAATTGAAATCCGATAAAGAGATAGATAAGATTTAGAATTTTTTAAGTCAATATTTTTGTTTAATCTAATTGTAGGAATTGATTGCCAAGTAATTGTAGTATTTATGATTTTGAGTAATATGTTTTTTTTTGAAATTTTGAAAAATATATATAAACTTGAAGTAATTGTAGTATTAGTAATTTGTATTTTGAAAATTTGAAGAATATGTATAACAATTCAAAGAATGGATTATTTATTTATTAGTTTAAAATATTAAAAATTGGGAAACACATAATTACGTATATGCTTCGCATAAGCACGCATATTCTTATAATGTTTGATGCTCGATCGAAATGCATTGCCACGCATTACACATTTTAGAACCTTGGTTATTACCAAAGGAAACTTAGCACTTGCAACAAGTTTCATCATTTTCATTCGAGCATTCTCCTCCGAATACATCCATGTGGCGAGGGGCGAAGTCAAAGAACCGGTGTCTGGACTACCAAAGGAAGTTGCGTTTGATCGGATGAAAGAAGTCCATGTTTAGCCGCACATGTTTTTTAGTGACGGTTGAGATGAGTGGTACTAATCCCCTTTTGCCATGTCAATCGTTGCTGACAGTATTTACATACTGTTTCGACTCTGGGTTTCCATCGACCACACGACCCGTAGAAATCAATTTAAAGTGTTCCTAACATTTTACCTATTTTTTCGCTTTTCGCTATCCTCTAGCATTGTGAATGTCTAATTCAGGTTCTTCCTTAGTTTTCACTTCGGGAACATCAATGTTATCCAAATCAATTGGATAATTTAGATTATTGCTTTCATGTGCAGCCATATCTGAAATATCTTCAGGAATGAGTACTTTATCTAGACCGAAAAATTGATTTCGAAATTGACTTGCGGCGTTACAGGTGATTCGCCTCGGATACTGAACAAACCCTCAACAAATGATTGTGGATCCATTTGTAAATTATGAAGAAAGTAAAGAAAACACTTCAAAAACAGTATGTAATAATTGAAATTGAATAATTGAAATTGAAAAAGATAAAATTGTAAAAATGAATGTAAATTGTGTATAAATTTATAATGTTGATAATTGATTGTGAAAGAGAGTGAGAGATGTAGAATATTGGTGAATTTGGTATGAAGAAAATTAATTTAAAAATCATGTATTTATAGATGAAAGAAAATAAAATAAAATTTTGTGGCCAGTAGCCAGAACGGCCACTGAAAATGTGACTGTTTTGGTCACTTTTGTGCACGAGCCACGAGCTTGGCTTATGGCTCATGGGCCGCTCGTTTTTTGGCGAGTCAAGCCGAATCGGCTCGCCAAACGACCCGATCCGCTCGACTCGCGCTCATATTTTTACATTTGCCACCTCTAGTCTATAAGTATAGTAGTTTAGGTTCCCGTTTGACCCACATTAAATTAAATTTCATTTTTCCTTTTCATATTTTTCAATCACACAATCTTTCATAAAATAATATTATACGTAAATCGAAATTTTTTATTTATTTTTCAACCATCCATTCTTAAAAAAATATATATTATTCCACCCATTATAATTTAAAATAATATGGGCCAAATTGGTGCTAAATGTACGCATAAACAAGCTCTTATAGCTTATCTTTTTAGGACCAATTACATCACTCTATCAAATCCAGCACTACCCTACCAAATGTGCTCATCTATAATTTATTACATCACCAACCTTTTGTAGAAGTTGCAATCTTGTTCCTAATCAATTTCGCATCACGTTTTTTCAAGATCTCACAGAATAAATTCATGCAGTATATCAATTCTAAGAACGGCCTTTCTAATTAGAGCTTAAAAGTTCGATGGTAGCATTTCAAACATAAAAAGGAAGAGGAGAATGATGAAAAACTTTAGTCTATAAGTAGAGTAGTTTAAAATGTACACATATATAAGCTCTTTACCACTCTATCAAATTGAGCGCTACCCTACCATGTGTGCTCATCTATAATTTATTATGCCACCAACCTTTTGTAGAAGTTGCAATCTTGTTCCCAATCAATTTCGCATCACATCTTTGTCCACAAATTTAAAAAAAAAAAAAAAAGAATTGGTTAACAACGAGATCGCTACTTCTATGAAAGGTTAGGGACTAAATATGCAATTTTCGATTTTATTAAAATTAGAAACTATTTGGTAGCAAAACAAAAGCACTACTCTTCCTTTTGCAGGCTTTAACTAACTAATTAAAGAAAATGTCAAGACGAAACCCAAAATTCAACAATTCATAAATCCAAACTTGTAAATTAATTGACTTAGGTCACCCCACGCTTTGTGGGGCCCTTAAAATGAAGTCAGCAAAAAATTGGAAATTTTCAATACATTTACATGACAATGACTAGAGATAGATAGCACTAACTAGACAAGATTCCAGGAATATAAAAATTAAAAAAAAATATATAGAATTACAAGACCTAAATAATTGATAATGATGTGTGACTGAGTTGCTGTCACTGTAGATAGCTACCACGTGTCTCCGACTTTGAATGTGATATTTTACTGTTTTTAAGCTTTTGGGTGAGTCCCATTATTCAAATATATATATATATATATATATATATATATATATATATATTTTAAACAAAAATGCATTTTAAAATAGTGTTTTATTGAAAATATGAAGTTGAAAAGTAAAATTTTTTTTTAAATTTACGTGTAAATTTATTTTATAGGAGAATATATTGTTAAAAATATTTTTTTATAAAGCCAAACATAAGGCTAATCATTGACTTCTACTAATAAAAAAAAAGCACGGGCATCCCATATCCGTAATTGTACCCAACCACGAAGGTTAGTTATGCCATTTCACCCTAAACCTTAATAGAAACCTCATAATCCTACCAACAATGTCAGTAGTGGGACCCACAGATTTGTGTGACTCATGGTATTAACCAATAAAGCAATACTTATAGCCTGTTTGATTCCCATTTTTAAGAAAATGCATTTTTCTCTCTCTTCTTTTCAACCACACATTCTTTATTAAAATAATATTTTACGTAAATAAAAAACTTTTCTTTATTTTTCAACCACACATTCTTCATCAATCTACTATTCTAAAATACATTTTTCCATAAAAATGGGAATCAAACGGGCTCTTAAAATATTGCTAATTAAAAAGTTCAAATATTAATTCTCAAACATTAACAGCTAGACTAGAGAAAGATTGTGTACCAAGTTGGTAAGAATAATGCACGCCTATCCACACAAAACACACTCACACTTATACACTTACGTATGTCCATCCGTATCGTTGAGACATCATTTTCAATATTATGTATAAAATGTGTATATTTGTAAATTAATTTTTTCTATATGTAAGTACAATCATGAATCTTTATACTTCTTCACAACCTTCCGAATAACTTGATGTATAATCTCCTTTTAATTTTAAAAAAATGAAGGAAACTTTATGGATCGAACATTATCTCCACCCATTAAGAGTTAACAACAAGGACACATTTTGCATTCCAAGATCACGAATAAGAACTCTGTTAAAAGAGTGGTATGCATTAATTTTTCGTTCTTGATAGTAATGGTAAACGAAGGACAATGTGTCATTCTTAATACTAAAGAGTTCACTATGTTCAATAAGTGGAATGTATTAAAACTGTATGTTCTTAGATTGGACGATAATGGTAAAAAAAATTACAATCAATGATTTTAAAACCAATATTCTTAGTACTAAAAAGTTGTCACGTTACATTGTCCATTTCTTTTAAATTCTATGTAGTAATCATAATAGTTACTGAACTTTTGTTCGAATAATGCTATTCATTTATAATTTAAATGATCATCGATCTGAATTAATATTGACAAATATCTAAAAACGCATTTAAATTCATTGAATGGTGACTCTCATTAACACATAATTCAATAATTATTTAAACTCTAGATAATAATTTTTTCCTTGCACACATACAGACGTAAATTCATACATTAAGCCCCCATTTGGTTCTCATTTTTTCATCATAAAAATAAAAAATATGACCGTTATCCATCACATCCAACCATCATATTTGACTTTACATTTTTTGTGTGGGGTTCATAACGACTATATTTTTTATTTTCATTTTATAAAAAATGTGTATCAAACGGAATCTAAATAAGTGGACAAATTTATATTACAACAATAAATTTTCATTAATATCTGTACCTAACATGGAAGCCATGAAGAGAATCAAGAAATGCCCTTTATTTCTCATTTCCTCGAAAACCCATAAATTAATTATAATGAGAGAGAGAGAGAGAGAGTGAGTGGGGAGAGATTCAAGAAAAAAGTCATAGAATAAAAGAGACCCGATGTTGACAAATTTCGTGTCACTGTTCTTAGAAGGTCGTTTGTTTTTGTAATAATTTCTTATCTCGGATCTCTCTCACTAGGAAATCTTTTTTTTTTTTTCCTTGGAGAGAGAGAGTGGCCCAGTAGATCGAAATATCCAATCTTTAGTTGAGTTTGATGAGGATCCAAGCTTTCTCAATGGAATTACCAAACCTTTTACTTTATTGTTTCTTTTTCTGTATTTGATATTAATAATTACTTTTGCTCTTTTTGCTTTTTTTTTTTTTTTTTTGCTCAGTTCCATATGTAGAAAAAACTCTGAATTTCCAATGATTCTGATAAGGGTTCTTGAGGGGGAGTGATTCCAGACGTGGGTCTAAGGTAATTAATTTTTTTCTTCACTCTCTTGTTTTTTAGATTTATGGTTTTGCTTGAATTTTACTTTTAATTAATTATCAAATTAATTGAATTATAATTTTTTTTTAATGACTGAGTATTTCAGACTATGAATTTTATTGGCATGGATAATTGGATTTGTGCATTTGCTTTACCAGATTATGGGGTTTTGTTTATTAATTGATATGTGCTGATGGATGGTTGGATTAAATCAGTAATATTTTTATGTAGGATCCACTTAACTTCTGTTTCTCTGAATCTAGTCTTGTAGTGGAAAATGATTGCAGTTTTTGTTGCTCATTAAAGGGTTTTAAGTGATTAATTGAGATTGCTTATTTTGTCTTGATGTTGTTGGCTTTGTTCCTTAGGTTTATCTTGCTGGTAAATTGCTAATGTAGCATATCTTAAATTCTTGATATTATGTTTAAGTCGAATTCCTCTAAGTTTGATCAAGTTTCAGAAATACAATTCTTTCTTGAAACATGCTATATTTGGACCCATAAGTTATTATTATTATGCGATCCATGCAGCTGTAGGTACTCTTGTTACATTTTGAGAGCGTCCTTTTAGCACATTATATTTCCAATCTCGATCAAACTGTTCTTATTGGTGCATGCCCAACTTGTGAGTTATGATGCTTTTTCTGAATGTCACTGTTTTTAGTTCAATTCTGGACTAATCAGCATGAGCTAGAGGGCTGATGTTTCTATATAAGTATGGATGTCCTTGCTACTTTAATTTGATTCTATTTTTATGATTCAAAATAATGACGACCGCAAAATGGAATATGTATGCCATGCGTTCATTAAGTACTTTTGTTGCATTATGTCATTGTAGAAAATCAGACAAGTGTTGGATTGCTTCTCCTTCGAGATAGATATTCAAGGAAAAAACGTTTTCGTCACGTGGTTCTATTAGATACATGTCATACATTTCCGTGAGTTTTTGCATCCAACATCCCAATGTTGTAAAAAAAAATCGACTATCCCAGCATTCAGGCCAGATTTTCGAACTATGATCTGACTGCAAGCCATATGTCTTTATTCACTTTTGTGGTATGACATTCAATGTTTTATTAAGTGCTTGACGAATGTTATTGTCTTGATTATCTCCACAACACAATATTCAATTGGATTTTAGTGAACCAATTCCTAATGCATTATGAATTGGATTTGAATGTGTTGTCGATACCGAAACTGATTTTGGTATTTAATTAAAAAAAAAATTATTCACCTTTAATGTTTACTTATCCGAACATTCTTTGCAGGGATGGGAACAAAATTGCATTGTGAAAGCTACTTAACAGGGTATTACTCCATGATGAACCTTAACGAAGACTCTAGTTGTACTAGCTGGCCCCTATTTTATGGAGATAAAAGCTTAACAAATGGGCAATGTTACAATGGGTTCACACCAAGGATTTTGATGGATGGATATCCCGGGTATGATAAGAACTCGTTAAGGCAGAAAATACTTGAACACGAGACAATTTTCAAGAATCAGGTACCTTTTTTATGTAGTTATTCTCATTTGGTGTGGTGCTCTATTGATCCGGTGATGTTGCAGAAGGCTGACTATATGAGTATATTAATGTTGTCCAGGTTAATGAACTCCACCGTCTTTATGGAATTCAAAGGGACATGATGGAAGAAATCAAAAGGAAGGAACTACAAAAACATTGGGCATCAGTTGAACCATCGTCGTCATCAAGTCGACAAGGATCTCAAATGCCATTGGATGATGTTAAAAAAATGGCATAAAATGGGCTTCCCATTGTTAAATTCTGGTAGAACATCAATGTCGGGAGTCGAAATTGTTGATTCTCCTTCGAGTTGTACAAAAGGGTACAACATGCAGGCTGGTCATAGCCCTTTGCAAAATGGGTGTACTTCAAGGGACTCTGAAGCATTGAACTTGAGACCCTCCAAGGTAAGGAAGAAGTTGTTTGATCTTCAACTTCCAGCTGATGAGTACATTGATACTGAAGAAGGGGAAAAGTTACATGACAACAAAAAATCCGGCATTTTGAGTTACACTTTGAATGCAGATCAAAAAATTATACCTGAAAGAGGTATGGAGTTTTTCCTTGGTGCCTCTGGTAGTGGAAAGACTTGTTGCCAGAAAGATGCTTTGGGTTCAGGTTCCTGTTTGAGGAGCTCTTCTGGTTTGGCCGATCTAAATGAACCTGTTCATGTTGATGAAGCAACAGCTCCATCGTCAGCTGATTTGTTTGGTCATACTTCCAACCATGGAGAGACTATACGAATAAATCAGTCTGCCAAAACAAATGCAGGATTTCCTTTGTTGAGAATATTTGGTGAGAGTAAAATCAATGAAATGGGGTGGCTCTCCCAAGCAGGTAATTAGTTTTAATAAATTTCCGTAATATCCAAGTACTTCATCTTTTTTACTGTTTTTTTATTTCTGCTGCGAGCTTATGTCCATTAAATCCTATGCTTTTATTTATTCTGGTCATATCTTTAGCATTAGCATTAGCATACAAATGAAGGAAATTGAAGGACTTTATGTATCCAATATAAATTTTTTAAAATTTTTTTACCACTCCTAAATTTTCTAGGAATTTCATCATTAATATCTGTTGACTATCCATAGAATTTTACATCATCCTCGTTTGTAAAGTTGATTCTCTCTGTTGAAATCTTTTTTTATTCCCTACTTTCCTGAGAGAATAATCTTGAAATGACTATTGGCTTTTTATCTATTTGGCACGAACTTTTCCTGGATGCTGACAATTTTGAACTTCCCAAACCTTTTACAGGGCCCAGTAAAGGCAACCCGAATTTGATATCTCAAAATCTCCAACAAGACAAGGTTCCTATACTTTTTCATCCTGCAGAAGTCCTGCTTAACAGGGCTCATCATCCTCCTGGAATAAATCCAACTGTACATAGTGGGGAAGATATATGGCGAAATGAGTTGAACCATGGTTTAGAATCCTCGGATAGAAATCACAATTACTCCAATTATGGCCATTTGGAACCTGTTGTGGCTTCTCATATCCCCGGTCCATACCCATTCGTTCGCTCCTCCAGTTTTGCCAATTCACTGTCTGAGTCTGTCTCATCTTGGGCAAAGCCAACAAGTAGCCTGGGTCAAAAGATAACCATGTCGAGTAGGAGTATGCAGCCATCTGTTCAGAGTCGGGAAGCCAAAGACAAGTGGAATGTTAGATCTCGGTTGAATCCAGCTTCAGGAAGTGATATAATTTGTAATGGGTTCTATCATGGGTCTGCCTTTGGTTCCAAAGAACCAGTTCATTTACCTTCATCCGACTTCGATTTTCTCAAGTGCGGTAGGGGTGATAATGTTGCATCTGAATGCTCGATTAACCCTGGATTTGAGAAGTTTCTCAAGGGCACCAATCATTTGAGCTTGAATGGAGTAGTGACAAATAGTTTGCCAAACGAGGCTGTTCCTCTGAAAGATCTCAACATGGTGGATAGAAATAGCGCTCCCAAAGACCACCCATCGTCATTTTCTTGGCTTAGATGCAAACCAGTTGACAAAAATGAGGCTGCCGAAACTAGGAAATCAGAACTCTCTGAAATGTTTGGCTCCCTTCAAGCTTCTTCTATTTCAAGTCTAAGAGATCTTAATCAAGTGTTTACTCCAAATGTCTCGCTGGCTTCAAATGATTGTGAGATCGGGGCTAAGGGGAAGATAGGCGAGACTCAGAATACTCGGAAAATTCTTGGGTTTCCAATTTTCGAAATCCTCAATGCCCCTAAAAACGAGTCATCGTCCCTTGTTTCTGAAGGAAAGAATGTAAAAAATGAAAAGAAAAATATATTAATCGATATTAATATTGCTTGTGAATCCGAGGATCATATAGCTGCAGAAGAACTGATTGCAGAGAACAAACTGCAATCCAAAGGTACCAGTATCAGGAGTAAAATTGATTTGAACACTTGTATTAGCGAGGATGAAGATCAATCCGCACCCTCTGTTGCAAGCAACAGTGCCAGTATGAAGATTGTACTAGAGATAGATTTGGAAGCCCCGGTTCTTCCTGATATGGAGGATGATATTATACCTGGCAAAGAAGATAGACAGAATCAAGCATCTTTGCAATGTAATGAAGATAAAGCTGAACAGGTACAGGATGAAGTTGTCAGGAATGCAGCGAAAGCAATATTTACCATCTCATCATCTTGTCAGCAAATTCAAAGCGAGGATTCAATTTGCGACCTGTCTGAAACTTCTTTGGCAGAATCAATCCTCTGGTTTGCCGATGTTGTCTCCTCGTGTGCAAATGAACTGAAAGGAAAAGACGATGTACCTATTCAAGATCTTTCCAAAGAGATAGACGATTTTGAGGCCATGGCATTGCAACTAACGGAGACCAAGGAAGAAGATTACATGCCTAGGCCATTTGTTCCCGAAGTCCCTAAAGTGGAAGAAACGGGAACCACTTCATTACCAAGTAGACCCCGAAGAGGCCAGGCGAGGAGAGGAAGGCAGCGGAGGGACTTCCAAAGGGACATCCTTCCCAGTTTGGCATCGTTGTCCAGGCATGAAGTCACTGAAGATATTCAGATATTTGGAGCGCTGATGAGAGCCAGTGGCCATTCTTGGAATTCGGGATTGACTAGAAGAAATGGCACGAGAAACGGTGGATCTCGAGAAAGGCGATGCAAACTTGTCGACACTCCATCTGCACCTGTTGAAAGTCCGGTTTGCACTCCGCTGATGCAGAAACTTAACAATGCCGAAGCTGGTTTGGAGGATAGAAGCCTAACGGGGTGGGGAAAGACAACTAGACGCCCCCGGCGACAAAGATGCCCTGCAGGTAATCCTCCAATCGTCCCATTAACCTAGTAAGGAAAAGAGGCTAAAAAATTTATCGATTTGCAAATTTATAGAGGGAAGCAAGACATTGGGAAACATGTTTAATGATTTTCGGGAATGAGTTGATTGTTATCTGTCATCATCGCCTTTGTAAATGTCAATGTAGCTCATATTTTGTGACTTGGTATTATTATATAGAAATAATGTTGCCTCATTTCTTCTGCATACATTGGACATTCCTTTGAATATCTTCTTTGAGATCAATTTTGTTAGATAGAGCAAATTTTATGTCATGTAACCTCAGAAATGGCAAGGCTGAAGCCTGTGGAAACGCTCTATTTTCGAGGAAAAAACATTAGGGCGTGTTTGTAAGCACTTGAGTTGAGTGAATTCAACTCTTTATTTACCATTCAAGGCTCGAACTCAGTACTCAACATGATAGAAGCTGCGACAAAATATGTCGGTTATCATGTGAGTTTTTGTCTAGTCCAGTTCAGCACACCAACATTCTAAAATTGTATGTAATTTCTATTTTTTTTAAAAGCATCTTTGAATTGCATATAAGAATTTGCATTAAATTTAAAATTTACAATATTTTTACTCAAATTGCATATAATAGAATTTGCATTAATCCAAAAGGTACAATATTTTTACACAAATTCCATACCCAAAGACTGGAGGAATTTAATCTGAGGCCCTATTTCATTGGGCACCATTTTCATGAAAAATGGAAAACATTTTCCATTTGCCACCTTTTTGTGCCACTTTATTGTGTGTTTCATAGATAAAAATTTTCATGAAATTCTTTTTTCACTTTTGCCTCACGTGCACCATTTCTTGCTTTTTGATGAATTTGATTTTCTACCATTTTTGTGATTTTTTGTTTTTCAACTTTTTTTTTTTTTGTCTTTTTTTTTTTTTTTTTTACAATCCTAACAAATTCTCTTCCCAGTCGTCAAAAAAATATATTCATTTAATTGACAATTTCATAAAAAAATAAAGTCAAACGAACACAATTTTTTTTCTATTTTTTTGGCAATCCAAATAAATTTTATCCCCAATTATAAGAAATTTTATTTATTTAATTGGCAATTTTCATGAAAAATAAAGTCAAACGCACACGATAAGATAGAAAATTTCAACATTTTTCAGGTGAAAAATTATATCAATAAAACACAATTAATTTACAATTTTCAGTAAAACAAGTTATAGACAATTCAATTTCCTACATTTCATTTTCTTTTCATGCAAATTTCATCTTGCAATCAAATGGACCCTTATCAGAAAGTAGCTATGCATGTTTGGCTAAGCTTAAGTCTTAAAATTATTGGTATGTTGGTAGAAACTGAAAATAAATAAGTTATTTTGAAAGTAAAAAATCTTATTTATATATTATTTGAACACAAGACTCGACGAAGCTTTCATTCAACTAAAATTTCGCTAACCACAAACGAGATGAAGAGCTAAAATGTAGCAGTGTCCGGGTCGATTGCCGTATGGGTAAATGAGGATGCAAGCTCATTCAATTTTCATCTAATTTATCTAAAATAATTCGAAAACAATTTTTTCTTAAAGTATAAAAACAACTTTTAATCTTAGCCAAACATGCAAAATCATAGTTTTTAGAATTTATTATAACGTTCAATCAATATTATTACACACGACAATTTAAAGCGACGTTCTGAATTTTCGATCTAATTAAAGAAATGTACCTAGATTCTCACGACTTTTTCAATTTTTCAATTACACATTCCATACACTTCTGTTATTAAATTTATTAAAAAATTAATTTTTTTAGAGAGAGAGATAGAGTGTGTGTGTGTGTGTGTTTTTTTAAGATTGTGAGGATTTTGTGTGTCTGGACAAAGACAGACAGACATGTTTGGGTTGTCGTTTGTCTGAGTTCGATCGCAGTTTAAGATTCTTAGATACTCAATTCATCAATCAAGATAAACCTTTATTTTCATTTCTGATTTATTGCAGCATATCATACTTTTATCTTTTTGTCCCCACCATTCCACTCCCACATCATTGCTACAATTAATATTTTAAAATATTGTCTCGATATTTCTTTTAAAAAAAAAAAGTTTAAAGGATCGAAAAAGGTTCAATTAGGATCAAATATTGATAAATCAATCATACCAAATTATATAAGAATTTGTAATTTAAAGCCGGTTGACGGGGTTTGACATCATTTTCTATAGAATTATTTTAAATAAGTAACCGGCTAGGTTAGGTATGGTTTAAATCGATTGGTTCAAATAAATTATAGACAATGAAAATATTATTTTTTGAATTTTTTGTCAAATAAGTTGACTAATAAAAAATTTGAGGTGACGAGTGCTAAGAATGTAACTCTGCTAGGTAATTAACCTAGTTTCGAGTCACATTAGAGATTGGGGGTTAAATTAAAAAATAAAAATAAAAAATTGAGATTGGAAGTGAAAATGAAATTGAATACCCTTACTACTATTTACCCAAATAATAAATCAACTTAATAGAAGATAAAATATTGACATGTCCAATTAGAGCACCTTAAAGGATTCTAAGTACAATGTGCTCTTTATTTTAGGAAGTGTACTATGTGTACTCGGGCGTTTACACACTCGATTACCTGCCTCTCACAATAGGCCCCTAGTAAACGCCCGAGTACAAATATCATTTCTCTTATTTTAGAGATCTCATACTTACAAATAATTTTCAAAAAACTCTCCATTTTAACCTTTTAAACTAGAGAATGACTCTACTATTACTTTATAATGAATACATTTATTATGCTACATATTTCAATACTCCATTTTTTAAATTATTCAAATCATATTTAAACTGATTGAGCAGTTATACAAGAGTAAATATCTTAAATAAAAAATGATGAGAAATCAATAAATGTATCTAAAAAAAATAAAATGAAGAGTCAAATTAAATAGCATTTGTATAAAAAATTATACTATCTAAGTTTTAAGATACTTTTTATAAATAAAAATATATTTTGAAAATGCTTTTTATCACTGCGTTTGGTGAAATTCGCCTTGTCCTTCGTTTATCCCTTTGACTTATTTAAGGATGCATTTGATTACAAGGGTGAAATTTGGGTGGAAAGAAAACGAATTGCAGGGAATTGAATTGCTTATAATTTGTTTTAAAAGAAATTGTAATTAATGGTGTTTGAATGATATAATTTTTCACCTAATTCATTTAGCTTTGTTTTTTTATACAAATTGTTACTTTTTGAGATAAATTTTTTTACAATCTTTATTAAAATTTATTTGGATTGTCAAAAAGTAAAAAAAAAAAAAAAAATTTAAAAAATAATTGAAATTTTTTTTTTTTGGCTTTGTTTTTCATGCAAATTGTCAGTTAAATGGATAAATTTTTTTACTATTAAATTTAGAATATGTTTCCATTGCCAAAAAGTTAAAAAAAAGAAAAGAAAGAAAAAGGAAACTCATTTTCCCACCAAAACTATGGAAAAATAAAAGGTGAAAAATATGTTTTAAATGGTTGTACCTAGAATTTGGGTGAAAATGAATTCCATAGAATTGTTTGACAATCGAATACCAAAATTAAGCGTGAAATTAAAATTAGTTTTCCTTTTCCACCCATTTTCTAGGCTATCAATAGCCTAAGATCATACATTCTAAAACTGACCACTTTCTTCTTTCTATCAAAAGGAACATTAAGGTTGTGCTCTCTTCCCCAATTTAAGTATATAAAATTCGTTTGATTCTCATTTTTTTTGAATTCTTTTTAATTACACATTCTTTATTAAAATAGTATTATACATAAATAAAAAAAAATTTCTTCATTTTTAACCATACATTCTCCATCAATATACTATTTTAAAATATATTCTTCAAAATGAACACACCCAAAGTAATAAGCCTCTGTCTGAAAGGTTATGAAATTATGTGATTAAAGTTAATTATTAAATTTGATTTGAATTAAAACTAATTCCTATCAAACAATAGTTAAATATATATATATAGATATGTAAAAGCATATTATAGAAATTACAAAAAATTTATAATTTAAATACATTTTATACTATATGATATATATCAAAAGAACAATGTTCATCTCATTACTGTACAGAAACAACACTAATTTCGTCTTCTCAAAAACAATTTTTAAAATCCAGAAGGATCAGAAACTAAACATCAATACCAGATTCCAATCATATTGAATAAACAGTTGCTTCAATCCACTCCATTTCAGCAAACCCGTTTTCCCCTTTTAAATCTTTTGCAAGGCCCTCTATTCTCTCCAAAAAAATCCACACCCTTTAAGTTAGATGGTTAATCTGACGACCCTATGTTAAAAACCAAGTTAATCAGTCTGTATGGTTTATTTGGGCGTATCAAAATTGCATTTTTTTTGTTTGATGAAATTTCGGACCCAAATTTTGCTTCTTGTAAATTGACGATTAGATGGTACTTTATTTAACGAGATTATTGAATTCTATGAATTTATGAGGAGAAATTTTACTGTGTTGGATAACATTGTGTTTTCTATTGTGTTGAAGGCGTGCAGTGAGTTGAGGAATTTTAGTGGAGGTGGAGGGAGGAAATTGCATGGTTATATAGTTAAGGTAGGGACACCTGATAGTTTTATGTTAACTGGCCCTTGTTGACATGTATGCTAAGTGCAGGAAATTGAAATTGCTGACAAAGTTTTTAAATAGAAACGTTATTCGGAAATTGATGATTGTTGGGTAAGTGCAGAATGATTGTGCTCAAGAAGGGTTAGTTTTGTTTAACCGCATGAGAGATGGCTTGGTTGAAGGAAATGAGTACACGTGCAAAATTAGGGGCATCAGATTAGGAAAAGCGGGTATATGGGGTATGCGATCAAGAATGGAATCGAAGCGAACTCCTACTTAGTTTCTGCTCTTGTGGATATTGTATGTGAAGTGCGGGGTTATTAGAGATGCCGGTTTGATTTTTGATGAGTTTTCCATTATTGATCTTGTTTCGTGTACTGCAATGATCGTTGGATATGTCCGGAGTGGCTATGCAGAAGGGGCATTGAAGTTGTTTACAGACTGTTGAGGCTCGAACCCCTGGTCTATGATGTGTTTTCAAAATTGGCTAAAAACATGTTTACTAAAATACAACTCTTTTAGTTAAGCAACTCTTTCAGATGGTGACACGTGGTCTTTTGCTGGCCCTTGGATCTGTGGTTTGGTTTGTGTGTGATATATGTTCACTTGGAGTCTTGGCCATTCATATTCTTCGTTCTTCGAGATTTTTCAGAGAGTGTTCCCTTTTCTTGTAAGCTAGGGTTTGAGGTTTTTGTGTTCTTCATCTCTCATGATGAATCTGTAAACTAAGATCAATTAGTGTTTTAGCCTCTGTATATGTTGTCTAAGTGATAACGGTGAGAATAAAGGGTTTCTTGTGGTGTTGAGGTGCAGTAGGTTGTTGAAAGGGTTTCTTTTGTGCTTCCCTCGTTCGATCTGAAGATTGATACTTAGAGACAAGTGCTTTGTGCCTTTCTCTTAGTGCAACTGAACTTATATCTATTATTTGGATGCTCAACAGGGGATGTAGGCGTTAGATTCAGTCGTCGAACCTCTGGGGCTTAGGCTGAAAGAAATTTTGTGTTCAATCTTTTAATTTCTACAACTTTACTTTCTGTTTGTGATTGATTCTTTAGATCTTGTTTTAATATCGTGTAATCTGGGTCTTTCAGTGGTATCAGAGCTTTTGGACCAAGAACAAGATACCTAGATCTTCGCAGGAAGGGTTTGATCTATTGTAGATCTAAAAATTTTGGACTGCTGAAAAGCACTTTAAAGAAATCGAGTTTCCTGTTAACTTACTGGGTGAAATCTTTCTTTACTTTAATATAACTTCTTTTATATTAGCGTTTCTCGATTTTTCCCTTGACCTATGATATACCAAAACCCCCTTGGAGACTAATCTTTGTCCAAAGACTCCTACGAGGTCTTGAGAATTTGAGATATATCCAGTACGGGGGTGTAATTGTAGGATCCTGTTGGAGAAGTCTATGAAACATAGATTTTATGATCTCTGTTATGTGTTTTAATTGAAGGTGATCTGCTCGTTCCATTTAATTGTGATTGAAACTTGGAAATCTTGTACTGCTTAGTGTGCTACTGTGATTTCTTGAGCCGCAGTAGATGTTGTGTCTCTGATTGTTGATTTCTACCATCTTGAATACTTATTTGTGTATCATACGTGTTTCAAACATGGCCTATGCTAAATTTGAAGTTGCTCAATTTGATGGAAAATCTGATTTTAAAATGTGGAGTCAAAAAATGAAAGTCATTCTTATGCAAATGAGATGTATTAAAGCCTTAGATGATAGTTGGCCTACTGATATCTTACCTGCTAAGAAATCTAAACTTGAAGAAGTTGCATGAAGTACTATTTTCTTGTACTTATCTGATAATGTGATAAGAGCCATTGGTGATACTAAAACTGCTTATGAACTTTGGACCAAACTTGAAGCTAAATATGTGACTAAGACCATTCCAAATAAATGTTTCTTATTAAAATAGTTCTTTTCTTTTAAAATGGATCTTTCTATTGATTTAGATAATAACATCAATAGATTCACAAAATTGATCCAAGACCTAGCCAACTGTGATGAAAAACTTTCACAAGATCAGTTGTCTGTGGTCCTGTTGAACTTCATTAGTGACAGATATAGAGACATTAAGATTGCTTTAGAATATGGAAGAGATGCCCTCACCACTGAAGTGATAATAAACTCTCTAAAGAATAAAACTCTTGAAATTAAGTCTGAGACTAGGAGTCATAATGGAGATAACCTGATTGCTAAAAGTAAAAGGTTGAGTAAACTTTATTTTCATTCTAAGTCTCTGAATGAAAATAAAACTAAATGGAATGACAAGAATAAATCCAAGAATAAAGCAAAAGGTAAAAAATGCTATCATTGTGGTAAGTTGGGTCATTTTATTAAAGATTGTTACAAGAAAAAGAGTGAAGCTAAAGATAAAGGCTTCGATGATGGGAATGCTGCCTTGGTTTGTAATAATAATAATTTTGAAGATGCCTTAGTCCTTGTTAATAATGAGAAGAAGATGAGTGATGAGTAGATTCTAGACTCTGGGTGTTTCTTTCATATGTGTCCAAATAAAAATTATTTTCTTGATTTTGAAACCACCTCTGGAGGGCACGTAATAATGGGAAACAATATGACTTTTAAAGTAAAAGGAATAGGAACCATTAAATTGCTTCTTGAAAATGGAAACACTTTTTTTCTAAAAGGAACCAGATATGTGCCTGAACTTGAGAGGAACTTAGTGTCTCTAGGCATGCTGGATGACTTGGAGTTTAACATAAAATTGGGTCAAGGACACATTGAAATTCTCAGAGGCAATGATTTAATCATTAGCACCCCTAAGAGATATGATCTTTATTTCTTGAATGCAAAGCCCTTACTTGGTTTAACTACTACTACTTTACCTGAAACCTTTACTCTAGCAAAATTATGGCATGAAAGACTTGGCCATATTGGCAAGAAAAATTTGAAGTCTTTGCAAAATAAAGGAGTTTTTGAAAAACAAAATTTGATGATTTGGGTTCTTGTGAACAGTATGTTATTGACAAGCAAGTTAAATTATCTTTCTTACCTAGAATTCATAAGACAAAACAAATACTTGAATATTTGCATGCTGATTTGTGGGGTCCTTCTTCTGTGACTACCTTGTCTGGCTTCAGATATTATCTTTTGATCATTGATGATTTTTCTAGAAAAATTTGGGTTTTCTTATTAAAATCAAAAGATGAAACTTTTTCTGTTTTTAAGGATTGAAAAATACAAATTGAAAACCAAACTGATCAAAAAATAAAGATTCTAAGAACAGACAATGGGTTGGAATTTTGCAATTATGAATTCAATAATTTCTGTAAAGAACATAGTATTTTAAGACATAGAATAGTTGTTTACACACCTCAACAAAATGACATAGCTGAACGAATGAATAGAACAATATTGAATAAAGTGAGATGTATGCTTTTGGGCTCTGGATTGCCTAAATTGTTTTGGGGTGAAGCTGTGAAAACAGCTGTCTATCTTGTAAATAGACCACCCACTAGTGCTTTAAATTTTGAAGTTCCTGAAGCTGTGTGGTCTAAAATTCCTATTGACTATTCTCACTTGAAAAATATTTGGTTGTGCTGCATATACTCATCAAAATATTGGAAAATTAGAACCTAAATCACTTAAATGTATTTTCTTGGGTTATGGTGAAAATGTTAAAGGATATAGACTATGGGTTAAAAATGAAAAATGCTATATGGTGATTGTTAGAAGAGATGTTATCTTCAATGAATCTATTATGCCATGTTTAGAGGGTAAGTAAAGAAAATAATTTGACAGAAAAAGATGTTCAAATTGAGGTGGAGCCTTCTTTAATTGAAAATGCACCGCCTACACCACCTGCACATGTTGTTCATGAACCTGATCTTGTTGAAAATAATATTTCTGATGATACTGATAATGTTTCTGAAACTGATAATCATCTTGAACCTCTTCCTCCACCTCTTGATGAATATCAACTCACATGAGATAGAGAAAGGAGGCAAATCAGACCACCTGCAAGATTTGACAATGATGATTTTATGTCTTTATTTACTTATCAAGATCAATTTGAAAATGAACCAAACTCTTATGGTGATGCCATAAACTGTAAAGATTCTATTCCTTGGAAAGCTGCTAGGGATGATGAAATGTGTTCTCTTCTTAAAAATAAAACTTGGGAATTAGTTAAGAGACCAAAAGACCAAAAACTAATTGACTGTAAGTGGATTTATAAGATAAAGGAAGGTAAAGGAGGGAGTACAAATGTGAGGTATAAAGCTAGACTGGTAGCCAAAGGTTTTACACAAAAAGAAGGTGTAGACTATACTGAAATTTTTTCTCCGGTTGTTAAATATACAACTATAAGATGCATTCCTGCTCTTGTTGTTCAATTTAAATGGGAACTTGATCAATTAGATGTTAAAACTGCTTTTCTCTATGGTGATTTAGATGAAAATATATACATGAGACAACTTGTTGGTTTTGTTAAGGGTAATCCTGAAAATACTTTTTGTCTATTAAAGAAATCACTTTATGGGCTTAAACAAGCTTCAAGGTACTGGTATAAAAGGTTTGATACTTTTGTTTTGAAATTTGGTTTTCAAAAGAGCAATTATGATGTTTGCCTATACTATAAAGGTGATGGAGGTAAGAGTTCATTGTATTTGGTACTTTATGTTGATGGCATGCTATTTGTAAGTTGTAATAAATCTGAAATAGATGATATCAAATATAAGTTGAAATCTGAATTTGATATGAAGGATCTTGGCTTTGCTAAAAGGATTCTTGGCATGCAGATTTTTAGAAATAGAGATAAGAACATGTTATTTTTGCATCAACATGATTATATAGTTAAACTTTTGAAAAGATTTAACATATTTGAGTGTAAACCTGTTACATTGCCTCTTTCAAATCATTTTAAACTGTCATCAGAATTCTGTCCTAAAACTGATGAAGAATTTGCTAGAATGTCAAACATTCCAAATGCAAATGTTATTGGATCAGTTATGTATCTTATGGTTTCTACCAGACCAGATCTTGCACATAGTATTAGCATACTTAGTAGATTTATGAACAATCCTGGTGAGGAACATTGGAATGCATTAAAATATCTAAAAGGTACTCTGAATTTAGGACTTGTGTTTAAATTAGATAAAAGAAGAATAATGTTAAAAGGTTTTACTGATTCTCATTTTGCTGGGGATAGAGACAATAGAAAATCCACATCTGCTTATTACTTTACTTTGTGTGATACTACTATAAGCTGGAAATCTCAATTACAAAAGGTTGTTTCTCTATCCTCAACTGAAGCAGAATATATTGCTGCTTCAGATGCTGTCAAAGAAGGAATATGGCTTTGTAGACTACTGAATGAACTTGGCTTTGTTGATGAAAATGAAATTTTATATTCTGATAATCAAAGTTCCATATATTTAAGTAAAAATCCTATGTTTCATGAGAGAACAAAGCATATAAATATTAAATATCACTTCATTAGAGATGTTATATCAAAAGGGATCATAAAGATTGGTAAAATTCCTACTCAGTTCAATCCTTCAGATACGGGGACTAAGTTAATACCTTTAAATAAGTTTCTTAACTGTTTGAAGTTGTTATCTATTGATACTTTGTAATTTTTGAACATGTACTTGGAGCAAATGAAAAATAACTTGTGATATTTTGCTCATGGCTGTAGTAATTAGGTCCAATTTCTGGTAGTAAGGTGGAGATTGTTGAGGCTCGAACCCTTGATCTATGATGTGCTTCCAAAATTGGCTAAAAACGTGTTTACTAAAATACAACTCTTTTAGTTAAGCAACTCTTTCAGATGGTGACACGTGGTCTTTTGCTGGCCCTTGGATCTGTGGTTTGGTTTGTGTGTGATAAATGTTCACTTAGAGTTTTGGCCATTCATATTCTTCGTTCTTCGAGATTCTTCAGAGAGTGTTCCCTTTTCTTGCAAGCTAGGGTTTGAGGTCTTTGTGTTCTTCATCTCTCATGATGAATCTGTAAACTGAGATCGATTAGTGTTTTAGCCTCTGTATATGTTGTCTAAGTGATAACGATGAGAATAAAGGGTTTCTTGTGGTGTTGAGGTGCAGTAGGTTGTTGAAAGGGTTTCTTCTGTGATTCCCTCGTTCGATCTGAAGATTGATACTTAGAGAAAAGTGCTTTGTGCCCTTCTGTTGTATATTGTGAATGATCTGTAATCTTGTTGTCATTTTGGGCTTATTAGTGCAACCGAGCTTATATCCATTATTTGGATGCTCAATAGGAGATGTAGGCGTTAGATCCGGTCGCAGAACCTCTGCGGCTTAGGCTGAAAGAAATATTGTGTTCAATCTTTTAATTTCTGCAACTTTACTTTACTTTCTGTTTGTGATTGATTCTTTGGATCTTGTTTTAATATCGTGTAATCTGGGCCTTTTATAGACAAAAAATGGCAAGGTTTTTTTTTCCCAATGCAGTTACCTTGGTGAGTGTACTTTCTGCTTGTTCACAATCAGGCAGTTTGAAGTTGGGTGCATCAGTTCATAGTCTTGAGATTAAGATTGGATTAGATGATGCTAATGTGACAAACTCTCTAGTGGACATGTATACCAAGAGTCGTAGAATAGGAGATTCAAGTTGTTTATTTGAGATGTTTTCTGATTAGGATGTGATTGCTTGGATCACAATTTCTAGTGGGTATGCTCAAAGTGGATTTGCTAATGAGGCGCTGAAATTGTTCTATTGAATGAGAAGAGTTACATCCATCGTGATTCCATAGCCATGGTGGTTGTCCTTTTAGCTTATGCTTCCCTCAGGAATATTAGATTTGGTTATTCTCTTCATGCCTACTCCATTGAAGAAGGTTTTGCAGCCAAGAATGTCAATCGGTACAACACTTCTAAATATGCCAAATGTGGTGATGCAGAATCTGGTCGCAGTGTTTTTGACAGGATGTTAGAGAAGAACACAGTTACATGGAGTGCAATTTTGGCGGTTATAGAGAACACAACCAATTGCCTGGCACTTTTCAGCGATATGCTGAAGCAAAACATAGAACCAACACAAATTTCCTATTTGCTTGTAGCCATACCAGAATGATTAAAGAGGGGTTGAGATACTTTAATACAATGTGCAAGGCATATGACTTTATTACCTCCATGAGGCATTACATATGTATGGTCAACTTATTGGCTCATCCTGGCTGGCTATATATAGGAAGCCTTTGTTTTTATTGAGAAAATGGCAATTCAACCCAATGTTACTGTTTTTGGTGCTTTTCTTCATGGATGCAGCGTCCACTCTAGGTTCAATCTTGGGGATGTGGTAGTACGGAAAATGCTCGAGCTGCATCCTCATGATGCAAGCCACTATGTGCTTATGTCAAATTTATTTGCTTCTAACAGAGCATGGAGCCAAGTCACTCAAGTTCAAGATTTGACGGAGACAAGGGTGTTTGAGGAAGTCAACTGGATCTAGTCAGGTTGACATGTACAACAATATCGACTTATATTCATAGATGGTGCCATCTCTGCATTACTTGTTGCTCTTTGTGTCTCGTGGGAACTATTTTATGCATCAGTTACAACCCAAATTACACTGAAGCGGTCGTCTTGATTAGTCAAATTTAGATTATGTTTGTTTTTAAATTAAAAAGATTAGAATGGTGTGGGAGTTACTCATGAGAAACGACTTGACAATGGCTTAAATGTTTTAGGGTGAGATCTTTTGGGAGCCTGTGATACAAATTTGAAAGGTAGGACACAATGATAGGACCGTTCTGGAAAAACACACCAATAACTATAGAGTAATGCTATTTATTTAGGCTGCTGATGGTCAGCACTCCAGGTGTCAATTAAGTGATTGGACATCTCAGCACCCATATTCCTGTATTTAAGACGTCCAATAACTTAATGTCATCTGGTTGATTCCTAGACAGCTGATCATTGGAAGTCTAGATGGATAGCTTTATTCATAACTATATACAACATAGGAAACATTAAAATTATGATGGTATGAGTGAATCGAAGTGTGGAGTTGAATGAGTAGATCCGATTTGGCAATAATCTTCTCAGTATGGTTGATTTGATGACAGATGATGGCTGTTGGCAAGGGAATTAATCATGAATCTATCCAAGATTTGAAAAAACCACCTGTACGTGCAGCCAAGGGAGCTTGTCTCTAGGATTTCTGATTTCTTTGGTTTGTTCATTTGTAAGGCGGGAAGCAAATCATTTCGAATTAAAATGTGGCCCCGTTTGATACATATTTTTTGTAAAATGAGAATGAAAAATATAGTCGTTATGGGTCCCACACAAGAAATGTAAAGTCAAATATGGTGGCTGGATGTGATGGATAACGGTCATATTTTTCATTTTTATGGTGAAAAAATGGGAACCAAACGGGGGCTGTATGGATTGGGGAGTCCCCAAGCTTCATCATTGACCTTGTAGTTCATGATATTTCTGAATGAAATCTGAGGCATTCGTTAATAAAAAAAGAAAAAAGGAATTTTTTTTGAATATGTTTCCATGATAGAGATCAAATGCGTTTGTTTTGCATAGATTGAGGACCTAATTGCTCTATTTTGCATATCGAGGACATTTACTATAATTTCTCAATTTAGAATGCAGCGTAAAATTATTTCATATTTGTTCTATAATTTTTGAACAGAAAGAAGGGTGTAAGTGTAATAATTGATACTTCAGGGATGTAACTGTAATTTGCTTAAATACAAATTGGAACGTTGTCAAGTCCCAACGGTCAAAAAATAATTGTCAAAATAAATGGTTTGAATGCCACTCAGTCTGTCTTTCTGCGGCTCTCTAATCTTCTTCATTCTTTAGAAATGCAAAAACAAATTTCCTAATCAAACAAAAAAAAATCTCTTTTCTCTTTTTGCCGCGTACTGGAGGAATTTTCTGCACTGTATTTTCTTCTCTCTGACGATCCTTGATCTGTTTGTCCCAGAATATTTTCATTGCCGTAGACCCGAATCGAAGAGATTCAGGGTTTTAAGTAAAAATTTACCGACCATTTTCGTAAATCTTCACTCAGGTATAATTTCTTCTCTTCTCTCCTTTGTTTTTGCTAGTTTGTAGATCTTGGAGGGACCCCTTGTTCTTGTGTGTACATATCTTGAAATTACTGGACACTGATGTGTGTTTCTTTTTTTAATTAATTGTCATTATTTCTACTTTTGTTGTGTTAATTACATCATATCTTACAGGGGAAATGGATTAGAATTCTGTTAATCATTGGTCCAATTTATGTTGAATCCTAATTGTATGTATTAATCAAGAGTTCACATTTTGAAACCCAAGTTTTCAATATGAGCAGAATAGGTGTGTAAAATCAGTAAAATTTTAATAATCTTTTACAAGATTTCCATTTTGAGAAAAAGAAATTTGATGGGGGAGGACTTAGGAGGAGAGAAATCGAAAAATGGTCAATTTTCCAGCAAATGCACAAAATTTTCACCTTTGCTGAAATCACCCTCACTTATGGGATTAACATTTAGTAATGAAATATTACCTTATGGGTATTAAAAGGGCAACCACTTGACTACCTGTTGGGCCCTGTTTTGCATTCTGGTTCAATATCCTGGGATAGATTTGTAGCAACTTCATCTCAAACCTCTCCCGAATTTGAAGTATGGCCTTATATCTCTAATTTAGAGATTATGCTGTCAATGATTGCAATGGGACTAATCTGAGTAACCCTCTCTTTAAACTAACAATCCATTTCTATAGCATAAATGAATGCCATCTTTTAAAGGAGGAGGAAAGAATAATAAGAAAGAGGCTGAAAGAAAGAACTTCGTGGATGCAAGAGAAGAAGGGTTTCAAATGAAAGAAGAGGAAGGTGATGGTATAGAAATAATATTCCTTCTAAATATCACTGAAATAATAAGGGTAAAGAAGACATTTCACAACCAAACCATGCGCTCTTTAGAAGAATTCATCTTGAAAACCATTTCTTTCATTCTCTGTGATGTCTATCCGCAAGTTGCATATTGGTTTTAATTTCTGTGATATGCGTAAAAGTTTTCTCTAATTTTCTTTATCTAATGTTTACGTGACAAGTTTTTGTCATTTGCTTTTCATAATCTTCTAGGTTTTATCCAAGTCATTGCCTGTGCTATATGATATATCTTCTTATGAGAAAATATCTCTTAACATGAAAAGCATAATCTGATTGCGGTAAAAATAATCTCTTTTTCATTTTCCTGAATTTAATTGTGCTTTCAGGTGCTGCAATTGGACATTAGTGTCCATCTTATCCAATCCTTGCAGGACAGAATTTTTAGAAAGGAATTTGTTCTACTAAGTAGTTCAATACACAAACCAATTTGCTAAAATGTTTGGCTTTAGGAAATCACCTGCCAGTAAACTGCCTAAGGAAAACTCAGTAGATCCTTCTAATCCTTTTGATTCTGATATGGAATCTGATAACAAACCAACCATTACACTGGCAAGAACAAGTTCTTCTAATCCTTTTGACTCTGATATGGAATCTGATAATGAATCAACTGTTACACTGAAAAGAACAACTTCTTCTGAACCAGTGCTCATTACCCCAGACCTAAAATCTACACCATTTGATGATGAGGAGGATGATTTTGGGAGAGGAGCATCTTCCTCAACCCCATACTCCTCTAGAAACAAACAGAACAATGATTTTCAGGGAAAGATAGACCTTGAGAGCATGTCCATTCAAGAATTGGAGAGTTGTGCTGTGAACAAGGCTGAAGAGACAACGAACTCTGTGAACAACTGCCTGAGGATTGCAGAGGACATTAGACAGGATGGTGTTAGAACCTTAGAGACCTTGCATCAACAGGGCGAGCAAATGCACGGGACCCACGTGATGGTTGTTGATGTGGACCGAGATTTGAGCAGGGTATATCACATTCTCATTTTACTTTGCATCCATGGTGTAGCTCAATATTTTCTAAGCTGCTTAGGGATCTTACGTCTAGAACACAGATTTTAAGTCATCTATTTTGTAATAATGATGATCATATTATTTTCTTTCAGGGGGAGAAACTGTTGAATAATCTGGGCGGCATGTTTTCTATGACTTGGAAGCCAAAAAAGACACGGGACATCAAGGGGCCTTTAACTTCGAGAGGTTTTGCAGTTTTCCTTTTTGTAGCCCAATTGGTTCACGAAAAATATTATATAAAAATTAATTTATTTGAAAAATATTACATGATAAATATGGTGTTTCCCATTGTAAAATGTGATTAAATTTCTTAATTGATTATGCAGCTTTGACATATGAAAATGATAGAGGACAACGAAGTAGCTCATTTCAAAGGGAAACATTAGGTTTGGATCCAGCACCTAAAGGACGACCTGTATCCCGTACGCCTCCTCTGAATCCAACAAATGCCTTACAGAAAGTTGAGGTATATGTTTGTTCTTATAAAATTCTATCTTTACTTATTAGAAGAATGCATGCGCCCATAATATGTATTCTTTATTTTAAATGTTCATTAACAGGTGGAGAAGGCAAAGCAAGATGATGCACTTTCAGATCTAAGCAATATATTGGGTGAATTAAAGGGCATGGCTACTGACATGGGTTCTGAACTTGACAGGTCAATTATCTTCATAATTATATTGCATAATCATCATATTCTTTTTATCATAATCATTCTTTCAATATTCACAGAGTAATCTGTGTAGAATTGAATGACTCAATGGTAAAAATTATCACTTTTATTGACAATTTTTATACAAAACGAACAACAAAAAAATTAAATTTTTTTTTTTTTTTTTTTTTAAAAACTTTTTGGCAATCCAAACAAATTTTATCCCCAATTGTAAAAAAATCTATCCCAAAAACAAGCTATTTGCATGAAAAATAAAGCCAAACGAATTAGGTGAAAAATTATACCAATGAATCAAGAATTACAATTCCCGGTAAAATAAATTCTAAGCAATTCAGTTCCCTGTGATTCATTTTCTTTCCACCCAAATTCCATCTTTCTATCAAACGGACCCTAAGGTTCTAATCTGCACATTTGTGTGAAATTTCTCGATCAACGACATATGGTAAGCCATTGCTTCTTTAGCATCAATGAGCACAAGATGATATTTAAATTTAAATGTGTTTCTTTAGAGATGAGCATAAGATAATATATTCTCCCCTCCCCTCACATGATGTGTGGTGTACAAGTACTTGTTTCATTTTCTCATTATTTATCTGTCACAAGTTTATATATCATATCCAGTTAACCAAGTAGAACCTAAAAATGACAACAGGCAAAACAAGGACCTCACTCATCTTCAAGACGACGTGGATGAACTAAGTTCTCGGGTGAAAGGCGCCAATCGACGTGCACGTCGTTTGATTGGAAAGTGACAGATACCTTGGTTTGAATTTCAGAGAGCTCAAATATGTTTTATGGAATGATAGTTGGAGCACCAGGTGTCAAGCTTTTTTGCATCTTTTTTGGTTCTATATTTTTTAAGGAATACATTGTGAAGTTGTTGTAATTTGCACATTTTCATATTTACTTGCAATAACAGAATTTTTTCTGCTGTGACATTACATTATGACTTTCTCTTAAACTCGGGGTTGGCTATATGAATTCCTTTTTGCCACAACTAAATCCTTAACCGCATTTTCTTGTTAGAATTTACTTCATACTTGGAAAGTTGCATTTTAGAAATTGTATTACAATGCTTGATAAGTCTAAAATTTAGTATGCTGTTAAGAGGATAGAAACTGAAAAAATTTATTTGGTATTCGTATTTCTTCAAAGGAATCTAGTTTCTTACCCCAGAAAGCATTTATCTTTCATGCAATGACCCAGAAAACAATCCATGTAATTGATTAGTACCAGTATCCAGGAGATCTTAATGTACCACGGAATGGTAAATTTTGCCCCACCGAGCTTGGCCCCGGGTCAACACTAGTGCTGCTTCTAGTTAGCGCTTTGCCTGGAGCCCTGATCTGTAATGTATCATGGACCTTTCCATCATGGTTTCCGACATAAGAAAGTGTAAGTTTATCTTTTGTAGCATAAAGTCTAGTGTTGACTGCGAAAAATGTACCTCCAACGTAGCCAACACGTGACCTACTCTGGTGGAGGGGCAGAGTTGGCCGCGCGCACTCCGACGGTCAAGTCAGTTGGAAAAGAAAATATACGAGTGTAGGAGAACTCTAGACGTGAGCCTCCAATATAAAAGAAAAATGCGTCGGCCTTGAGAAAAGAGATAGTAAAATATTGAAGTTGCAAAGTAAAATTGAGAGTCTAAACTTGCATTACCTTTTGCATAACACAAGGTGTGAGCTTTTATAGTAAAAGAGGGTGAGTGAGAGTCGTTGGATGATGAGTTACAGTGTATTGTCACATTATCCACTTGGCATGAGATCACAAGATCTTCTCTCAAACACCCTTAATGACTCTTCCTCAATTACAGGAGGCTCGGTTCCATGAATGTTCGACTAAACACTAACATGGGTTCGGCCGCCATTGGTGCGGAATGACGTGGGACAAGGGTGTAGGTTTCTGCCACGTGGCAGTGGGTTAGAGTCCCTATTTATAGGTGGCATAACAATAAGTCTCCGAAATCTATGTATAATTATTTACATAATGCGTGGACTTGAAGGTTGGATGGGGAAAAAGGAAAATGGGGTTACAGGCTATTTATATAAAGTCCATATATGATTATTTATATAATGCGTGACTTGACGGTTGGGCAGGAAATGGTAGATGAAGTTAGGTTACCTCTACAGAATACGAGGCTTTGTAAGTGAAGAGGGATGCCTTCGTAAGTGAAGAACAAAATATTAATAAAATGACTGTTCGAAATCAAATGGATGAAAATGATGAACAAAATATTAATAAAGGAATGTTTTTTAAACTTAAATTTTTGTGTTTTCTTGAGTCGCAATCAAAAATCAATAACAAAGTATTCGATTTGTACAATGTTTGATTGTGCCTCCAACTTAAAAAGTCTGCGTCCGCCCCTGCTGATAGATATACAACCCCGACGTCATCAAAGCCGGAAAATGATGCATTAACTTCCGACCACTCTTGCAAAGATGTCACAACAATTATATTGCACTTGGATCAAAGTTCTAGAATATAGTTGGCATAAGATATCAGACTTCGGACCCTAACTGCCTTGGACTCCAAAGGCACATCCAATGTGTCCAAGGGCTGGGTCCATACTGATCCCTCGGATATGACGTGTTGGGTTGCTCCCTTAATGTCTTAGAACAAAATGCAGCCGACGTGATGGTAGATGGACTCATCGTGTCGGAGAATAGGTGTTTGCATCGCATTTTGCTTAATTGGCAGTCACGTAGGCAGAGGCATAACATGAATAATTCAATTAACTTTAAAAATTATTGGTTTTAAAATAATGAATATTATTGAGGCACAAGAATTGTTAAAACTCTTCTTTCTATCAATGACAAAGGGAACAACTCTATAAATATGTTTCATGAATTTATAAAAGGATAGATTTCATACTGATTACAATTATAATACTATGAAAATAATATATGCAAATCCGGAAGATACAACAGAATCACAAAAATATAGAAATATATCTTTAATAATCAGAAATATGAATTAATCTGAATGTACAGAGGGAGCCTTACAGGGCACTCACTGTAGCGCGGGCCCCCATTTATTAAAAAAAAAAAAAAAAAATTACGACGGAGCCCACAATGTGAGTGTTCTGGTAGGGGCCTGCCTACCCCTGTACATGAAGCGGGACTCTAGAAATATAAATAAAATAATTTTTTATTTAATTTTTGCCTAAAATACTATTAATTACTTGAGACCAATCCTACACAAAAATCATAACTGTCACATCAATATTTGGGCCGCTCAATTTGTGGTGTCAGTAGAATGAGCACATAGTTACACTGGTCAAGTACAAGTACTACTATAGAAAGGGGAACCCAAATCCATTTTCCACACATGATTTGAAGGATCATTTTAACAAGGGCTCACATCAGAGGAGTGAGTTCGAGAACACAAGTGGATTGGCTTGTACAAGGTGATCCAATGCACTTGTGTTCTCAGGTCACCCCTCTGCGCCATCCCCTTTTCCATCATAATCAAGATATGAATTGAACTCTTCAAAGTCTTCTAATTACGTGGATGGAGGAGTATGTTGTTATCCAAAGTAAGAAATTTCTCATTATTCAAATCGAACATGTTTATTTTTTTACTACGTCATGTTTTCGTTGATGATACTCGTTTGTAGAAATTTCTCATTATTCAAATCGAACTTGTCTATTTTTTTACTACGTCATGTTTTCGTTGATGATACTCGTTTGTAGTCGCTTTAATATAAAAATTACTTGCCAATTGATAATCATATTTTACTGCTCGGTTCAAGAATGGTTCTTTCTCGTAGGATGGTTTTAGGGTTGTCTACCTACAATAAGCTCTGAGCGAATTCGTGTATTTTAATTCTAGTCAACTTCTTTTATCCGAGATTTATGGCATGATTTAAGTAAATACGATTGAAATCGTAGAAACATGAACTTGAGACCTAGCTATGTGAGAAAATTCGATCTCACATAGCTAGTCTAAGCAAGGACCACTCCCTCCCTTGTATGTCACGTGGCCTAGAAAAAGCATGCTACAAATCGTTAGCCCCCTCTTTTAGTGCTATTTGTGTCAATATTCATATTTAGTTTGGTCTGCTAAAAGGAGAATTCCATCTTTATCAAGGAACAATATATTTTGGGTAAAATACACCAAGGTTCCCTAACATTTTGTAAGTGTGACAGCTATGTCCCCAATCTATCAATTTTTGCACCCATATCTCCAATATTAAAAAAAAAAAAAAAAAAAAAAATTGTGGCGCCCACTTTCCCAACTAATGAAAATATTTATTTGAATGTTCAATGGTCGTGTGACATTCACGTGATGTCAGACTAAAAGGATAATATTATTCAAAAGATTTTCTTTATTCGAAAACAATTCAAAAAGTAATTTCTGTGCATTTTTCCCTCTTTTAGCTCGGCATTTAGTTCATTGTTAGTTATACCTACACCATCAACCAATTGTGCAGAGTTAATTGGAAGCAAAGGCACTTGACATATTTGTATAATTACCCACTACACCAACTTGTTTACTTATCAACTATTTTTATCATGACTTGCCAGTAAGAATATAATTGAACTTAATCTAAGTCAAACTTCAGCACATAGATTTCTAAAGAAACTAAGAGTGTGTTTGATTGCATTTATTTTTCGTGGAAAATATCAGTTTTTCACCCAAATTTCTATTTTGGAGGGTTTGATTGCCAATTTTTTTTCATTGAAAATATTTTCCAACTTTTGAAAACACGCCTAATTTTCCTTGCTTTTAAGGAAAATATTTTCTTTGGGGGGAGTAGGTTTTTGTTTTCCTCAAAACAAGGAAAACGTTTTATTTTCTAGTTGATATTTTCCCTATCAATCAAACACACTCTTAAGTTTTATTTACAATAAATTTGGAGTTGACTGTCCATTCGATTCATTGCTGAAAGATACTATGTGTATTTTTCCGTTATTTTGTTCGATTTATTGTTGGAAGATCAGTGGTTTAGAGAAAGAAGGATAAGACAACAAATTTAGTGCAACTTGGTTTCAAGTGATGAGAGCCAACCATAAGATACCCCCCTTTTGACAAAGATGATCAAAATAAAACAAGCTGTTGAACAAAACACGACTGCATTATTGGGTTATTGTCATGTCTTTCAATGCCTTTGCTTTGTAAGCCCAATATGATGAAAGGTCATTGCCATTCACGGTAAGATGGATTGTCCTTACACGGTGAACGAACTCATACGAATGCTAGGACTAGTCAAATGAAGCGTGACTCAATCCTTACTTCTCTAACGTTGAACAAGTTCGGTCACATTTTATTCATGAAATTTCATGAAATGGCTTGAATTGGAAGTAGTCTGGGACTCTGGATACATCAAGTTATTAAAGAAACAAGCATTCCCATTTTCCTTTCATTTCATATAATAACTCGATTCTTCGACTTTCTTTAACATCAAGGCCCCATAAAGTAGACTGTACAATCCTCGATCATATGTTCAATCATGTACAGTAGTGTGCACCAAACATGCCTTCAACACAATGTTGAAGCTGCTAGACGGTTTGGCATATAATAATCCAGAAATTGCAATAGAAAAGAAATAAGGGAGGTTTGTGATGATTTTTCAATCTCTTTTCTACTAGGTAATCTAGTATCCTTATGCATGAAGATAATCAATTCGGTTGTTGTGGTCGGACTCTATTATGGATTTCTGACCACATTTTCCATAGGGCCCTCTTATCTCTTCCTTCTCCAAGCTCAGGTTATGAAAGAAGGAACCGAGAAGAAGGTATCAGCAACAACTGGTTTTATTACGGGACAGCTCATGATGTTCATATCGATCTATTATGCGCCTCTGCATCTAGCATTGGGTAGACCTCATACAATAACTGCCCTAGCTCTACCATATCTTTTGTTTCATTTCTTCTGGAACAATCACAAACACTTTTTTGATTATGGATCTAGAAATTCAATGCGTAATTTCAGCATTCAATGTGTATTCCTGAATAATCTCATTTTTCAATTATTCAACCATTTCATTTTACCAAGTTCAATGTTAGCCAGATTAGTCAACATTTATATGTTTCGATGCAACAACAAGATGTTATTTGTAACAAGTAGTTTTGTTGGTTGGTTAATTGGTCACATTTTATTCATGAAATGGCTTGGATTGGTATTAGTCTGGATACGGCAAAATCATTCTATTAGATCGAATAAGTACATTCGATCTAATAAGTACCTTGTGTCAGAATTGAGAAATTCTATGGCTCGGATCTTTAGTATTCTCTTATTTCTGACCTGCGTCTATTATTTAAGCAGAATACTGTCACCCATTCTTACTAAGAAATGAAAAGAAACCTCAAAAATGGAAGAAAAGGTGGAAAGTGAGGAAGAAAGAGATGTAGAAATAGAAACAGCTTCCGAAATGAAGGGGACTAAACAGGAACAAGAGAGATCCGCCGAAGAAGATCCTTCTTCTTCCTTTTTTTCGGAAGAAAAGGAGGATCCGAACAAAATCGATGAAACGGAAGAAATCCGAGTGAATGGAAAGGAAAAAACACAGGATGAATTCCACTTTCGATTTACAGAGACAGGCTCTAAAAATAGCCCAGTTTATGAAGATTCTTATCTGATGAATATCAATGAAAATCACGACAATTCAAAATTCAAAATACTTATCAAAATCAAAAAACCGGAAAATGAAAATAAAGACCTAATAAAAATATTGATACACAAGATAAATAGAAGAAAAGATAAGAAGATATGCGTCCACCCCCTACATATTTGATACCTTCTCCTACAAAGAAACTCATAACACCAACCCCATTCGTAATTCCATCAATTACTCGGCGATCAAAAAAATTAGTTAATTGGGCTAATCCTCTTACCGCCCCAGTTAAGGATGTTGTATAAAAAGCATCTATATAAGCACGATTATATGACCAATTATATAGACCATTTAGAATTTTGTCCCAAAGACTTCTCTTAGGACCTGTTTTAACAAATAAATTTATTAAGTCCAAATTTTTGAAAGAGGAATAAATGGGATTATATAAAAAGGACGCTATAAATATTCCGAAATAAGCTATACTGACTGAAAAAATTGCATCTTTCAAAAATTCATACCAATCAATCGAATCATTCAACTTTTGATGTAAAAGGTTTATAGACGGAGTTAACCATTTGGTTAATATATCCAATTCTTGATTGAAAGGAATTCCTAGAGATCCAACGAACAAAGTAAAGATGCCCAATACAAGTAAAGGAAATAACATAGTATTGTCGGACTCATAAGGATAGGAATAATCCTTTTTATTCTCAAAATGAACAATAGTAATAAAAGGTCCTACCCTGTTTCTTACATTTTTATCACTTCGATATGTCTTTTTTGAAAAAAAAGAAGAACTTTTACTATTTTTCATTTTTAATAAACGAAAATTTTTGTTAATTCTTTTGGAACCCCCTTTTCCCCATAGAGATATTGAATAGAAAGGGGTATTTTGTTTGCCACTGTAATTTTGAAAATGAACGTTTAAATGCCCCTCAAAAGTAAGTAAATAGATCCGAAACATATAAAATGCGGTTAATCCTGCTGTGGTCCAAGCTATTATTGCGAAAATCGGCGAATACAACCATCATTAAGAATTTCATCTTTTGACCAAAAACAAGCAAGAGGTGGAATACCACAAAGAGAAATTGTACCTAATAAAAAAGAAATTTGGGTAATCGGTACATGTTTTGTTAAACCACCCATAAGAGCCATATTCTGACTTTTATCTGGAGAATAGCCAACAATAGTTTCCATTGAATGAATAATAGATCCAGACCCTAAAAATAATAATGCTTTGGAATAAGCATGAGTAATCAAATGAAATAAAGCACTTCGATAAGATCCCATTCCTAGAGCTAAGACAATGCCGTAATCTATCAGTGGCCATCGGATTAAATACCATATTCCCACATCTCGTGCATGATACCAAGCTTTGATTAGTTATTAGAAATTGTTCTTTTCTTTTCTCTGTGTGAGGTGCAAGCTGAGTTCACTCCAGTGAAGTCTCAAAAGCTAGGAGACAGATTATGATGCAAAAAGATAAAGACATGGAGTGCCAAATAGTCATAATATATGCTTCAACTTTACTTTTTTTCCTTTCTTTTTAGCAAAGTCAGGAGAGGAACTTTTGGATGTACAAAAAATAATCAATACATATATGAAGGTTAGGTGAATTTGGATAGTGATTTAATCATTTATTGAAACTAATCATATTTGTCAAATGTGGAATGGTACAAAGCCTCCACTTCTTTATCCTTCGTTACTTTTATTTGAATGTAAAGCCAACTATCGCTATAAACAGAACTATAAGCATGTTCGAAGGGGAAAATGGGATAGTACTCATAAATGTCTAAAGAAAGAAAAATACGTTAAAATCTTGTTTATTATGTTGTCTAGTATCTAGTAATCCCTACTAAACATGCATCCAGGGAAGTTAGCTTCAAACAAAGCCCTTGAGGTTCTCTTTTCGTTGGTTCTTAAAGACAACAAACGAGTATGTTTGAGAGTGCTTAAAAGCTCCTAAAAGGGTTTTTCGCAGCATAAAAAAAGAGCTTTTAATCACTTGTGATGCTGCAAAACAAGCCCATTTTAAGGAGATTTTAAGCACTCCCAAACATGCTCTAAGCCTTAGTAGTAATACATCTAGGGTCGGCTACATGGATCAATTTTCACCACCCATCTACTGTAAGATTCAAAGCAACTATGACATGCTCTATTTGTTTTGCTGGCTACTCAGCAAATGAGTATTTTACTAAAAACTAGCAAGGAATTTTGGCTCAGGGCACGAGACGTTTAAGAAAAGAAATGGAAGTGCAATGAAAGATAGGATCTTATGGACCACATTGCAAGATGATGTTCTAAAGCAACTACAAGTAAAAAGCAGATCTGGGCAACACATTTCAGATTCTCTTCCTATAGCTATAGGATGATAATAGTGAAATATAACCCCACTCTGCCTGGTAAAGTAAAACTCATCAATAACTCAAAGGCTCCGGGATTGGGGGCACAAGGGAATAAATATCAATCCTTTCAGTTTCGAGTGGAGACGAAGTAGCATAGTTGAATGAAATGTAGCACCTTATTACATTACCTGGTGATGTACGATTTGTGAATACTCAAAAGCTTACCGGGAGATGAATGAAAGAGTATTAGGTAATGCTTTCCAGTTCTAGTAGGGATGGAGTGGTATAGTTGAGTGAGACGTAGCACCATACTACCTAGTAAACTCCACAAAACAACATAAAAAATCCGATGTTACCGTTGTTATTATTCTTGTGTTTCTGAACCTAAAAGATAATGACAATTTCATTTTTTTCCTTCAGATTGATTTCCATAGCAGTGTATTTCTTCAGGTAAGTGAACTGGGCACAACTGACTTCAGAAACTTCAAATTGCAAAACTAAGAGGAATTGAATTGTTCAACTATAGTAAAGTACATTAATCATTGTGAAAACACAAACTGTGCCAATGTCAATGTTTCAAATATAAAATGATGGATGAAATTAAGGTGAGAAATTGAGGCCTATTCTTAGAATGAAATGAATGATATTGGAAGGCTTCTTACAGTCGATATAAAGAAAATTAGTTGCAATTCCAGCACTGTCTTTGATATCGGCAAACAGTGCATAATGAGGCATATTGTTAATCAGATTATCCAAGTGCTAGTCGCGCCTGAGTTGAATACCAACCAGCCGTGAAGGAATTGGCAGCACGTCATCCTCACCCTCCTCTGGAGCCGGAAGATTAAGATCAAATAAGTTGGGAAACTTAGGCTTCATTTCTGGAGTTCGATTATTGTTTTCCCTATGACCACCGATAAAATGAGATCTCTTGTGCCCCCCTAAAGCCTGGCCATTCTTATAAACCTTGTGGCAGAATGGACACACGTGCACTTTGTTCTTCTTAGGCTTAACTTCTTTCTCTGCATAGTTGGATGAATTTTTACCAACTGATCTTTTAACTGTTCTGGAATCAAGAGCGTAGTCATCTATGCTGTTTTCACCAGTTTCGTGATGAGGTCCAGAACGAACATCGTTTCTTTTGTGGCAGGGTCTATGGCCTCCAAGAGCCTGATATGAGTTAAAGGTCTTTTTACAGTTCAAGCATTCATATTTACTTCTCGTCTGTGTCTTATTGCCTATTTCTGAAGAACCATTTTCCATCCTCCTACTCTCAGAACTATACTTTCTCTTTCTTGAGTGAATCTTAGCAGAATTTGAATTCATCCCGTATCCATTTTCCTTAGTAAGTTCTTTGCTTAGCTCTGTTTCAAAATGCTCGACTCCATATGAGTTCTTCCTGAATCCAATCGCAGACTCCTCACGTCTAGCTTCAACACTCGTAAACATCTTCTTGGAATCATTGGAAGAACTGTTTCTATGGTGCCCATCAAAAGATACATCGGAGTCAACCTTGGTGCATTCATCTAAGAAATAACCGGAAGAGTTACTCATTTGAGCAATGTCATCATCCAAAGCAATAGATTTTGATTTCCAATCCCCAATTTTCTTCGTTTGGGGAGTCTCGTCTACATTGTGAACATAATCTAGGCATTCCTTTCTACAAATTTTCGTGTCAATGGATGATGATTTAGTCTCCAAAACAACTGAATTATTATCAGAAGTCTCGACAACTGAATTTACACTGCCCTTATTCAAAGAATTCCTAGATAACATCATTAAGCACAAGGCTACGTCCTCTTGTTCTTGCTCATCGATCTCAGAAACAGACGAAGAACCATTAGCTAAGGAAAAAGAGGATGACTTAACAACTACATTCATGTACCTCTTACTCTTTGCTGATCTTGTTCTCAGCCTACGATCCTCAACCTCAGTATCCGAATTACTATCCATCACCATCTTTGGACTCGTCCAAGATTGATCGTCCTTCAAAGTCCTATCCCTCTCTGAATGACACGCCATATGACCACACAATGCTTTCATTGATTGAAACCCTTTACCGCATTGTTTGCAGACCTTCTCCGGTGGCAAGGGAAAAGTCAAATCGACAGCCCTCCAGGTTTTCTTGGGATTTTCTCTAAGTCCATAACTTGATTGCCCATTATCAAGTTCAACAGCCTTGGACTCTTTGATGAAATTCTTTCCACCATCATCAAGGAACATCATCTTTTTCAAGTTTGCTTCAGCTTTTTCCTCAGATTCAGTAGAATTAGCAATTACATGAGACCTCATGTGACCCCCTAGTGACTTCCCACATGGATACCTCTTGTTACACAACTTGCACACAAACCTCAATTCTTGATCCACCTCCATTGATTTACTTGATCAACCAACAAAAACCCAATATTAAAATCAAGAACAAGAAGCAATCGACTGCTCAATTTGTGCAACAATGCAGCAATTCTTGATCCAGCACCAGACAAATAGTTCAACAAACAGAGGAGCTAAAAAAAAACCAGATCAGAAAAGTAGAATTAGAGTATAAAACAAACTTCAGAAAGTTCAAATCATGTATGTGGGATTGGGCACAGATCACAAAATTTATAGCTTCATATCATATGAACAAGTGTCAAGTGATGCAAACAGGATCAGATGTGAAAGGGTTGTGGGAAGTAAAAGATCAGACTCAGAATAAAAGGAGAGCTCTCTTAATTCTATTTCTATGTATTCTCACTCGCAGAGAAACAGGCATATAAATTATAACAGGTAATTGTTTCAAGATTTTGAAGAGTTCAACTTGGAAAGATAAAGAAATAAAACAGAAGCAAGTGACTTTTTCTTCCCTATAATTCTCCCTCTCTCTCTCGTGTAAATATTCACATACTTTCTCTTTTTCTTGTTTGTGAGTCAGTATTTCATGCAAGGAAGCAAAATAAAAAGATAGGCTGCACGTGTAATTACAAGAGTTGAGTTCGTTGGTCTAAATCCAGCGGTCATGATCTATTATCGAGTCATACAGACACAGTATTATCTCCAAAACATCTCCTTGAACAAAAAAAATACACTTTTCCCATAGATTTACAGAATCAAAACTGATGGTGAATATGGGTTTTCTTTAATTAACTCTATGAGGTTTATTTTCTCACAGTCAAATCTCGTGGACGTTTCAACTTGGAAGAGTATTTGAGAAAAGAGTGGAATTTGGGGTAGAATAAAATAGATTTGTATTAATTCCACGCAGATTTAATCAGTCAAAACTTATGATTAATATGGGTCTTTTCTTGGAAAAGGGATAAAAATTTATTATTATCTGTAGGAATATTTGGGAAAGAATTGAAAAGGAGATACATGTTTGTGATCTGTCCAAAAATCTAAGTAAATTAAAAAAATAAATATGTGCAAGAGTTTTCTAGATTAGGTGTACTAAGCAAATAAACCATGTATTGTATTCAAAGACTTGAAATAAAGACCCGTAGTCTAAAGGGATGCTTCAACATAAGTTCATGTTTGCTAAGAACCACAATTTACTTTCCAATCGTACCACCGGGGGCGGAGTCAAAGGGGACACAATTTTTTATACCAAACTATACAATTGAAAGAAAAAAAAAAAAAAAAAAAAAAAAAAAATTCCATTAGGAAAAAAAAAAGAATTTTCATAAAAAGAAATTTGAAAAATTCTTCAGGTACAGAATTTTTGTACCATAAAATATATAGAATTTTGAATTCATTCTCACATGGATGTAAGTCCCATGTATAAAATATTGTAAATTTTTTTTTCCCCGCC